>VDFB02047230.1:499876257-500060442 GCA_007258455.2 Sequoia sempervirens | reverse complement strand
GTAGTTTAGAAACTACATTCAATTTTCCATAGATTCTATTCTTACATATTTTTGAAATAATATAGATAACTTATTCAATTTTTTTTGTCAAGTTGCCTAACTCTGATTTTTCTGAATTTTCATTGCCACTTAAGGGCCTATTTTTTCCATGATGATCCTACACATACCCATGTTAAGGAAGAGGCAAGTATTTCTGATGATGAATCTGAAAATGAGGTTGATGATAGTGAATGCTTATTCTTGGCTTTGGAAAATAAATTTGTATCCACTAACTCTGGAAAATGTGTATGTAAGAAGGCTCTGGAGGATAAGAAGAATATGATGGAAGGTACTTTGGTTACTGCTTTCCATGCAAGATAGGATGAAGACTACTAGATAATTGATAGTGGATGTTCAAATTACATGAAAGATAAGAGAAAGTTCACTAAACTTGAAAAATATGATGGTGGTTTAGTTATGTTCAGTGATGATTCAAGAGCTAAGATCTGTGGTAAAGGTTCAATTAATTTTGATGGAGTGCACAATACTGATGATGTATATTATGTGAAGGTTTTGAGGCATAACCTTCTGAGTGTTAGTCAGATGTGTAGTGATGGCTTTAAACTTGTGTTTTAGAACAATACTTATGAAATCAGAAAAGGATCCAAAAATGGAGATATGATTGTTGCTGGAAGAACTCATGGAAACATCTATTAGCTGAAGGGAGTTGATGGTCATGAGCTTGTATCTCAAATCAGTGAAAGTTGGTTGTGGCACTGAAGAATGGGACATGTGAACTTTGATAAGCTAGTCAAGATTAGTGCTAAGGAGATTGTTTGAGGATTGCATAGAATCACAAGATCTACTAATGCTATTTGCAAAAGTTGTCAATTGGGAAAAAAAACAAGATGTAGCTTTAAAGGAAAATAACATTCTACTACCAGAATGCTAGAGTTAGTACACACAGATCTCTGTGGTCTGACTAAGACCAGAAGCCTGAATGGTGACAGATATTTCATGTTGCTTATTGATGATTACACTTGAATGACATGGGTTGCTTTTCTTAGAGAAAAGAATCAGGCCCTAGATAGGTTTAAGGTATTCAAAGCAAGAGTGGAAAATGAAATAAATTTTAAAATCAAGTGTTTGAGATCTGATAGAGGTGGTGAATTCACTTTTGGTGAATTTAATGCATTCTATGAGAAGCATGGCATAAAAAGACATTTTTCTACTTCGAGAACCCCGCAACAGAATGGAGTAGTTGAAAGGAAAAATAGGACAATACAGGAAGTTACTAGAACTATGATGAAAGAGTCCAATGTACCAGATGTATATTGGAGAGAAGTGATGCATACTGCTATTTATGTTCTTAATAGAGTTCAGATCAAACACAAGAGCACAAAGACACCTTTTGAGTTATGGACTGGTAAGACTCCTACTGTGAAATATTTTAAGGTATTTGGAAGAAGATGATATACTAAAAGAGATGATGAAAATCTTGGAAAGTTTGATGTTAGATGTGATGAAGGAATATTTCTTGGATACTCTACTACTAGCAAGACATAGAGATATTTTAACAAAAGGTTGAGAAATATTATTTAAAGTGCTAATGTGAAAGTTGATGAAGACATACATAGACCTATTGAGATAGTGAAGTTGAAACTGATGATCCTATTTGCGGACATGTACTAGAAGAAAATAAGGAGAAGGAAGAAGAAGAAAAAGAAGAACAAGAACAAGTAGAAGAAGAAGAAGAGAATGAATTGGAATCTATTGCTAGGACTCCTAAACATGTATAGAAGAATCATCTGGAAGGTTAGATAATTGGAGACAAGAGTGAAGGTGTAAAGACAAGAAGCAAAGTTGTAGTTGAGGTAAATTTGTGTTTACTTTCTAAAATAGAACATAAATCTATAAAAGAAGCATGTGAAGATGAAAGTTGGATGAGAGCTATGAAAGAGGAATTTCAGCAAATAGAAAAGAATCATACATGGGAAATAGTCCCTAGGCCTGTGAACAAAAATGTGATTGGCTCAAAATGGGTGTTCTAGAATAAGCTAAATGAAAATGGAGAAGTAGTAAGGAATAAGGAAAGACTAGTATGCAAAGGATATTCAAAATTTGAAGGCATAGATTTTGAAGAAACATTTTCTGTTGTGGCCAGAATGGAAGCTATTAGATTTGTTTTGGAATTCTCTGCCCACAAGGACTTCAAGGTATATCAGATGGATGTTAAGTCAGATTTTTTGAATGGTGAGTTGGAGAAAGAAGTGTACATGGAGAAAATTGAAGGGTTTCAGTTGTCTAACAAGCTAGACATAGTTTGTAAATTTAAGAAAGCATTGTATGGATTGAAGAAAACCCCTAGAGCTTGGTATGGAAGATTGGATAGATACCTGACAAAGCAAGGATTCAACAAAGGTTTTTCTGACAAAAAACTCTACTTCAAAGTGCAAGGTAATAAGATGTTGATTGTATTTTTTTATGTTGATGATATCATTTTTTGTGGAAATGATGGCATGTGTAAAAAAATTGCTAAAGAGATGCAAAAAGAATTTGAGATTTCTATGATTGGTGAATTGAATTTCTTCCTTGGTATACAAGTGAATGAAACTGATAAAGGGATATTCATTTCACAATCTAAGTATGTAAAAGAGTTGTTGAATAAGTTTGGGATGGAGGATTCTAAACTAGTTTGTACTCTCATGGTAACCAAATGTAAACTGAGAAAAGATGATGAATTTGCTAAGACTAATTAGAGAACATACAGATCTATGATTGGCAGACTATTGTACCTTACTGCTACCAGACCAGATATTATGCATGTAGTGTGTTTAGTTGCTAGATTTCAAGTAGATCCTAGAGAAGCACATCTTATAGCTATAAAAAGGATATTTAGATATATTAATCATACACCAGATTATAGACTATGGTACCCTAAGAGTAATGATTTCACCTTGAGTTCCTATACAGATGTTGATTGGGCCAGATGTGTAGATGATCAGAAGAGTACCAGTGGTGGTACTTTCTTTCTTGGTGGAATATTAGTTTCATGGTTGAGTAAAAAGAAAGACTTGGTTTCTTTATCCACTGCAGAGGAAAAATATATTATTGTAACATCCTCTTGCACACAAGTTTCTTGGATGAAGCAAAATATGAAGGAAATTGGAATAGTATGTGATAAGCCTATACCTATTTTATGTGAAAATATAAGTGCAATAAAAATTTCAAAGAACCTGGTTACGCATTCAACAATGAAGCACATATCTATCAAGTATCATTTTCTGAGAGAAAAAGTGCTAGAGAATGAGGTCAGATTGGAGTATGTGACAACAAAGGAAAACATTGTAGACATATTTACAAAGGCTCTTCTGAAGGATACTTTTGAGCATCTTAGGGAGAGGTTGGGGGTCATTGGCCCTCCTAAATAAGTGCACATGAAGGTGCATCCGTCTAATGAATTCATAGATTCTTCATTTATCTGGACTGATAGATGGGTCTACTCTGCAGGGGGAGTAGAAAAGGTTTTCATTGTTGTAGGATGAATGTACTCCTAAGGGGGAGTAATTAGAGTAGTGTTTCTTTTCCATTGATGTCAAAGGGGGAGAAAAAGTCATGTGAAAAATAGTTATAGAAGAAGAGAAGGTGTTCTCCCAGGGTTTTGTGCAATTTCTTTTTGTCTTTGATGTTTGTTCACATCATGTGTTGCTATCAATGACAAAGGGGGATATTGTTGCAAGTATGGGCTTGTTTGGTGGTGTTATCATTGATGTTTTCATTGACGTCAACATTGTTCAGTATGTTGCAGATTATACATGTGTAGTTGAGATGTTGTTGAGATGATGTGAGTACATGGAGCTATCTTATATGGCTGCAGATGTGTTGTGTTGATGAGTTTCCAAGTGCTTTTGAGAAAATTAATAAAGAAGAGAAGTCAAAGGGATGAATATGTTTAGATTGTGCTCTAGTATGTGCTCTGCATTTCTCCTTTGTTGATCATATGCTTGTGTAGTTCTAAAGCTTTCATTATGGTGATCTGATGGTGATATATTCCGAGTTCCAATTTTTGGTGAGATGGTACGTATGTGAAAGTTGTGTCCACTGATATGTGTGCTCTACCAACAAAATTGATCTTCTATGGACTCAGAGAAATGCTTTTGCTCCATAGTCATTCGTTGTTTTGTTTCAGATCTTGTGGATTTGGGATATGTTTTGTGAAGGTCCTTTTTATGCTCTGGAAAAGAGGTTTGAAGTTTGGTGATCTAGAAATCATGTTTCCGTATTTTTGTGTGTGTCCGCATAGTTTGGATAGACTGGTGAAAATTCAGTGATTGAAGCTTGTTGATTTTGCTATAGATGTATCTGGACGCTTCTGAGAGGTATTCTTGTGCATATGGAAGCATGTTGTGGTGTCCGCATGTCATCTTCTTGTTGGGAAGCATGTGCATCAATGTTCTTTTGTGTTTTCATTAGGTTTGGCCGACTTGGTGTTTACACTTCATTCAAAGAATAAAATTTAATTAAGGAAGCATGTAGAAGATTCAAGAATATTATTTTTGGTCTTGGTTAAATGTTTTTATTGGTCCACTTTTATTCCTTTCCACCAAGGGAATTTTAAGTTGCCAACCTAATTTGAATTTATGAAATGGGTTATTTATGGCTGACCTTCGTAAATACTTCTAAGGTTGAGAATGGTATAAAAGCAAGTCAAATTGTGAAGAGTTGTAGGTAGTGTGATGAAAAGTGACGAAAGTGTTCCATAATTCATAAGAGTAGAAGTGTGTGTGAGTGAGTTGTGATAGAAATTTTTAATGTGTTGAAGGTAGTGAGATGAGGTTTCTATAATCCTACAAATGTGCTTTAATTATAGTGGTGGATATTTTGTTCTCCTTTGTGTCTATAGGCAGTGAGCCTCCCTGTTGGACAGTGAGTCCCTTTTGTAGGTAGTGAGCCTTTGTATTTGGACAGTGAGTCCTCTTTTGGGAAGTGAGCCCTTGGTAGTGAGCCTTTGTATTTAATTTATAATCTTTATATTGTGAGTTAACCCTCACCGTGGTTTTTCCCTTATTGGGTTTTCCATGCAAAATTCTAGTGTTCTTTGTGTTGATTTACTTCTTTTTTATTTGTGTTTCATGCTCATATTTAATAATAGAATAGTGTGGTTGAAGAATTGATAAGTGATAAATTTTTAAGTTTCAATTTTTGTGACAACTGATTCACCCCCCCTCTCAGTTGTCCTGCACCTATTTAATAGTTTAATCCCATATAATGACTTTATGAGATGGCATACAATTTAAGGATGATGTTCATCATGAAACCTCCTAGTTGGGTCATGTATAATTATTCTTCAAGATTACCATTTAGGAAATCACTCTTATTGTCCATTTGGAAAAGTTCTATCCATTTTTTGCTTCTAGTGCATAAATAACTATCATTTTTTTGAGATTCATAGTGGGTGCAAAGGTATCCTTGTAATCAATTCCCTCCTATTAAGCATATCCCTTTGCAACAAGTTATGCTTTATATTTTTCAATGGATCCATCTTCCTTTTATTTTCTTTTTGAAAACTCATTTGTAGACTATTGGTTTCCTTCCTACAAACAGATTGATAAGTGTGTAACAAGCCCAAATTTTCTCTCCCTTTGATTTTACCTATGTTTTAACCCACATGTAAAAAAATTATGTTTACCAACATATAGTAATTAAAATTTTCTTTTTTATATTAATAAAAAATTGCAAATTTGAAATAATCACATTTCAAACTTGCATTACATTTATAAAGAAATATTACAAAATCTCAAGTAACAATTTCATACTACATAATCCCATGTAATGATAATATTTTTCCAAATACATTTTCCATAAAGATAGAGATATATCTATACATACATGTAGCTTCTAAGAGCTTAATGAAACAAAAATAAAAATGGTCCAAATGTCCCTTCCTAGGAATACATCCTACAATTTTGGCTACCAACTCTATGAGGGAGAGTATCACTCAATTGATTTTCCACCAACCATGGACTTACTATGGTCCCCCACACATCTACGTAACTGGTATGATGACCCTACCCTTCGATGAAGAGATTGGTCTAGTAACCTAAAAATACTAGAATTATTGAGCATGGTGTTGCATCCTATATATCTAGTGCTAGTGCTAGCATACATTAGCTAAAACCTGCATGTATGATGTTCCTGCCTAGTATGCAAACCTAGACCACAATGAAGTGATTGTGTAAATAGTGGTTTCTTAGACCACTTTGGACAAAGAATTCAACACCCAGTGCTTCGAGTGTAGGTAATATTGTTTTTGACCCCTTAGCTAAATTTTATATTTGACCATTCATACTCTTTTCAATCATAATTTAATTCCAACCTTGAACCATTGATTTTTGAGTTCCTATGGACTTCTCTAGCTCTTCTAGGGTTTTTCACCTAAAAGGAGAGAGATAGGGCCCAAAAATGTTAAGGGTTCATTCAAATTAGGATGTGAATGATGTTATTATGCCTAAATTAAATAATCTAAGTGCAACTAATTGATAGGATTGATTGATTAAATATGCAAAACCTAAGAAAAATGATTTCTTTGAAAACACATTGTGTAATGCAACAATGAACTAGAAATAAATGTAAAGCTAAACAAAAATGAATGAAACTTGAAGTGTGCACCTAAAATATTGAAGGAGACTATAAATTTCTTCTAAAATGTTGTTGATGCTAATTTTTAGTCCTAGAGGGACTCATTCACTATTCTAGGTGAATCAGTCCCAGTTTTGTCAAATTGTACCAGAACCTGTTTCTAACAAAAGGGTACTCAAAAATGTAGAAAACTCAACGTTGACCTTGGAATGGGAATGATTTTCCACCCATGGTGAATGAGTCCACTTTTGAATTTTTGGATTTTCAAAAGTGGATTCTAAAGCTTCTAATCTGCACTTTGACTTCCTACAGGTGTCTGCTTCGGAAACTTTGATTTATAGGCCTGAAAATAAGATTTTTCTGATTCTTTTAGTTGTTGAATGAAGAGAAGACTTTAAAAACCTTGAAACTTGATCTTTGATGATTTCTAAGCTTCCAATAGATCTAGATCTACAAACACACAAGAAGAGAAGAATAAAATGTTGAATATTAGGGAATGGGGGTTCGCCTTGGTCAAACCCCGTTTAGGTAATTAAACCAAAATGATGAAAGAAGGGAATGAAGCATGAAATAATGGAATATATTACATTTCCATGATGTTGATCTTGAAGTCTATAGCATAACATGTAAAATCTTCCCTTGAATGTCCTTAGAAGCTTTCTTAATTACTTACAATGACAAAACCCTAATTTGCTTGGCTTGAGATGGAAGATTGGTGGATGAATATGTGAATTAAGTTAATAGATGTAAAAATGAGTTAAGAGGTGATTTTATAGGAAATTCACCTTATTTTACCATTAATTGGATCCCTAAGGCTGACATGGAGAAAAATTAAACTTAAAACCTAATTTTTCTTGCTTAAAACTCCAAAAATGGCTCAAATGGAACTCATTCACCACTAATGGTAAATGGGTCCCACCTAGATGGGAATAATTCACCACTAATGGTGAATGGGTCCCTAGGGGCCATTTTTTCTAGTTGGAATGTAGAGAAGTAAGAAAATTAGGCTTATTTGATGACTATGTCGATTATTTGATCAAATTATGCCTCAAGATGCAAAATATGGGTTAATAGGGGCCTATTAGTGATGATGTAAATATAAAATTGGGATTGGGACACAAAATTCAATGTGAAAGTGTGACTAAATACACTTTACAACACTAAAATGAGGTCCACATAGCCTAGGAAGGAACAAGAACCAATGTGAATGTGCAAGACGCATCACAACACTAGTTTATCATTAAATTTGTTTTTCAAGCCTTCTAAATTGATGTGATAATGTTATTAAACACATTATAATGTTGATTTGGGGTGAAATAGGTTCATTAAGTCTATAAAAGCGTGAAAGTATCTTACAACACTTTACAACACCTTTACAAGACATCATTAAAAGTATGTTATTCGATTTACAAGGGTCCAAGATCTAATGTGGATGCATAAAATGCCTCACAACACTAGATTAAGACCTCATTAAGTCTAATTAATCCCATGTCAAGTAAAGGGTCATTTTTTCTATGACACAAACCTAAAAGGTAATGAAATAACTAGTGACTAACTAGGTTACTCCCATCCATAGATTATCCTAACCCCAAGAACAACCAAGTTAGCCACACATATTCAAATCTAAAATCCTCAATAAGTCACAAACTAGGTTACTCAAGCCATCCAAAAATTATCCTAACTCAAGGAATAACCAAGTTAACCACACATACTCATGAAATGTAGAAAATTGTTGCTCTATGTTTTGGGAGATAGAACAACCAATTTCCTATAAGTTTCATTCAAGGAAACCTTAGAGATCTCAATATAGGGATAGAAATAAGGGAAAGAGATCTAAAATAAGGTTCCCTATGGGTGTGATTAAAGAGTAAAAGGGGGATCACCACCAAGCAAGGGATTGGAAAGATAAATATTATAAATGACATGTGAAACCTAATGATATGATCTAGAAAATGAACTCAAATCAAAATAATAAATTGGAGATAAATAGAGGTACACTTTGAAATTTGAAGAGGCTCAGAATAGGGTATGCACTCTTGAAAATATTAACTTTAATGCACACTGGGAATCATACACTAGTAGGGCGATTTCGTCCTAGTTTAGGGTTTTGGGCAAGAACCAAAATCTGGAACTACTAAGCCAAGATCTATAAAAAATGCTTGAAATCTAGTATATTGGGACTCATACACCACAAGTGGTGATTTAGTCCCAGTATCATGATTGGTCTAAAACTATGATATCCTCTAATGTTGTCCTATGTAGCTTCTCTCCTGTCAAATATCCTAGTTTGAAACACTGAATTGCAACCTATAGGTGACTTCTTTTGTGATCTTGCAATGTAGATGACAACTTTGACAACTTTACAACTTTTCTCCAATCTTGCTCTTCAATGGATTTTCAACCTAGATCTAGAAATCACAAATCAAAGAGAGGGGAAAATGTTTTTTTTGTTAGTGGATAGGGGTTTACCTTGGTGAAACCCCATTTTGGTAATCAAACCTTGAAATGAATAGAAATATAATGAAGAAATGATGAATGAACAATATTCTATGTTGCAACTCACCAAACCCTTATAACAAAGGCTAAAATCTTGTGTGTAATGGCTAGCATGAATGTGGACCTTGAATCTTGCTTGAAGGATATGGATCTTGACTTAAATGCTTGCTTGAATCATAAAACCCTACATCACAAATGTTAGATAAAAAAAAAACATGATGCATGATGACTTTGACATGATGCTTGATTCTTGAATAATGCTCCAAAATGCATGATAATCACTCTTGAATGTTATTGAATGCTCTTGTCATCATAAAATTTCTAGAATGCTTGATCTCAAAAAGTGCTAGATGACTTGTAAGCTTTCTAGGACAAAATATGTGAAATGATCTTGTATTTATACTTGTTTATGCCAAATTTCCCAAAATTACAACACTATAATCTGACATCAGATCTAGGAGAATAAAATCTTGCCAAGAATTGAATTCAAAATTAGGTCCAAGCTAAGTGGGACTCATAAACCATTTGGGGTATATGAGTCCCAATAGTCTAAGCTCGGGACATAAATTTCAAGAAATGTTTAGCTTTACATTAAATTCAAGTTTAGACCTTGAAACTTAGGTGGGACCCATATGCCACATGAGTCCCAAATCACTAAATTTGGGCCATACAAACCAAAATCATTAAATTATGAGTGGTTATTTAATATATGTTGGGATTATCCTAAAAAATATCCATTAAATAAGGCTTGTGGATGCAAAATAGGACCAAATAAGGCATAAAAAATCCCAATTTTAGCAGGGAGGGCCCAAACAAGTGTGAAAATGTAAAGAGATACATTTTTCTACACTACAATTCATATTACAAATGGATAATTTCAATATAAAACTTCAAAATAATGACATTTTACATACATCATGATAAATAAAGGTATAAGCTCAACATCAAATGACTTCATTCAAAAGTATAATCTCAACATTAAATGACTTCATTCAAATTATAATCAATAATCAAGTGATCAATCTGATCCTATAGGTTAATCCCAACCTATGGCTTCAATTAAAAAGTAATGCAAAAATCAAGTGATCATAGACAATCATAAAGCCTCTCTTTAAATATGACTCAAATAGTCACATGCTTAAAATGTTCACTATATTGATATCTAATCTAGAGGACTCTATCATCTTGAGAGGAGTCTCTTCTTCTACACCTATAATTCCTCTTCATATTATGACTTTGGTTTTTCAAAAGTAAGTCCTCTTCTAGAATTGTGTGAATAGGAACAAACTCTTAGTCAATTATAAGATTATAAAAAAATTAGAAAATACATTTTCGACCCTATTGTTGAATACAATTATAACAATCAAGTATACATCGTTTAACCCTAGGGAAAAAGACTCTCTTCGTACATTCAAGAGAATAGGAGAAATGACTCAAGGATAGAATACAACATGGTTTCAAAATCAATATATCTTATCAATGAAGACATAATTGATCTATTTTGCATCATTTTTGTGTATTAATAACAATATAATTCATGCAAGAAAATATGAAACATGCAATCATCTCAGTACTATATACATGTACCTTCTAGTTAGTTTAATATAATCATGTCATACATTCATGACAATCATGATAATTACATATGTATGTATCATACTGAAAATCATATTTCTAGTCTACCCATTTGCACAAGCTTGCTTAAGAAATATGATAAATAATTATATCTTGCTCAAGAACTTGCATTCATAAACAAATATGATCTCAATATAAAAAAAATGAAGTAAAGTCAACATGCCTAGAATAATAACTCCCATGAAGATATTGCTTCCTAAGGTTAGTTACCCACCATACTCATGCTTCCTGATCCTTCTATGTTCAACCTATCTCCATTCCTAGCCTCTCTCAAAACTCTTAAAAACTGAAAATTCCTAAGCAATCTCTCTTTTATCACTAATGCACTCAATAACTTATTTGCACAAAAAACCACAACAGTGAACTTCAAAGAATGAATGAATAAGAATGACCAAAAGGTAAAGAATACACATCTATTTATACTAAGATCTAAGAAGCTCATTGCTACCAAAAATCTCTAAAAACTACCACTTTTCCTCTTCCAACTGCCACCTTTCAATAGAAAAAACTAACTTCCTCTCTAAATGCAGCGACAAAGCCTAAATAAATGAAATGTTGTTGCTCAAACATTTAATGTGCAAATGCATATACAGTCCCTTCATTTCCTACTTCTCTATTATGGATGAGTCACCCTTTATAACTACCAACAACTACTATTTATTGATTCCAAGCATGAAGATGCTTACCTAGAGGTTTCTTATACTAGACTAAGTTGAATTCTTCAAGCTTAAGCCAACTCGTGGCTATTGACTAAGTCTCAAGCTTTATTCAAGGTTGTGTGTAGTTATTTCAACATAGGACCAAGACTCTTATTTATATTTAAACTCTTAGATGGCACAATGTGCTACATAATACTCACCCCTCCCTACTGTTGTGTGTTGGTTTTAGTATAATCAATTAAGATAGTTATAATAGTCAAGTATACATCCTAACCCTAGGGAAAATATTATCTTCCTACTTTCAAGAGAATATGAGTAACAATTCAAGGATAGAATACCAATATGGTTTGCACAACAACATATATTATCAATGAAGACATAATTCATCTATCTTTCTATCATTTCTGTGTATTACTAACATCATAATTCATGCATGAAAATATGAAAAATACAATCATCTCAATACCACATACATGTACCTTCTAGATAGTTAAATATAACTATGTCATACATTCACAACAATCATGATAATTATATATATGTATCATAAACAATCTTACTTCAAATATTTTAGCCATTTCTACAATCTTGCTTAAAAAATATGATAAATAATTATATCATGCTCAAGTAATTGAATTCATAAACAAATATGATCTCAACATAAAAAAATAGAGAATTAAAATCAACATGCCTGGAATAATAGCTCTCATGAAGATACTACTTCCTAAGCTTAGTTCTCACACTCACACTTTCTACTGCTTCTATTTTCAACTTATCTCCATTCCTAGCCTCTCTCAAAGCTCTTAACAACTACAAATTCCCAAGCAATTTATCTTTTATCACTAATGTACTCAGTAGCTTATTTTCACAAAAAATAACAGTAGTGAACTTCAAAGAATGAATGATAAAAATATGAATGAATTGTTAGATGTTGTGTTTTTGTTGCTGATATGTGGTTTTCATTGATGAAAACACTATTAGCATTATTATATTGAAGGTTGTATATGTCGAGGATATTGAGAAAATTGTTAAAGAAAATGTTGTAGGTTTCAAGAGGAACAATGTAGGTCAATAAGGTGTTTTGTTCTATAAGTTGAAGATTAGTTGTTGTGGACTAAAGGGTTTATTACTGAGAGTATCTAGTTCATCTACTAAAATTTTCAGAGGTCCACATGAAGATTTGATTGTGCTATGAATAGTTGTGCTTTGATAATGTTTCTATGGTTTCTGTCAGTATTCCTAATTAAATTTTATGTGATTCTGATAATTTTTTTTGTTGAGGATGCTTCTTTGTTAGTTCTTGTTGTTTATGGATGCTTCTAGATCATTCTCTATCCTTGTTGTACACCCACGTTGATTGGTGTGCTCGTGGTTGAAGATTTTTCTCATGTGTGTTCGGGTTTTCATGTGCTTGGCCAACATGATGGTTGTAACGTGTTGCATATCCTTGAAGATTTAAATTTGAATGTTTGGTGCACTCAAGGATATTTTTTTAGGTCACATCATAATATTATCCAATGGTGTTTGATCCACATTGAAAATTTATTTGTAAATTTGCGCCGACATTGTAAATATGTTTTATAGTTTTCACCGACGAAGTTGTTGATGTAATTCCATGTTGCAGATATATAAGAGTAATTGTTTGAGCAAAGTTATAGGGTAAATGAAGTGAAGAAAATCCAGAGAAGAGAAAGGGTGAGAATATTGATCTATTCATTCAATTGAAGAGCAAAGTGTGAAGAAGTTTGAGTGAAGTGTGAAGGAGTGTTTCTGTTCTTAACTGGAACTATAATCAGGCTTTTGCAGAAGCTATTTTCTTAGTTCATACCCTGTGGATCTAATCTGAATTGCTTTGTATTGTTAGGCAGTGATCCCTTTTGTATTTGAGTAGTGAGCTCTAGGTATTGTGCCTGAATGCATGTGCATTCCCATTATTTTTCATTATACTTTTAATAGGGTATAATATTGTGGACTAACATCCACCATGGTTTTTCCCCTAATAGGGTTTCCACGTAAAAATCTTGATGTTTTCTATGTTTCTAATGTGTTGTTTGTTTATGGTTTATTATTCTTTCATCAAATCCGAGATTAAGTTAAGTTAAGTTGAAAAGTTTAAATATTTTGTGACAACTGATTCACCCCCCCTCTCAGTTGTCTATCCTTGTTTTTCCAACAATTGGTATCAGAGTAGGTTCCCCTGAAGAATTTTAAAAGCTTGAGGTGATCCGAGATGGCATCCTACAAGAAGGACAGTCCTAGATTTGATGGAACAAACTACTCATTGTGGAAAGCCAGGATTGAGTGTCATTTGAGGTGTATTGGTGAACCCTACTGGAATATTACAAAGAATCCATATGTTATTCCTTAGAATGGTCCTTCCACTACTGATGAGATTAAATAAGCTGAGAATAATATCAGGGCTATTGAAGCTTTGTTGAGTGCTTTGACAGATTCAAAAATAACAAATGTGATAAGTCTGAAGACAACTCATGATATTTGGATGAAGCTGGAAACTTTTTATGAAGGAGATGTGCATGTGAGATGGCTAAGCTACAAAGTTTGAAAGGAAAGTATGAAAATTTGAAGATGGGTGAAGATGAAAATATTTCTTCTTTTATGCAAAGAGTAAATGAACTTTTGATGGGTATTAGATGTGTCGGTGGTACCCTGGAATAGGATGAAATTGTAGCTAAAGTACTCAGATAATTTCCTCCCTCCTACAAAGCAAGGGCTCATGCTATTGAAGAATTTAGATCAATAACAAATGTGACAAGGGATACACTGATTGGTAAACTTGTTGCCTTTGAGTTGAGTGAATTTGGTGAAACTGTTCCCAAGAGTGAAACTGCATTTAAGGCTACTGTATCTAGAAGAAACAAGAAAATATATGATCCGGGAGAGTGCTCTAGAAATTCATTCAAGTATGAGGAAGAAATGAAACAACTTGAAGATGAAGAAAGAGAACTAGAAGAGTTGGAAGCACTGATTGTGAAAAAAGAAGGCAAAGGACAAGGTAAGTATAAAGGAATTTTTCCTATTCAATGTTTCTCTTGTAATAAAATAGGTCATTTTGCATCAAGGTGTCCTGAATGAGTTCCTAGGACTAAGCCTAACAAATCTATATTTCAAAAGAAATGTTATTATGCTAGAAAGAAGGAGTGACTGATGAATAGTCTAAAAAAGATAATGGAAATGAAGATGAATGGGTGTTCCTTGCTATCGAGGAAAATGGTCTGGTGGCTACTAAATTTGCTAAAGTTGAGAAAGCTCTTGCAACCTGAATTGAAGAAAAGGATGAGTGGGTTATTGGCAATGGATGCTCACATCATATGAATGGTGACAAAAGAAAATTTGGAAGTCTAGAGAAGTATGACGGTGGGGTTTTAATATTCAGAGATAACAATGCTGGTGTGATTCATTGCAGAGGATCTATTTGTCTTGATGGTAAGCATAACACTAATGATTTCCTTTATTTTGAAGGCTTGAAGCACAATATGTTGACTATTGGATAGATGATTGACAAGGCTATGATTTTCAGTTCAAAGGTGGAAGATGTAGGATACTTGGAAGTTTTGGAAATGTAATTGCTTTAGGTAAAAAGAAAAAGGGTAATATTTTTCACCTGAATGGTGCTAGTGAAAGTTGTTTAATTTCTCAAGTAAATGAAATCTAGTTATGGCATAGGAGGCTATGTCATGTGAATTTTGATAACATTGTCAAAGAAATTTCCACTCAAGTAGTAAGAGATCTGCGTAAGCTAGTGAAGCCTGCTAACACGATTTGTAAGGAATTTCAGATGGGAAAATAGACTAGAGTTTCTTTTCAGGTAAAACTAGATCATTCTAATGTATTATTGGAGCTGGTACACACTGATCTATGCAGTACCTCCAGAATCAGAAGTCTTAATTACTTTATGCTTCTTATTGATGATTACTCTAGGATGATATGGGTTGCTTTCTTAAGAGAACAATGTGAAGCATTAGAGAAGTTCAAAATTTTCAAAGCTATGGTAGAGAATGAGAAAGGTCTGAAAATAAAATTCTTAAGGTTAGAAAGAGGAGGTGAGTTCATGTCCATGGAGTTCAATTATTTTTATGAAGAGCATGGAATTAGAAAATAGATATCTGCTCTCTGAACCCCTCAACAGAATGGAGTTGTAGAGAGAAAGAAAAAAACAATTCTGGATGCTACTAGAACAATGATGATTGAAGGAAATGTGCCTCACATCTATTGGAGTGAAGCTGTAAGCACTGTTATGTACACTTTAAACTAGGTAAATGTAAATGGTAATTCTTGTAAGACTCCCTTTGAACTATGGTTTGGTTATAAGCCTACTATTAAGTATTTCAAGATCTTTGGAAGAAAATACTACATCAAGAGAGATGAGGACATAGGAAATTTTGATGAAAGAAGTGATGAAGGAATCTTTCTAGGTTACTCTACTAAAAGCAAGGCCTACCGGTGCTATAACATAAGATTAAGAAAATTGGTTGAGTGCAAATGTCAGAGTTGATGAGGACTCTTCTAAATCATCTAGATACTGTGGATATGATTCAGATGACCAGGAAGATAGTACAAACAAAGGGAAAAATGATCAAACACAAAATCAACTTCAAATTGTTCCATATGTTCCGGTAAAGCAACTTCCATTTGTTTCGGTAAATCAAGGTAGTCAGGAAGCATAGACAAGTGCAAGTGTAGAAAAAAGAACAGAAGAACTAGAAGTTTGAGAAAGTCTTAAGGTTCCGAGGTATGTAAAACTAAATCATTGTAAAAATAAAGTTATAGGAGACAAGAATAAAGGTGTGCAAACTAGAAGAAATATTGTAGAAGAGTATTTCCTGATTTCCAAGATTGAGCCTAAAGATGTCAATGAAGCTTGCAATGATGAACACTAGATGGAAGCTATGAAAGAAGAATAGGTTGCAGAAATTTTCACTAATCTGTTGCCAAAGGATACTTTTGAGTATCTTAGAGGGATCCTAGGGGTGATTATCCCTCCTGATATAAACTAAAGATCCATTTACTTGAATCAATTTGTGTGCTTCATAGATATTTCCTTATCTAGATTGATGTTTTTATGGTAGATACTTAGGGGGAGTAGTCAGATGTGTAGATATGTGATTCAAAGCTTTTATGTGGGAAGATAATGCTTATCTTTTCCATTGATGTCAAAGGAGGAGAAGATCAATTGAAGAGAAGTGTCAGAACCTAAGGGGGAGTAAGTGTAGTTGTGTTGATGGTATTTTTCACATCATGTGTTGCCATCAATGCCAAAGGGGGAGATTGTTGGATGTTGTGGTTGTGTTACTAATATGTGGTTGTCATTGATTTCAACACTATTAGCATTACTATATTGAAGGTTGTATATGTCGAGGATATTGAGAAAATTGTTAAAGAAAATGTTGCAAGTTTCCAGAGGAATAGTGTAGGTCAAGAAGGTGTTTTGTTCTATACGTTGAAGATCATTTGTTGTGGACTAAAGGGTTTATTGCTGAGAGTATCTAGTTTATCTACTAGAATTTTCAAAGGTTCTCATGAAGATTTGATCATGCTATGAATAGTTGTGCTCTAACAATGTTTCTATGGTTTATGTCAGTATTCCTGATTGAAGTTTATGTGATTCTGATAATTTTTGTTGTTGTGGATGCTTCTCTGTTGGTTCTTGTTGTTTATGGATTCTTCTAGATCATTCTCTATCCTTGTTGTACGTCCGCACTGATTGGTGTGCTTGTGGTTGAAGATTTTTCTCATGTGTGTTCGGGTTTTCATGTTCTTGGTCAACATAATGGTTGTAACATGTTGTGTATCCTTGAAGATTTAAATTTGAATGTTTGGCATGCTCGAGGATATTGGTTTAGGTCACATCATAATATTAGCTAATGGTATTTGATCCACATTGAAAAATTATTTGTAAATTTGGGCCGAAATTGTAAATGTGTTTAATATTTTTGGCCGATGAAGTTGTTGATGTAATTCCATGTTGTAGATATATAAGAGTGATTTTTTGATCAAAATTATAGGGTGAATGAACTGAAGAAAATCCAGAGAAGAGAAAAGTGTGTGAATATTGATCTATTCATTTGATTGAAGAGTAGAGTGTGAAGAAGTCTGAGTGAAGTGTGAAGGAGTGTTTTTGTGCTTAATTGGAATTGTAATCAGGCTTTTGTAGAAGCTATTTTCTTAGTTCATACCCTGCGGATCTAATCCAAATTTCTTTGTATTGTTGGGTAGTGAGCTCTAGGGAGTGTTCCTAAATGCATGTGCATTCCCATTATTTTTCATTGTACTTTTAATAGGGTATAATATTGTGGACTAACATCCACCATGTTTTTCCCCTAACAAGATTTCCACGTAAAAATCCTGGTGTTCTCTGTGTTTTTGATGTGCTGATTCTTTATGGTTTATTATTCTTTCATCAGATCTAAGATTAAGTTAAGTTAAGTTAAAAAGTTTAAATATTTTGTGACAATTGATTCACCCCCCCTCTCAATTGTTTGTCCTTGTTTTTCCAACATGAATAAGAATGATGAAAAGGTAAAGAATCTACCTCTATTTATACTTAGATCTAAGAAACTCATTGCTACAAACAAGATCTTCAAACCAACACTTTTCCTCATCCAACCACCACCTTTCAACAATAAAAATTTAACTTCCTCTTTAAATGCATTGACTAAGCCTAAAGAAATGAAATGTGGTTGCTCAAATAGTTAATGTACAAACACATATATAGTCCCTTCATTTCTAGTTTCTCTATTATGGATGAGTTGCAATTTATAACTACCAGCAATTTCTATTTATTGAGTGCAAGAATGAATTTTTTTACCTAGAGGTTTCATATTCTAGACTAATTCAGCTTCTTCCAAGCTTAAGCCAGCTCATGACTATTGACTAAGTCTCAAGCTTTATTCAAGGATGTACATAGTTTTTTTAGTATAGCACCAAGACTCTTATTTACATTCAAACTCTTACATGGCATAGTATGTTACATAATACTCACCCCTCCCTATTAGGTATGTGTAGGATCATCATGGAAAAAATAGGCCCTTAAGTGGCAAAAAATTCAGAAAAATCAGAGTTAGGCAACTTGACGTAAAAATTTGAATAAGTTATCTATATTATTTCAAAAATATGTAAGAATAAAATCTGTATTAAATTGAATGTAGTTTCTAAACTACTAGGTTTATTTAAAAATAAATAAAATCTATTTGGTGAAATTTTGAAATTTCAATGTAGTAGTAATTAAATTTTTGGGAAAAAATAAGTAGGCGTCTGTCTGACCACCCTAACCACAATAAAATCATAATTTTTTTTTATAAGATTTTATATATAAGTAGAGGACTCGTGTCCTGATGTGATGCATATTTTTTTGTAATTTTTTTCCAAGTAAATAATTAATTATGAATTTTATATTAAAACTTTTAAAAATATAAAAACGTGTATGTCTACCACCTTAACTTGGTCAAAACTTCATGAAATTCAATATTTTTTAAAAAATCCTATAATATGTGAAGCATAGAATGTGACACATGTTTTGAATTCAAAAAATGTGATACCATTTGAAAGCTATAGATGTTTTTCAATCATCCTATCAATCAGGACTTTAGTCATAATTCAAATAGAAAATAAATGATAGTTATTTATTAAATTCAAAGTAAAGCATAATTTATATTACTGGAAAGTTGAGAATCTCTTTTAAAACCCTTCTCCTTTCATAAATTTTGGGTTAAAAAAAAGTCGCCAGCCACATACCCTACACATACCCATCATATTGCCACTTTTTGGCCCATCATGATCCTACACATACCCTATTGTTGTGTGTTGGTTTTAGTATAATCAAAAACTTAATAAAATGAATTTCCTTGCTTTTGCATAGCACAGATTCAAGTGCTACATAAACTTAATTTAATACCATTCTCTTTCCAAGCAATACATTATATACTAATGCACTTTTATTAGCATTTAAATTGTTTGAAACTCTGCTCCATATTCCACAATGGTGATACTTCTCATTTCCTACAGTATCTCAAGCAATAGTTTGAATTATATTATAACTCCTTCCTTTGCATTGTCTATCACCACCTTACCTTTGACTTATTCCAATGTATTATTCATGTGTTGTGGAGTTCCACCTTTTAACTCCACTTTTTTTTTCACTTAATAAATGTGATATCACTGTATCCTCTATGCATTATGCTATATATACATCACATTATATTATTTCCATAGTTCTTTATATTATACAATACACTTTAGCTTAATACATTTGTATATTCCATCATTTTAATACATGTGAAAGGTATTGTATCATTTAATAAACATTAATATATATATTAATATATATATTATAATATATATGTATTAATATTATAAATTGTTCATTTGCCAATTTTAACATATATATTTACATATATATATTTATATATCAATATATACACATGTGAGTATATATATGTAATTTAATAAAAAATATTCATATATATTAATGTATATATATATATGTATATGTACATTGAAACCATTATTTACCATTCATATATATTAAAAAATATAGATAATATATACATTTATGTTGCAAGTATGAAGAAGTTGTTGCAAGGTGTTGTCATTGATGTCAACTAGTCAATTGGTTATCAACTAGTTTTTGTTGTCATTAATGTCATGGATGCAGGTTATTGGATGTATATATCGAGGATATTGAGAAAATTGTGTTGATGGGAGATTGTAGGTGTTCAATGGTTGCTCCAGGTTTTGGTCTGGGATTTGCTTCTATGTTTGTGTGGTTTATATATGTTGATCATAGTTATTAGAAGCTGCTATATCCATATTTTTGGTTTTTCATTTATTGTACAGTGTGAGTTATGTTCACTAGTTGTGAACTATGGTTTTGTATGTATATGACTGAGGTCAAGGAGAAATCTTGTTGGTCCATATTTTTCTTTGGTTAAGTCTCATGACTTGTAGTTCTAGAGTTAAGTTGTTATGATCGTATTGAAGATAATTTCAACATCTAGAAGGATCATGCTTAATTATTCTATCGTTTTACATTGGTTTGACTAACCTTGTATTAAACACTACCTTGGAAATTCATCAAGCGTGTGTTTGGATTGCCCTCATTCTAATTCCACCCTAGGATGTTTTGGCATTGACCTAATTTGAATTTAATGATGGATAACTGACTTTGGATATGTTTAAAAGTTGAAGATGGTATAAATATAGGATGAGTTAGTGGTGAAAATTAAGACTAAGATATAAGTGCAAAGAAATAGAGAAAATAGATGTGAAGCAGGTGCAAATCAAGTGGATGAATGTAATGTGAATGGGGCAGATTAGTGAGAAGTTTAAATGCGGATTTTTAGGATGTAGTAAGCTGAAGGGGGACTCTATCACTCATGCATGTCTACAAGTGGTTGATAAAATTGAGGTGGATTCCTTTTTTGCATTGAGATTGTCTTCTCTCTATAACATATCTATTTTATCTTCTTTGTATCTCTGTGGTAGTGAGCCATCTAGGTGGTTAGCCCTATTGGATAGTAAGTCCTGATTTGGACAGTGAGTTTGTGTTTTGGAAGTGAGCCTTTTGTAATCAGTTTTGATCTTCTCTATAGTGTGAGTTAATCCTCATTGTGTTTTTTCCCTCATTGGGGTTTCCACATAAATTTGGTGTTATTGTTTGTGTGTGATGGTTTTTAGTTTCTACACTTGCACTTAATATTTAATCATTTTAGTAGAGTTAAGAATTGTGATTGACCTATGTTCCAGTGAATATTATAAAAGTGAAATTTATGACAAATGATTCACCCCCCTCTTAGTTGTCTTGTTCAACAATTGGTATCATAGCATGGTTCCTTGGAGAAGAGCTTAACCACTTAAGGAAGGTCTGAGATGGCTGGAAAAATCACTCATGATTATCTGAGGTTTGATGTAACTAATTATGCTATATGGAAAATTTTGATGCAAGAGTATCTAGAGTGTTGTAGATATGATGTGGAGAAAGCTTACAAGAATCCTTACACTCCTCCTGCTAATGGTTAGAGTACAACTAATGAGATCAAGGCACATGAAGTGAACAATAAGGAAAAGTACATTTTGAAGAATAGTCTTGTAGATTTTGGGTTGATTAAAGTTCAAAATTTGAAGACTACTAATGAAGTTTGGGATGCTTTGGAAAAGGCACATGAAGGTTATGAAAGGTTCAAAGAGGAAAAATTATAGAATTTTGAGACATACTTTGAGCTCCTACATATGTCTAAAGGTGAGAATATTAAAGCTTATGCACAGAGATTGGATGAGGTAGTATGCAGAACGTGAGGACTTGGTGCTACAATAGATGAATCTAGAATTGTAAAGAAGATCCTTAGAACTCTCCCTGATGCTTACATTGAAAAGGTATGTGCTATTGAGGAACATATAGAATATAGTAATTACACTAAAGATTAGTTATTTGGAACTTTGACATCTTATGAGATGAGAAAGAAAAATTGATGAAATGGGTCCGAATAAGAGACTAATTTTAAGGCTACAAAATTTGAAGATCTAGATGAAGAAAATCTTGATGAAGAAGAAGATAAATTTGTGAGAAAGATGAAGAAAGGCTATATAAATTATGTAGGTAAGTTACCCTTTAAATTCTTTATTTGTGGAGGAATAGGTCATTATGCGGTAAGTTGTCTGGAAAGAGCTAAGACGAATAAAAAAAGATATGAGAAAGAAAGGAAAGGTAAGAAAATCAATAGAGAATATTATGTGAATGAGGATGCTAGTATATATGATGAATAATATGACTATGGAGATTGTGATGAAAAAGAATTCTTTTTCTTGGCTATAAAATATGAACCTACTTGTGCTAATTCTAAAAAAAAAGGTGAAGGAATGCCCTCCAAAGAAGGAGAAAAATGAAGGTACTGTAATCTCTTCCCTATGTGCTAAATAGGAAAATAACTATTGGGTTGTTGACAATAGTTGTTCACATCACATGACTGGTGATAAGAGTAAGTTTTTTAAACTTGAAAATTATGATGGAGGCTTAGTTATGTTTGGAGATGATACTAGTGCTAAAATTTGTGGATATGTTCAACATGTTTTGATGGAAAGCATAATATTGATGGTGTCTATTATGTTAAGGGTTTAATGCATAATATTTTGCGTGTTGGACATATGCACAGTGAGGGATATAACCCTATATTTGAGGATGAAATATGTGTGATCAGGAAAGGATCCAGAACAATGATTGTTGTAGGAAAGAAATTTGAAGGAAATATCTATCAACTTAAGGGTGTTGATTGATGATGCTTTATGACTCAAATTAATGAAATTTGGTTGTGTCATCAAAGAATGTATCATATGAATTTTGATAACTTGGAAAGGATTAGTGCAATTCTGGCTATGAGAGATTTACCAAGGATTACAAAGCCTGTTAATGCTATTTGCAAGAATTGTTAGTTTGGGAAGCGAATAAGAAATCATTACAGATCAAAGGAACAATCTACTAGTAGACTACTGGATTTAATTCACATATATATTTATTTTCCTACAAGAGTGATAATCCTACAAGGTGAAAGGTAATTTATTCTTTTGATTGATGATTATTATAGATATACATGGGTTATATTTCTTAGAGAGAAATTAGATGCATTAGATAGATTCAAGACATTCAAAGCTATGGTTGAAAATGAAGTAAATTTGAGGATAAAATGCTTAAGGTATGATAGAGGTGGTGATTTCACTTCCCATGAGTTTAATATGTTTTGTGAAGTGCATGGAATAAGAAGATATTTATATGCTCTGAGAACACCTCAGCAAAATGGAGTTGTTGAAAGGAAGAATATAATAGTTCAAGAGGCTACTAGATCAATGATTACTGAGGTAGGTTTACCAAAATTTTACTAGAGAGAATCTATTCACACTGTTGTTTATGTATTCAATTGAGTTCAAGCAAGATAAAATGGTACAAAGACCCCCTATGAGCTATGGTATGGAATAATTCCTATTGTTATTAAATATTTCAAGGTATTTTGAAGCAAATGTTATATCAGAATGGATGAAGAAAAATTAGGAAAGTTTGATGCAAGAAGTGATGAAGGAATTTTCTTAGATATTATACTAGAAGAAAAGCTTATACATATTTCAACAAAAAAACTAATAAATATTGTAGAAAGCTCAAATGATGAAACAATGAAGAATTCAATTGATATTTATGGATATGTATTTCATGAACCTAATTGCGTAAGAATTGAAGAAATTATGGAAGAACAGGAAATGGATGAGCAAGAGAAGCATAATGAAGGAGAAAAAGAAGAAGAAGGTCTGGTAGTGTTACCTAATACACCTAGATATCTTTGGAAGAATCATTAAATAGGAAATTAGATCATTAGAGACAAGAAAAAAGGAGTATTGAAAAGAAGCAAAGTTGCTACTAGTGAGGTAAATCTATGTTTACTTTTAGAGATTGAATTAAAGACTGTAAGTGAATCATGTGAAGATGATCATTGGATGGAAGCTATGAAGGAAGAACTTACGCAGATTGAGAAGAATCAAAGTTGGGAATTGGTCCCTAGACTGGCAGAAAAAAAACATTATTGGATCAAAGTGGGTATTTAGAAATAAGTTGAATGAGAATGGAGAAGTGGTCAGAAAAAAATCAAGGCTTGTGTGTAAGGGTTACTCACAAGTAAAAGGAATAGATATTCATGAGACATTTACTCCATTGGAAATAATGAAAGATATCAAATTTTTCTTAGTGTTTTCTGCTCATAGAGATTTCAAACTCTATTAGATAGATGTCAAGTCTACATGTTTGAATGGTGAGCCAGAAGAAGAAGTCTACATGGAACAACCAAAAGGATTTCATTTTTCAGATGAACTAGATATGTTCTGCAAATTGAAGAAATCTTTATATGGTTTGAAGCAAGATCCTAGAGCTTGGTATGAAAGATTAGATAGGAATTTGATTCATCAAGGTTTCAAAAAAGGTACAAGATAGATAGTAACCTATACTTTAAAGTTGAAAATGAAAAAATCTTGATTGTGGTTGTATATGTTGATGACATTATTTTTGGAGGAAATGAAACTATGTGTAAAATGTTTGTGGAAGAGATGCAAAAAGAGTTTGAAATATCTATGTTCAAAGAGATGAATTTCTTTCCTAGGCTGTAAATTAATCAAACAGGAAAAGGAATATTTATTTCAGAGTCTAAGTATGTGATAGAGATGTTGAAGAATTTTGGGATGGATGGTTCCAAGCTGGTATGCACTCCTATGGTGACTAGTTGCAAATTAGGTAAATATAATGATTCACCTAAGATTGATTTGAGCAAGTATAGATCTATGATTGGTGGACTATTGTATTTGACCTGCTACTAGATTGAATATTATACATGTTGTCTATCTTGTGCCTAGATTTCAAGAAGATCCTAAAGAAACACATGTTGTTGTTGTTAAAAGGATATTCAAATATTTGAATGGCACTATGGATTATGGCTTGTGGTGTCCTAGAGGTACTGACTTTACACTAAATGCGCGTACAAATGCAGATTGGGCTAGATGTGTAGATGAAGGGAAAAGTACAAGTGATCGTGCATTATTTCTTGGTTGAATATTGGTGGCATGGTTGAGTAAAAGGAAATATTTAGTTTCCCTATCTACCATTGAAGTTGAGTATATTGTTTCTTCTTCTTCTTGTACACAAGTTCTATGGATGAAACAAATATTGAAAGATATCATAGTTGTGTATGATGATCCTATTTCTACCTTTTGTGATAACACAAGTGCAATTAACATGTCAAAGAATCTAGTGATGTGCTCAAGGAAATATCATACATCTACTAGGTATCATTTCTTGAGAGAGAAGGTTGTGTAGAATGAAGTAAAGCTTTAGTATGTCCCTATGAAGGATCAAATTGTTGATATATTTATGAAGGCTCTTCCTAAAGATACTTTTGAGTATCTCTGGGAAGTTTGGGCTCATTTCCCCTCCTTTCTTGAACTAGATGCATATGAAGATGCATCAGTCTAGTGGATCTATGGATATATCTTTCTTCTTGATTGATGTTTTGGTGGCTACCTCTTAGGGGGAGTGGGTAGTGTCATGAGTTGTCATTGTATGAGTATTTTGTTCTTAATGTCAAAGGAGAAATCAATGTAAAATATATTTTTCCTTTGCCATTGATGTCAAAGGGGGATATGAGAGAGATGTGAAAAGATAGAGACCTGACAAGAAAAATATTATCTTCTAAGGGGGAGAAACAAAAAGAAAAATCATGAGACGAGTGTTCAAAGCTAGTATGTTGTCTTTGATGGTTTTTCACATCATCTGTTGCCATCAATGACAAAGGGGGAGATTGTTGCAAGTATGAAGAAGTTGTTGCAAGGTGTTTTCATTGATGTCAACTAGTCAATTGGTTATCAATTGGTTGTTTTTGTTGTCATTAATGTCATGGATGCAAGTTATTGGTTGTATATGTCAAGGATATTGAGAAAATTGTATTGAAGGAAGATTGCAGGTGTTTAGTGGCTGCTTCGGGTTTTGGTTTGGGATTTTATTCTATGTGTGTTCGGCTCAAATATTTTTATCATGGTCATTGGAAGTTGCTATATCTAGATTTTTTTTTCTAATTCATTGTACAATGCGAGTTATATTCACCAGTTGTGAACTGTGATTTTTTGTGTATCTTGTTGAGGTCCAAGATAGATGTTGTTTGTCTATATTTTTATTTGGTTAAGTCTCATGACTTGTGCTTCTAGAGTTAAGTTGTTATGATAATACTAAAGATAATTTTGGCATCTTGAAGGATTGTGCTTAATTGTTCTATTTTTTTTACACTTGTTTGGATGACCTTGTGTTAAACACTACCTTCAAAATTGATGAAGCATGTTGGGACCTATTTGGGTCCTCATCAAGCATGTGTTTGGGTTTCCCTCATTCTAATTCCACCCTAGGATGTTTTGGAACTTTCCAAATTTGAATTCAATGATGGATGACTGACTTTGGATATGTTTCAAAGTTGAAGATGGTATAAATACATGATGAGTTAGTGGTGAAAATGAGGACAAAGAGATAAGTGCAAAGAAATAGAGTAGATAGAAGTGAAATATGTGTGAATAAAGTGGATGAATGTAATGTGAGATTGGAAGATCAGTGTGAAGTCTAAAGGCTAAGTTTATGGATGCACTGAGATGAAGGTGGACTCTATCACTCATGCATATCTGCAAGTGGTTAAGAAAATTGTGATGGATTACTCTATTGCATTGATATTGTATTCTCAGTGTAACATATCTCTTCTATCTTCTTTGTATCTCTATGGTAGTGATCCCTCTGAGTGGTTAGTCTTGTTCTAGACAGTGAGTCCTGATCTAGATAGTGAGTCCTTGTTTTGGAAGTGAGCCTTTTTCTCAAGCAATGAGCCTTTTGTAATCAGTTTTGATATTCTCTATAGTGTGAGTTAATCCTCACCGTGGTTTTTTCCTCATTTGATTTTCCACATAAATCTAGTGTTATTGTGTTTGCGTGATGGTTTTCAGTTTCTGCTCTTGCACATAATGTTTAATCATTATAGCAAAATTAATAATTGTGATTGATCTATGTTCTGATGAATATTATAAAACTAAATTTTTTAACTGATTCACCCCCTCTCATTTGTATTGTTAAAAAATATACACATATACATATACGTATGTATGTACACTTTATTAATATGTACATATATACCTACATATATATATATTTATTATCAGTTTAATGTCCATTATAATCACATGTATTTATATATTGATTGACTGGTATATATATAATATATATATCCTTTATGTCTAATGGATTTCCTTATGCCTATGATATATCCATGCATCGATACATGTAAGTATTTTTTGTATACATATATGCATGCACATATATGTTCGCATGGTTGAGTTATCTTTTTCACATACATATGTACATTCTATGCATATAATCATGAATTAATATATAAATACATGAATAATAACTCAAAATCAATACAAATATTTAATCATGTAATTCAAACATAATATCAATCAAGAAATCAAAGACTAATACCAAAATCATTCAAACCATTCCTCAAACTATGGTTAAGGTTTCACTTACCAATTATCAAACTAACTCAACTCAAATTGACCAAACTAGGGTATGAGTGTGTGATAGCTCAAATAAGCACATCAGGGGTTACCAAACCAAGCTCATCTCTTGAGTGATACTCACCCTCTCTTACTTGAGGGATCGATTCTTTCCTGCATCTAACTTATGCATCACAAAGGTAGTTAGCTGACAACATGAAATTCATTTTCATCATATATCATTTGCATAATCAATGTATTAAAATGATCATATTGCAAAACATATTCATTCATCACATTTTACATCAGTATATACAAAACATAATTATGCATTAAAAAATTTGGTAATCCCACAATGAAGTTTAGCATATCAAAGTCATGATTTGTATTTAATATCATATTTACTCATAAAGGTAAAAGTAACCTAGTAATTAAGAAATTGGGTGTAACATATGCCCCCCCTTGTGAAACATCATCCTCAATGATTTAAAGTACTTAAACACAGATAAATTCAAATAAAGGTTTTAATTTTAACTTTCTAAACTGTACTAGAAATAGGTAAACTTTATTAATAACAAAACAATCTTCCCTTGTAATGCTACCCTCTATAATATTGTCCTTACTATACCTTGCACTGGGTGAATCTGCTAATACTTTGGAAGAACTTATGCTCTTCAAACATACTTTCTCTTGAAAGAAGTATACAACATAATTATATTAGTAAAAACTTAATATATACATCATAAGTGCAATAGTGGCTATATCTTATATGACACCTCTACCAAAATGAAAGGAAAAACATGTTATCATTTGCTAACACATAATTAACCTTAGTGTAATCCAAATAGAAAAGGAATTCCATTGTACTACACACTACATCATGGGTCCCATGCTTTCCTCTAGTCTTTACACTATAAGACAAATCAAAAGCTGAGAATGTCTATCACTAACACTTGTGTTCATCTCTTACATGATAATGCTACCCCTTGACTATTGTCCATTTCAAGAATAATATTTCTATTTCTTAATTAAAGCTTTGTATCAACAAAGTTTTCCTTGATCATTTCGATCTATTCTTCTATTTATAACAATATTTCTAGTCTAAGGCTAATCCTATTTCCTAGCTTTTCCAAGCTTATAGGAATTCAACCCTTCCTTCTGAATAATGTTTCAAATGGATCAAGTTTCAATGATAGAAATTATTGCTTACTCAAAACCTTAATGCTACTTATGTGTCTCCAGCTAAGATAACCTTCTCAAGGCCACCAAGCAATCAACACTTACACAAATTTATAGTTATGATTGGTACCATACAAATCAAAATTTCCAATAAGAAATTGGTTACCTTGGTGAGTCTACCCACCATAACAATACACCAAAACCTATTCATATAGAAAAATCAAAATTATTCTAGTGATTTTCTATTCCTATTTTGAATTTCATGAGAATATTAAAGTTGAAATATAATGATTATATATTATTGAGGAGATATAACTCCATCTAAGGATATCCATATTCAATTTTCTTTCTCTATTTAATCATTTCTAAAGTCGTATTCTAATTTAAGTCAATCTATTTCTTCAGATGAGCATTATATTGGTTGAGTAACAATTGTTTTTTAGATCATGCTAGTTTGATATTATCTCCTAAAAGATTTCCAAACAATTAATGTGTACGTAGTCACCAAGCATGAATGTTTTTTTATAGCTCAAAATTATGTGGAGAATAGTTTTATTCATAAATCATCCATTTCCTATTTCATAGTTGATAATCTTTCCTTACATGAAAAAAATTCTTACTAACCTTTTCTAAAGGTTCAACGATAATAAAATTTTTATCTTCCAAACAAATAAATTGTTTTGGAGATATTTTGATGTCATTCATCAAAAGCCTCTAACTTTTCTTGACCATTACCTATCTTTCACTAATCATTCCAATACCTTAACATTTAACTTCAACAACCTTGTTATGGTCATTGAGTATGACACTTCAGATATAGGTTTTTGAACCATGTCTTATGGAGAAGTCAAAAGTTCTCTAAGACTGAAAATACACTAATAAACTTTGTTGAATCTGTATCCAATCTTTTCTAGATCCATAAATTTTTTTCTTTCCCAACTTGGTATTTCCAAGACTTATATATCATTGTATCATCTTTAGACTTCATGGAATCTTCTAATTCCTCTAATTTGATTGAAATATTTAACATTTTCCTCATTGGTTTTTGATATTTCAATGACTATTACTTTCCTTTCTTACCATCCATAGTATACCTTAAATATACTTTTTTTTTTCAAAATTGGATTAATCATTGCCCTCTAATCTATTAGAATTAACAGTTGGATCCACAATAATGAGATCTAATGAATAATCAACAAATTTACAAGATAAAATATACTCTAGTGTTTCATTCCCATTCTCTTTTCCATTTACACTAATAGCCTTTTTAACCATACTAGAGGAATATACCATATCTACAAAGCCCCATTTGTTGAATTATGAAATGAGCTTGCTTGAGGATCCCCATGTCAAATGTGTCTTCACCTTTGTGATTTGTTTCTTTTCTAACCCATTTAGGTCTCTAACCTTTACTCTAAGGTATAAACTTTCACTCTTTATTTTTATTATCACTTTAATATTTTAATTTTGTTTGAATCAATATTGTTAGAACATTATCCTAGCTCCTAGATACCTCTCTACTCGATTCAGGTTCAAAATATGTTGAATTTTCTACTTTGACTGAAGTTTCAATTTATGCTAACAATTCAAGGATTTCTACGAATAGACATAAACTATATTAATGTATTCATAGTATCCTTATTTAATCCTCCATCTTTGACTCTTTGCAAGTATAGGTTGCTATGAGAAAGAAAGTTCAATTCATTACTTTCTCACCCTTAGAGTCATTTAAATGATTTTGTAGGGTGGAGATAGTCATCAATAATCCTCCATAACCTTCCCACTAAACCCTATTGCATAACTTCCACAATCCAAGGGTGTCTCACAATGAGTTGTTGGTTTAGGAGTTTCAACCTCCAGGGATGATTCTTTCCTAGTCCCAAATTTAGACAAGTTTTAGGAAATTGGTCTTGTTGTTTCCCTTGTTCTTCTTTCCCTTTCCATCCTACCATAAGAGCCTTTCAGACATGATCTATTAATAATTTTTTCATCACTTACATAATGAGCACATAGATTCCATAGATGAACCTAGTAGCTCTGATACCACATATAACAAGCCCACCATTTTACCCATTGATTTTACCTATGTTTTAAGCCACACATGAACAATTTATGTTTACCAACATATAGCAATAAAATTTTTGTTTTCTATATTAATAGAAAGATGTAAATTTGAGATAATCTCATTTCAAAATTCCATTGCATTTACAAAGAAATATTATAAAATCCCAAGTAACGATTTCATATTATATATACCATGTAATGATAACATTTCTGCAAATACATTTTCCATAAAGATAGAGATACATGTATACATACAGAGCTTCCAAGAGCTTAATGCAATAGAGATACAAATGGTCCAGATATCCCTTCCTGGGTATACATCCTTAAATTTTTGCTACCAATTGTATGAGGGAGATTATGAATCAAGCACTTTTCTACCAACCACGAACTTATTGTAGTCCCCTGCACATCAACCTAATTGGTAAGATGGACCTACCCTTCGACAAAGAGATTTTTCTGGTAACCTCAAAAAATAATAGCATTCTTGATCATGGTGTTGTGTCCTACATATCTAGAGCTACCATACATTGGCTACAACCTACATGTATGGTTCTCCCTTCCTAGTATGTAAACTTAGACCACAATGAATCGAATGTGTAAATAGTGGCTACTTACACCACTTTTGACAAAGAATTCAACACCTAGTACTTCAAGTGTACATCGTATATTCACCAACCCCTTAGCTTGATTTGGTATTTGACCATTCATACTCTTTTCAGTCATAATTTAATTCCAACCTAAAAGGAGATGACATAAAAATTGACCAACTAGGCTACTCCCATCCACAAATTATCCTAACCCCAAGAATAACCAGGTTAACCACACATTCAAAACTAGTGTTATGTCTAAAAAACATAGGTTATTAAACTTGAGAGGATGCCAAGGTCTTTGGTAACAGTTTTGGATAATGAATGAAGCTAACCTATGTGGTTGATGACTCCCTACACTTCAGGATCTGCTAAACCTAAGTGAGTGAACCTTAATGATTGATGAAAATTTAAAATTTGTGTGATTTAGTGTAATTTAGGGATCTACCCATAGTGGCATAAAATTTGAAATAGAGGGAAACTCAATAGCTACTCCTCCTAGTACTGAAGTTTGAAATGTGAATGTATGAATAATATTTTATGGAGTTTTAACATGAAATAGGTAGGACCAATGCCTAATTATATTGGGTTAATTGGAGTCAAGATTTATATGATATGTGTGTCTTATTCCTAGATATAGTTCGAATTGCTTAGTACTTTTAGAAGTTTATGACTAGCATAAACATGCAAGGATAAAAATATCAGGTTCTTATAGATCCAAATGACCTTTTCTAGATTACTGTGATTAATTAAGAGAATTTAATCCTTACTTGAAGGAGTCAATTAATTGAACCACACAAGAACAACAAATGTGACTTGATAAATTATATATATACTTGATATGTAATCAATTTAAATAATAAGAAAACATCAACCTTGGAGACAACTAGATAATATTTATCAATTAATTCAACAAGAAATTTACACCAAAATTGAAACACCAGTTAATCCTTCTCCATTTATATTACTTCAAAATATTGTACATTATATATCAAAAGTCTTCTCTACTATGAAATACTTATTCTAATAATGTTTCTACTCTAATGATGATCCTAATCTAATATATTTGTCAATCTGGCCTTGGTTTCCCTTATATATAGGAAGCTACAAGCTTCAAGCCTTTACAAAAAGTTGTGTTGTTTCTTAACTAAAACCTTAACAACTATACCTTATAAATAAGAAATAATTGAGAAGTTTGCAGCAATTTGTGATGCACCATAATTCGCTAGTCTTCATCAGGTACATGTGATCACTAAAGATATGTTCAAGGTCCATACTCCATGTAAGGCATCAGATATTTGTGAGACTTCGATGACCCCCACTTCTCACTTTGTCCAAGTTATAAACAAATTAACTTTAGAGAAGTGCTCAATATATCCTATTTTAGAATAAGTATCAGCATTGCTAATGATATCTTTCATGGAATATTTGAGAGAAAAAATCCATTCCAATTGTATATGTTCCTTCTCCATCACCATTTCTTCATCATTAATTTCATCAAGGGACATTGGTAAATATTGAGCGATTTCACCCTTCCATACATCTTGCTCCTTCAACTCCCCTTCATCATCTAAAAAATTTGGTAAAGCCATACTCAAAGATTGGTTGAAATCACTAAGTTCTTGCATTATTATGGTGTGGAAATTGGCATGCATCTTCATCAATTCTTTGTACTCCTGGAACACTTGCTCACCAATATTCTCTTTTTCTTCTATTTGTTTTTTTATTTCTTTCATTATCTAGTGTAATCTATTATGTTATTGGTACGATGCAAATGTGTTTCTATGGATCACACAAACCTTATCTTTTATCTTGAGCACCTTGTCAAATGTCTTCCTTATCAACTCTGAATCAATTTCAAATTTAGTAGTCTTTAACTTCTTTCCCAAATAATCATATTTCTATCAAATTATTTCATTCTTTTACTTCCAATATGAGGTTTCATATATGTCTTCGAGTACCTTTCTCTCACAGTCCACCAATGGAGAAAAGAGTTCCAAGGAAGATGATAATTTATCTCTATAATTGGTCACCTCTTGATTTAACCTCTCATTATTACAAGTAAGGCTCTTATTGTCTCATATTAGTTTTTCAATTTTTGCTTTGGTGAACTTAGGAACATTAACATTCAATTTAGCTATCTCAATAGGATTTGTATCTCCTACTCTCTATACCAAAAGGTGGCAAAGGATTTGATTGGGCTCATCAATAAGTGTGGGCCTCTTCCCTAGTGGGTATAGAGCCTAGATTTTTAGAGTGGCATTATCTAGATTATATCCCGAGCCAATATAAATCTTGTCTCTAGACTCATCATTTAGTTGCAAGGTTTTATTTTCTCTTCTCATGAAACTGTCAAAGACTATAGCTGAACTAATATCCCATATTGGGAGAAGCATGACCCCAACCTCCTGTAGTAGCTTTCATCCTCTTTTAGGAGTGATATTTTCTATATCCTTGTCAACTTCCTTTTATAATTATTTTAAAGCATCAGCCTCCTACTCCAGACTAATTTATTTCATTCTTTCTCTTATTAATTTCCCTAAAAAACTTCATCCTCCTCTTCAATGTCATCTTCACATGTGATGGGAGTATCTACTGAGAAGCTTACATCTAGAGTGGATTGTGGAGATGAATGACTTAGAGGCATTATATTCTTAGGTTGTCTTGTAGAGCAGATGTCTCTCACCTTCTGAAAGGCTATAAGAGGAACATCCTTTGTCAAGTCATCTTCGTGGAGCATCAATTGATTAATTCTCTCTAGAGGGTCCTGTATTTCATGAAAGGCCTCTATATATGATTAACTATGATTCTTCTTCCATACCTCTGCCATCACTACCCTATTGTATACAACTCTACCTTTTATAGCTTGAGTTTCATCATAATCTCTAATCACATCATCGACAAAGAATTCATGTTCATATTTCTTCAATTTATGTGTCATTTTAGCACTAAGAATGAAGTGTCCAAGATCAAAATTTTCCCTCCTATTTCCCTATGGCATACTATAATAGTCTAACTTGCTACGAATATAATCATATCAATTTTCAGAAACAACAGTAAAATCACCAAAACATAAGGTGTCGAGCATGAGTGATTGTTTTCCATAACTTTTAAGATGCATGTAATCAGAATAAGACAACTTCCTTATTATTTCTAGGTGAGCAACTCTATCAGGGACTATTTTGGGCAAAAGGAATGGAGCTACCTCAAACACATATAACCTTATCATGGTACAATCCTCATATGTATACCAGTCTCCCCAATTGTGGTTTACCTTCCCTTTTGGGTTTTTCTCCTTAGTTCTAAAGGAATCTCTATATCTCTAGGGACAAGTTGTAATCACAATGATGACCAAACAGTTTGTACAAGGGCTTCACAAAGCATTATTTCAAGTATAGGTAATGAGACCTCCTACACCTACTATCCCAAATTGAATTCCACATTTGTACTGGTCTTTTGTTTTCTTCCTCATCAAGGTCCTTAATTATTAATTTTTCTCCCCAAATCCCCATAGATTTTCCCTCATATACAATCATATGCATAAGTTAAGAATATTGTTTGAAATCAATTGCATCACTGTTATTTTTAATGGAAGCAAGTGACATGTTTATGACCTCTACCAAGTATTCTGCATATTTGAAAGGTCTAGCATCTTGGTTCAAAATTTCTATAGATAAGATCATCGGAGCTATAGCCATCTCGATTGGGACATTTATTCCTAGGACTTTTCTAGTTGAGTAATAGGTATATTGATAATATTCTTCAAAAAAATCCATAAAAGAGGAGGCCATTCATTACTGGAGAATCTCTTGAGCTAATTCCTTATGTCTCAAGGTCTATGCAAAGGAAATTTCCATATTTTGTAACTTGTGTCCATAGTGCAGTATTTTTCCAAAAGATCTCTAATTATCAATGGCATTTTCATAGATGTATCCAATTGAAAAACCATAGAAATATAATCTCTGGTGATGGGGAAAAAATGTGACCCATCATGTGAATGAATCATCCTTGTTTTGGGGTTATACATTTTGGTCAACACTTTGATCTACTCCACATTAATAGACACATTTGGCATTACAAGCTTTTCCAAATTCATATTCCACGGATTTGACACAGGCTTATGCATATACTTCTTTCTATACTGATATATGAATATTTCATATCCTCATTGTGGAGTCCATACATCTCCTCGATTCTTGTGTTTATCATATAATTTCTCAGCTGAAGGATTTAATTGGGTTGTTCATCAGGACTTTGGTCTAGAGATAGGACATTGTTCAATTAAATATTGGTTTAATGGCCTAATTTCTATTTTATGTCTTTTGTATTTTTGTTTTTCTAATGTTCCTTCCATTCTTTAAAACCCTAGTTATTTTGTAGTTCAATCAAATTATGATAGAATCTTTAGCTCAGCCTTGGGTACTTACTTGAACCTATGTAACCTTTTCTGAGCTCCTTACTATTGAGCGATCCCACATCCTCTAATTTTCAGCTCCAACTCATTAACACTTTGAGATCTTATGGGCCATAAATAATCAAGATTTGACATAGTTCTATTCACTCTAGTTCATAAATGTCATTCCTTCCAACTTGGTAATCAATGGCGGTGTTAATGTTAGTTGTCTCTTTGAAAACCTCACTAGTCATGTCAGCTTGGTGAGAAGTACTTTTTGACTATGTCGAAGAGACTATGATTCTACTCTCATTGATATCTCATTCTCCCTTTGACATGCTTGTGCCCTTGTTTCCTTTTTAGAGTTTCAAAGAGACATGTGATTACTTCTCTTCGATATCATATGGTCTCTCTGAAAAATTTATCCTAGATATTACTTTATTTACTAGTTTCCTTATATTCTAAGATCTTCATTCTTTGTTATCAAAGTTTTGAAGAGACTTGGAACCATCTCCCTTTGATATGTTAATGTCCCTTTGAAAATCATCTTCTCTTGTTATCGAAGTTTCAGAGAGACTTTTATTTTTGTCTCCCTAATATGAGATTCTCTCTTCGATGTTTCTTACCTTTATTTTTTATTTTGAAGTTTTGAAGAGACATGCTATTATTTCTCTTTGATATCCTATAGTCTCCTCCAAAACATTCCCTCAATGTTACTTTACCACTTTCTTTATATTCTTTTCTCATTATCAGAATGATCGAAGCTACTTTCATCAATGTCCTCCTGATATAGCCTTGTCTCTTCGATATTTTATTTTCAACTATTTTCAGATTGTCGAAGGGACTTATACATTACTCAGCCTAATAGTCTAATGTCTCTTCGAAAATGCCACTCTGTTGTCCAGGTCTTGGATTTGATAGTTGTCCATTAATTATTGCATAATAATTAGTTATGTCCAAGAGATGTTTTTATGTTTCCTAAATGCCAAAATAGTTTAGCACATTTAAAATATTAAGATTTCTTCAGCATCTTGCATTCCGGTTTATCAGAGAGACAAGATATCATTTCCCTTTGAAAATTTCATGTCTTTGAAATATCCTTTTTGGGTTGTCAAAGAGACTTTAGAATATGTTTGTTCGAAACATGGAACTCTCTTTGACATTTCATGTTAACTTGTTCTATCAGCTTATCGAAGAGATTGCAGTGTAGCTCTCACTGAAATGGCATTGTCTCATCAAAATGTGTTTCTAGTGATAGACTTAAGGGGATGTATGTGTTAGGTATTGGCTATGGGGATGGTGATTTTTGAATAATATTTTAGTGGAACATGTTTAGGGAGATTATTATTATGGTAATTCTATAATTTTAAGGAAAAAATGATGGTTTTTGAGGGATCATGTTGATGGTGTAAAATTAAATGGTCATACTGAGGTGGTAAGGACTAGTGAAAATTTGAGGTTAATTTTTTTGCTTCTAACAATGGCTCTGATTGGGGATGAATGGTCATGAGCTCATTGCAAGAATTTAGAGCTATTTTGGGATGCATACCATAGGTGAAATGATAAAAAGAAAAAGAAAAGGAATCCTAAAATTACTGTGCATGAAATAATATTTCTTTTTAAGAAAAAAATGCTTCAAGAATTGTCCATGTACTAGAAATTTTTGACTTTCTCCTATCATGTTTTGTAGATAGTGTGAGTCTTCCCCATGCTTTTTAGTGATAACAAAAATTTTGAGCCATAAGGCTTCAAATTTCCTATATTTTTTATTTTGTTGACTTCTGGCATTCCACATGAGGACCATATCTCCTATTTGAAATTTGCTTTCTTTTGTTTTCTTATCAAATAAGTACTTCATCTATGACTACAAATCTTGATTATGCTTTTGTGCTAGGTGTTCAACTTCATCCAACTCTGTTAATTTTTCTATTCTATCTTTCATGGGATCAAGAATGTCTAAATCCTCTTGTACTATAAATTTATAAATTGGTAGGAGATTTTGCAGGGGCATCCTAGCTTGGATTCCATATACTAATTTGAAAGGGGACTTTCTAGTGGCCTTCTTTGTTGTGATATTGTTTGTCCAAACTACTAATCTCAATTTAGAATCTCATGCCTTTTTATTACTATCCAGTGTTCTTTTGATTATCTTCATAATGCTCTTATTGTTGGATTCATCCTATCCATTTTCTTTGGGGTGATATGGTGAAGCATATGAGATTTTTATTCCATATTATTCACATAACCTTTTGAATTTCTTTGATCTAAAACACATGCCATTCTCTGTTATTAGCCTTACAGGGACTCCAAATATTGTGATGATGTTTTCTAATAGGAAATTTATCACAACCTTGCTATTGTATCCTATTTTGTTGTATAGATTCTATCCACCTTGTAAAGTAATCAGTGGCTACTAGGATCCACTTATGCCCACCACTAGATTTTTTGTAATCGCACCTATAAAATTGATTCCCCATTGATGGAATGGGGCCTCCACCTTCATAAGTCTTAGTGGAAATGCTCCCTAATATTTCATCTTGCTAGAGAGTTTTTAGCATGCTTCACACTTTCTTACATAGATGTAAGAATCATTAAAAACTTTGGGTCAATAATAACCTACTCTTAGTATCTTGTGCATAGTGGTCTTTGTTGAAAAGTGTTCTTCACATACACCCTCATGCGTTTCTTTCATAGTTTTTTTTTCCTATATTTCATCCAAGCACAATAACAACACACCATCCCTATTCTTCTAGTACATATCTCCATCCATGAAGACATATTTTGATGCATGAAGCTTTAAGGTTCTTCTTTGGTTGTCATTTAATCCTTTTGGAAATTTCATATATTTAAGGTAGTATGAAATGTTAGTGTGCCATTGTGTGTTTTCTATGCTTGACACCCAATTTTCTTCCCCTACCATGATGCAAATTTGTGCAGCTTCCAGATTGGACTCAATCATCAACTTTACTAGCCCTTTCCCTCTTACTAATTTAGTGATCTAGATATTGATGTTAAACTCTTGGATATGGTTAATCCAACAACACCTTCTTCTAGTTACCTCTGTTTATGAAGAAATATCCTTACTATAGCGTTTGGCACATAAGCGATGACTTTTTCTCCTACTAAGTAAGGCTTGAATGCCTTAACTACTTTTACTAGTGTGTAAGCTTGTTTCTCAATAATGCCATACTTCAATTCAGCCCCCTATAATGATTTATTGAAGAACGAAATAGGTTGTTCATATCCATCACTATTCTTTTGTAATATCATAGATGCTTTGTGTGGAATAATGCAAAGGAAAATATGTAGAAGGGTTTGTCAAATTCTGGGGATTTTAATACAGGTCCTTCTTTGATAGCTCTTTTCATTAAAACAAAGGAATCAATGGATTCTTCCATCCAATCAATATTTTCACCCTTTTTTAACATCTTTAAGATTGGTTTTACAATCTCTACAAAATTTGAGATAAATCACCAAACAATTTTAATCTGTCCAAAGAAAGATTGGATGGATTTCACAGTCTTTGGGATGGTGATTTTTTCAATGGATTCCCCTTGTTCTGGATCAATTTGTACTCCATCCATTGAGAAAATATGCCCCAATAATTTACCTTTTATGACAGCAAAGGGACATTTCTACATGTTTAGAGAAATACATACTCAAGCACTCTGGTGAAATTTTTCTCTAGATGTACACAATGATCTAAATTTCCTTCTTGGAATATGTTGTTAGATCATCCTGATATACCACCATTATAGCATTAATCAAGTTAGAAAAGGCCACATCCATAGTCTTTTGGAATGTCGCTCTAGCATTGGAAAGACCAAAAGGCATTCTAACATACATGTATGCACCCCAAGGTATAGTGAAAGCAATTTTATACTACTCAGACTCCTTGACTTTCACCTGCTTATGTCCTGAGAATCTGTCCATCATAGACAATAGCTCATAGCCAATGACTTTCTACAACATTACCTCCATATTTGGAAGGGGGTAGTTATCTTTAAGCGATGCCATGTTCAAACTCTTGAAATATACACATAACCTTATATCTCCATTTTTATTTCTCATGGGTACCAAATTTGATACCTACGAGGAATGCTTGATTGGTTTGATAATCTTTCCATCTCTTAACTTCATAAGTTCCTCCTACATTTTCTGTGTCAATGTAGGATTTATGGGTCATTGCTTTTGTCTAAATGGCTTAGCATCAAGTTTTAATGGAATTTCATGTTGAAAGAGATCTTCTCTATATGCCTTGAGGTCATCATATGACTAAGATAAAATATGTTTATAGTTTCAGAGAAGGATTATAAGCATCTCTCTAACTTTGGGACTGATCTTTTTGCCAATGTATACTTTCTTTGGAGCATGTCCTATTCCAAGGTTAATCTCTTCAACATATTCCTATTTAACGGGTGTAGGCTTTAGATTGAATCTATCATGTCCATCGAATACTCTTTCTAATGCCACAAGGGTATGTGCAAGATCATGATGGGCCAAAAAGTGATGATATGATGGGTATGTGGCTGATGACTTTTTTTTTACCCAAAATTGATGAAATGAAAAGGGTTTTTAAAGGAATTCTCATATTTCCACCAATATAAATTATGCTTTACTTTGAATTTAATAAATAATTATTATTCATTTTCTATTTGAATTACGACTAAAGTCCCGACTGATAGGTCGATTGAATTTTTTTATAACTTTCAAACGGTATCACATTTTTGAATCGTAAACATGTGTCACATTCTATGCTTCACATACTATAGGATTAAAAAAAAAACATGAATTTTTACCAAGTTAAGGTGGTCACACATACAAGTTTTTTATATTTTTTAAAAGTTGTAATAAAAAATTCATAATTAATTATTTACTTGGAAAAAAATTACAAAAAATGTGCATCACATCAAGACATGAGTCCTCTACTTATATCTAAAATATTATCATTTTATTGTGGTTAGGTGGTTATTAAACCTACTTATTTTTCCCCTAAAATTTAAGTACCACGCCTTTGAAATTTCAAATTTTCACCAAATAGATTTTTTTAATAAACCTAGTAGTTTAGAAACTAAATTCAATTTGATATAGATTTTATTCTTACATATTTTTGAAATAATATAGATAACTTATTCAAATTTTTACGTCAAGTTGCCTAACTCTGATTTTTCTGAATTTTTTTCCACTTAAGGGCCTATTTTTTCCATGATGATCCTGCATATACCCACAAGTCCTTTCAAGATTATTTATTTTTCTTAATTTTTACTAATTCTTACCCAAATAAGGTTTCTTTTCCATCCAATTTCTCTACAAAGGGATTGAAGTCTATCTATTGAGATTCATATTGATCAGTACAATGGAGGAACTTGATCAAATCTTCATCATCATTGAATACCTACTAGTTGTATATGTTATTTGGCACAATAGACTTTTTCTTGAGTTCAAATTTTGTGATTCCTACTAATGTAATATCATCTCTTTTAAGAGCCATATTAGCCAAGAAATCTACCATTATGTTCTTAGATCTTTCTATCGAATCTATTGAGAATGCATCAAATAGTTCATTGGTATCCCAAAATGCATTCTTGTATTATTTTAGCTTTTATTCTTTGATAAGTACTTCTCCCTGACTTGAGAGACAATCAATTCAGAATCTCCATATACTGCCAACAACCTAATCCCATATCTTGTAGCAATGTTCAAGACTAATAGAAATGCTTCATATTAAACTATATTACTGGTACATTCAAATTTTAACAAGAATGAATCTTTGAATTTCTTATCAAAAGGTGAAATAAATACTATCACAGCTCTGTTTCCATTTTTACTACATGCCCCATCAAAATACATCTACCATACACCCTTATCATAAATTTGAGCTTCTTTATCAATTAGTTTTATATTTTGCAATTCGGGTTGTGACTTTTCAATCTTGAAGTTTCCAAGATCCATGTCACAGAAGAAATTGATTTGGTTGGGGTCAAAATGCTCTATAACATGTTTTGATCTGAGTTCCCTATACAACTTGACTTCTTTCCCATTTACTGGTATGGTAGCAAATGATAGGTCTAGTTGGACACTTCCCCCTACTATACTTGTCCATTGTATGGATAATAACATACCATAATAGGGAGGTGTATCCACTATAGTAATATCAGTTTTGTAAGTTTCCCCAGGGTATGTTTCCAGCTTCAATTCTACATACCAGATGACTCCAACCACTATGAGAGACATATTATCCATTACGTAGCACTTTCCATATGTAGTGTTCACCCATAAGCCTAGTTCTTTCATAACTACCATCAACATAGTGTTGATTGTTTCCCTCGAGTCAATCATGCAGTTTTTTACCAACTTGTTGTTAATCAATAGTTTGGTGTAAAATGGGTCCACTTGAGAGGGATTTTTTGTTAAGGTATCACCAAGATAAACTTTTGGAACTTTTGTGGTTCCTTGTTCAACATTGTTTACTTTATTTCTCTTATCTTTGTTTTGATTATGTTGTTTGTGGGCTATGTTGGAAATTAGTTTAAGGGTAGTATCTTTGTATCCTTCTATTCTCATCATCTCCATTAATGACACCCTCATCTTGATTTGATTCAACTCATGTTCAATATCAAATGAGGGAGAAGTTACCACTTGCTCTGTTTTTTCTATTCTAGTAGCTTTCTTATCCTCAATTTTAGTTTTAACTTCATCCTTTACTTTCTCCAATTTGATTTTTGTGGTTTCTTTTGGTATATTTTTCTAAAAAAAATCTTTCTCCCCTTTCTTCTGGTCACTTGACACATTTTCTTTGTTCCTTTATTATTTTATAAACAAACCTCTAGGTGTTCCTTGCTCTACCTCTATGGGTCTTCTCCTCAAGTTGTAACCACCACTTTTGGCCCTAGCCACAATATCCAATGTGAGGGCCCTCTTTTATTCTTAAGTGTCCTTAACTTGAATTTTGGTGTGGTGTTAGATGCATAGGAAGTCTCTTCCTCACCATCCTCATGATGAGAGAAAACTTCTTGCTGACCCATATTGACATTGTATCTCTAGTTATTAACATCATACTCGAACCCTTCTTCAAAAAATTAGTATGCATCATCAATTTGATGAGGTCCCCAACCTAGCATATTGATTGTATGATCATATCTATCTTGCTCATGAGACCATTCATTATCTTGTATGGATTGGGATACTATGCAATATTCTAGTGCATGTGGCAGGTTGCATTCCAAACACCATGGACCATTCTCCACCACATGTGTTCCATGTTTCTTCAAAGGTCGAGGGTGTCCTTATTAAATTTTTGTCTTTGATTACCTTCCACCAGTCTACCATCCTTCCAATTGGTGTGATAAGGCATGTCATGTAGTCTCTGTCTTTCATTTCTATATTGGTTTTCCTACCTATTTTGGTAGTTGTTGGGATTTTATGGAATTCTGATGTTATCTCTCTTTCCAATCATACCTATGGCTTTTTTATTATTCTCAATATGTATTGCAGCTTTCTGGGCTTCTGCAAGGCTGTTCGAGAATCTCTTTCTAAGCTCATATCTGGTTTTAGGATCAAATTATTTTAAATAAATGGATAGAACCATAGAATCGATGGGATTCGATCCAAGTGATATTCTGTGGTATATTTTGGAAAGTCTTTGGTTGAAATAAACAAAAACATCATTTTGATATTTTTGGATTCTCATTAATTCATGTATGGAAAAATCTGGGGCACATTATTTTCATATTTTTCTATGAATTCATTCTTGAAATCTACTGAGTAAGTAATTGAAGCATCAAGCAAGTTGTTAAACTAGTCCTTGGCCTCTTCAACCAAAGACATCATGAATAGCCTCATGAAAACATCTTCATATTCTATACCAAAGTCATCTACAAATGCATTGAAATTCCTTATATGTTCTTCAGTTGTGATAACATTGTTTCCAAAAAAATTTAGGATTGCACTTCTTAAATCATTGTCAATTGGATATGGGAATATTGGGTGTTCAGTTAGATCTAGTTGTCTGTATCTATTTATGTTTGGGGTCCCTTGTAAATAGGGGTTTTTGTTAGGTTAGTTGGACTGGTACTGGGGTCCTTGATAATAAGGCATATATTGTTGTACATTCTGGTAATGGTTTATATTGCCTTGGATATTCTATGGTACTTGATGTTAGTTGGGTGGGACATATTGTTGGCCAAGAGGTGCATAAGAGTTGGTCATAAGTTTGGAAATAACATTAGAATTTTGTGATTATAAGGTTTGTGGTGGGACATAGTTAGTGTTATTTGGATTTCCTATTGTACTGTAAGGTGTCTTTGGGACTTTTGGAACACCTATATTTTGATATGATCTGTGTGAATTGGTTGGATTAGTATTCCCTCCCTGCTTGTGAGGTTGTACATACTTTTCTCACTTTGTTGCTAGTTGGACATTAATCTAGAGTAGTTGTTGAGCTAATTCCTCTCTTTCTTTCATTAATTGTTGTACCTTAAGCTCTTCCCTCATTCTTTTTATATCTTGTTGTAATTCTTGACTGGTCATCTTGCCTATTGTAGCATGACCAACATGAGTTTCAGTGGAGGCAGTGTGATCTATAAGTCCACATTGGTTTTCTTCTCCCTATTGTAATTTCATTCTATAGTCGTACTCCCTTTAGTTTTATATTCTGTCCTCTTTCGCATGTGCTTTGAATTCACTCATTTCTAGGGATCATCCTTGAAATGAAGAACAACATTACTTAATTTTTTTTTCTCATATGATGTATACATGTTTATTGGTTTGTATCCCATATCATTATGAGACTCTGGTTCATGTAAGAGACTATTATGCACTATAAAAGGCTATTGTGATGTGTTTCCCTTATCATTGTATATGGTATCTGATTGATTTGATACTACTTCATTCTTAGTTATGCATGCTTTCGAAGGAGGAGATCAATTTGTGTTTTTCCACTTACCATTCTTCTTCTTTGGACTCCCTTTGTACAAAGATCTTATACCATCTATGTTAGGTGATATGGTAATTATTTTGTGCCTATCATCTATTTTTTTTTATTTGATGTTTAGTTTATCATTCATACAAGGATTTTGACAGAGTCACCACCTACCTTTTCAAGAGTAGAAATTTTTTGGTAGTAAGGTTTGAGTGAGGTTGGTTTTGTTTTATCCCAGTGGAGTCTCTCACTTAGTTAGGTGGATGTGTAATTACAAAAATGTAAATTTTTACAACTCTATAATGAAAGGCCTAGATTCAAGAATGGCTAGATTAGCCACTAGTAAATTCGCCAATCTATTAGGTCTCAAAAATATAGGTTATAAACCTTGAGAGGATGCCAAGCTCTTTGGTAATGTTTTTGGCTAACCTATGTGGTTGATGACTCCCTATACTTCAGGATCTGCTAGAACTAGGTGGGTGAACCATAATGACTGATACAAGTTTAAGATTTGTGTAATTTAGTTGACTTTAAGGATCCACCCACAATGGCATAAAATGTGGAATAGATGGAAACTTAATAGCTACTCCTACTCCTAGTGCTGGAGTATGAAATGTGAATGTATGAATAATATTTTATGGAGTTTTAAAATGAAATTGGTAAGACCAGTGCCTAATTCTATTGTTAATTGGAGTCAATATTTTTATGATATGTGTGTATTATTCCTACATATAGTTCAAACTTCTTGACACTTTTAGAAGTTGATGACTAGCATAAACATGCAAGGATGCAATTATTAGGTTCTTCTTATAGATCCAAATGACATTTTCTAAATTACTATGATTAATTAAGAGAATTTATTCCTTACTTGAAGGAGCCAATTAACTGAATCACACAAGAATAGAAAATTTTCCTTTATAAATTGAATATATAATTGATACATCAATTTAAATAATAAGCAAACATCAACCTTGGAGACAACCAGATAATATTTATCAATTAATTCAATAAGAAATTGACAATAGAATTGAAACACCAGTTAATCCTTCTTCATTTATATTACTTCAGAATATTTTACATTATATATCAGAAGTCTTCTCTGCTATGAAATACTTATGCTAATAATGATGCTACTCTAGTGATGATCCTAATATAATATAGTTTTCAATATGGCCTTGGTTTCCCTTATATATGGGAAGCTTCAAGCTTCAGACCTTTACAAAAAGTTGTGTTGTTTCTTAACAAAAACCTTAACAATTGTGTCCTAAAAACAAGAAATAATTATGAATTTCGCAAAAATCTATGATGCACCATAATTCATTAGTCTTCATCAGGTACCCATGATCATTGAAGATCTATTCAAGGTCCATAGTCCATGATAAGGAATCAGATAATTGTGAGACTTTGATGAACCCTGTTTCTGACTTTCTTCAAGGGATAAACAAAATAACCTTAGACAAGTGCTTGATATTTTGTTTTAGCATAAGTATCAACATTCCTAATGATATCTTTCATGGCATATTCGAGAGTAAAAATCTATTCCAATTGTATATGTGCCTTCCCCATCACCCATTCTTTATCATTGATTTCATCAAGGGCCACTAGTAAATATTGAGCGATTTCATCCTTCCATACATCTTGTTCCTTCAACTCCCCTTCATCATCAAATAAATTTGGTAAAGCCATAATCAAAGATTGATTGAAATCACTAAGTTCTTGCATCAGTATAGTCTTGAAACTGTCATGAATCTTCATCAATTCTTTGTACTCCTAGAACACTTGCTCACCATTATTCTCTTTGGCTTCTATTTGTTCTTTTATTTATTTCATTCTATGGTGTAATATATTATGTTATTGGTAGGCTGCAAATGTCTTGCTTTGGATCACCCAAACCTTCTCAGTTTTCTCAAGCACCTTGTCAAATCTATTCCTTATCAACTATGAAGCCATTTCAAATTTAGTAGTCTTTAACTTCTTTTCCAATTCCTCATACTTCTGTTAAATTATTTCATTCTTTCACTTCTAGTATGTGGTTTCAGACATGGTTTTGAGTACCTTTCTCTCATAGTCCACCAACGAAGAAAAGAGTTCTGAGGAAGATGGTAATTTATCACTATAATTGGTCACCTCTTGCTTTAACCTCTCGTTCTCAAAAGTAAGGCTTTGATTGTCTCTTATTAGTTTTCAATTTGTGCTTTGGTGAACTTAGCAACAATAACATTCAATTCAGATATCTCAAGAGGATCTGTATCTCCTACTCACTGTACCAAAAGGTGGACAAAGATTTGATTTGGCTCATCAATAATTGCAGTCCTCTTCCTTGGTGGTTATAGAGCCCAGTTTTGTAGAGTGGCATTATGTGGATTATATCCTGAGCCAATATAAATCTTGTCGCTTGCTTCATTTTTTAGTTGCAAGGTTTTATTTTCCCTTCTCATGAAACTGTCAAAGATTATAGTCAAACTAATGTTCCATCCTAGGAGAAGCATGACTCCAACCTCCTGTAGTAGATCTCATCCTCTTTCAAGGGTGATATTTTTCATCTCCTTGTCAACTTCCTTTTGTAATTCTTTTAGAGCATTAGCCTCCTGCTCCATACTAATTTTTTTCATCCTTTCTCTTATTACTTTCCCTATGCAACTACATCCTCCTCTTCAATTTCATCTTCACATGTGATGGGAGTATCTACTAAGAAACTTATATATGGAGTGGAAAATGGAGTCAAATGACTTAGAGGCATCATATTCTCAATTTTTCTTTTAGAGCAAATGTCTCTCCTCTTCTCAAAGGCTATGAGAGGCACATCCTTTGTCAAGTCATCTTCATGAGGATCAATTAATCAATTCTCTCTAGAGGGTCCTATGTTTCATGAAAGGTTGAGCTATATTTGATGAACTATGATTCTTCTTCCATGCATATTCCATCACCACCCTATTGTATGTAACTCTCCTTTTTCTAGCTTGAGTTTCATCACAATTTCTAATCAAATCATCGAAAGAGAATTCATGTTCATATTTCTTCAACCTTTTGTCATTTTAGCACTGTGAATGAAGTGTTCAGGATCAAAATTTTCCCTCTTATTTCCTTGTAGCATACTATAATAGTCTAACTTGCTACCAATAGAATCATATCCCTTTTCAAAAACAATAGTAAACTCACCAAAACACAAGGTTCCAAGCATGAGGGATTTTTTTCCATAACTTTTAGGATGCATGTAATCATAATAAGTGAATTTCCTTATTATTTCCAAGTAAGAAACTCTGTTAGGGACTATTTTAGGCAGAAGGAATGGAGCTGCCTCAAACCCATATACCCTTATCATGGTGCAATCCTCATATGTATACCAGTCTCCCCAGTTGTGGTCTACCTTTCCTTTTGGGTTTTTCTCCTTGGGTATAAAGAATCTTTGTATCTTTGTTGACACGTAATCACAATGATGACCAAATAGTTTTTACAAGGGATTCACAAAGTATTCTTTGAAGTACAAGTAATGAGACCTCCCACATCTACTATCCCAAATTAAAGTCCACATTTGTACTGGTCTTATGTTTTCATCCTCGTTTATGTCCTTGATTCTTTTAAATTCTTATCCCTAAATCCCCATGGATTATCCCTCATATAGGATCATATGCATAAGAAAAGAATACTTTCTAAAACTAATTTCATGATAGTTATCTTTTATTAAAGCAAGTGACATGTTTATAATCTCTACCAAGTATTTTGCATAGTTGAAAGGTCTAACATCTTGGTTCTGAATGTCTGCAACTAAGACCATAGGAGCTATAGCCGTCTCAGCTCAGACATCTATTCCTAGGAATTTTCTAGCAGAGTAATAGGTATATTAATAATATTCTTCAAAAAAATCTATAGAGAAAGGAGGTCATTCATAACTGGAGAATCTTCTAAGTTGATTCCCTGTGCCCTGGGGTCTATGCAAAGTAAATTTCCATATTTTGTAACTCATGTACATTGTGTGGTATTCTTCCACAAGTTCTCTAATTCTCAGTGGAAATTTCATAGATGTATCCAATTGAAAAACCATAGAAATATAATCTTTGGTGATGGGGAGAAAATGTGACCCATCATGTGAATGAATAATCCTCATTTTGGGGTTATACATTTTGGACAACACTTTGATCAACTCCACATTGATAAACACATTCGACATTACAAGCTTTCCCAAATTCATATTCCATGGATTTGACATAGGCTTATGCCTATACTTCTTTCTATAATGATACATGAATATGTCATAGCCATATTGTGGAGTCCATACATCTCCTAGATTCTTGTGTTTATCATCTAATTTCTCAACTAAAGGATTTAATTGGGATGTTCCTCTAGACTTTGGTCCAAAGCTGGGACATTGTTCAATTAAATATTGTTTTAATGACCTTGTCTCCATTTTTTGTCTTTTGTCTTTTGGTTTTTCTGATGTTCCTTCCATTCTTTAAAACCCTAGTTCTTTTGTAATTCAATCAAATTATGATAGAATCTTCAGTTGATCCTTGGGTACTTACTTGAACCAGTGTCACCTATTTTGATCTCCTTACTATCGAGCGATCTTGCATCCTTCAATTTTTAGATTTTTCAGCTGTAACTCTTTAACACTTTGACATAAGTTACGGGCTAGATATAATCAAGATTTGGCATGCTTCTATTGACTCTGGTTCATAAATGTCATTCCTCCCAACTTGCTAATCAATGGTGGCATTAATGATAGTTGTCTCTTCGAGAGCCTCACTGGTCAGTCATGTCAGCTTGGTGAGAAGTACTTTTTCACTATGTCAAAGAGACTATGATTCTAATCTCACCGATATTGCATTCTCCCTTCGACATGCTTGTGCCCTTTTTTCCTTTTCAGAATTTCAAAGAGACATGTGATTACTTCTCTTCAATATCATATTGTATCTTCAAAAACTTTATCCTGGGTATTACTTTATTTACCTCTTTCCTTATATTCTAAGATCTTCTTTCTTTGTTATTGGATTTTCAAAGAGACTTGCAACCATCTCCCTTCAATATGTCAATTTCCCTTATAAAATCATCTTCTTTTGTTATCAGAGTTTTAGAGAGACTTTTCCTTGTGTCTCCCCGATATGAGCTTCTCTCTTTGATGTTTCTTTCCTTTATTTTTTATTTCAAATTTTTGAAGAGACATGCTATTACTTCTCTTTGATATCCTATAATATCCTCAAAAATATTCCCTCAGTGTTACTTTACCACATTCTTTATATTTCTTCTCTTGTTATCAGAGTGATCAAAGAGACTTTCATAAATGTCCTCCTGATTAGCTTGTCTATTTGATATTTTATTTTTGGCTATTTTTGGAGTGTCAAAGGGACTTATATATTACTTAGTCCTATAGTCCAATGCCTCTTTGAAATTTTCACTCCATTAGCTAGGTCTTGGATTTGATAGTTGTCCATTAATTATTGCATAATAATCAATTATGTCTAAGAGATGTTTTTCTATTTATTGAATGCCAAAGTAATTTAGCACATTTAAAATATTAAGATTTCTTTGGCATCTTGCATTTCAGTTTATCGGAGAGACAAGATATCATTTCCCTTTGAAAAGCTCAAGTGTTTTCAAAATATCCTTTTTAGGTTGTCGAAGAGACTTCAGAATATGCCCCTTTGAAACATGGTACTCTCTGACATTTCATGTTACTTGTTATATCGGCTTATCAAAGAGACTATAGTGTAGCTCTTCCCAAAATGGCATTGTCTCATCGAAATGTGTTTCTAGTGACAGACTTAAGGGGATGTATGTGTTAAGGTAGCGACTATGGAGAAGGTGATTTTTTAATAATATTTTAGTGGAACATGTCTAGGGAGATTATTATTATAGTAATTATAGACTTATTAGGAAAAAATGATAGTTTTTGAGGAATGGTGATCATGGTGTAAAATTAAATGGTCATACTGAGGTGGCGAGGACTAGTGAAAATTTGAGGCTAAATTTTTTGGTTCTAATAACTTGAATCCTTAATAAGTGACCTACTAGGTTACTCCTATCCATGGATTATCCTAACCCCGGGGATAACCAAGTTAACTACACATATTCATAACATTACAAATGGAAAATTTCAATATAACACTTCAAAGTAATGACATTTCCCATAACTCATGATCCATAAAAGTATAAGATCAACATTAAATGACTTCATTCAAAAATATATTCTCAATATTAAATGACTTCATTCAAAGTATAATCAACAATCAAGTGATCAATTCAATCTTATAGGTTAATTCCAACTTATGGCTTCAATCAAAAAGTAATGCAACAATCAAGTGAACATAAACAAGCATAAAACATCTCTTTCAATACGACTCAAATATTCACATGCTTACAATGTTCATTATATTTATATCTAATCTTGATGAATTTATCATATTGAGAGGAGTTTGTGCTTCTGCAATAAAAATTCCTCTTCATATTATGGCTTTGGGTTTCTACAATGTAAGTCATCTTCTAGAATTACATGAATAGGAATAGACTCTTAGTCAGGTATAAGATTATAGTAGAATTAAAAAATTATTTTTTGAACCCTATTGTTGAATAAAGTTATAACAATTGAGTATACATCCTAATCTTAGGGAAAAGACCCCCTTCCTACTTTCAAGAGAATATGAGTAACCGTTCAAGGATAGGATACCAACATGGTTTGCACACCAACATATCTTATCAATGAAGACATAATTCATCCATCTTTCTATAATTTTCATGTATTACTAACATCATAATTCATGCAAGAAAATAGGCAACATGTAATCATCTCGGTACCATATACACGAACCTTCTAGATACTTTAATATAACTATGTGATACATTCATTAAAATCATGATAATTATATATATGTATCATACTAACAATGTTATTTCCAAACTAGCCATTTACACAAGCTTGGTTAATAACTATGGTAAATAATTCTAACTTTCTCAAGCAATTGCATTCATAAAAAATACGATCTCAACATAAAAAAGAATATAGAAGTAAAATCAACATGCCTATAATAATAGCTCCCAAAAAGATACTAGTTCCTAAGCTTAGTTCCCATAGTCATGATTTTTTATCCTTCTATGCTCAACCTATCTCCATTCCTATCCTCTCTCAAAACTCTTAACAACTATAAATTCCCAAGCAATCTCTCTTTTCTCACTAATGTACTCAGGAACTTATTTGCATAGAAAACTACAGTAGTGAACTTCAAAGAACAAATAAAAGAAATACAAAATAATAAAAATGACCAAAAGGTAAATAAGTCGCCTCTATTTATACTAAAATTTGAGAAACTCATTACTACAAACAAGATCTACATACCACCACCTTTCCTCTTCGAACTGCCACCTTTCAATAGAAAAAAAATAAATTCCTCTCTTAATACATCAACTAAGCCTGAAGAAATGAAATGTGGCTGCTCAAACAGTTAATGTGTAAAAACATATATAGTCCCTTCATTTCCAATTTCTAATTTCTCTATTATAGATGATTTTCCCTTTATAACTAACAGTATCTGCTATTTACTGAGTCAAAGAAAATAAATTTTTATCTACAGGTTTCATATTGCAGACTAAGTTGACTTCTTCCAAGCTTAAGCCAACTCGTGGCTATTGAGTAATTCTCAAGATTTATTCAAGGTTGTGCGTAGTTTTTTCAAGACTCTTATTTGCATTCAAACTCTTACATGGTGTAGTATATTACAAAATACTAACCCCTCCCTATTATTGTGCATTGGTTTTAGTATAATCAAGAAATTAATAAAATGAATTTCCTTTCTTCTGCATAGCGTAGATTCAAGCGCTACATAAACTTCATTTAATACCATTCTCTTTGTAAGCGATACATTTCCTCAATTTCATAGCGCTTTATATGATACAGTCTACTTTAGCTTAATACATTTGTATATTCGATCACTTTAATATATGCAATAGGTATTTTATCTATATATATATATATATACTAATATGATAAATTACTTGCCAATTTTAATATATATATACATATATTTATATGTCAATATATACGTATGTGAGTATATATATGTAATTTAATAAAAAAACATACATACATATATATATCAATGTATATATATGTATATTTACATTGAAACCATTAATTTCCATTCATATATATATATGTATGTACACTTTATTAATATGCATATATATATATATATATATATTATCATTTTAATATCCATCATAATCACATGTATTTATATATTAATCGATTGGTATATATGTACAAAATGTATATATATATCCTTTATGTCCAATCGATATCCTCATTCATATGATATATCCATGCATGGGTATGCATAAGTATTTCTCTTTACGTATATGCATGCACATATACATTCACATGCACGAGTTATCATTTTCACATTTATATACATATATACATTCTTTTCATATAATCATCGATTAATAAATAAATACAAAAAGAAGAACTCAAACTCAATACATATATTTAATTACATAATTCAAACATAAGATCAATCAAGAAATCAAAGACTAATACCAAAATCATTCAAACCATTCCTCAAACTATGACCGAAGGTTCACTTACCAATTCCTAGACTAACTCAACTCAATTTGACCAAACTAGGGTGAGAGTGTGTGATAGCTTAAATAGGCACATCGAGGTTTACCAAACCAAGTTCTTCTCCTCAGTGATACTGTCCCTCTCTTACTCGAGGGAGCAATTATTTCCTGCATCCAACTTATGCATCACAAAGATAGTTAGCTTACATCATGAAATTTATTTGCATCATAAAAGTATGAAAGAAATCACATTGCAAAGCATATTCATTCATAACATTTTCCATCAGTATATACAAAACATAATCATGCATTAAAAAAATTGGTAATCCCACAATGAAGTACATAACATATCAAATTCATGATTTTCATTTAATATCATATTTACTCATAAAAGTAAAAGTAACCTGGTAATTAGGAAACAAGGTGTAACAAAGTGACCATGTCTAATTTTTTATTAGGGAATCATACTCAACATCGATGCCCTTCTTCCATTGTGGCTGACTTAGGGTCTCTTGAATTATATTAGGCTTAGTGCTATCAACAAGTAAAGTCATCAATATAATATTCACCTAATTTCTTGTCTATCTTATTGTTTTAACTTTTGATGGGAGATCTAGAAGATAGTCTAGATGGGAGTCCTTTATTGTGCTTTAAACCATTTCAAACACTAATGTTGCTACTGATATGAAGAATGATTTTCCAGATTGCCAAGATCAACAAACAATTTTTCCTTACATCTCATCTTCTTAATGAGAGGATTCTTCATTCTCATCATCAAATTATGAGATAAATCTATGAGAGGTTGTTTAATCTTCCTTATGACCTAATAATTCAAATAACAAATCATCACATACAACATATTGACTCTCATAAATATTCTATGTTTTAGTATCCATGATATGATAAGAATTTGAAGTAGTATTGTACCCTAAAAAAATTACTAGAGTTTCTTGGGCTCAACCTTCTTCCTTCTATTAGCTGGAAAATGTGTATATGCAATAAAAAAAAAAATATAAGATGAGAGATTAAAGGATTATAACCAATCTAGACCTCTTATATTGTCTTGTTTATCAATTCTTTTTAAAAGCCCTATTGAGAAGATACACAATTGTTTGGACTACTGCCCAAAATTTATCCTCCAACTGAGCTAAGGATAGCATGCATTAAGCCATCTCCATGGTAGTTTGATTGAAATTCTCTACAATGACAATTTTTTGGGGTGTATAGGGGGAATTCAAGTGTTTCTTGATGCCATGACACTTTGGGAATTCCAATAACTCCTTCAATTTGAATTCCCCCTTGATTTGAGCAAAGGAGAAGAAGAGGCTTTCATTTCTCTTGTACAACTCACTAGTACAAGTCTTGAAAGTGTGCAAAGGCTTCTCTCTTCTTTTTGAGAAAGTACACCCAAGTCTTATGAGATAATACATCCATGAACAATAGGAAGTACTTGCATCCTTCAAAGGAATCGAGATCGGATTCACATAGATTGGTATGTACAACCTCAGTATGGTCTTTAGAATGGAAGGTACTCAGCTTGAATGAATCCTGATGTTGTTTTCTTACAAGACATATAAGACATATAGGAAAAGAATTGGAAATATGAGGAATTCCTCATACCATCTCTTTATAGTTGAATTGATAGAGAGAGTTAGGTAAAAGTTGTTGCAAGTATGAGCTAGTTCGGTGGTGTTGTCAATAATGTTTTCATTGATGTCAACACAATTCAGCATGTTGTAGATTGTACATGTATAGTTGAGATGTTGTTGAGATGTTGTGAGTACATGGAGCTATCTTTATGACATTGTAGATGTGCTGAATTGGTGTGTTTCCAAGTGCTTTTGAGAAAATTAACAAAGAACAAAAGTCAGGATGTTGAGTTTGTGCAGAATGTGCTCTGTGTTTCTCCTATGTTGATCCTATGCTTGTGTGGATTTGAAGGTTTTATAATAATGGTTTAGTGGTGATATCTCCTAAGTTTTAGCTTCTGGTTTGATGGTATGTGGAAGTTACATTCATCGATATGTGAATTGTTCTAGCAGAATTGGTCTTCTATGGACTAGGAGAAATGTTTTTGCTCCGCAGTCCTCTGCTATTTTGTTTCAGATCTTGGGAATCTGGCATATGTCTTGTGAAGTTGGTTTCTAGGCTCTAGCAAAGAAGGTTGAGGTTTGAGGATTTGAAAGTCATGTTTCAGTGTTGTGTACATTTGCACAATCTGGATGGACTGGTGGAAGGTATTCATTGTTTGAAGTTTGTTGCACTTGTTGTGGATGTATCTAAAGGAATTTGAGATGCATTCTTATGCATAATGAAGCATGTTGTGGTGTCTGCATCTCATCTTCTTATTGGGAAGCATGTAGATCAATGATCATTCATGTTTTCATTAGGTTTGGCCGACCTGGTGTTTACACCTCATTTGCAGAATTAAAATTAATTAAGGAAGCGTGTGGTTGATTTGAGACATTATCTTTTGGTCTTGGATAAATGTTTTTTGGTCCACTCTCATTCCTTTCCACCCCGGGAATGTTGATTTTCTGACCTAATTTGAATTTATGAAATGAGATCTTTGTGGCCGACCTTGGAGAAAGGTTCTAAGGTTGAAGATGGTATAAATGCAAGTTGAATTGTGAAGAGTTGTATGACAGTGTGATGCAAAGTGACAAAGTAAAGCACAAATCATAAGAGCAGAAGTGTGTGAAAGTGTGTCGAGGCAGTAGTTCTTCATTGTGTTGGATGCCTAAAGGTAGTGAGCTAAAGGTTTTTGTAATCCTTTATTCAAGGCTATAGATATGTGTTAATTGTTTTGGTGGATCTTTGTTCTCTTTTGTATCTGTAGGCAGTGAGCCTCCCTATTGGATAGTGAGCCTTTGTATTTGGATAGTGAGTCCTCTTCTAGGCAGTGAACCTTTGTATTCCATTTTATAATCTCTTTATATTGTGAGTTAAGCCTCACCATTATTTTTCCCTCATTGGGTTTTCCACGTAAAAATCTGGTGTTCATTGTGTTGATTTACTTTTTGTTATTTGTGTTTCATGCTTATACTTAATAACAAAATAGTGTGGTTGTGGAATTGATAAGTGTTAAAGTTTTAAGTTGGAATTTTGTGACAACTGACTCAGCCCCCCTCTTAGTTGTCCTATGCCTATTTAACAATTGGTATCATAGATTTTGTTCCTTGGTGTAGAGCTTGACTGCTTAAGGAAGATTTGATGGCGCATAATTTGGAAATCTCTATGTTCAATGGATCTGATTACAATAATTGGAAAGTGTAGATGAGAGGATATATTGTTTCTCTTGGTTACAAGACCTAGAAGGCTGTTGAGACGAAGTGTACTCCTTCGGTGAATGGTCCTACTTCTACAAATGAGGTTTCTGCTTATGAGGAGAATGAGTAAGTGAGGTATGTTATTTACAATTATTTATCTAAAACTGAGTGAAATAAGGTTCTTTCTTTACATACTGCTTATGATGTCTAGAAGAAGTTGGAAGAACTATATGAAGGAAATGAAAGAGTAAAATTGACAAAGAAGCTGGCAGCAAAGCAAAAATTTGAGAATTTGAAAATGGAAGAAGGTGAAGAGTTTACAAGCTATTTCCAAAGGGTTGAGATGATAGCAAATGAAGTTAAGAATCAAGGGGGAAAGCTGACCAATGAAGATATTATTGAGAAGATCCTAATCACCCTACTAGATTGTTGCAGTGATAAGATCTCAGTTATTGAAGAGATGTATGATCCTACAAAGCATACTAAAGAACAATTATTCAACACTTTGCAAGCATTTGAGATGAGAAAGTTCTAGAAAGAAGAAAAGAAAGAAGAAAAGATAGAGACAAAATTTAAAGAAATGAAGATTGAAGATGATCTAGAGAGCGATGGTTCAAATGAGTTGGAAGCGTACTTCATGAGGAAGTTGAAGAAAGGTACTAGAAAGTATAAAGGTATGTTTCCCTTTAAATGTTTCAGTTGTTGTAATATTGGTCTTTATGCTTCAATATGTCCGAATAGAGTTGTACATAAGACGAACAAGGATTATAAAGATAAGGATAGGAAGGATAAGAAATACAAGAAGTTGTACTATGTTAAAGAAGAAGCTAGAATCTATGATGATGAATTAGAAAATGAGGTTGATGATAGTGAATTCTTATTCTTAGCTTTGGAAATTAAATCTGTATTTGATAACCCTAGAAATAATGTAAGCAAGAAGGCTTAGGAGAATAAGAGGAATAGGATGGAAGGTACTTTGGTTACCGCTTTTCATGCAAGATAGGATGAAGACTACTGGGTAATTGATAGTGGGTGTTCTAATCACATGACTAGAGATAAGAGTAAGTTCACTAAACTTGAAAATTATGATGGTGGTTTAATCGTGTTTGGTGATGATTCAAGAGCTAATATTTGTGGGAAAGGTTCAATTATTTTTAATGGAGTGCACAACACTGATGATGTATATTATGTGAAGGGTTTCAGGCATAACCTTTTGAACGTTGGTCATATGTGAAGCAATGGCTTTAAACTTGCATTTTAGAATAATACCTGTGAAATCAGAAAAGGATCTGGAAATGGAGACATGGTTGTTGTTGGAAGGAGAACTCATGGAAACTTCTATCAACTTAAGGGAGCTTATGTTCAATGCCTTGCATCTCAAGTTATTGAAAGTTGTTTTGGCACCAGAGAATGGGACATGTAAATTTTGATATAATCTGGTGAAAATTAGTTCAAAAGAAATTGTTCAAGGGATACCTAGAATCACAACACCTGCTAATACTATTTGTAGAAGTTGTCAACTGGGGAAACAAAAAAGATGCAACATTAAGGGAAAAGAGCACTCTACTATCGAAATGCTAGAGTTAGTTCACACCAATCTCTATGGTCCAACTAGAATAGGAATCCTGAATGGTGACAAGTATCTCATGCTTCTTATTGATGATTATACTCAAATGACATGGGTTGCTTTTCTTTGAGAAAAGACTTAGGCTCTATATAGGGTTAAGGTATTCAAAGCAAGAATGGAAAATGAAGTTTTAGAATCAAATGTTTGAAATTTTATAGAGGTGGAAAATTCACTTCTAGTGAGTTTAATACATTCTATGAATAGCATGGCATAAAGAGACAGTTTTTGCTCTAAGAACCCCTCAGTAGAATGGGGTAGTTGAGAGGAAAAATAGGATAGTATAGAAATTTTCAAGAACCATGATGAAAGAATCAAATGTATTGGATGTGCATTGGAGAGAGGCAATACACACTATTTTTTATGTTCTTAATAGTGTTCAAATTAGAAGCAACAACACAAAGACTCATTTTGAGATATGGACTGGTAAGAATCCTACTGTGAAGTACTTCAAGGTTTTTGGAAGTGGATGCTACATTAAAAGAGATGATGAAAATCTTGGAAATTTTGATGCTAGGTGTGATGAAGGAATTTTTCTTGGATACTCTACTACTACCAAAGCATATGGATGTTTCAATAAAAGATTGAGAAAGATTGTTGAAATTGCTAATGTGAAAGTTGATGAAGACATACATAGACCTATTGAGATAAGTGAAGTTGAACCTGATGATCCTATCTTTGGACATGTACCTAAGGAGAATAAGGATAAGGAAGAAGAAAAGAAAGAAGAATAGATTGAAGAAGAAATAGAGAATGATTTGGAACCTGCTATTAAGACTCCTAAGTATGTACAGAAGAATCATCCAAAGGAACAGATAATTGGAGATAAGAGTGGAGGTGTGAAGACAAGAAGTAAAAAGTAGCAACTGAGGTAAATTTGTGTTTACTTTATAAAATTGAACCTAATTCTATGAGTGAAGCATGCAAAGATGAGAGTTGGATGAAATCTATGAAAGAAGAGTTGCAACAGATAGAAAAGAATTAGACATCGGAACTAGTCCCTAGACCTATGAATAAGAATGTAATTGGTTCAAAATGGGTGTTTTGGAATAAGCTGAATGAAAGTGGGGAAGTTGTAAGGAATAAGGAAAGACTTGTATGCAAGGTATATTCACAAGTTGAAGGCATATATTTTGAAGAAACATTTTCCCCTATGGCTAGAATGGAAGCTAGTAGGATTTTTTTGGAATTATCTACCCAAAAGGATTTTAAAGTGTATTAGATGGATGTCAAGTCAACATTTCTAAATGGTGAATTGGAGAAAGAAGTGTGCATGGAAAAACTTGAATGGTTTTAGTTATCTAACAAACCAGATATAGTTTGTAAGTTGAAGAAGGTGTTGTATGGACTGAAGCAAGCTCCTAGAGCTTGGTATGCAAGATTAGATAGATACCTAACAAAGAAAGGATTCAACAAAGGCTCTACCGACAAAAATCTCTACTTCAAAGTGCAAGGTAATGAAATGTTGATAGTAGTCGTATATGTTGATGACATCATTTTTGGTGGAAATAAAGGCATGTGTAAAAGGTTTGTTGAAGAGATGCAAAAAGAATTTGAGATGTCCATGATTGGTGAATTGAATTTCTTCCTTGGTCTACAAGTGAATCAAACTGATAAAGGGATATTCATTCTATAATATAAGTATGTAAAAGAGTTGTTGAAGAAGTTTGGGATGGATGATTCCAAACTGGTTAGTACTCCTATGATAACTAGATGTAAATTGAGCAAAGATGATGAATCTTCTAAAATTGATCAGAGAAAATATAGATCTATGATTGGTCCAGACTAGTGTATCTTACTACTACCAAACCAGATATTATGCATGCAGAATGTCTAGTTGCCAAATTTCAAGAAAATCCTACAAAGGCGCAAGTTATAGCTATAAACAGGATATTTAGATGTCTTAAAGGTACACTAGATTATGGCTTATGGTATCCTAAGGGTGTTGATTTCATCCTGAATGCTTATACTGATGCAGATTGGGATGGTTGTGTGGACGACTGGAAGAATACTAGTGGAGGTGATTTCTTTCTTGGCGGAAGATTGGTTTCTTGGTTGAGTAATAAATAAGACTCGATTACTTTATCCATTGTAGAGGGAAAATATATTGTTGCAACATCCTCCTACACACAGGTTTTGTGGATGAAGCAAACTCTGAAAGACATTGGAGTAATATGTGATGAGCCCATTCCTATTTTCTATGACAACATGAGTACTATAAATATTTCAAAGAATCCAATTATACATTCAAGAACAAAATACATATCTATTAAATATCATTTCTTGAGAGAAAAGGTGCTAGAGAATGAAGCCATACTGGAGTATATGACAACAAAGGAACAAATAGTAGATATATTTACTAAGGATCTTCTGAAGGATACTTTTGAGCATCTTAGTGAGAGGTTGGGGGTCATTATCCCTCTAAACTAGGTGCACATGAAGGTGCATCAGTCTAGTGAATTCACATATTCTTCATTTATCTAGACTATTGAATAGGTGTACCCTGTAGGGGGAGTAGAAAATGTTTTCATTTTTGCAGTATGAGTTGAATGGGTGCACTCCTAAGGGAGAGTGATCACAACATTTGATCTTTGCCATTGATGTCAAAGGGGAAGAGAAAGTCATGTGAAAAATAGTTGTAGATGAAGAGGTGTTCTCCTAGGATATTGTGTAAGGAATTGTCTTTGATGGTTTTTCACATCATCTGTTTCCATCAATGACAAAGGGGGAGATTGTTGCAAGTATGAGCTAGTTCAGTAGTGTTGTCATTAATATTGTCATTGATGTTAACATAGTTCATTATGTTGTAGATTGTACATGTATAGTTGAGATACTACTAAGATTTTATGAGTACATGGAGCTATCTTTATGATGTTGCAGATGTCTTGAATTAGTGTGTTTCCAAGTGCTTTTGAGAAAATTAATAAAGAAGAGAATTTAGAATGTTGAGTTTGTTTATAATGTGCTCTAGTATCTGCTCCACATTTCTCCTATGTTGATCCTATGCTTGTGTGGATCTAAAGATTTGATAATGATTTTCTAGTGGTGATATCTCCTAAGTTTTAGCTTTTGGTTTGATGGTATATGGAAGTTATGTTCATTGGTATGTGAATTGTTTTAGCAGAATTGGTCTTCTGTGGACTGGGAGAAATGTTTTTGCTTCGTAGTCCTTTGTTGCTTTGTTTTAGCTTATGAAAACATAGGATAATTCTTTTGAAGGTGGTTTATGAGCTCTGGCAAAGAAGGTTGAGGGTTGGTGATCCAAAAGTCATGTTTAAGTGTTGTGCGCGTTTGTATAGTACGAATGGACTAGTGGAAGGTGTTTAGTGTTTGAAGTTTGTTGCTCTTGTTGTAGATGTATTTGAAGGAATTTGAGATGTATTCTCATTCATAATGAAGTGCATTGTGGCATCTGCATGTCATCTTCTTGTTGGGAAGCATGTGCATCAATGATCATTTTTGTTTTCATTACGTTTAGTTGACATGGTGTTTACACTTCATTTGAAGAATTAAAATTCATTAAGGAAGTGTGTGGTTAATTTGAGACATTATCTTTTGGTCTTGGATAAATGTTTCTTTGGTCCACTCTCATTCCTTTCCACCGCATGAATGTTGAGTTGCTGACCTAATTTGAATTTATGAAATGAGGTCTTTATGGCCGACCTTGGAGGAAGGTTCTAAGGTTGAAGATGGTATAAATGCAATTTGAATTGTAAAGACTTGTATGAAAGTGTGATGCAAAGTGACAAATTGAAATACAAATCATAAGAGAAGAAGTGTGTGAAAGTGTGTTGAGGCAACAGCTCTTCATTGTGTCAGATTATTTAAGGTAGTTAGGTAAAGTTTTCTGCAATCCTTTATTCAAGGGTACAAATGTGTGTTAATTGTTGTGGTGGATCTTTTTTCTCTTTTCTATCTATAGGAAGTGAGCCTCCCTAGTGGACAATGAGTCCTTTCTGTAGGAAGTGAGCCTTTGTATTTGGATAGTGAGTCCTCTCCTAGGCAGTGAGCCCTTGGCAATGAGCCTTTATATTCCATTTCATAATCTCTTTATATTGTGAGTTAACCCTCATCGTGGTTTTTCCCTCATTAGGTTTTCCATGTAAGAATATGGTGTTCATTGTGTTGATTTACTTTCTATTATTTGTGTTTCTTGCTCATAATTAATAATAGAATAGTGTGGTTGTGGAATTGATAAATGTTAAAGTTTTAAGTTGGAATTTTGTAACAACTGATTCACCCCCCTCTCAATTGTCCTATGACTCTTTAAAAAAAGGTTCCCATATCAATAATTCCAAAGAATATTATATTTAGTTGTAGAGGAATATAGCGTAATTGTAGGGGAAACTACATCTAGTGCAAATAAGTGATCCTTCATAATTTTTTTATAAATTATAGTACATTCCCTAGACATTAAGCACAATTTGAAACCTTCTTTAAAATAAAACTCCACCTTAAGGTTTTGATTTAAAACCTAACTAACAAACAAGGTCTATTCATGATCAAACCTGGAACATAAATCACCTTCATGAGGGTACAACTTCTAGTCCCAAGAGGAATGTTGTCATTTCAAATTCCTTCTACAGATTACTCCTTACTATCTATAATCTAGACTCAATCTTTAGTGGGTTGACAAGTCAGTATATAAAAGAGCTCTATATTTCCTATCATATTATTGCTAGCACTAAATTCAATTAGCCAAACATCTCTTGAGGGTTGTGAGGTTTGGGAAAGAAGAGCAATGTTTTGATTGATTTTGCAATTGGTTGTATTTGGTATGTCCACATTAGTTGTATCATCTTTTTGAGTTGTGATATTTCCTATATGCTTCCTTTAGAGAGGACATCATTTTGAGTGAAAATTACCTCCACTAGATGTTTCCTCTTGATTCAAATTTCCTTCAACTAGGCCATTATACCAAAAACAATCAATGTCATGCATGTGGGTACTACAGATGTAACACATCAATTTTCCTTCTAAGGTTTTTATTTTTGTTTTGGTGGATTCTTTGATAGCTTTGTGGTTTTCCCTTTTAAAAATTATAACCATGTTGTTGTCTTGAGGTTAGTGTTTTGTCTTCAAAATCATACTACACTAATTGGATGACTTATACTTAGTGAAAAAAATTCACCTATTCCTCAAATCACACCTTTTTCTTTGTGATGTTCAACATTGTAAAAAAAAATTATAACTGGGAAGGAATATTTCTCAAAGTGATTGGGATGAGAAATTTTTCCTCCATTTTCTCTTTGAGTGCAATAATATTTTCTTTTAGTTCTAAGACTCGATGTAATATATCCTCTACTTTCTCTCCAATTTCATCTTGAGTGTATGAAGCTTGGACTTGAGATGGAGGATATTGGTCTAGTTCTTTGCCTTGTAGATGGTGGATGGAGTTTAATAGGCCTCCTTTGATGTTTTTGTATCGTAAACATGTGGTTGAACCTCATTGGAGATGTTGAGGATGATCAACATCAAGGCCTTTACATTACTTTTCAAACTTTTTTAGTTCATTTGCATTATTTGGACACTGCACTACACGAGTAACTATCACCCATAGTTCTTAAAACTTGATAATTATACACATCTTCATCTTCCACATAGAATAGTTAGGCCCCTTAAGGAGCTAAGAATATAAGAGAATAAACTTTGGTTTAGACATGATGACACCAAAAAACAAAAAAACAAAAAAATTATTCCTCGAAAAGAAATTTTATTATTTAGGTTGACATACACATATTTTTAAGGATGAAGAGAAACTTGGAGATGAGCTTGATATGCTTTTGAAGTGAAATAGGGATGCTTGTGTGGGTGTTCTACCTCATATTCATCATCTCCATCATAGAATTCTTTGAGCTTGGTATAGATTCTCCTTGCTTGGCATAACACATGAAAATAAAATGCTCCAATACACCTTATCTAAGCAACTCATCTAGTTGTAGATTATAAAAGTTTGGAGAGCATCTAGAAGAGAAAAGTAAAAGTTAGTGGTATCTCAAATTTTATCTCAAACTCTTATTTTGTGCCCTTTTTCATGTTTTTTTGCATCATTGTTGTTATTTTTCTAACAAATTTAACATTCTTCAAATTTGACAACATGATTATCTTTTATGAATTGAAAATAATGCAATATTTTGGTAGTCTACATGCAGTATCTTATACAATATTTATCATCCTGACACTTATAGACTATAGTCCAATAAATTCTTGTCAAATTTATTAACTAGTGATATTTATTATTCTAACAAAAGTAAACACCAAAATAATAATTCTCAAACCAAACAAGTCAAGAATACATCAAACTGATTAATATTCAATTGCACTAAATGCATTCAATACATGGCTTTTGCAACACTCATGTGACAATAATCTTCTTGTAATATTCATCAATATTCAAGAAGACTAGGACTCATTTCTCATTCATAGATGTAGAAGAAAATCAAACTTCAAATATTGTTGGACTAGAAATTGCCATCTACTTTTCCACCATGCCTTTTTTCAAAGGATTCCTTCACTAGCCATTCAAACCTTTCACTATGATTGATTTTATTATGGTACATATACAAACATCTTTATTCTCCTTATTTGCACATATTTTGGATTCCTTTCTTACTGTAAAATTAATCAATCTCACATGGCTTTCATGGCAAGAAAAAAATAAATCATAGCACTTTTGTTTGTTGGAAATCAACAATTCTTCTACAAATTTCAAAGCAGGATCACACCCAATCTTTACACCTCCATTCTCACCTCTTTTTGTGCTCCTCCTTTCATCAAAATTCACAAGCATAGGAATGTTGTATTCTCTAATAACATATGAAGAGTTAAAATTCTTGATATCATATTTGATGATCTAGAGAAACCTTTATGTAATAAGGAAACAATTTTAGGAAATGGTTCTATAACTAAACATTTCTAACTAAAAAATGTAATATACTCCTAAACTAGATTTTTATTCTAATAATTGCATAATTACATTTTATTTGATTACTTAGATATTTTGGCACTTGGAAAATTTTTATTTTATGGTATTAAATCATTTCAATCTATTGATTTATATTGATATTATTTGTCTCTAATTTTATTAATTGAGGTGGTGCCATGGATTTTTCTATTCATTTGTTTATTTTTATCGTAAGTAAGCATAATTATTAGCATTGAAAAAATGATATTGTGACACATCTTAGGTGGATTAATACTTTTTCTTATATTTTTGGGTTCATACCTAAAATCAATAGACCTACGAAGAAATTGACATGAGAACAAAGTATTTATCATGTTGAAGGATTATTTTATTCTAGTGTTAATCATGAAACTATATGTATTATATAAGACCTTGATTGTCCTAACACACTTTGGACTAGAATTTGGGAGATCCTTGAAGACTATCATATCTCTCTTTTTTAAAATTATCTTGCTATAAAATTTCCCTTTCTACTTGATGATATAAATAATATACCCTTTGATGGTGATAATTTAAAGGAGATTGAGTATATTGCAGATCTTGCATGCTTTGATGGTACACAAAATTATCTTCTTTTTTTCTTCTCTTATTGAGATCACATATTTATCTTCCATTTCTCAATATGAGACTAGTATTACTATATCCAAGGCCCCAATTTATTTAGTGCAATAGGACACTCATCATCATCTAAATATAGCTACTTAGGTTTCCTATCTAATAGGCATATCATCCTTGTTTATGGATTCTCACATTCATAATGTGGAGGATTCATTAGGGGTAAATCACATTCCCTCTTTGATGGTAGTGATTCTATCATCGCATTAGTATTTCTAGATGGAACACAAATTATTTCATATATTGGTTCAACTTCTTTGATTGGGAATTTAGTTCTTATTTTGGAGGAGATATGTTTTTCCAAAATGAGGAAACTAAAGTTGCATTCAAAGAAACAAATTTGGATTTGGATTAAACATATTCATTAAAATTATGTGAATGTATTCTACAATCATTATTGTATATATTTTTCCACTAAGAAGAGAAATACTTTTTATGAAATGATAGGGAAAAATTGTGAAGGGAGATGGATAGTGTTGTAGATGATGATTATTGAAGGGGGTCACCAAAATGGAACACCTAAAATGAACCTTTTCCATTATTTCATTAGAAAAAGAGATAAACCAAGGATAGAATGGAATTTCAACCTTGAGGTGAGTCAACAATATTAGAAGGATTTGCTATTTTCTTATGAAAAAATGATTGAAATGTACTTTTGGGAGATAAAATTAAATTTCTTAATAAACTAAATTATGTGACCTAAAACTTGTATCATAGAGTACAATGATAGCACAAACAAAAATAGTGACTCTCACACAAATATGAGAAGGGAAGAATGGTACGCACTTGGCAACAAAAGTGGGGTTTAAACATTGTTGAAGGATATATTTACCCTAAGGTGAATGGGTCTATGTACATGGGTCCAAAATCTACTTTTATAGTTCTTAGATCCTTGTTCTAGGCTTTTGATTTCTCTAGGTTCCATTATCAGAAAGTCAAAAATAAATTTTGTATGTGAGTTTCTATGGCTTGAAAACTTTGATGATAACTATGAAAAATTTCTCTTTTGATTGATTTTCAATCCTTCTTCACCTACAAATCTGCACATACAAAGAGAGAAATAATGTTTTTTTTGGGTGAATAGGGGTTTTCCTTTGTCAAACCCTAGTTTGGTAATTAAACCTTAATGATGAAGTAATGATGAAAGGAATTTGATGAATGAACAATGATATGTCACAACTCATGAAACCCTTAATGGATTCCCTTAGAGTACTAAATTCTAACACATTTATTTAAGGATTAGATCTTTCTTAGATTGGCTTTCAATGATTGCTTGATTTGATGCTTGAATGCTTGAAACCTAGATCATAAAGTTAGCTCCAAAACATGATATGAACACACATGAATCTTGACATGATGATATGATCTATATTTGTATTGTAGATGACTAATAAATCTACTCTTCAATGCTCTTGACAATAATATTATCTCAAATGGTCTTGTGATTATGCATGTTAAGTTTGAATTGATAAAATAACTATGTATTTATAGGTATTTATATAATTTCCAAAAAAAATGATTTCACAAACCAACATTTAAAACTTTAATTTAAATAATTAAAATTCCACCAAAAACATATTGAAAATTGGGTCTTAGCACTTAAGTAGGACCTATTCACCCTTGGGTGTATGGGTCCTATGACCTAAATCCACAACAAAAAATTTCCAAGGTGTTTAAATTAATGTTGGCAATTTTTTAATATATGTTTCCCTTTCACAAAACAAGAATAATAAGGCTTTGGAATGTATAATTTAGGAAATTAGAAGCTTAATTAAGTCCAATTAATTAACGAATGTAAACATAGTGTGAAATTGTAAAGGATTATTATTTTCTACACTACATTTAGCCTCCACTTTAGTGAGCGTATGAGCCCACACTCAAACTCACACTAAAGTAGACAAATAAGTCTAGAGAGGTATAATTGTACAATTGTTAGAAAGATGAGATGAAAAAGATCAAGGAAGATGATGAATCCCCCAAGATCAAATATCCTATGGAAAACCAACAAAGGCATAAAGAGGCATACAAATACAACAACGAAACAAGATACACCATTGTATAATGTCAAAATGAATGCAAAGATAAAAATGGAAATGGATCAAGATTTGACTATTTTTCCAAACGATATGGATCAAGGCTGGGATATTTGTCCAGAAATATGCTCACATGGGCTAGTGCAATCTAATATACACTAGGTGAGCCCCAAGGAAATATGAGAAACACATAATGGGTTGGTGTAGTCCAATATACACTAGGTGTGTACCCATAACCATATCAGAATTTATACACCCTAATAACTTTTAGAATGTTCCACACATGATAATCACAAGGCTAGAAAGTTACATTATGCTAGATAGTCATGAAATAATGTCACCACAAAGAAAGTTTTGTTATTCTTGGTGGCCAAGAATTTTGTTTATGATATTTAAAGTGGTTTTGCTTACTTCATTAAAGGTATCACTTTAGGGAACATCACACTCAATATCACCATCAAGAGAGGACTAGTCGAGAGATAAAAGATTCACACCTTAGGGAATGTAAGCCATAGCATTACCACTACTTAGAGGAATGTCATATTCTAAGAAAGGTCATTCTCTTGAAGGACATCAATCCCAATGTCGCCAATAAGAAGATACATCACATGAAATAAGAAGACCACACTTTGAATGAAGGTCACGTCATCAAGAAAACAACAAGTGGTAGGCATAATGCCCCCCACTTTAAATAAATTTATAAACACCATATTGTGAGAAATTACTTTAAAGTAGAAGATGATAAATGCCAATTGATAAAAGAGACATGCAAGCTTATTTGGAAATACCTATACCAAACATATGTTTCCAATTAAAGCTACACCATGGAAAGGAGGTTCCCCCAATATACAATCCTAAGGTAACACATAAGAGATCCAAATAATTGGGGTGAACGTACATATTTGGTATAGTGATATAATCAAGCTTGGAGTCACCATCATTCCCAAAATAACTCATGAAACAATGAACAAAAAGGAAGAATGACACATAGAGAGTGAAAACAAAGGAGAAACCTTTTGTGTGAACATGGAATAGACCTAAATGTCTTGAAAATTTGCATCATCCCCAAAAGGAAAATAAAAGACAAATGAAAAGATAATGGTTACAACATAGAGAATAATGTAGATACAAATAGAAGAATGTCACAATGGTTTCACTTTTTTTGTATCCTTACACCAATGGAGTGACAAGGGTCATCCAAAGTAGGCTGAGAAATATAAAGATACACCAGGCAACACAGTACAAGGGATCACATTATGCACATGAAATCACAAAAAGAATATGAAAAAAATAAAGCTATTATGACACATGTGAGCCAACCTGATGTAGGAGCATCCAGTGGTGTAGAGGCAATCTTGCATCACCCAAAAATAGTTAAATTTCAAATTTTTCAGTTTTTAGATGTTTTTACATTTTTGGATACCCTTTTTGTCATAATGAAATTCCAAATTTATGGTTTTTATTTTCTATTCTTGGGTTGAAAGATATTGCAGTTTTAGTTTCCTATATTTGCACCTGAAAATCTTCTAAGTGAGATTTGAGGCACTTAGATTTCCCGTATTGGCCCCAAAACTTGCCAAAATCAGCATAGCTAATTTTGAGCACGTTGTTGACTTCGTGACCTTTCCAACGGTTCAAACAGTTTGCAAATCGAAGTCCCAGATCAAAAGTTATGGCCCCGGGAAGTTGGCGCACTTTCTAGAAGATACAATTACAAATGTTCTTTTGAAATTTGAACTTCAAGTTGTAATTTTTCGGCACCAAACTGCCTAAACTTAAATTTGAATGTTGTTTTGGCTCCAAACGAAAGAGGAGCTCTATTTATGGGCGGGTTTCTAATTTTTGGGTAACTTTTTGGGGACAAGCTCACATATTGCGAAAGGGTTATTTTGTAGCTTTCTGTAACTTGCTTGTGTTGTAGAACTTGGGGATTTGAGATCCTCAGCATGTAAGAAGCTCCATTTTATAAATAATAAAATTATTCTCTTGTTTGTGGGTTATTTTCTATGTCTCGGGTTGTGCCCTCATCAAGTGGTATCAGAGCAAGGTTTTCTTGAGCGTGTGGACAGATCGCCAATCGTGAGGTAGTTCACACCAGGATCATGGTTGTGGGTTAAGGTCAAGAAAGATGCCTCCAAGAGTGATGCCTGGTAGGCGTGGTGGTGCCAGAGGTGGTCAAGGTGGCAGAAATGCTGGTTAAAGAGATGCATTGGCAGCCCTCTAGAGACAGATTGATGTGTTATAGGAGCAGTTGAGAAGAGGGTTAAACCCAAGGGAGGAAAGTGAGGATGAAGGAGAGGAAGAAGGTTCAAATGTAGAAGAGGAAGAAGAAGCAATTGATCAAGACCAAATGTAGCTAATAGGGGCCATTTCAAAGATCAGGAAAAGACCCAAAGCAAAAGTCCCTAGTTATTCTGGAAGTCTGAACCTGAAAGAGTTGATCGACTGGATCAATGAGCTAGAAGAATATTTTGAGTATAAGGAAATAGAGGACTTGGATCGAGTTAAGATTGCAAAAATGAAGCTGAAGGCCATGCCAGTATTTGGTGGAAAGAGGTCCAATTGGAAAGAAATCAAAGAGGAAAAGGAAATATCACCAGATGGGATCGTATGGTAGAGAAACTGAAGAAGCAATTCATACCAATGGACTACGAGTTAGATCTGTTGAAGAAATTGCAAGGGTTGAAGCAAGGAAGCAAATTTGTGAAAGAATATACTGAAGAATTTCACAAGATAATCATCAGAATGGGCCACACAGAGGCTAATAAGGAGAAGGTAGCCCATATCTTAATGGGCTATGACCGAGCATTCAAGAGGAGTTAAGCCTAGTTAGAATGACCACCATTGAGGATGTGTATCAGTTTGCTCTGAAGGTGGAAGAGAAGCTGAAAAAAAGATTTGATGGCAAGCAAAAAGGACAAGGAGGTCAAAGCGGAAGGGGTAGTGGAAGACCTTCAGGAAGCCAAAATGATGATGAAAAGAAAAGTGAAGATGTGGGTACCAGTCAAAGCCAAAGGAATGACAACTTCTTCCGCCCTCATGATCAAAACACTGGTGATCAAAGAGGTAGAGGAAGAGGGAGATATGGACAAGGATCTGGAAGAGGTGGTTTCAAAGGAATGTGTTTCCAGTGTGGTGAAGAAGGGCATCGAGCCTATGAATTTCCACAACACCAAGGAAGGGTGGAAAAAAGGCCAAAAGGTCGTAGAAGGGTTGCGCATGTAGATGAGGAGGCCCAATCTGAACATTCAGATGATGCTGAAAGGGGAGAAGCCCTAGTGATTAGGAGAGCCCTGGTGACTGAGGAAAAGGAACTAGAACAGAGGAAGAATCTATTTCGCACAAGGTGCAAGTGCGAAGGAAAATGTTGTGATGTCATTATTGATGGTGGGAGCACCGATAATCTAGTGTCAGAAGAGTTGGTCACAAAGTTGAAGCTGAAGAGGGAAAGGCACCCGTATCCGTATCGGATTGCCTAGTTGTAGAAAGACCACATAGTTTTGGTCAATGAGTAGTGCCTAGTAAAGTTCAAGATCAAGAGCTACCATGATGAGGTACTCTATGATATCATCCCCATGGATGCATGTCACATGTTGTTGGGGAGGCTGTGGTAGTTCGATAGGCAAGCTATACATGATGGCCATGCAAATACTTATTCCTTGACAAAGGATGGGGTTTGTCACAAGTTGAAACCCCTGAAAGAGACTGAAGAAAAGGTATGCAGTAGTGCTCGAATTTGTTATGCAGATGGAAGAAAATTTGTAGAAGGTACGAAGCATGAGCATGTGTGTTATGCATTGATTCCTAGAGTGAGTAAGGAGGATAGTGAGAAGGTTCCAGAAGAAGTTTCTAGGATGTTGGATGAGTTTCAGGCTATTGTTTTTGATAATGTACCTGAGGGTTTACCACCAATAAGGAAGATCAGTCATCAGATTGACTTGATTCCTAGAGCCAGTTTTCCAAATAAGGCAGCTCATAGAATGACTCCAGCAGAAAATGAGGAGTTGAACAGACAAGTTTAAGAGTTGTTGAGAAAGGGTTTGATACGCAAAATTTTGAGTCCATGTGTAGTACCTGTAGTACTAGCACCAAAGAAGGATGGGGAGTGGAGGATCTGAGCCATAAAAAATATAACAATCAAGTACAAATTTCCCCTGCCAAGGATGGATGACCTGATGGACTATTTGAGTGGAGCTCAGTACTTCACAAAGATTGATCTGAAAAGTGGATATCACCAAATCTAGATTCGAGAGGGAGATGAATGGGAGACTACCTTCAAGACCAAAGAGGGCCTGTACGAGTGGTTAGTCATACCTTTTGGGCTAAGCAATGCACCGAGCACATTCATGCAGCTCATGAACGAGGTACTAAAAGAATTTCTAGGAAGTTTTGTTATTGTTTATTTAGATGGTATTTTGATTTTTAGTAAGACATTGGATGAGCATCTGATGCATATTCAGAGAGCCTTTAAGAAGCTAAGAGAAGAGAAACTATTGATTAATTTGAAGAAGTGCAGTTTTGTGAAGAGGGAGTTAGTGTACTTGGGGTTTGTTGTCTCAGCAGAAGGTCTCAAGATGGACCCAGAGAAGGTGAAGGCTATTCTGGAATGGCCTACCCAAGAGAAGCATCTTGAGGTGAGATATTTCCATGGTTTGGCTAGTTTTAAAAGAAATTCCATTAGAAACTTCATAGTATTTGTGGACCCCTGATTGAAACAATGAGAGGGATAGAAAAGAATTCAAGTGGAGCACCGGAGCAGCAAAAATTTTGAACTTGTTGAAGCATAAGGTGACAGAGCAACCTATTCTAGCCCTCCCAGATTTCAATAAGGTGTTTCGGTGGATTGTGATGCCGGTGGTTGTGCCATTGGAGCAGTGTTGAGCCAGAAAGGTAAGCCCATTGCCTATTTCAGTGAAAAGTTAAATGATGCCAAGAGAAAGTATTCTATATATGATTAGGAATTTTATGCAATAGTTCAAGCATTAAAGAAATGGAGACATTATTTGTTGCCAAAGGAATTTGTTCTATATACTGATCATTAGGCCTAGCAGTACCTAAATAGTCAAGGAAAATTAAATCAGAGGCATATGAAATGGGTAGAGTTTTTGTAGAGTTATACCTTTATTTTGAAATATAGGAGTGGGAAGTCAAATAGGGTTGCAAATTCCTTAAGTAGGAGGCATACATTGATGACAAAGATGCAAATTGAAGTGGTTGGGTTCAATGAGCTTAAGACACTGTACGCAGAAGATCCTGATTTTGCAGAGGCTTGGAAAGGTTGTAAGGAACTTGTTACAATGGACAGGACAAGGTGGCTGGATTTCATAATCCAGGATGGCATGTTATTTAAGGGAAGTCAATTGTGTATCCCAAGGAGTTACATGAGGGAGAACCTAATAAAGGAGAAGCATAGTTGAGGAATGGCAAGACATTTTGGTCGCGATAAGACCATTGCCATTATCAGTGAGCATTATTATTGGCCTCAATTGTCATAGGATGTGAAGAAGTTTGTACAAAGCTATAGGGTATGTCAAATGGCTAAAGGAGTGAGCCAAAATACAGGCTTATATCAGCCCTTATCTGTACCAGAGAGGCCATGGGAGGATATAAGTATGGACTTTGTTCTTAGTTTGCCAAGGACACAATAAGGGAATGATTCAATTTTTGTGGTGGTTGATAGGTTTTTGAAGATGGCACATTTCATTCCATGTCAGAAGACCCATGATGTAGTCCACATTGCTGACTTGTTCTTCAAAGAGGTGGTGAGGCTACATGGTTTGCCAAAGAGTATTGTTTCAGATCATGACACCAAATTTGTGGGGTACTTTTGGAGGACCTTGTGGAAGAAGTGAAGACAGAGTTGAAGTTTAGTTCTACACACCATCCACAAATAGATGGGTAGATAGAGGTTGTTAACAGGAGTCTGGGTAACCTACTGAGATGTTTGGTAGGAGATAAACCCAAGGGATGGGACTTGATCTTACCCCAAGCAGAATTTTCTTACAACAATTATGTCAACAGAAGCACTGGTAGATCACCGTTTTGGATTGTGTATGGAGGTAGCCCTAGAATAGCTCCAGAATTGAGGAAGATGGACCAAGAGAAGAAAATAAGTGTTGAAGCTAAAAATTTTGTAGAACACATCAAGGATATACATGAGAAGGTAAGAGAACATATTAACAAGATGAATATGCAATATATGGCTAAGGTAGATCAAAAGAGGAGGTATAAGGAGTTTCAGATTGGTGACGAAGTGATGGTCCACTTGATGAAAGAAAGGTTTCCAGTGGGAACATATAACAAATTGAAGATGAAGAAGTTTGGTCCTTGTAAAATTTTGAAGAGGCATGATTCAGGGAATGCATATGAGGTAGAGTTGCCGGATGGATTCAACGTTTCCCATGTGTTCAACATTTCAGATTTGACAGAGTATCATGAAGGTGATGTAGAGGAAGTACCACCGATGGAATAGTGTGGGATTCTAGCACCTACTTTAGAAAAGGAGGATATTGAAGAAATCCTGGATAGTCGCGTGGGAAGGAGTACAAGGAACAAGCAGTATGAAGAATATCTGGTGAAATGGAAAGGAAGGCCTATTGAAGATTCATCTTGGTTGCCTAAGGCAAAGGTTGACCATTTGGGTTTTCCTCCACCATCTAAGACGTGACGGGTTCACTTCTCAAATTACCCTGGGTGTCTGATGCAGGAGCATCTAGTGGTGTAAGGGCAATCTTGCATCACCCAAAAATAGTTAAATTTCAAGTTTTTCAGTTTTTAGATGTTTTTACATTTTTGGATACCCTTTTTGTCACAATGAAATTCCCAATTTATGGTTTTTATTTTCTATTCCTGGGTTGAAAGATATTGCAGTTTTATTTTCCCAGATTTGCACTTGAAAATCTTCTGAGTGAGATTTGAGGCACTTAGAGTTCCTGGATCAGCCCTGAAACTTGCCAAAATTGGCATAGCCAATTTTGAGCACGTTGTTGACTTCGTGACCTTTCCAAAAGTTCAAACAGTTTGCAAATCTGAGTCCCGGATCAAAAGTTATGGCCCTAGGAAGTTGGCACACTTTCTAGAAGATACAACTGCAAATGTTCTTTTGAAATTTGAACTTCAAGTTGTAATTTTTCAGCACCAAACTGCCTAAAGTCAAATTTGAATGTTGTTTTGGCTCCAAACAAAAGAGGAGCTCTATTTATGGGCGGGTTTCTAATTTTTGGTTAACTTTTTAGGGACAAGCTCACATATTGCGAAAGGGTTATTCTATAGCTTTCTGTAACTTGCATGTGTTGTAGAACTTGGGGATTTGAGATCCTTAGCATGTAAGAAGCTCCATTTTCTGAATAATAAAATTATTCTCTTGTTTGTGGGATATTTTCTGTGTCTTGGGTTGTGCCCTCATCACAACCTAAAGAAATTCATCTACATCCCAATATTGTTCATCATATACAAGTATATAACTAGACAAAGAGGCAACAACGAGTGTCATACTAGGACAATCACCAAGTTCAACATGTGGTGATGTACTCTTGCTAGGAGGATCATCATAGTTGTTCTCATCTAAGCTCATGGATGAGGAAAATAACAAATTCAGCTCATTATGCACTTCTTCATCAATCTTACTAATCTCATCATCATTATCCATGTTAATCATAATAGGAGGCCAAATGATAATGTCCATAGAGGTTTCATGTTTTGGTTGTTGCGAAGGTGGAGAATCATCATGCTTCATTTGAGTTAGACTTTGATCTTGGTTTTTTGGTTTGTTCTCTTCTTTTAACTTACAAGAAATAGTATGAATTATATGCCTATGCTCTTTAACATTTTGATTTCATTTTTCATGATTTTCAAGTTATGATTTTGTAGGAGTAGGTTTATCAACCATAGGTTTCTCTTCTTCCATCAAGGGAGGAATGCAAGGAACCATCATGGGTTGTTCAACCACTTTCTGTTTGGGTTTATAAACTCTTTTGATTTTAGGAGGAACAATGAGAATTTTATGGTTATATCTTGGTCTCTTATAGGAAGTAGGTGGAGGATTTGTCATAGATTTTTCTTTGTTACTCAAAAGGGATTTTGGTTCAATCATGGTTTCATCAATAATAGGAGGCTCGATCATAGATTGTGGTATATTGCTAAGAGCTAATTCTACTATGCTCTTTGCCTTTAACTTTTGGTAAGATTTCAAAAATATGTCCTCACAAGGATTTTTTCATTCTCAAAATTGCAAATTGCAAACCCTAAGAGGATGAAAAGCTCTATGGTCAGTCTTGCAATGTTTTAGCCAGCAAAAGAAGTCAACCAATATAGTTTAGAACCCATTCACTTTAGCTTCTACTACGCCTAGGTGGGTGTACCTTTGACAATAAGGAGGATTAATTTTTGTATGTAATTTTAACTATTGCAATCTATTCCATAATGCAACATAAATGGGAAATAGATGCAAAATTAATAGTTTTTTCTATTCCCAATGCTTGAAATTTGAAGGTGTGAATAAGGATTTTATGAATTATTGTTGTGAAATGAGTGTGATCAGTGCCTAATCCTATTGGGAAAATGGATTCAAGATGTGTATAGTATGTGGATCCTCCTTATTTTAACTCTACTTGTTTGGTACTTTTAGAAGTTTATACATTGTATAAATGTGCAAGGTTGTCAATTATCAGGCTCTTCTTAAACATCCTAGTGATATCCCCTCAGGTTACTATGACTTTTGAAAGGATTTTGGTTGTTGTTTGAAGGAAACAAGTTAAGATGATTAATTTAAAATGATTTCAATTTTGCACAAACACCAATTAAAAAGAATCTCTTATAAAAGGTATCATAGAAAAATGGGCCCTTGTCATTTTCATGGGCTTTTAGGTCTTGCTTCACAATGTTTGCCTATTTTGCTATGATTTTATGTTGTAATGTGGCATGAACATGCATATTTAAGTACTAAAATTCAAATAATGACGTCTTGTGAAGGTGTTGTTAAGTGTTGTAAAGCATTTCTACACTCTTCTAGACTCTATTCACTAAATTCACCCAAAAATCACCTTTTCATCACTAATCAAGTCCTATTTTTAAGTTTTGTAAAGTCTTGTAACAAGATTTCATTCTTTTCTAGGTATAAACTCACTATTTACACCTTTCTTATGCTTTATTCGACCCCTTTATGCCCTTATAAAGCTCAATTAAGTGTATTTTTGAATGTAAACCCGATAAATAACATTAAATGTGACTTAATTCTCGACACCCATTTTTAGGTCCTAGGTGGGACCCATTCGCCATGGGTGGTGAATCAGTCCCCCTTGGCTCCAAACTCCAAAATTTTCAAATTTTCTTTCAAATTTTTATTCAAAATTACTTGATGTCAGCCTTTTATGAGGTATCAATGGGTTACTAAGGCATAGGAATGTATAAATAAGTGTTTTTCCATCCATTTTAACTGCCATTAACATCAATTCATCAAGTTCACTCATTCACTCAAGCATTCAAGCACATCACATCATCAATTGAAGCATAAATCAAGCATTTTGGAGCATCCATTGACACAACTTTATATTTTCTTCAATAAGGGTTTGGCAAGTTGATAGAATTTTCTTGTTATTTTTTTATCATTCTCTTTCATTTCATTATTTCATTAAGGGTTTGATTACCAAAGTGGGGTTTGACCAAGGCAAACCCTTATTTGCTAACCCTCAACCAATTTCCCCCCTTGCATGTGTTCTTGCAGACTTTTGTATGTAGATTTAACAAGAAATTAGGTGTTGAAGAGTGGTCAACAAGTCAACAAGGTGCTTCAATTCAAATTAACCTCATTTCAAGTTCGGATAAGGTATTATGTCCATTTCTTACAGAATTAACTTCGGCAACCTAACAAGTAGACATCCTCAAATCTGGTGTTACATAGTTGTCTCTTGATTTTTTAGAATTTTGGGAGAGGACTGATTCACCACCAATGGTGAATGAGTCCCACCTTAAGGTTGAAAATCTAAGTTTTGTCAGATTCTGGATCCCAACACTCAGAAACCTATTCTCGACAATTTTCATTAGAAGTAGGACTGATTTGCCACCTTGGGCGAATGAGTCCCACTTGTGAATTTTTGTGATTCCAGAAAGCATTCAAATATTCCAAAATATTCATCAGACCTCTAGGTGCACACTAATTCAACTCATTTCTTTATGTTATGCAGTTATTCATTCATAGCTTTTTTTTGTATATCACATTTTGTTTTCCAACATAGCATAAATCTTAAGTTTTGCATACATAATTATTCATTTAGATCACTTAATTGCACTTATTTCATTTCATTTAGACTAAATAACATCCTACATTGCATAATTTGAATGAACCTAGCTAGATTTTTGGCCCTACTTTCTCCTTTTAGGTGAAAAACACTAGAAGTGCAAGAAAAATCTAGGGGGCCAAAAATCTACAGTTCATTTGGGTGAACCTGCATTATTGAAAACTTTACATTTCTAATTTCAATTGCATCTTGCATCCTAGATTACACTTGCATCAACATTCAATTAGGGTGTTGTATTTTTTTTATCTTAGGGTTTCGCAAATTGTATTAGTGAAAAATTCATTTAGATTTCATTTTTGTATTGCATGTCATTTAAAAAACTAAAAATCTACATCTGCATCCTTCATTGCAATTTGAAAAGCATTAGAATCGCATTAAATTTTTTTAGAGAAACACAAAAAAATATCATATTGGGACTCATTCGCCACCCTGGGCGAATCAGTCCACCTGCACTTTTAAACAACAATTTCAGGCATTTTCTTGCATTTTTCTGCATTTTTGTTTCAGTTAGCAAAATTTATGTTATTTGCATTTAGAACTCCTAGATTACCTTGCATTTACATTCACCCCATTCTTTGTGGTACTTGTATGATTTTTTGGTGCCCCATTGATAATACTTTAGTGAGATGAAGTTCTAGCCTCATGGCTTCCTGCAATAACACTTTCATTGTGGACCTTGGGATCTCAAGAGCTCCTACTCCTAGTATGAACAATGGTGCATTAGGCATCGACAATACCACTTCTATGCCTTCACCTTTCCATCCAATTAATGTTGACACACAAAAAAACTCCATCCTGCAAGAAAAGGTCATTAATATTCATGAGTATTTTGCACACTTACAACAAGAATTATCCCTTGAAAACATTTCCACCACCGCCATACTCACAATAGAAAAGCTTCATTGTTTGATTGAAAGTGATGATGGCTTGCAAGTTATGAAGAAAAATGATAATATTTACAATAAACATGCCTATTCCACTTCCCAATCTATAAACATTCTTGTAAGCTAAGGAAGACCTCACATTCCTCCCCCTTCAACCATAGCATCCATACCAACTTATACCACTCCTCAGGTCACAACAACTATGCAATAGGTTAGTCATGTGGTTCCTTCTTTTGCAATTCCAACTAGCATTCCCAATTCTCTTGTGGCATCGTAAGTCCCAACCACTACCTTCATCCCTCTTAGTGTTCCTTTCACTTCCCTTCACATTTCCTACACTCCACCATTTTCTCTTCCACCTCAAACCACTTAGCCCGACCCTATCATTACACAGCTCCTTAACATAGTCTCATCAATGCAACAACAAATTTCCACCATTAGCCAAGGTCAAAATGCTCCACCCACATATCATGTTCGTAGTAGCCCCTTATCCTTAGAAATATTATTTACCCCGATGCAACAAGGGATAGAAATGCCTAGATTTGAGAAGTACAGAGGAAAAGGAGACCCTATCAACCATTTCAATGCTTATACAACTTTATGAAGTGATTTTTTCCTTGATGATAAAGTCTTAGCCAAACTTTTTCCAAGGACCTTGAAAGATACTGCATTAGAGTGGTTTTTCAACTTGCTCAATCATTAAATCTAATCATTTATTTAATTGGTGGATGCCTTTATAAGTGACTTTCAAGTTCACATGACTCCTAAAAATATGATGGTTGACTTAATGAGATGTAGACAAAATGCAGACAAAAAAGTAACTAATTTCATCTCATGATACTAGTCATTGTATGCTCAAATTGATGTCAAGATTCTTGATGGACATCTGCATAAGATGTTTATTGAAAACTTACACACAAAGCTTCAGGATAAATTAACTATGATGAAATTCCCTTCATTTATGCATCATGTACAACCTTATGTGACTATCACAACTCAGTTTCTAGTCATGATTCAAAGTCAACTTCTAACCGGGCTGAGAAAACTGACCCACAACACCAAAACAACACAAATTTTTGCAAACCAAATAGAGGGTTTTTACAGTTCAATCCACCTCCTCAACTGCAACCAACCCAACCAGTTCCAAATCAAGTGGTAGTTGTTAAAGTAGTGGTTCCTTATACCTATGGGGACCCAATGACACAATTCACCCCATTACCCGATACTTACCATAATACAATAAACCTATTGCTTCAACAAAAAATGATCACTTTTCCTACCGTTAAACCACTCGATACCACCAAGCCCTTACCACCCACCTTCAAACATAATGCTTATTATCATTTTCATCACCAAAATGGGCATGACACTGAACAATGTAAGCATCTAAAAAATTTAGTTCAAAACCTCATTGATTCAGGTTGTTTATCCATTGTGGGTGTTAATGATCAAGGAAATAAGTCCATTGCACCACCTAACCAAAATTTACAAATATTCACCAACCCCATGCCTAAACACAATATTTCATTTGTCAAGGCTAGTGAACAACATGATATAACTCCAAATGTTACCCAACTTAATCCTATGGATGAACTTGTGGGTGCGATAAACATTATCCCTCGTAAGGGACAAACCAATAAATCTCTTGATATCACTTTTTCTGCTAAAGATATACTTCAAAAACTTCATGATGGTCCTCTTTACATAGCCAACAAAATCTATGATAATCCCACTAATGGGATATTAATAGATTCTACCTATGGTGAGAATGTAATTACGGAAGATTTTTTAGTATTACACGATCTCTATCAAGATGATTATAATAAACCAACTACATGGATTAAAAAACATACTGGTTTTGTGTGCCCTATGATTAGATTGATCATACTCCCATTACAAATAGGACCCAAAACTTTGGATGTAACATTTTCTATTATTCCATAATCGGATCAATTTCATTTGCAGTTAGGCCACCCTTGGCTTCGCTAATGAAAGCAGTCCCATCAATGGTTCACAAATGTTTGAAGTTTCCACATGGCAATGAAATATTTACCATACACCATAGTGGCTTTAATCCATTATCCTCTAAAGGTAATTTTTCTTTAGAATCCTTTTGGCCTTAACCTATGGAACCCATCACCCCTTGAAAGGATTTCTTTTTCATAGCCTATGAAAATTTCAAAGCCAAACAAATAGCTAAATTGTCTCTTTGTAACACATCCCCATCCACTTCCACTCCTCCTATCATAGATGAAATCATGCTTCATCTTGAGTTCGACATTGAGCAAACCATACAACCACCCTTACACACTTCCCCTCCATTGTTTAAACGACCAAGAGAAAATGAAACCAATCTCGTCATGCCTCCTCACATTAAACAAGTGTATAAGGCTAAAGAGAAAGTGATTGACCCATCTTCTTTAGTTTCTTTTGTTCTTCCCCCTTTAGAAGTAGAAGAACCCATGATGACTCAATCCACTCTTACACCTCAACAACTTCAAAACATAATTAAATGAAATCGTGGTGCTAGGGAATGTAGGAATCATTGTTGTCTCCTCACTCGTCAGTCACGAATGGAAGAAAACAAAGAAGACCAACCTCCATCTCTAAAAGAAGTAATATATCAACACCCTCCCTCTCTTGACCCACCACAAGATAATGTAGTCCAACCTTCACAACAAAATGAACCAATCCAATAGCCACAACTTTTGATATATCCTACCTTGGAAATCACCCTTCATCCTCCCATCGTCATCAATCTTGATGATGATGATAATGATGTGGAAATCACAAAAATAGATGAAGTGCATAATGATCTAAACTCTTTATTTTCATCTACCATGAGCTTAAATGATAAATCCTATCAACCAAGTAAAGAACCCGGTACATCTCCTAGTTCGGCATTTGCAATTCTTCCTTTGGATAGTCAACTACCCTCACAATACACCGATCATAATTGGGAGGCAGATGACTTATTAGATGGTTGAATTGCATTCACCTTGCTCTCCTTTTTCATCTTTCTTTTATTGGATCTTTCTTTTTAAATTGTATGTGTGTATCGCGTTCCCCTGTAATGTGTGCTTGATGTTCCCTCTCTTTGTACACTTCTTCTATTTGTACCTTTATTCTTCTATATGTCGTGCATTGTCTCTTTCATTTTTTTTTGTGTTCTCCTTTTGGGGATAACACAAAGTGTAGAGATTCCCTATGTCTCTTCCATGTTGACCCAAAAGGTCCCTTTCCTTTTCTTTTTCCTTTTTGTCTTTTCCTTTTGTTTTTCCTTTTGGGGATGACGGAAAGGGTAGAGATGCCCTATGTCTCTTCCATGTTGACCTAAAAGGTCCTTTTCTTTTGTTCCTTTTGTTTTTTGTTCTCCTTTTGGGGATGACACAAATCGTAGAGACTACCTATGTCTCTTCCATGTTGACCAAAAGGTCCTTTTTCCTTATCCTTTTTGTCTTTTTCTCATGTTTTTCCTTTTGGGAATGATGCAAGGCATTGAGGCTGAAATGTCTTCTTCATGTTGACCCAAAAGATTTTCCTTTTTTCTTTCTTTTCACTTGTATTTTATTTTTGGGGATGATGCAAAGCGTTGAGGCCACAATGTCTCTTCCATGTTAACCCAAAATGGACTTTCTTTTTCTTTTGTTTTTGCTCTCTTTGTGTCATTCTTCTAGTTTTGTATGCTTTGTGGAATGATGATAGTTTTGAGCTCTTTCACAAAAATATTGTAGCAACAAACATATTGAATCCAAATCCATAGATCCCTTATGTGTTTGGTGTGTTCCTTTTTGGGGGGAAACTCCCTTTCTTTGGTTTTTCTTTTTTTCATTCACATGGTGTAGCCTAAATTAGGAACATATGACTTGGCATAGGGATTTCCAAGTTGGCTCTCATGTCTTGTTTCCTTTTTGTATTTTCTTTCCTTCACTACTTTAAAGTAATTACTCATAGAATAGTGTATAGCAATTCCTTTAAAGTGGGGACATACATTACCATAGTTTCATTTTCATTCTTGTTTCTTAGTGTAGCCTTTTCATTCATATGATGCATTTGTCACTTTTGTGGATGACATTGGGGGTGATGTCCTTCATAAGTGAGATCTATCTTAGCATATTACATTCCTCTTGGTGGCCTAATGTGATGGACTGTATCCCCTAAGTTGTGAATATTTTATTCTTTGATTAGTCCTCTCTTGGAGACATTAGACACAAAGTCCCCTAAGTGATAGACCTTGCACGAACCTAACAAGAATCTTTTGAACATATTTTACACTTATACATGTCGCATTTTTACATTTTATATTTTGCACTTTTTCCACCTTGTATAATGAAACTTGCATGCCTATGGTACTTTCCTCTTTGTTCATGAGTTCTAAGCATATGAAGCTTTTCTTGCCTCATGAAGCACGAACTGACATTTTCCTTTGTGGTGCCTTGTTAAAGTTATCAGGAGGTATAACTTTGATATGGTTGAGTAGGAAGCCCATCCAATGGCACAAATTTCCCTATAGCCACCTTTATGTTTGTGAGTGTGTTCCAACTAGCGTATGGACTTCACCTTTTGGGAATTCTCACCCGGTGAAATTCCATCAGTTTTGTCACCCCAGAGTGAGTATACTTTGACTTTTCCAAACAATTAGCCTAGATCTAATCCACAACTAGTTAGATGATCAAAGCTTCATCCGATTCTCTTATTTCAACACTTGCATGTTCCTTTGTCCTTATGCTTAGTTTTCCATGGGATCTTCATCCTAGGGGCTTGATCATCCCTCTTGATTATTGTCATTCCAACTTGCTAATGTAAGTGCATTTCAACCCCCCTCTCGATGTGCATGGCTACTTTAGTGTGATTTTGAAGGAATTTCATCCTCTCACTACAGTGGGGGCTAAATGTGCCATAGAGAAATGACCTCTTATCATTTTTATGGCCTTTTAGGTCTTGTTTCATGATATTTGTGTTATCTACTAGAGTTACACCCTAACTAAGCTGTAGGATTTAACAAGCTAAGTTGTAGGACTTAACACTCTAGAGAAACATTGGAATGATCTCAAGGTGTGGATTCCTTACATGAGATCAAACCTCTAGAGAAGGCTAAATTCCTATGGTGTCACCTAAAGCTACTGATTTTACTGAGGAAAAGGGATAAGGAGTGTACATAAACTAAAAACTACTCATATCCTGATGCACCAAACTAAACAGGACTATGAAACTCAACTTATAAACACTTGTTTGCACTGAAAAAGAAAAAAACTTGCACAACCTATTATTGCATGTTTTTGCACAAGACTTCATGGAAAGGTATTAAAGCTTTAAAATTCAAGGAGGGAGACATCTCCACTGCTAAAAGTTATTTTGCATTATATGACACAATCTACAGCCAATGGCACCCAAGGCTTTCACTGTATTTCATACCCAAAATGAGTTATAAAGCATGTTGTAATCTCCAAAGGACTATAAGTAGTCACTAATCAGAAAAATACATCTTAGAACTGATTACAAATAAGTCACACAAGTGACTATATCCATCAACTCTCCAAGTAGTTGCACCAAAAGAGGTTCTAGAAAAAGTTGGGGTCGGATGCCCCCAAAAAGCCTATTTTTTAGCAACCAAAACCTCCCTAAAAGAGCTCCAATATGTTTGAAAATGTCATTTTTTACCAAATCTATCATAAAACATGCAAAACCATCTCCAGACTTCGTCAAAAAGGCCTAAATTCCCTCCAAATGTCTCTCAACCTCTCAAAAAGCAAGTAAAAGCTCTCCTATATCTCCTCCATATATTTGGAAACTGATTCTCAACAATTCCTATATCCTTGGAACATTTTGGAAAACTGAAGAACATCATCTCCTATATGCTCTCCAAAGCATAAAATCCTAACTAGATCGACTCAAGGAATTTACAAAGCATTTTACATGTTCTTTGCATTCAAATAGTAGTTTGACTAAGTGATTTATAACAAATATCACTTAAGTCAAATACTTTACAAAGTTTCAAGATTAATGCAAAAAATAAACAAAAAAGTCCTAATTTGACCTATGGGGACATCAATACCAATCTGACATGAAACACAAGTGTTAAACTTAAAGTGCTTACCATGGGAGTATTAGTTACATAACATTTTATTTTAGAAGAAAGGGAAAAATGCCTTCTCTCCTGTCGGCAAAGCTAGGGTAAGAAACCCTAAGAAAAAATCGATGCAAAAGATTGCAATGCATTTCATTCCATTTTGCATTCTTCTCTAAAACTCAAGGGCACTGCCATAAAGTTTGCATAGTTGATCAATAATGGCAAGATTTTGCAAAAATACTTTGAGCTCGATTCTAGGTAAGAATAATATTGCTCTTTTTATTATTTCTTATGAATAAAAATGCTTTTTTCGAGCTCCATATTTAGAAAAATAAAGGATATGCTTTTCTTTTATGCATTTTCCTTTTATCTGTAATCTGGGTATGTGCAGGATCATGATGGGCCAAAAAGTGGCAATATGATGGGTATGTGGCTGACGACTACATTTTTACCCAAAATTGATGAAATGAAAAGGGTTTTTAAAGGATATTTTTACCATTCGAACCTCACACCACCAACTCACTTCTGTATATATGTCTGAGAGAAAAATATAAATCATGACATTTTTAGGATCCAAACAAAAAGGCAATGTTGTTGTAAATACTCCTAAGCCTATATTCATTTGTGATCTACAAGCACCAAGAAAAGACACCCACACAATCACCACAGTTTTAATTGGCATCTTAATGATAAAATTGAGGGTGTCCTCAAGATAGCCAACATGGGAAAGAAGGTCAACCATGCACACATAATGATCAATTGTAGGTGTGATGCAATAAGGGTTACTCATGTGATTGAAGTATGTGCAACCCTCATTCAATGAACCTCCTTGGTTGCCTACAAATAGAACACAAGCAAAGCTTAAAATATTAGGATATGTTCCAAAGTGCTTTGTTAATTCAATTATTTTGAGAGCATCCTTAGAAAATCCATTTTGTGCATATCATATAATCATGGCATTCCATGAGATTACATCTCTTTTAGGAATTCTATTAAACAACTCATGTGTCTTGTTTACAATTCCACACTTTGCATACATGTCTTCTAGGGATGTTGCACTTTACCATCTGACAAAATCCCTTTATTTGTTCTACTTTGATGGATTCCCATACCCTGACATACTATTGGTGTTGAATATCACTATGAATAGAACATATTACATGCTTGTATGTGGTTGAATCTTCCTTTCTGAAATTGGATTTACCTTCATTCGAGATTTATTTTCTTTGATGTGTGATACAATTTCAGTGAATACTACTGAAGAGTCAAGCCTTCTTAAATATGCATTGAAATGTGACCAATAAACTAAATCAAAGCATTCATAGTTGACTTAATTTTTCTTTCATGATTTGCAAGAATGCAATAGATCTTTTATATATAGATTCTTTTGCATCAATAAAATATTCTTGATCATCAAGTATTTCAGTGACATTATTACCACAATTAGAGTCCTCACACTTGTTTCCTAATTTTGTTGAAGCCACTTTCTAATAAGCTCTGCCACTATCTTGATCATGCACATGGCTTCTATTCATACAATGGCACTATCCTTGGATGCATCTACAATTCTTGGAAGTCCTCTTGAAAAATAACTGCCATGTTAATAACCTCATGATGCATAATATCAAGTGACTGTTATGAAGACACAAGGCCTATCACTTATATGTTGATGATGTTCCTTCACTTGTGCCTGATGAAGCTATCATTGTGATAAAGATTCTCCTTTGAATAGATTGATGATATTATTTACCATTTGATTTGATCACTTTCATGTAACATGGTTATCTTCATTGAATGCTCACATGTGCATCATGTCTTTTGGCTCTATGACCAAGTGTTTGACACTCACCGTTTCAAGTTATATAGAGAATCCTGAGACATGTGAACATATCATAAATTCCTATTCACTATCACTTTTAAATCATATTGATATGTTGATTTGACATTACATTTCCCTCTTAAATAAGCTCAAACGAGCTCATTATTTTATAAACTCGGCATGTTGGGCTCAACCCTCATGGGAGCCATAGTTTAACCCACATGCTGAAAATGAATCAAAACAACATTACTTTTCCTATACCTGCACATGAAGCAAACAAGTTAGAAAAATCAATTGATATTTTGGATGTGTTTGATAACTTCATTGTTCTCTTGGAAATCCAAGGTTTGCATTCTTGTTTAATGTATTTTGGAGATTAGTTTATATGTTCATGGGTGCTTGTAGATGTAATGTGAGAGACCTTCATTGATCTAACAACATTTTATAACTCAAATGTAGGAACTAGGAGTAATATGGAGCTAAGGAGGACACAAAGCAGCTCAAGGTAGAAGACAAAGCAAGGAAACACACACTGAACTAGTCGTTCAGGCAATGACTGGCCTCTTTCCTTATATGTGCATTCTATTTCTTTACCTATCAATGTATATGATTTTCTTCATTTACATTGATTAAGTTAATCTCATGGCTTGTGTGAGATGATATACAGTTTTAATATCAATAAAGATTACTTTTTCAGAAAAGCTTTTTGTAAATATTTCCTATGTTACATGCACTTGTATAAATGCAATAATCTATTAATGTAATCTTTTTTATTTATGCTTATGCACTTGAATGTAATGTAGGAAAGATTAGGAAATGTACCTTTCTCTCTATTTAGAATAAAAGAGCTCAAACTAATGGAGCTAGCAGTGAAATTAGGTAACATTTCTAGTGACATCTACTATATATTTTCCTGCTAAACATGAAGACTAGTTTCCTAGGCTATTCATTCGGCACAGGGTCACTCAAAAACTCAAAAAGATCTAAAAGCAAATATATTCAATGTTGTAACTAAATAGAAACAACTCAAGACACCTTGGAAACCTATTGAAAACAAAACTATAGTAGGGAAACTATATAACTATGCTAAAATCACTTAGGGAATTGGAAACCTACATCTAGAAACCTACCCTACACTAATAGTAAGAAAAAACCATTTATAGGAAAACTAAAGCAGCTTCCCTTTCTTCTTAAAATACAATGAATTTCTTGATTAAGGAAAACAAAGTATACATGGGACATAGAGGAAAGTTCAACAAGATTATACACTACCCCTTGAAAGAGGTAAACAAGTATGCTTACCTCATCAAACTGATCATATGAATTTTTGTTCAAAGGAGGATAAGTGAGTTGAACATATTCTTGTCCAATTGCTAACACATCCTTGATACTATCTTCAGTTGTACCTTCATGCATGGGTGAAAGATCAACTATTGGTACTTTATTGGACTCCATTTGGGCTAAATATCTAACCAGATAGCCCCTTGAAAGGACAAAGCTTGAGCTTTCATTGTTGGTTGCTTGCACATTCACTATTGTTCCATACATTGGACTAGAAAGAAAACAATCTGAGTGCTTAGAAACAAAAACATTACCTTCACCTTGCATAATAACCTACTATATTGACTCCTCCTCCATAGTGAGTGGAAAATCCTCTTCCACTAGGGTAGCTAATAACTCATCAAAGCTATCAACTCTTGAAAGGATCTTAAAATTAGCTTGTTTAACTTTAAACTCCTCATTATCACTCAAAGAGATACACTCCAAAATAGACCTTTCTTCTTCAATGAAGGAAGGCAAGTGTTCAAACAATGAGGCAAATTCTTGAAGTAGACTTTCAACTAGTATATCATTTTCTAGCTCTTCTATACAACATAAGGGAAGCTCATCTGACCAGATAAAACATTGAAAATCAGATTTAGGAGAAGTTTCTTGTTCAAACTTGTGAACCTACAATTGAATTTCAGCATAAGTGTCAGACTCCTCTAACAGATCTGATTCATAATCATCCAATTATGAACAAAAATGTTTGATTATATCACTGCAGACCTCTTAATAAATCTCAATATTATCCTTTTCATCCATAACATGCTCAAAGATATTGAAACTCATATCCTGGACAATGATGTCAGGTTTAGTTTTATTTTCTTCTTCATGGTCTAGGGCTCTATTGTCACACTGATTGTTATCAACTGACAACTCCTTAGATTGTTTAATATCCTCTTGTTATTCTGAAATAGTTGTTGATATGATCAGACTCACACCCTATTTTCGATACTTAATTAAAGAAGGTAGTTCACCTATCCAAGCTATAGAATGCTCCTTTTGATCAACCACTTTCACTTTCTCCTCCTGTTGTCTAGGCTGAACCATTGAAACATTTGGATCAATTCCAACAAAAGTAGGAGGATCATTAGCTAAAACAAAAGAAGATCCATCTTGAGAGGTCTTCTCTTGTTCAAACCTTTGTTATTGTTCTAATCTATATTACTCCATAGCTAAATGCAACAATTTTATGTTTCTAGTCTCCTCCATGTTGAGTGAGCTATCCTAATTAATGTGCTTTTCTTGAACATGCTACTCTAGAATATTTGGAGTTGTTTGAATCTATTCTTCTTTTGCAACAACTCTATGCTTTTCAAAACTCTCCTCATGTAATCGACATTGATACTCTGAGTAAACCTGACTACTTTGCACCCGAGCAAACATAAACTTCATTTTCCCCTCTTTAGTAGCTAGCTCTCTTTCAAGACCTTCCTCAAACTAAATTCTTTTTGTCACTCTCTCTTGATCATAAAAATAGGCTCGTTCAACCATTTCTTGCTGCTACATAATGATCCTTTTCTACTTCTTGATGTCAACCAACATCCCATTCATGTGTGAGAACACCTTACCAATATCATTAATCTTCACATAGTTAAGACTTTGGCTCAAATCCCACAACGTGTGGTCAAACTGTTCAATCAGATCCAACAAATTTTGGTAAGGGTGCTCTTGTGGCCGGTTATATAAATAATCATACTCTTGTTGGGGCTGATTTTAGGCATATGTGGGCTAATATTGAGATTGAGCAAGACTGGGAGGGTGGGAAACATGATGAGAATTCTGGTAATATGTAGTTGCAGGGTCACTTGGAATAAAACTAGTGAACTGTTTTGTGTAATATGATTGGTAAGAAGGCATATATACATGATTTTTATGGAATGGAGATGAAAATCCATTATAATGTTGACAACTATGCACTGCAAAGCTTAAACATGAAGCAAAAGCAAGCCTAGACAACAAACCTTATCTAATTGTAGGTATTTAGACTATTGAAACCAACTATTATAAGGTTGGAGTCGCCATGGCATCATTTTTACCGCCTCCAAAGGTTGATAATATTGAGAAAAAACCAAATTTCTCAATACTATGATATTCTCAATGATGCACTGGCTTTTCTGCTACTTCCCAAACTCAAAGTCACCATGATATGTTGATGTTAACCTTTGAAAGGCCTGCAACTGACTGGTTGCATATAAAAAACCAGCAGTAACATGTATTCTTCAAACTATCCCAATTCGAATAGTCCCATCAGGTGTGCCAAAATTGTTAACTACTAGAGTTGCACCCTAACTAAATTGCATGATTTAACAAGTTAACCTGCATGACTTAGCACTCTAGAGAAACTTTTGAATGATTTCAAGGTGTGGGTTCCTTATATGAGATCAAACCTCTGGAGAAGGTGGACTTCCTATGTTGTCACCTAAAAGTACTGATTTTACTAAGGAAAAGAGATAAGGAGTGTACATAAACTGAAAACTACTCCTATGGTGATGTACCAAACTAAATAGGACTATGAAACTCAGCTTATAAACACTTGTTTGCAATGATAAACAAACAAACTTGCACAACCTATTATTGCATGTTTTTGCATAAGTACTTCATAGGTAGGTCTTAAAGCTTCAAAATTCAAAGAGGGAGATATCTCCACTGCTAAAAGTTACTTTGCATTCTATCACACAATCTGCAACCAATGGCACCCAAGGATTTCATTGTATTTCATACCCATAATGAGTTACAGAACATATTGTAATCCCCAAAGGACTGCAAGTAGTCACTAAGTAGAAAAAATACATCTTAGAACTGATTACAAATGAGTCACACAAGTGACAATATCCATCAACTCTCCAAGTAGTTGCACCAAAAGAGGTTCTAGAAAAAGTTGGGGTCGGATGCCCCCAAAAAGCCTATTTTTTAGCAACTAAAATCTCCCTAAAACAACTCCAATATGTTTGAAAAGGTCAATTTTGACCAAATCTATCATAAAGAATGCAATACCATCTCTAAACTTGGTCAAAAAGGCCTAAATTCCCTCCAAACATCTCTTAACCTCTCAAAAAGCAAGTAAAAGCTCTCTTATATCTCCATATATTTGGAAGCTAATTCTCAATCATGTCTATATCCTTGGCACATGTTGGAAATCATAATAACATCATCTCCTATATGCTCTCCAAAGCATAAAAGCCCAACTAGATCAACTCAAGGCATTTACAAAGCATTTTACATGTTATTTGCATTAAAATAGTAATTTGACTAAGTGATTTATAACAAATATCACGTAAGTCAGATAATTACACTTCAAGATTAATGCAAAAAACAAAGAAAAAATTCCTTATTTGACCTATGGGGACATCAATACCAATCTAACATGAAACACAAGTGTTAAACATAAAGTGCTTAGCATGGGAGTATTAGTTACATCACATTTTATTTTAGAAGAATGGCAAAAATGCCTTCTCTTCTATCAGCAAAGGTAGGGTAAGAAACCATAAGATAAAATCAATGCAAAAGATTGCAATGCATTTCATTCCATTTTTCATTCTTCTATGAAACTCAAGGGTACCACCATAACGTTTGCATAGTGGATCAATAATGGCAAGTTTTTGCAAAATACTTCAATCTTGATTCTGGGTAAGCATAATCTTGCTCTTTTTATTATTGCCAGTGAACAAAAATTATTTTTTCAAGCTCCATATTTAGAAAAATAAAGGAGATTCTTTACTTTTCTATATTTTCCTTTTATCTGTAATGTAAAAAAAATGTCTTTGCTTAAAAATGATGGAAATAGTTCACTTCTCCATAACAATGTCTGTAATATTGACATAGATTTCCCTCTTTCTGTGGATGTGATTTGTTGCCTACACAAAAGCATGTACTATTTTATGGCCTTCAATCCAACTACATCCAAGGACCTAATTAATTCATCTATCATTCATCAACCTCCCTACAATTCAAACCTCACACCACCAACTCACTTCTGCATATATGTCTGAGAGAAAAACACAAATTGAGGCATTTTTAGGATCCAAATAAAAGGGCAATGTTGTTGTAAATACTCCTATGCCTATATTCATTTGTGATCTATAGGTGCCTAGAAAAGACACCCACACAATCACCATAGTTTTAATTGGCATCTTAATGATAAAATTGAGGGTGTCCTCAAGATAGCTAGCATGGGCAAGAAGGTCAACCATGCACACATAATGATGAATTTTAGGTGTGATGCAATAAGGGTTACTCATGTGATTGAAGTATGTGCAATCCTTATTCAATGAACCTCCATGGCTACATGCAAATAGAACACAAGCAAAGCTTAAAATATCAAGATATGTTTGAAAGTGCTTCATTAATTCAAATATTTTGAGAGCCTCCTTAGAAAATCCATTTTGTTCATAGCCTACAATCATGGCATTCAATGAGATTACATCTCTTTTAGGCATTTTTTCAAGCAACTCATGTGTCTTGTTTACAATTCCACACTTTGTATACATGTCTTTCGGGGATGCTGCACTTTACCATTTGACAAAATCCCTTTTTTTGTTATGCTTTGATGGATTCCCATACCCTAACATGCTACTAGTGTTGAATATCACTGTGAATAGAACATATTACATGCTTGTATGTGGCTGAATCTGCTTTTCTAAAATTGGATCTGCCTTCATTCGAGCTTTATTTTCTTTGATGTGTGATATAATTTTAGTGAATACCACTGAAGAGTCAAGTCCTCTTCTTAAATCCGCAATGAAGTGTGACCAATAAACTTAATCAAAGCAGTCATAGTTGACTTCATATTTTTCTCATGATTTGCATGAATACAATAGATCTTTTATATGTGGATTCTTTTGTGTCAATAATATATTCTTGATCATCAAGTATTTCAGTGACTTTATTACCGCAATTAGAGTCCTCACACTTATTTCCTACTTTTGTTGAAGCCACTTTATAATAAGCTCCGCCACTGTCTTGATCATGCACATGAATGCTATTCATACAATGGAACTTTCCTTGGATGCATCTGCAATTTTTTGAAGTCCTCTTGAAAGAAAATTGCCATGTTAATAACCTCATGATGTGCAATATCAAGTGATTATTATGAAGACACAAGACCTATCACTTATATGTTGATGTTGTTCCTTCACTTGTACTTGATGAAGCTTTCACTATGATAAAGATTCTCCTTTGAATAGATTGATGGTATTATTTACCATTTGATTTGATCACTTTCATGTAACATGTTTGTCTTCATTGAATGCTCACATGTGCATCATGTCTTTTGGCTCTATGACCAAGTGTTTGACACTCATTGTTTCAAGTTATATAGAGAATCGTGAGACATGTGAACCTATCATAAATGCCTCTTCACTATCACTTTTAAATCATGTTGATATGTTGATTTGACATTGCATTTCCCTCTTAAATAAGATTGAATGAGCTAATTATTTGATAAACTCAACATGTTGGGCTCAACCTTCATGGGAGCCAGATTTTAACCCACATGCTGAAAATGAATCAAAACAACAACATTACTTTTACTATACCTACACATGAAGCAAACAAGTTAGAAAAATAAGTGCATATTTTGTATGTGTTTGATGACTTCATTGTTCTCTTGGACATCCAAGGTTTGCATGCTTGTTTAATGCATTTTGGAGATAAGTTTATATATGTTCATGGGTTCTTGTACATGTAATCTGAGAGACCTTCATTGCTCTAACAATATTTTATCATTCAAATGCAGGAACTAGGAGCAATATGGAGCTAAGGAGGGCACAAAGCAGCTCAAGGCAGAAGACAATATGGGCAACACACACTAAACCAATCATTCAGGCAATGGATGGGCTCTTTCCTTATATGTGCATTCTATTTCTTTCCCTATCAATGTATATGCTTTTCTTCATTTACATTGAACAAGTTAGTCTCACAACTTGTGTGAGACGAAATACACTTTTAATATCAATAAAGATTACTTTTTTCAAAAAAGATTTGTGTAAATCTTTCCTATGTTACACACACTTGTATAAATGTAATAATCTATTATTGTAATCTTTTTGAGTTTTGTTTATGTAGTTGAATGTAGTGTAGGAAAGATTAGAAAATGTACCTTTCTCTCAGCATAGAATCAAAGATGTCAAAATAATTGAGCTAGCAGTGAAATTAGGTAACAGTTTGGTCTATTTTGCTTTGATTTTATGTTGTAATGTGTCATGAACATGCATATTTAGGTACTAAAATTCAAATAATGACATCTTGTGAAGGTGTTGTGAAGTTTTGTAAAGCATTTCTACACTTTTCTAGACTCTATTCATTATAATTCACCTAAAAATAATCTTCTCATCACTAATCAAGTCTTATTTTGAAGTGTTGTAAAGTCTTGTAACAAGATTTCATGCTTTTCTAGGCATAACTTCATTATTTACACCTTTCTTATGTTTTATTTGACCCCTTTATGCCCTTATAAAGTTCAATTAAGTGTATTTTTGAATATAAACCTAATAAATAACATTAAATGCAACTTAATTACTGACACCCATTTTTTATGTCCTAGGTGGGACCCATTCGCCATGGATGGCGAATGAGCCCCCCTTGGCTCCAAATTCAAAAAATTTCAAATTTTCTTTCAGGTTTTTATTCAAAATTACTTGATGTCAGCCTATGATGAGGTTTCAACGGGTTACTAAGGCACAAGAATGTATAAATAAGTGTTTTTACATCCATTTTAACCCCCATCAACATCAATTCAGCAAGTTCACTTATTCACTCATTCACTCAAGCATTCAAGCACATTTCATCATCAATTCAAGCATAAATCAAGCATTTTGGAGCATCCATTGACACAACTTCATATTTTCTTCAACAAGGGTTTGGTAAGTTGATAGCATTTTCATGTGATTTGTTTATAATTCTCTTTCATTTCATTAAGGGTTTGATTACCAAAGTGGGGTTTGATCAAGGAAAACCCCTATTTCCTAACCCTCAACCATTTTTCCCCTCTTACATGTGTGCTTGCAAAGTTTTGTATGCAGATTTAACAAGAAATTAGGATTTGAAGAGTGGTCAACAAGTCAACAAGGTGCTTCAAGTAAAATCAACCCAATTTCAAGTTTGGATAAAGTATTATATCTGTTTTCTGCATAATTGACTTCGACAACTTGATAAGTAGACATCCTTAGATCTGGTGTTGCAGAGTTGTCTCCTAATTTTTTAGAATTTGGGGAGAGGACTAATTCTCCACCAGTGGAAAATGAATCCCACCTTAAGACTGAAATCTAAGTTTTGTTAGACTTTGGATCTCAACACTCACAAACCTATTCCCGACAGTTTTCAGCAAAAGTAGGACTGATTCACCACCCTAGGAGAATGAGTCCCACTGGTGAATTTTTGTGATTCTAGACAACATTTAGAACATTCCAAAATTTTCATCAGACCTTCAGGTGCACAATAATTCAACTCATTTCTTTATATTCTGCACTTATTCATTCACAACTCTTTGTTTGTATATCACATTGCATTTTCAAACATAGTATAAATCTTAAGTTTTGCATACATAATCAGTCATTTAGATCACTTAATTGCACTTAGTTCATTTCATTTAGACTAAATAACATCCTACATTGCATAATTTGAATGAACCTAGCTAGACTTTTGGCCCTACTTTCTCCTTTTAGGTCAAAACCCTAAAAGTGCAAGAAAAGTCTAGGGTGCCAAAAATATATGGGTCAAAAGGAATTTTAATTCTCTTCTTATAGAAACCAATCAAGAAAATTGCACAGAGGCAGTAAATGTGTCCTAAAAAATTAAGTATATATATATGAATTGATATTAATGAACAATTGAATACCAAAAATTTGGCCACCAGTTTAAATTTTCTCTCCAATTATATTGCTTCAAAAGATAATATAATTCATATCAGAAGTCTTTTATGTATTCTATTATATAAGTATGGCTAGATGAAAAATGATGTTGATGATTATCTTTCATAACTCGGTCTTGGTTTCCCTTATATACAAGAAGCAACAAGCTTCAAACCGTTATATCTAAGGTGGCATCTCTTCATTTGCATTTTGTTAATCATAAACTAAACCCTAAAAATTTCAATTAACAAAGATAAATAATGAATTGCATAGAATACATGATACACTACAATCTGTTAATCTCCATAAGACACCCCTAATCACTTAAGATTTGTTAAAGGTCCTTTCTCCATGATAGTGTACTTGTCTGAGTGACTTCGATGAAACTTTTGATCCTTATGTTGCTTGATGTATTTTGTGTTGGAATATGTATCAACATTGTTGATTATATCTTTCAAAATAAACTCTAGAGTGAACATTTGTTGCAATGTGAATGTGTATTTTTCAATACCATTGATTCATCATTTACTTTGTCGAGATCCACTAGTAATATCTGAGCTAGTACATTCTTCCAAATGCTTTGTTCTTTCAACTCTCCTTCATCATCAAATAAATTAGGCAAAGCCATATCCAAGGGTTGGTCAAAATCACCAAGCTCGTGTGTCAGCACAATACAAAGTTTGTCATGTATATCAATTAATTCATCATAGAATTTGAACACTTGATTGTCAACACTTCCCTTGGCTATTAATTCTTCCTTATTTTCCATCATTCTGAGATGTAGTCTTTTATTCTCTTGGTAAGAAACATGTGTTTTTCAACAAACTTCCTATTCCTTTTCAAGATTCTCGAGCATTTTGTCAAAACCTATTCTTTATCAATTCAGAGACAATATTGAGCTTGAAAGATTTTATCTCCACATCTAATTTATCACCTTTCTTCAGAAATCTCTCAACCCTGTGCTTTGAATAGGTAGTTTCATCCATGGCTTCTAATACCATGTTATCATTGTTTATCAATACGCAGTAGGTATTCAAGGAAGATGGAAACCTATCTTTATAACTAACTATTTGCTATCTCAAGCTCTCATTTTTAGACATAAATGTTTTATTATTCTTCACCAACCTTTCAATTTTGGCTTTAGTGAACCTAACAACATTAACATTCAAATCTATAGTCTCTAGAGGACCACTATATTCCACCCATCACACAAGGAGGTGGCCAAATGCTTCATCAAGATAATCAATGACTATAGGTTTCTTGTTTGGTGGGCAGCATTATTAAGATTGAAACCTTATCCAACATATACTTTATCTACTCTTTCTATGCTCAACTATAAAGTTTTATTTTGATGCCTTCGGAAGCTGTCAAACATAATAGCCAAACTCATGTCCCATCCAAGGAGTAGCACAATCCATACCTCTTCTAGCAATACGCTTCCCTTTTTTGGGGTAATATCTTTCATTTCTTTGTCAACTTCTTCTTGTAGCTCTTTTAGATCTTTTGCTTCCCTTTCAAGTGTGATATCTTTAATCTTTACCCTAACTAGTTTTCCTTTATACTCATAAATAAATGTATTAAACTCAAGGGTTTTAATACAAGCATCATCAAAAATAAAATTTTGGCTGGCACAATATCTCACATCATCTAAAAGCTCCTTCGAGGATTCCATCACAACAATATTTCTTTCTAATAGGGGTTCATAGTTTCCAATCACAAGTTTAACCACTTGCACACCTTCATCACCACTCCCCACTTCTTCTTGTTCTGCAATAGCTCTGTCAACAGACAAACTAATATTCAGTGTTAGCTAAGGAGACAATTGACATAATGGGGTTTCATTTTTAGCTTGTATTTCCTCAATATCCTCATTTCTCTTCTTTGTGAACACCCAAGGAGGCACATATTTAGTTAACTGTACTTCATGTGAGATTAGTGCATCCAACCTCTTTATAGGATCTTCAATTTTGAGAAAGGATCCTTCATACAGGGGATTAATGAACATCTTCCAAGATTCTGCTATCATCACTCTATGATATAGGCTTCTCTTCTTAATTGCATAATTTTCATCAACATTTCTTATTAGATCATCTTCCACAAAAAGTATGTTATGATACCCTTTCAATTTTTTGCTTATTTTGACATCATTTATAATATTTTTAGGGTCAAACTTCTCCCTTGCATTTCCTATAGGAAAATTGTAGTGTTCTAACTTCTTGTTACTTAACTCATAGCCCTTTTCAGAAACCATAGTAAACTCTCCAAAGCACAATGTCTTGGGCATCAGCGATTTATTGTTATGAATTTTAAGGTGTATGAAATCTAAGAAAGCTAATTGCTTCAAAATATCTAAATATGCAACCCTATTTGGAAAAGTTTTTGGTAGCAGAAATGGTGCCCATTCATATCCATATACTTTAATTTTTGTATAGTCATTGTAGGCATGCCAATCACCCCAATTGTGATTGACCTTCCCTCTTTCATCCTTATCCTTTGGCCTGATGAATCTTTGTATCTTCGGTGATAGGCTATATTCACATGGGTGATCTAAGATTTTGTATATAGGCTTCACAAAATACTCTTCAAAGTATAGATAGAGTGATCTTACACACCTACTGTCCCAAATTATTGTCCACATCTGGACTAGTCTAATATCTCCATTGTCATCTATGTCTCTTATTCTTAAGTGTTCACTCCACATTCCTATACTTTATCCCTCATTCAAAATGAGATGCGTGAATAACAAATAGTGCATGGTTCTGATACCTTCACTTTTATTTTTGATAGAAACAAGTGCATTATGGGTATTATTGGCTAGGTATTCAGCATAATCAAGGGAAAGGGAATCCTACCTTTGCACATCAGTTGTTAAGACCATTGGTTCTATTTCCATGAATATGGGGGCATCCAAACCAACCACTTGGAAAATAGAGTAATATGTGTATTGAAAGTACTCCTCAAACAAGTTCATAGAATATGGAGGGTGTTCCTCCCTTGAAAATACCATGATCTAATTTCCTCCATCATGGGGCCTATGTAACGACAATATCCATCTTTTGTAACTAGTGCTTAGGTTATTGTATTAATTTAGGAGCTCCCTAATTCTAAATTTCATGTTGGTACTAGTTTCTAATTGCAACACCATTTAAATATAGTTCTTGGTGACAAGGATGAAAGAAAATCCATCTTCTGATTCAATCATGTGAGTTTGAGGATTATATGTGTTGGCCAATTCCTTTGATCAATTCAATATTGATAAACACATTAGGTACCACCAACATTCCTAAATTGAGTCTCCATGGGTTGGAGACTAGTTGTTGTTTGTGCATCTTCCTATAGTGGTATATAAACAAGTCATATCGCTTTGTTGGGGTCCATGTATATTACCCACTTGCTTTTTTTTATCTTCCAACTTCTCATCCTGAGGGTTTAATTGTGCATTCCTCCTAGACCTCTACCTAGAGCTAGGACATTGATCAATCAAGTCCTTATTCAAATGTCTTTCTTCAATTTTTGTCTTTTGTTTTTAGGTTTATTAGATGTACTTGATATAATATGAATTTTGTAGAAAAAACCATACTTTTGTGCTTCATTAATTGAACTGATTTGTAGATACTAAATTTTTTAGCTCAGGATTTGGATACTTACTTGGACAAGAAATTCCTTTCTTGGTCCTATTGTCATCATCCACTCCTATACTATGTTTCTTCTCTCTCTATTTGCTTGATGATTTCTAAGTATTTTTAAAATTTTATTTTTAATGCCTTCAGCCCTGGTTCATTAATGTTGTTTGATGGCAATTTCATGTCATCGAGAGTGTAATAAATTATTTTGAATATAGGCTATATATTTTTTCATCATCACTACCAAATTGTCTCTTCATCATGCCACTGTCTTGTCAATGATTTCACTTCATGAGGATGACAATATTTTAATCTCACTGATATTTCCCTTTTCCCCCAATACAGTTTTACTGGTATACCCTCTTTCTTCCCTTCGAAATCTCAAATAGACTCTATGTGGCTTTATCCCAATATTACATTGTCCTCTCGAACCCTTCTTTGCAAGTATCTACTTTGATATTATCTTACTACTTTGATGTATTTATAGGTTTATTGAATCATATTTTATTCTACTGAGCCCTTCTTTCAAGGCATTAAGTGTTATTTCTTTATCGAAGGAACTTGTGTCCTCATCCTTTTGATAGGAATTATTCCATTTGATGGAATCCTTAGTTTAGTCATTCACTTGTTTTCTTTAGGGGTTGTCAAAGGGACTAATGTTTGGTTCTTACCATATAGATCCCTTCCCTAGATATCTTTCCAATTGTTATATTCCTTCTCTTTTTCTTATTTTTGGGGGGACTAAGAACCACTTTACTCCAATATTTTGGAGTCCTTTTGAACCCCTTTTGACTTTCTTCTGTTCCCTTTTGTAGTAAATGCTATGGCTTTATCGAAGAGGAAAATTTCCTCATCCCGTTGATGTATACCTTTCTCTTTGATGAAATTTTCCACTTACTTGATATCAAAGGGACTCATAAATCACTCATCCCAATATTACATAATTTCTTCAATTCTCTAGATGTATAAGTCGAGCATCATTCCTTTTACTTTTTATTGTCACTTTGATATATTGATGAGTCATGTCTGAGAGATATTTTTCTATTTCTTGAATGTTGAGGTGGTATTTTCTTTGAAATTCATGCTAGAGTAGTTAAAATGTTTATGCTTCTCATTGTTCTATGTCTTGGGTAATCAAAGAGACCCCAAAAAATTACCCTTCAATATGGCGAGGTGTCTTCAATAATATTTCAGTTAGATTATTGAAGGGACATTAAGACATGTTCCCTCAATATGATATTCTCTCTTTGATAATGTTCATACTTTATTGCTCCATCATTCCTTCGAAGGGACCTTAGAATGACTTCCATCGATAAAGTGTAGTCTCATCAACATGAATTTCTTCTTATACAAGTAGGATGATGAAGGTAATTTTATTAAGGTGATGACTATAGGGCAGGTAAAATGGATTATTTTAAATGATAAGGTTTCAAATGACATGCTAGGTGATGAGATATTTGATGGAAAAATGGATTTTTTGTGGGAAATCTAAGTTTAATTTTTTAGTCCTAACAGGCTTAATGGGTTCCATAGGTTTGTGCCAAAATAAATCCAATAAGAAACTCCCATAGGAGGAAAATGGATTAAAATTGCTACGATGCATAGTGAAAATTTTATTACCAAATGGAAATTTTAAGAATTTATAAATTACTGATGGGACGATATCCATGGGGCATAGCCATGGATAGCCTAGCTTCACACAAATTTTTTCCAATGATGGGATGATGTAGAATGAGACATCTAATTGCTTTGGTCCAACTTTTAATGGAAGAGTGATCAAACCTATTACAGGGCAAGAAAAACCATTATGTTTTTGATCCATGCTTTCAATTGTTCATAAGAGTCTTGATAAAGTTCATCTACAATCAATAATTTATTGGATATCACATTCTATACACACATAGGATCAATAATATCCCAATAGTAGGAGTATCATTGATTCTTCTGCCTATGTAAAGAGGACCATTGGGTGCATGTTTAATTATGTCATTTTGTGAGAAAACAATTCCAAGAGACATTTTTGTTTAGACCTTATGAGGTTGAAAATCAATGAGGTTGACCATACTTCGTATTTCATCCTCATTATCACCCATGTTATTAGTATTCATGTCTTTTATATTATCAACATTCAGCACAACATTGTTGGTGTCACTAGCTTTAATAAATGAGATGTTATGATTTTACATTGAATTGGTAAAGATTTGTAAATTTTGGTTGGGTGGGGAAACAAAATTATTTCCTTGATCATTAACACCACCAATCTAGATGTGAATAGAATCAATGAGGTCTTGCACAATGTTTTTAAGACACATACATAGTTCTATATCATGTGCATTTTGTTGGGGATAATGGTAAAAGACATTTGGATTATAGTTCAAAGGTAAAGGCTTAGTGGTATCAGGGGCTCTAACAAGAGGTAAGTGTTGGAATAATGTTGTCATTGATGTCAAAATGGTGTCTTATAGATTTCAAAGGGGTAGATTGTATTAATGAGCTTGATTGATGTTAAAAGGGAATTGAGCTCACCTCTTATTGCTTGCCATAGGGGAAAAAGAGTTAATCATTTTTTACTAAGTCTATAAGGTATTAGGAATCATGGATTGGACATACACATTACCATTTTCCTTAGAGGATTACAAAAAGAAAATTAATTTCACAATGGTTTCAAACATTGGGCCTCAAACTACATGTTTGTGCATTATCTTTTGTTCAACAAAAGGAAAAATGATTGAAGTTTGAAAAGAAGTTGGGCTTCAAACTTTGGAGTTAAGGATTATTCCTTAACATTATGTTTACGAGAGAAGGCATGGAGGAATCCCAAAATGGTTTCACTAACTCACAAGTTGATCCTAAGGCTTATTCCTGAACTGTTTGGAATGAATGTGGTAAAGAGCAAGAGAAACCTCCAACCTCTAAAAAGGGAAAGGCTATGAGTTATGATTTTTTGCATTGTGAAATGTTAGGAAGGCTTGATGTTCATTGAAATGCATGTAACCAGCAAGAAGGATGCCTAAAGAAAAATACCCAAAAGGGTTAGAGCTAGCGAGAAAATGATGATAACAACATCCATACATGGTGATGTCAGGAGGGAAGGCATATAGATCTTTTTTCTTCATAGTTTGAGCTTACCTTTTAAGCTCTTGGTGCAGGGGCACCCTCAAGTTTCATGCCTTCAATAGGAAAAAGTATCATTTTGTTTCGATTTTGTTGGTTTTCTCATGTAATAAGGTCTTCTAAGACCATTTTGGATGTGTTTGAGTCCCTATTAGGTCGCTAGGTGTGTTAGAGTGTCATGTTCCATAAGTTGTCAATTTTGCAAAATGTTGTCAATGTTGTAAAAGTTGCAAAAACATGGAATATGAAGAGTCATAAGTTGTAAATGAGGGAATTTGAATGGTTGTAAGTTAAAACATTGGTTGTGAACCATTGGAAAAATGTTTTAAATGTTTTAAAATGCCTTGTAAGGTCGAAGACAAGGTTGGAGGGCATGGTGATTGAAGTTTTGGAAGTTGAAGTAATAAAATGCCTCTATTTTCTACATTTTTGAATGTTTCTTTATTGTTCTTTGATGTAGTATGGATCTGTATGATCTCATATTGACTTCAAATCAATTTTTTTTAGTAAATATATGAATCTAGTGTCTATTGGCATTGGTTTCATGTAATTTCATCAAGTTTCTAGCAAGTTGTGTCCATTTTACTAAAATAGGTTTAAAACCTTAGTAGGCCTAATTTGAGGGAGAACAGTCCAAATTTGAGTCTTGTATTCCAAAAAAACCCTACCCCAACTCTTAATATGTTGTATAAAACCCAAATTTTTATCTATAACTATGTTTATATTTTTTGTATCAAGTCTAGTTTGAATGTTATGACAAAAAAATATGAATTTGTTGCTCCATTTCAAGCCTAGTCAAGAGTAGAATAGTCAAGTTTTTAACCTTTCCTTTCGAAGTAACCATATCTAATTTATACATATGTTGAATAAAGTCATAAAGGGTATCAAAATATTGGTTTTTTTTTTGGAGATCAATTCTTCTTGAGAAGTTGTGCCCATTTTAGTCAATTTGGAGTACTATTGGGAGATTTAGGCCTAATGAAGGAAAACCCATCATGTGAATGTTTAAAGACTGAAAGTTTTCTTGTTTGAGGATTTTTTGGAGTTTGATTACCCCTTCTCTACAATGCATAACAAGAAATAAGTAAGGGAGATGAAAAAATCCTCACCACCAAAGGGAAGGAAATGGAAAGTCACCAAAAATGGAGAAGTAATTCTATAAGATTCATGCATTGACTTGAGTTGATGTGTATGGTTTTGCAAGAATAGGATATGTGGAAAAAAAAATTGATTAATGATTCACACCATTTTTTTGAATCACATTGGTGTGATTTTTTAAAATCAATAGTCATCGTTCAAAGGCATTAAATCGATTGGTAGAGATCTAAAATGGGAAGAAAAATTGTTAAAGGTCAAATCATGGTGTCAAACTAGAAATTAATGGGTGAAATTAAAATCAAGAGTGTGTCAATGGCTAGGAAAAGATAATGGCAGTGAAACCCTCTTTTGAGTTGGTAGTTGACATAGAGCATAAAATTAATGTAGATAACCATTCTAGCTACCATGTTTAATGATGATTGGATACTTTGGGTGGAGAAGATCACATTCCTTACAAATAAAAGATTGGATACAAAGAATGTGCATTAATGAAAACAAACCCTAGATTGGTTACATACTAAAAATGGCATTGGTACAAAATTTTATTTTGATGGAGAATGGCTCAATGAATAGATAGCTTCTTGAAGAAGATAGCTAGAAAACCCTAATAGGGGGATCTATATAGTTGTGCAAGGCTCGAGGCAGCAATTGTAGGTCAGTGGAGTTAAGCAACAAGAAAATAAAATAAAAAAGAAGACAGCTAGAAAACCCTAAAAAGGGGATCTATACAGTGGTGCAAGGCTTTAGGTAGTAGTTGCAGGTCAATGGAGTTAAGCAACAAGAAAAGACAATCAAAAAATTGGCTAATGGTTGAAGTAGCAAAGTGCAAGTGTGTAAGAGAGGGAGAGTGAGTCAAGCTACAAAGAGACTAATCCTAAATGAGTAGAACCCAAATAAAAATAAGAAATTCTCATATGGGTTAATATTCAAGGTGTTAATCAAAGAAGGGTAAATGTTGTGTGAATGAGCCATTGAGGTGGAAATAGAATGCACTAATTAAATACATGTAGAATAGTTTGAGAAAGGTGCAGAGAAAAGGGTCAGTTGAAGGAAGTGCAACATATATTTGAGCAGTTGCAAATTAAGTTACAACATAGAACTGTATTAAAAAAAATATATATCTTAAATTGTAAATCTGATTGATGGGTCTCATTAGAAATTTGGGTAGGTGTTTAAATTAGGGAGTGGCTGCTTCCTTGGAGTGGGTGCTCCTAAAACCAAGGAATTGGCATCTCCTTTGGGTTGGTTCCCTTAAAATTTGCATTCAAAAGATTTATTATGAGGTTGGATTAGGATAGTAGCTCCTAGCAGCATTTCTCACCATGGTTTTTTCCATCTTGGGTTTTCCATGTATATCTTGTGTTATGTGATATTTCATGTGCATGTTTATATCTCTACTTGTGTTGTTTTAATCTACACTAAAATTATTAAAAAGGAATTAATCTATTAAACCCTTTTAGGTAAATATTTTAAGTGGTCTAATGATTCACCCCCTCCCTCTTAGTAGATTATAGTGTTCCAAAAATTGGTATCAAAGCATAGGTTCCCTAGGAGAATCTTAATAAGCTTAGGTAGGTCTTGGAAAAGTGAACAAAATGGTCAATCAAGAATTATTTTCTACAAATAAGCCACCTCACCTTGATGGAGGCATATTTGGGGTCCCTAGGATTTGATGTTTGGATGTCTGTCTTGAATGGATACACTATTCCTACTACTCCTACTAATGTTGCAAGAAAGAAAGATCATGAGAACAATGAACAAGCAAGACATTCCATTCTCTATAGTCTATATAGATTAGTTTTTTTCAAGGTTATGCATTAAAAAACTACACATGATGTTTGGGAAAAGTTGAGGAGCATCTATAAAGGAGATAACAAGGTAAATTTTGCAAAGTTGTAGATTCTCAAAGCCAAGTTTGAAGGTCTAAAGATGAGTGAAGAAGAAAAGATTGCAAAACTATCTACTCAAGGTTGATGAAACAATGAACTCTGTCACAAGATTTAGATAAGTTAAGGAATCAACCATTGTACAAAATTTTTGAAGGTCCAATCCATCCAGATATGAATCCAATATATCAGTAATAGAATAATTAAGAGAATTGGATAATTGATGAACTACGTGGCATAGTCACTACATATGAAATGAGAATGGGAAATGGAGAGCCATCCAAAAGAGAAGTTGAATTCAAGGATGTAAATAAAGATAAGTCTGAAGCACCCAAAAATACAAGGAAGTTTTCTCTACATAAGAACATGAAGAGACTAATAAGGAAGAAGCAAACTTCATTATAAGGCTAAGGAGAGGATCCATAAAGTATAAAGCTAAGCTACCCTTCAAGTGCTTTGACTATGGTAAAATTGGGTAATTTGCTTCTAAATGCCCCTACAATAAGAAGGATAACTCTAAACAAGAAGCAGATAGTAAGATGAAGAAACTGTACTATCCTAAAAATAAGTTCTTGTGAAAGAAGAAAAAGGGCTTGTACATTTAAGAGGAGACTGACTCATCTAATGCTAGTGATAGTTCATATGATGAATAAAAGTGTGCTCTTATAATGGAGGAAGAATTTATCTTCATGGCCAAAGAATCTACAAAAAAAAGAATGGTATGTTTAAATATCTTTGTGGAGAAGGTGAAGAAGCTAAAGTAGATGGGTATGTGTAGGATCATGATTGGCCAAAAAGTGGTGATATGATGAGTATGTGTAGGGTATGTAGCTGATTACTTTTTTTTTACCCAAAATTGATGAAACGAAAAGGGTTTTTAAAGGATATTCTTAGCTTTCCACCAATATAAATTATGCTTTACTTTGAATTTAATAAATAATTATTATTCATTTTCTATTTGAATTATGACTAAAGTCCTGATTGATATGCTGATTGAAAAAAATTATAGCTTTCAAATGTTATCATATTTTTGAATCCAAAACATGCATCACATTCTATGCTTCGCATAGTATAGGATTAAAAAAAATTAATTTCATGAGGTTTTGACCAAGTTAAGGTGGTCGGACATATGAGTTTTTATATTTTTAAAAATTGTAATAAAAAAATCATAATTAATTATTTACTTGGAAAAAATTACAAAAAATATGCATCACATCGGGACATGAGTCCTCTACTTATATATAATTTTTTTAAAAAATTATCATTTTATTTTTGTTAGGTGGTGGATAGACACCTACTTACTTTTTCCCTAAAATTTAAGTGCTATTGCATTGAAATTTCAAATTTTCACCAAATTGATTTTATTTTTTAAAAATAAACCTAGTAGTTTAGAAACTACATTCAATTTTCTATAGATTCTATTCTTACATATTTTTGAAATAATATACATAACTTATTCAAATTTTTACGTCAAGTTGCCTAAATCTAATTTTTCTAAATTTTTTGCCACTTTAGGGACTGCTTTTTCCATGATGATCCTACACATATCCAGATCTTGAGGGAGAACTCATAAATTCCTTAGAAGAAATTGGTAACTTAAGAGATGAGATTGATGATTTGAAAAAGAAGAATAAGAATTTGAAGAAGCATGATAAAAATGATACTAATAAGTTAGCTAAATATCTTGAGGAATCCAATCAGATGGTAGTAAGTCTGAAACTTCAAGTGGAGGAAGCCAACATAATGGAAGAAGTGGTAAAATCCAACATAGAATTTAAAGTGGATGAAGGTATGGAGCTTGAGGCATAAGTATTTTCTTTAAGAAAAGATCTAGAGACAACTACAGAGAAGGTTGAAAAAGGCTTGAAAATAAAAGGTGGCTCAGAGATCCTTGATAGATTATTGAGCACACAAAAGTCTTTAAATTTGGAAAATAAAAATTGGGTCTTGAGAAAGGAAAGAGCACCTTTGTTAGCACTTCTACAAAATTATATGAGACATTTAGAGAAAAAGAGAAGTCTAGTTCAAAGAATGAGAAGGCCAACAAGGAGAATACCTCTAAAGAAGAGAAGAAGAAGACTGTAGAAAAAAAAATAGATGAAGAAAAGAAGTCAACTGTAGATAATAAGAACAATAGATCAGTTTGTGCTCAACAAAAGAAGAAGCAAAATTTTAGGAGAACTGATGTTGATGGATTCACAAGAGTGAGAGATTTGAGAAATTAAAGACAAAGAAGATCCCCTCATCTGGTTCAAGGAAATGCTATGACCAGGTACTCTTCATACTTCTATGGGTATTGCTATACTTGTAATCAATTTGGTCATAGGGTAATTGAATGTAGAGTAGTTCCTAAAAGGAGTACAAAATTTGTAAGAAAAAAATCATTTTTCTCCTTTAATGGATATGAGTGTAATGTGTTACAAGTAAAATAATTTTGGTCATATAGCTAGGAATTGTAGAAAAAAATTTATAAGACCAAATGTTCAACTTGGGAAAATGAAAAGCACACTTACTAAAGTAAACAAAAAGATTAAAACCCCTAAGAAGAAGGAAGAGAAGGTTGAAAAGAAACCTAAGAAGGTGTAAAAGGAGAAAGATTAGAATCCCACACAATCAATGATTGCACAAATGACACTTCATTCCAAGAAGTAAAATATGTAGGTAATTGATAGTGGCTACTCCAAGCATATGACTAGAGATACAAGAAAATTCATCCAACTTAATAAATGTAAAGAAGGATTAGTTAGTTTGGGTGATAATACTACTATGAATATTTGTGGGAAAGGAATCTTAAGCATAGATGGTAAAAATTATACAAAATTTTTCCTTTACATTGAATGTTTAAAGCACAATTTGCTAAGTGTAAGTCAAATGTGTGAAAATGGATATAAGATTACATTTAACTTGGAAGGTTGCAAGATAAGAAATAATGGTAAGAAAATTGCACAAGGAGTAAGGAATGATAGTAATCTTTACAATCTTTGTGAAGTAAAAGGTTGGAATTTTCTAATAAGCCAAGAAGATGAGAGTTGGATGTGGCATAGGAGGTTAGGGCATGTCAATTTTGACAATATGGTAAAATTAAGTTCAAGAGGACTAGTTAGACACATACCTAATAGCATAAAGCCTACAAACATCATTTGTAAAGAATGTCAAGAGGGAAAATAAACAAGGGTCAAGTTTCAAACCAAGGATTACACAACTACAAAACCCTTGCAATTAGTTCATACTGATCTATGTGGCCCCACAAGGACAAGAGGATTGAAAGGTGAAAAACATTTCATGTTGTTGATTGATGACTATACTAGAATGGCATGGGTAACCTTTCTAAAGGAGAAGTATGAAGCATTTTAAAAGTTCAAGATATTCAAAAAATTGGTTGAGATGTAGATTGGTAGAAAAATCAAGTGCTTAAGATCAAATAGAGGTGGCGAACTTACATCAAGTGAATTAATTATATATTGTGAGAAACATGGAATCAAATGGAAATATTCAGCTCCAAGAATTCCACAATAGAATGGAGTGGTTAGAAGAAGGAACAAAATGGTTAAAGATATGGCTAGAGCAATGTAGAGTGAGGTGAAATTGGAAGATACGTTTTGGAGGGAAGCAATCCACACTGCAGTCTACATTTAGAACAAAGCTAAAATAATAGAAAATAGTGGTAAGACTCCATATGGAATATGGCATACAAACCTGCATTTGTCAAGTATTTCAAGGTGTTTAGTATAAAATGCTACATCAAGAGAGAAGATGAAAACTTGGGAAGATTTGATTCTAGATGTGATGAAGGAATATTTCTAGGATATTCCACCCAAAGAAAATCTTACAAGTATTACAACAAGAGGTTGCATAAGATTGTTGAAAGCATAAATGTCAAGGTTGATGAAAATATGAACCATGATAAGTCTAGCCAAAATAACCTTGAATTTGAATCACAAGATGAAGAAGAAACTACTATAAATGAAGAAGAGCTTGAAGAAGAAGTTAAAAGGGCACCTAAAAAATATGTACAAAAGGATCACCTATAGATCAGATTATTGGTGATAAGAATGAAGGAGTACATATAAGAAGAAGACTAGCAAAGAACAAGGAACACATAATTTTTCCACTCTTGTCTCAAATAGAGCCAAAGAGTTAAGTTGAGGCCAACATGAATGAAAGTTGGATAAAGCTATGGAGGAAGAGCTCAATCAAATTGCCAAGAACAAAACATTAAAATTGGTTTCTATACCCCCAAGCAAAAATGTCATAGGTACTAAATGGGTGTTTAGAAACAAGTTGAATGAGGAAGGTGTTGTTATAAGAAACAAGGCAATATTTGTGTGCAAGGGTATGTACAAGTTGAAGGTATCGACTTTGAAGAAAAATTTGCACTAGTTGTAATATTAGAAGTTGTAGTGTAGTAAAATGGATCCCTTGACATTTCCACACTCATTTGGGTCCTCCTTGTGGATTTTGGCTTAATGTTTCCTTGATTTAGTGTTTTAAGTTGGATAACACATTCACATTAGGTCTTGGGCCCTTGTGAACTAATGGAATTTAATGGTACCTTGCTAAAGTGTTGTGAAGTGTTGTAACACACTTTCACACTTTTCTAGGGTTTTATCAATAAATTAAGCATTTAATAAACATAATTTTAATGAAAATCAAATTTAATCTTGCCTTATTTGGAGTGTTGTAACAAACTTTCACATTTCTCTATGCTTGTCATTAATAATTGGGCTTTCTTGTGCCTTAATTGTCCCTATTTTGCATCCATAATCCTCATTTATTGCATCCTTTCAAGGATAAACCTGACACCAATCAATTACCAGTCATAATTTAGGTGTTAATGGCTTGTGTGGCCCAGATCTTGTGTCTGGGACTCATTTTCCACCTTGGGTGAATGGGTTTCACCTAGATCTTCTGGCCTCGAACCAATTTTCACACATTTCTAAGCATTTTTCACTTTTGGTCCCATACATTATGTCTAATGGGACTCATTCCCCACCTTGGTAAAATGAGTCTCGTGTGGCCCAAATTGAAATTTAATTCAAATTTATGGTGGTATTTTATTCTCCTAGATCTGATGTTGGCTTGTAGTGTTGTAATTTCGAGAATTCTTGCATAATTTGGTATAAATACAAGGTTCTTGGACTCATATTCTCACCTAGCATTCAAGAGAGTTCACAAGAGCTTTCACTAGTCTTCAAGGGTAGATTATCAAGTATTTTAGAGAATTCTTCAAGTTCCAATCATCATGTCAAAGATTGCATTCTTCGTGTTTGTTATTGTGCTAACAATTGTGATGTAGAGTTCATGATCCAAGCAAGTGTTTTAAGAAAGATCAACATCATTCAAGCAAGAGTCAAGAACCACATCCACTATAGCCATTTCAAGCGTAATTGTAGCACCTTATTGCTAGGATTTGGTGAGTTGCAACATTAAAATTTGTTCATTCATCATTCTCCATTCATATTTGCTTTTATTTCAAGGAATAATTACCAACAAGGGGTTTGACCAAGGAAAACCCCTATTCACTGACCCCACAACATTTTTCCCTTTTCGTGTGTGTGATTTGCAGAGCTAGATTGTAGATTTTCCAAGGATAAAAGTTGGAGAAAGGTTTTCAAATCCCTAAATTTGTCATCAAGCATTGAAGAATCTTGGAGAAGACCTACAGGTGGCACTTTGTAGTTTTGGATCTAGAAACCAGTCAAAAAGAGCAGAGAAAACTGAGAGGAACATAATCAATTCTTGAACTTTCAAAAAGTAGAAGTGGACTAATTCACCATTAGTGGCAAATAAGTCCCACTATATAGGCTTGAAAGATATTTTCATATATTTAGATACCCTTTTGGCTAAAACTTGTATTTGCACATTTTCCTAGAAGCAAGACTAATTTACCTAGCTCGGTGAATGAGTCCTAGTCAAGATTGAAAGTAGATTTTCCATAATTCAAGAAGACCTCCATTCTTCCTTTCTTTAGTCTCCTAGGTGCACACTTTCTGTTTCATCATTTTTTGTATTATTTGTAGCATTTTCTAGGCCATTTAGTGTTATTTTGCATTCAATTAGGTCTTTAAATTTCATTGTGCATTGCATTGTCTTTTCCAAGTATAAACTTGGTAGTGAAACCCTCATTAGATTTCATTCAGCCTTTAGGATAGTCCCTTTGCAAGATTTAAATCTCATTTGCATTGAAATCTCAAGGGTTTTTTCTTGAGTGAATTGTGTGAAGATTGTCTCTCCCTTAATTTACTAAACCCTAAAGATGAAAGAGAGTCCAACAACAATTTTCACCATTTCGTTTTGGTGAACCCGACACATACCCTCTTGTAATCTAAAATCATATCCTAAGATATCCTATTGTCAGATCTCCTCCTTCATTCTTCATTGGGTTGAGATCTCTAGGGAATCCTTGAATGTTAGTGGGAGAAAAGTGATGTTCTATTTCCTAAACCATAAAATCAATCATTTTTCCACTAATCATTTTGGTGAACCTGCATATAGAGCATCATAATTATGATTTGGAGTGCATTTACATCTTAGATTTATCTTGCATTAACATTTGCATTAGGTTTTGCATTGGTTAATTTGCATTCTAGGGTTTGAAATTTTGCATTAGTGAAAAGCTCATTTATCTTACATTATTACATTTAATTTCATTGAAAATTAATCAAATTCCATATTTGCATCTCAGATTTGCATCAAAAAACATAAAAAGCATAAAAGTCAATTCAAAAATTATGAAAATTTTCAAAAAAATCATCACTAGGACTCATTCGCCACCTTGGGTGAATCAGTCCCTCTACATATTTTACAGTGCATTTTATGGCATTTGAACTTCATTTTTTGAGTTTCTTTTTGTTGTTTATGCTTTTATATTTCAGTTTCTAGAATTTTAGTTATAAGGATTTCATTATTCTTAGCTTACATTTCATTTGCATTCACCCCGCATTTAGTAGCCTTTGTATGAGTGTTTGGTGTCTTATTGCTAATACTATAGTGAGATGAAGTTCAAAACTCATGTCATCTCATGATAGCACAATTGTTGTGGATCTTGGGTTGTCTAAATCTTCCACTCCTAGTATTGACACTAGTACACTAGGCATGGAGAACATCTTTGAGAATTCCTTGCCTTCAAGTAGCACCATGAATGTTGACACAAGAATTGACAATATCCCACTAGAAAACATCATTCGAATTCATGAGGATTTACCAAACATACAGCATCAAATTATCCTAGAAAACATTTCAACTACTGCAAGTTATACCATAGAAAACATTCACCACATGCTTTAAAGTGAAGATGGCCTTGACCTTGTGAAAAACATAGTTGAGATCTTCGGAAAACATCTTCCCTCAACCACTAGTTGTTCCTTGCCAACAAGCAATGCTAGAAGTCAAGGAGGAACCCAAATTCCTCCTCCCACAATAATAGCCTCAATGCCTACCTGCACCAATCCTCAAGTCACAACAACAATGTAACAAGTTAGTAATGTGATTCCTTCCCTAGGTATTCCTACTAGCATCCCTAGTTCCTATGTGGCATCACAAGTTATATCTCCTACCTTAGCACCTATAAGCATTCTATTCAATTTTCCTATGAACACATACACTCTATCACAACTTTCACTTCCATTTGAAAACACAAGTAATGACCTTCTCATAACACAACTTTTCCAAACTGTTTCATCCCTTCAAAAGAAAATTTCCACCATAAACCAAAATCAAAATGGCCCACCTACATATTATGTCAAAAGCAGTCCATTTTCCTTGGAGATATTACAAACACCGATGGAACAAGGTGTAGAGGTGACTATATTTGAGAAATATGGAGGGAAGGTAGATCCTTCTAACCATGTTAATGCCTACACTACCTTATGTAGTGACTTTGTCCTTGATGATAAATTGTTGGAAAAGCTTTTTCCTAGGTCTTTGAAAGATACCACCTTGGAATGGTTCTTTTCTTTACCAAAAAACTTAATTCATTCAATTAATGAAATTTTTGAGGCATTTGTAAACTATTTCCAATTACATATGACTCCCAAGATGACCTTGGCCAATTTTATGAGATGCAAGAAAAAAGAGGAAGAAAATATGACTGATTTTATCTCATGTTATCAATCGCTTTATTCCCAAATTGATGTCAAGGTACCCAATCCCCACCTTCAAAATATGATTCAAGACAAGCTTATCATGATGAAATTCCCATCCATGATTATTAAAATTTAGTTAGTAGTTGAGATACAAATACAACTTATAACAGAATCGAGAGATCTGAGACCACAAACCAAAACAATTCCTAACCTTTTGGAAAACAAAATAAATTGTTCATTTAATTTAACCCCCCTCAACAAAAAACTCAAACTGTCAATAACCAAGTAGCTACTGTCAAAGCCACAATGTCCTTTCATTATGGAGATCCAAAAAGAAAATTCACTCCCTTGCCTAATACCCTTCATAACACAATGTCCCAACATTTAGAACAAAAAATGATTTCCTTGCCTCCCATCAAAAAACCCGACCCTAATAAGCCTTGACCTTCAAGCTTTAAATAAAATTCTTATTGCCACTATCACCAACAAAATGAACATGACACAAAACATTGCAAGTGTCTTAAGCATCTCATGCAAGACCTCATTGATTTCGGTGGTCTATCCATTGGAGATGTTAGTGATCAAGGAAATATGTCTATTGCCCCTTCGAATCAAAACTTGCAGATTTTTACCAACCCAATGGCCAAACATAATATTTCATTTTTCAAATCTAGAAAAACTACAAAGAGTGATGTGATGAATGTTGATATAGATGATGAAAGGAATGATTCTATTCTAAATAATTTTATCAATGTCAATCCTATAGATGAAATGGTAGGGGTGATAGATGTCATCTCTCATAAGGGATGAACTAAGAGTCATCTTGGCATTGCTTTCTCCTCTAAAGATATAATTAAACATGCACTCGATGGTCCTCTCTACATAGCCAACTATATCTATGACAATCCCACTAATGGGATACTAATATATCCCACCTATTGAGAGAATGTGATCACCAAGGAACTTTTACTTTTGCATGAAGTCTATCAAAATTAATATGATAAACCAAAAGCTTGGATCAAGACACACAATGGTTTTGCTTGCCCTACAATATGATCGATCACCTTACCATTGCAGATAGGACCAAAAACATTAGATGTCACATTCTCCATCATCCTGCAGTTAGACCAATTTCATGTGAAGCTAGGCCACCCATGGCTTCACTCCATGAAAGTCATCCCATCGATTGTGTATAAATGTTTAAATTTTCCCTTTGATAATGAAGTATTCACTATTCACCATATTGGATTTAACCCTTTGTCATCTGAAGGAAACTTTTCCTTACATGTCTTTTGGGCTAAGCCGATGGAACCTATAAAGCCATGAGAATATTTCCTTTTCATATCCTACGAAAAATCCAAAGCAAAGAAAATATTTGAACTATCTCTTCAAAACGTGTCCCCATCCACCATCAAACCTCCCATCCTTGACAAAGCTATGCTTGAACCTAAACAAGATCCAAACAACCAAGACCAACCTAAAAAAAAAAATTCATCCTATAAATGACCAAGAGATAACGAAACCAATCCCATCACACCTCCTAGAATAAAACAAGTTTAGAAAATCAAAGAGAAAGAGGTTGAACAACCTCATCTGGTTCCTTGCATTTCTCCCCTTAGGGAAGAAAAGAAACCTATGGTTGATCAATCCACTCCTACACAAATGCAACTTGAAAACAAAACCATAAGAAATAGAGGTGCTAGGGAGTGTAGGCATACACATTGTTCCCTTGTTCATAGGTTACATGAAGAATTAAATAAAGAAAATCAAGATCCAAACCTGAATGAAGCAATTCATGATGATTCTACCCCTGCCCTGAAACAAAACAATCCAATACAACAACCACAACAAGAGTTGAACTCTTCCATGGACATTATCGTTTGACCTCCTATTGTGATTAATTTGGATGACAATGTCAAGGTTGCTAGAATTGATGAAGAGGTGCATAATGAATTGAATACATTAGTTTCCTCTATCATGAGCTCAAACGAAAAATCTCCTACAAAGAGTGTTGAACTTGGTGCTTCTCCTAGTTTGGCACTTTCTCTTGTCCCTTTGGATAGTTTCCCTCCTTGGTATACAACGAACATGATTGGGAGGCAAATAACTCTTTCATAGGTTGACTCACATTTTCCTTACTAGTTTTTTGCATTATTTCTCTTTTATTTTATTTTTTGTGACTACATGTGCATAATGCGATCCCCCATGATGTTTTGTTTGATAATTTATATATCTTTGTGGAATTCCTCTATTTTCACCTTCATTCTTCTCTATTTCTTGTATCTCTTTTTCTTTTATCTTCATATCTTTTTCATTTGTCTTGTGTTTTCATTTTGGGGATGATGCAAGGCATTGAGACACCCTATGTCTCTTCCATGTTGACCCAAAAGGATTTTATTTTTCCTTTCATTTTTCTCTTTTTCATTTGTCTCGTTTTTTCCCTTTGAGGATGACACAAGGTTTTGAGACACCCTATTTTTCTTCCATGTTGACCCAAAAGGTTTTTCTTTGTTTTCACTCTCTTTGTGTCACTCTTCCAATTCTATGTGTATTTGGGGCATGATGACAGTTCTGAGCTCTTTAAAAATAATGTAGAAAAGAACATACTGACCCCAAATCTATAGATCCCTTATTTGTTTGGTGTTTTCCTTTTGGGGGGTAACCCCTCTCTTTTCTTTTTCTATTGCATGAGACAGTTGTACTAAGAAACATATGACTTAGTATAGGGCTTTCCAAGTAGGCTCTCATGTCTTCCTTCTTGTTTTCATTTTTCATTTGCTACTTTAAATTAATTTCTCACAGCATGGTTCTTATCAATTTCTTTAAAGTAGGGGCATACATTGGCATTATTCTCTTTTATTTTTCTTATTCATGGTTCTTGGTGCAGTTTTCTTACTTCATACGATGTGTTTGCCACTTTGTGGATGACATTGGTTGTGATGTACTTCAAGAGCATGATATCTTTTAGCACACTATATTCCTCTTGGTGGCTTGATGTGACACAATGCATCCCCTAAGTTGTGAATCTTATATTCTTTTATTGGTCCTCTCTTGGAAACATTAGGCACAATGTTCCCTAAGTTAAATACCTCACATGAACTAAGCAAGACTCCTTTGAACATTCCTATTTTTCATTTTGAATTTTTTTTTATATAGCCACCTTGTATAACATAGCATGCATTCCTATGGATCCATATTGTTTGTTCATGAGCTCCAAGCATACAAAGTTTTCCTTGTCTCATGAAGCTCGAAAATCATTTTTGTGTGCAACCTTATTAAAGTTATCAGGTGTATAAATTTGTTATGGTTTGAGTAGGATGCCTGATCTGAGGCATGAATTTCTCCATAGAAACTTGTGTGTGTGTGAGTTCATTCCATCCATGAGTGTATGTTTCTCACCTTTTAAGACTTCTCACCTAGCGGACAACCAGGAGTTCTATCGCCTCAGAGTGGGTATGCATTTTTTGGACAAACAATCTAGATCTAATCCATATCATGATGGAAAAATGGTCAAATCTTGATCCCACTCTTTTATTTCACCTTTCCTTTTCTTCATCTTTGGTAGTGTATGCTTGTGCCTTGTCGTTGTTCTTTATATCATTCTCATGTGTGTTCTTTTGTGCTTATGATGGTTTTTCATGGGATCTTGATCTTGGGGGTTTGATCACCCTTCTTGATCGTTGTTGTCTCATCTTGCTAGCATTGGTATATTTGAACCCCCCTTGGTGCATGTTTTTCTACTTTAGTGTGAGTTTGAAGTAGGTTCATCCTCTCACTAAAGTGGGGGCTAAATGTAGTGTAGTAAAATGGATCTCTTGATATTTTCATACTCATTTGGGTCCTCCTCATGGATTTTGGCTTAATATTGCCTTGATTTAGCATTGTAATGTGGATAACACATTCACATTAGGCCTTGGGGCCTTATGAACTAATGGAATTTAATGGTGCCTCGCTAAAGTGTTGTGAAGTGTTGTAACACACTTTCACACTTTTCTAGGGTTTTATCAATTAACTAAGCATAATAAACATAATTTTAATCAAAATGAACTTTAATCTTTCCTTATTTAGAGTGTTGTAAATTTTTTTAACACACTTTCACATTTCTCTAGGTGTTTAATTAATAATTGGGCTTTCTTATGCCTTAATTGGCCCTATTTTGCATCCACAAGCCTCATTTATTACATCCTTTTGAGGATAATCCTGACATCAATCATTGAACAATCATAATTTAGGTATTCCTAGCTTGTTTTTTCCATATTTTGTGTCTGGGACTCATTTTCCACCTTTGGTGAATGGGTCCCAGCTAGATCTTTTGGCCTCAAACTAGTCTTTACACATTTCTAAGCACTTTTCATTTTTAATCCCATATCATATTTCTGATGGGACTCATTCACCACCTTGGGAGAACGAGTCCCATGTGTCCCAAATTCAAATTTAATTCAAATTTATTTAAAATTTCTAGTAGGATTTTATTCTCCTAGATCTGATCTCAGCATGTAGTGTTGTAATTTCAGGAATTCTTGCATAATTGGGTATAAATACAAGGTTCTTTCACTCATATTCTCACCTAGCATTCAAGAAAGTTCACAATAGCATTTTAGCATTCACAAGAGAATTCAAGAGTATTCAAATGTATATTATAAAGTATTTTAGAGAATTCTTCAAGTTCCAATCATCATGTCATAGATTGCATTCTTCATGTTTGTTATTGTGCTAATAATTGTGATGTAGAGTTCATGATCCAAGCAAGTGTTTTAAGCAAGATCAACATCATTCAAGCAAGAGTCAAGAACCACAACCATTATAGTCATTTCAAGCATAATTGCAGCACCTTATTGCTAGGGTTTGGTGAGTTGTAACATTACTATTTGTTCATTCATCATTCTCCATTCATATTTTCTTTCATTTCAAGGTTTAATTACCAACAAGGGGTTTGAAAAAGGAAAACCCCTATTCACTAACCCCACAAAATTTTTCCATCTTCTTGTGTGTGATTTGTAGAGGTAGATTGCAGATTTTCCAAGGAGAAAAGTTGGAGAAAGGTTGTAAAATCCCTAAAGTTTTCATCAAGCATTGAAGAATCTTGGAGAAGATGTACATGTGGTAATTTGCACTTTTGGATTTGGAAACCAATGAAAAAGAGAAGAGTGGGCTTAGGGGAATAGAATCAAGTCATGAAATTTTGAAAAAGTAGAAGAGGATTGATTCACCATTAATGGTGAATGAGTTGCATTGTACAACCTTAACATAGATTTTCATATATCTAGATACCCTTTTGGCTGAAACCTATATTTGTACATATTCCCAGAAGCAGGACTAATTCACCCAACTTGAAAAATGAGTCCTAGTCAGCATTGACAATAGATTTTCTAGAATTTCATACCTCCATTCTTCCTTTCTTTAGTCTTCGAGGTGCACACTTTTAGTTTCATCAATTTTTGTATTGTTTCAAGCATTTTATAGGTCATTTAGTGTTATTTTGCATTCAATTAGGGCTTTACATTTCATTGTGCATTGCATTATCTTTTTAAACTCTAAACTTGGTGGTGAACCCCTCATTAGATTTCATTCAGGCTTTAGGACAATCCCTTTGAAATATTTCAATCTTCTTTGTGTTGAAATATCAAGGGTTTGTTCTTGAGTGAAGTGTGTGAAGATTGTCTCTCTCCTTTTAGGTACTAAACCCTAAAGATGAAAGAGAGACCAACAACAATTTTAATCATTTCATTTTGTTGAACTCGATGTTAACCCTCTTGTAATCTAAAACCATATCCTATGATACCCTATTGTCAGATCTCCTCCTTCATTCTTCATTGGGTTGAGATCTCTAGCACATCCTTCAATTTTAGTTGGAGAAAAGTGATGTTCTATGTCCTAAACCATTAAAGCAATCTTTTTGATGATGTCGCACCCCAAAGGCCAAATTTTATCTTCACACAAAGGCACACAATGTGGGACATGGTGGCTACATGGATTTTGCTTATTGTTTTCCTTTCAGGCCCGGTATAGGACATGTGGTCACTTGGTAGGGATTTTCCCCAAGCTGCTCTCACATGTTTTGAGATCACTTGCCAGTGTGCCATGCAAACCATTTCATCAGGTGAGTTATTTCTTCTATAGATGTATCTCTTTTGGTCAAGTTTTTCAAAAAGCATAGCGAAACTCTTATCTTCAAGATTAGTTTCAAAAGGTGGTGTCATCATTCCTCATAGCATATTAGATTACATTTTACCAAGTTGTAATAGGCTATGATCATCCTCTGATAGTATATCTTTGTAAAGCTTCTACAACATCTAGAGCCATTAATGAAGCAACTCAATTTTTATCAAGTGGAGATTGTTTCAATCTAAACAGATCTTGGATCAGGGTATGTGCAGGATCATGATGGGCCAAAAAGTGGTGATATGATGGGTATGTGTATGGTATGTGGCTGAAGACTTTTTTTACCCAAAATTGATGAAATGAAAAGGGTTTTTAAAGGAGATTCTTAGCTTTCCACCAATATAAATTACGCTTTACTTTGAATTTAATAAATAATTATTATTCATTTTCTATTTGAATTACGACTAAAGTCTTAATTGATAGGCTGATTGAAAAACATCTATAGCCTTCAAACGATATCACATTTTTTGAATATGAAACATGCATCACATTCTATGCTTCACATACTATAGGATTAAAAAAAAAACTAAATTTCATTAAGTTTTGACCAAGTTAAGGTGGTCAAACATACGAGTTTTTATATTTTTTAAAAGTTGTAATATAAAATTCATATTTAATTATTTACTTGGAAAAAAATTATAAAAAAATATGCATCACATCAGGACATGAGTCCTCTACTTATATCTAAAATCTCATAAGAAAATATTATTATTATATTGTGGTTACAATGGTCAAACATACACCTACTTCTTATTTTTCCCTTGAAATTTAAGTACTACTGCATTGAAATTTCAAAATTTCACCAAATAGATTTTTAAAAAAAATAAACCTAGTAGTTTAGAAACTACATTCAATTTGCTACAGATTCTATTGTTACATATTTTTGAAATAATATACATAACTTATTCATTTTTTTACATCAAGTTAACTAACTCTGATTTTTCTAAATTTTTTGCCACTTAAGGGCCTGTTTTTTCCATGATGATCCTGCACATACCCATCAGATTGTGGCATATCATACGTAGACATCTGGTAATTTCTTAGCTCTATTAGTTGTTGTAGCAACTCATCCTTTTGGCTATATAAAGGGGTTTGGAATAGGGCAATGCATCATCATCAGAGAAGGAGAAGATTTTATTAGGAATAGGAGGATTTTTATAGTACACTATTTATGCTCTATGGAATGTTTAAGTTGTCAAGACCATTAATCAGATTGGCATCTAACATTTCCTTTTAGTTGATTTATTGCAAGAAAAAATATTAGTAAGGATAAATCTTTGAGATTGTGCATTTTATGGCCTTTATCACTAATTTATTTTTATTATATTGTTTATGTTGAATGTTCTATGTCTAGTCTTATGGAGAAAGTCTTGGTAATTGTTTTATATTCCATTAGCTTTTATGTTTAATTCTATCTTTTAGAAATTGGATCATGTTCATTATACTCTTTCATTTTCTATGAAGGTTATGCTAAAGTTTATATTATGTTGTAAGAGAAAAAGAGTTCTGTAAAGATAAAAGACATTATTGTTAATTTTAGGGTTTCTTATTCTTGTCAAACCTTAATGGATGCTTCCCATGGGAAGATATGAATGACTAATCTGTGCTTTATACAACCTTACTTTTTTTTCTCTTTCCAACAATGAAGGGTCTGTGGCATTTTGAGTCCATTTCATTAGGAATGAGGAGTTCTTAAAATTTGAAATGTTGTAAAAGCATTGGTGCATTGTCACCCCTTTTGGTTTTTTCCATTTCTCCTCCCCCTTCTCCCACAATATATAGAAAAGAGTCAACTTCTATAAAAATCCTAAAGATTATTCTTTGTGGTGCAATCAGGTCCCCCACTCATTGAATTTCCCATAAGGCTACTTGGAGAGGTGCAAGATTTTATGATCAATAGAAACCTTGAAGAAGAAGTTTGCATTGAACAACTAGAGGGTTTTTAGCTTTTAGAAGAAAAATATTATGTATGCAGATTAAGGAAGGCATTGTATGGTCTAAAGAAAACACTTAGAGCATGGTATTCATAATTAGACCAGAACTTGCAACAACATGGATTCAAAAAGGGATGTACAGATAGAAATATTTACTTCAAATTAGAAGGTGAGCATGTGATCATTATTGTTGTATATGATGATGGCATCATATTTGGAGGTAGCTTTGATAAGATATGTAAAGTACTTGCTACACATATGCAAGATGAATTTGAGATTTCAATGCTAGGAGAGTTGTCATTTTTCCTTGGTTTAGAAATTATACAAACTAATGGCAGGATATTTATATCTCAAACTAAATATGCTAAGGAAATTCTTAAGTAGTTTGGAATGGAAGAGAGCATACCAGTTAGTGCTCCTATGATAACTAGTTGTAAATTGAGAAAATAAAATGAATGCCCAGAGTGCAAATATAAAAAATGTATAATTCAATGATTAGAAGCTTTCTATACCTAACTACATCAAGGAAAAATATAATGCAAGTAGTGTTTGTGGTAGCAAGGTTTTAGGCTACTCCTAAAGAGTCTCATGTCAATGAAGTGCAAAGAATTTTTAAATATATCAAAAGTACTATTGATTATGGATTGTGGTACCCAAAAAGTAAAGATTTTAATTTACCAACATTTATAGATGTTGATTGGGTTGGATGTGTAGATTATAGGAGGATCACTAGTGGTACAATTAACCACTACCAAGAAGGCCCCAGAAGAGGCCATGATTGAATTCAACACCAGGTTTCATAAAACCTAGTAGAGGATTCCTATGACAACCAAGCCTTCGATAGCCATAGTATTCATGTTCTATCTAAAAACTTTCAATTCAGACATTGGAGTCATGGTACAGGCAATTGGAAGAGATACCATGCCTGATGCATATGAGGTAGTTTTTTAGGTAGAGAAAAATCTAATTGACATCAGAAAGCTCTCACCATGACCCCCAATGCCCTTTTTCACAAAGATCTCAAGAGGACCCTAGGAGGAAGTTATTCCTAACACCTCCACCTCTCTCCCCAACACATCAATGGTACTACCACCATCAAGATATGTGTACTAGAGCACACAACCCAACATGTCAGGTTCTTCTTCATTGAAAGAGGATTTAAATGATTTAAAGAGCCTCATGAGAAATTTTTCCAATGAGTTGGCCATTATCAAGCAACAAAAGGCAGCACCCCCAAATCCTCCCACATAATATTATCAAGGAGGAAGGTCACCTTATCGGAAAAACACATACCAAGGAGCTCTAAAAAGAGGAAATCAACAAGCATCCATAGGATAGATAGTCCCAGTTACCATGCCACATTAGATTGCCAAGAAAAACCCCAATAAATATTTGATCCTAGGTCAGAATAACCTAGCAAAAGATGAGCATGGTGTTTCCTATGCAATGATAGCCGTGTACGCCCCAAAATTGTCTGAGGGGAAATCTCCAATAGAAGATAGTAGAACAAAGAAGCCAAGGAGTATTTTCAAATACGAAGGATTATCAATCTCCCAAAATGGAGAATGCCTAGTTCAATGTATAGACACATGGGATGTCTCTAGAATAGGAATTATATATCCCACCCAACCAAGTACTCTTCTCTTGGATGGAAGAAGAATAATAAATATTCATAATTGATGTTTTGACAACCAATGATCCATAGGTGTAGTCAAACTACAATACACGATCCAAGAGGAGAAGCATCAGAGAGTATGTACAACAAACTCTCCAGCAGCAGCGACCACAATGACCACAACCACAAGCACAACAAGCTTAACAGATACCACCAACTCAATGATCAAAAGCTCAATTGTCCTCACAAAAATATATGGACAAGAACTTGAGTCCATCCACATCGGATTGAACTTTACCTAAGGAAAAATAAACACTACCATTTAAGCCCAAGGTCTTGCTAGTCAGAACGATCAATGTGGTAGAGCAACTAAAGAAGGCCCCTACCAATGTGTCTTTGTGGGAAATTCTATTAATATAAAAAATAAAAGGTCATGCTTCAAAAGGAATTGAAAGGTGAATAACAATCTCCATAGTGGATATGATCCCATCACATAATCAAGATAGAGGAAAAGGGCCCGCATCGGATCCCCAACGCTAAGGAGCTTTGACATAAATAAATTACATAGAGAAAAAAAAATTGAAAAATAGGTAAGAAAATTGAAACCCACTCCTTTCTCTCTAAATATTATTGTTGAAGACAAGCTTTTGCACAATAATATTATTTATTTAGGAGCTAGTACCATAGTCATGCCCAAACAAGTGGTTGACGCCCTAAAACCAAAGTATGAGCCTCTTGGGAAAGAGATCATGTAATTAGATGGGAAGAAGGTCCCAACTATTAGCCTCATTAAGGGTCCTCCTTTGAATCTCTTCTCCAATTTGAGCTAAACTATCAAGCAAGAAGTGGTCATAATTGACATTTCCCCTATCTTTGAAATGTACCTTTCAAGAGATTTCATGACAAAGCTAGGCAGATATCTAGCGCTTAATTGGTTCAAATTGATATTACAAACTAATCATAGGGAAAAGATGAAGATCCTATATGAATCCCTTCATCTTGAACATATAGTGAAGGATGCAGTAGTAATATTTGAGGCAACACATACTTCCTTCTTGAAAAAGGAGATGTATTGCATAGAAATGTTGGAAGATGAGGATACAAGCGATCGGACCCCTGAGGAGGAGGTCCTGCTTATTCAATTCATCAATTCTGATCCTTTCAATAATTTCCATGCCACTAGTTTAGGCACCTACATGATCCTCGATGAGGATTGATTCAACCTCTTCCAAAATTAGTGAAGGAACCAAAAGAACCAAGTAGGCCAAACAATAACAGCTTATAAAAACTTTATTTTGATGGTGCCAAATGCAAAATTGGTTCCAAAGCTGACATTCGACTAACATCTCCAACTTGGTTAGAGACGTTTAGAGCCTTCTGTTTCTAGTTCCCATGTTGAAACGACACATAATATGATGCACTAGTACATGGATTGAATTTGGAAAAACAAATGGGCATTAAGTGAATATAGGTGTTTGAGGATTCAAAAATGGTCGTAAGCTAGGTCCGCAGGTAGACAACTACAAAAATGTAAGGATGAGATCCTATCAGCACAAAATATGTGACCTGATTGAAGGTTTCAAAGCTTTTAACATAAAGGTTATCCCACAATCTTAGAACTTTTTTGTAGACCAAATGGCTTCCATGGGCTCACAATTCAAGCCAACCTCTTAATCAACCAAAAGTCAACATTTGGTGCATACCATTTTCCACCCCTCTATACTCAACAACAACTAGAACTAGAAAGTCTTTGAGGATGATGCTCATATTTCAACCTTCATGCAACAAGAGGGGGAGTTTTTGGATCTACCATGAGCTAAAGAAGGAGAAAATACTGAAGGAAAATTAATCCAATTAAATGGAAATAAACTACTGTGGGGCCTAATTTCCCTTCAAAATCTCTTTGACTATGATGATGCTAGAAATAGTAAATGAAGGTTCATGACTGATGAAGGAGACTATGGAGATCTCGACGCTGGAGGTGGTAGGAAGCTAAAAATTAGTAAAATCATGCCATAGGAGAACAAGGATAGGCTAAAGGACATGTTCTTAAAATATGATGGAGTTGTAGCCTAGACATATGATGACCTCAAGGTATACAATCCCAACATCATCCAACATACTGTCAACTTGGCTAAAGGCTCTAAACTCATCTAACAAAAGAAAAGACCAGTTAACCCCAAGGTAGAAGCACTAATGGCACATGAGCTTACCAAGCTAGTTGATTCAAATATTATCTATCCGATCAAGCACTCTACCTATGTATCCAATCTAGTCTCGATACAAAAGAAGAACAATGACATATGGCTCTATGTGGACTCTTGGGATTTAAATAAGGATTCAATAAAAGACCACTATCCTTTTCCTTAAATGGAGTAGATTCCAAAAATCGTGGATGGGTTGGAGATGTTCTCACTACTTGATGATTTCTTAGGCTATAATAGGGTTTATGTAAAGGAGGAGGACCAACACAAAAAAATGTTCAACACTAAGTGGGGAATGTTCACATATGCAAAGATTCCCTTCAAACTCTCCAATGCAGGAACCACTTTCCAACGAGTGATGGATACTACCTTCAAGGGATTGATCAATAAGATCATCCTCATATATCTGGATGACCCAACCATTTTCTCCAAATAAAAAAATTATCATTTTAATCTTTTAGAAATAGTCTTCCAAAAGTGCCAACAGTTTGAGATTTCCTTAAATCCCAAAAAATGTGATTTTGGAGTACCACAAGGAAAGCTACTTGGTTTTGTGGTATCAAAAGAAGGAATATCCATAGATCTCAAGAGGGTGAAGGCTATAACAAAGCTGCCACTACGTGCCAACCAGAAGGGGTTACAATATTTTCTAGGAAAAGAATAATTTCATCATTTGGTTTATTTTGGATTTCATAGGTATCACGAGACCCCTCATGTTGATGATGAAGAAGGGCTTAACATTCTAATGGACCCTTGATGGTAAGCTCTCTTTTGAGTAGGTTAAGGAATCCATTTCAACAACTCTAGTGTTAGCTAACGTGGACTTTTCCATGTATTTCCTCCTATATGTTTACAACAACCAACATAACATAGCCCATGTGCTCACCCAAAATGATGAAGGAGGTAGAGAGCATCCCATTGATTTCCTTTCCTGAACCCTTAAAGGATATGAAATCAAGTAGAACTTCATTGAAAACCAGGGCTTTCCTATCATCAAAAGCCTAAAAAAAATTTGACATATGGTTTCAACAAGCAAAATAAACATCCTTGTTGCTTGTCCCTATTGGCCTCCTACAACGATTTAATAACTAAGCCCTTACAACCATGATTCAAAGATTGGACATCTAACCTAAATAGCTATTTTAATCATCATGAAGGTGCATTTAACTTGTCAACCTAGGGACGTGAACTTGAAATGGGTCAGCATAGTATGTGCACTAGGAACTCAAAGTAGCCATTTCATTCTACAACTAAGGAACACAATGCTAAAAGTAAATTGCTCATAAGGGAATACCATAAATTCCAATCATCAATCAACTACATAAAACTAAAATGCATAACATTAATGAAAATCTAAGCAACAAACAGGGCACTACTCTATCTGATTTGGCTACAAGAACAGTCACAAAATGAAATTCTAGTGGCTACAAAAATAGTTAGTGCCATATTTCTAACTAGTTACTAAACAAAAAGTAATACTAAACTAGTACTAAAATAAAAGGACAGATTACTCACCAAGTGGGCTCCCTTGGATAAGTATCCTCTAAAACTAATGAGAACTCAAATACTTGAACTCAGAACTTTATTTTATTCACTATAAATCATGAGTACAAAAGAGTAATGTATCTAAAAAACTTGACAGTGCTAGTACAATATCAAATCATGCAACCTCCTAAGAAGAAGTATCAAATCTTTATTTATACTATCAGCTAAATAGGGAAATCAACTCCATGATTGGGAGGATGCCATTTAGGGAAAATAGAGAAAGTGGAGTGGTGACAGTTACGCGTGCATGGAATCTAGTCAAACATGCAAGTCCAAGCATAGATTTAGCACAACAGTAACACTTGTGTTTGCTTAATCATTAAAGTCCACTACAAGGTGGTTACATTCGGTTTGCATGATGAATCTTTTTTTGTTGACCTCCTTTTGACCTTTGAGCAATTCCTTTGCTAAATGTTACCATGCATTCCCAATTGGTGATTTCTTCCTCAACTTAGCGTCTTTAAATTAAATCTGCATGGCAATGTCAATATGTACAATAACTGCATATCTATAACCACCTTAAGGAACATTCATTAACCACATGCAAAAATCAATATAGATAATCCACATAATATGCCAATGTCATTAAAACTTGTAGAAATAGGATTAAGCCTAATGTCAATGGTTTGAGGGAAACATTATGAAAATATCAACATTTAACATCTAATTCCATGACAACTGCCAACGAATAAGCTATAGATTCTACTCAAAGTTGGACCAAAAACTAGGCTCGTCACTCCCCCAACCTAACATTTTGTTGGTCCTCCAATAGGGGAAGGGATGTTCTTCTGTTTGCTCAAAGCTCTAAAATTTGCAACTGATAGTTGTCCAACATTAGTGGTTGCTATGCATGAATCAGGATCCCAATATAATCCTCCAAACCTGTCGAATATGTCCCATCTCTATTTTTCTACAACAATGTCATACTAGTAGAACCTGAAGTTTGGCATGGGCCACATGAGAATGGGTGGTTGAAAAGTTAGGGGAAGCCAAAATCATCCTTTTGTTCTCCCAATCTGAATATACTTATCAATCCTTTTTAGTGTTGCAGTATAATTGGTGATGGAATGAGGTTTAGCCTAGATTTTAGCTCATCATTTAGGCTATTCCATCTTTGTGATAGGTATCTTCTCATAATTTCCTCCTTTGTTGCTGCCTTTACCTCATACTCATTGTAAACTGCCTCAATCCAAGGCATAATCTTCTTGCCATAACTAGGTATGAGAATCTTTTTGTGCCATTCTCTGTAAATATCCCTTAGGTTGCTTGATTCAGCCATAATGGGTAGAGGAATATTAGACTCCAATTGCTTATAAGCCCCATGTTGTTGTCCCCAACTAATCTCATTTTTTACCCAATACATGAATTCCCTTAATTGGAAATCCCTAACATACAATAGAAAATTTCAATCATGATCTTTAGTTACAACATAATTATGCAAATAAAACTCACATAGAAAAATCTTTATTTTAGAGGAGGGGGCAATCCGATAAGCACTGAAAAATTCATTAGGAGTGTCAATAGAAAGATTCAAACCTAAGACAATCCTTGACAACTTAAAAGAGAGATATTTCTCTTTCAGGTGTAGAACATAGACCCTTGGAGGGGCTCTGCATTCCAAGATCTGTGGTACCAAGGTTTCCATATCATCCGCCCTCTTCTTCAAGGTGGCAATTTTTGCATCTTTATCTTCAATTTCCTCATCTCTCTTTTGAATTTCCTTCTTCAATTTTTGTTTCTCCTTTTTCCATTCTTCCTCCCTCCTTTCTATTTCTTCCCATAATTTCAAATTTTCTTTATGTACTATAAAATCAGGAGGATTGTGAATTCCTACCAGTATTTTCATTGATGGTTGCTCCTCATATAGTACTATCTACATGGACTCAGGCTATCTAGTTGTCTCTGTCTATAGGTGTACTATTTCTTCTCCCACTTCTTGTTGTAGGATCTCTTGTTGTTCTTTTTGTGGCTGCAGGAACTCCTAGTCTAGTTCTAGCTGTTGCTATAGGACTTCTTACTATAGGACTTCTTGCTCATTTTGCAGGAAATCTTGATTTTCCACAAACTCTTCTACAATGTTAGCAATGTCGTCCAGTGTTATATTTGCTGCTCTCCTAAATGTGTCTTCTTCTTTGACATTCTCCTACCCCATTAGAGCTTTAGGGTCCTCATGTCATGTCTCACCAGGCTTAGGGATTTCCTATGGAGGTGTACAAATTGTTGGCCTAGCTGGTCTTGATTTCTTGGGAGGGCTCTCACATTTTTCTTTGGCTACAAGATGAACAATGGCAGCCTTCCCCTTCTTAGAACTTGGGACCTTTCTTTCTATATTTTGTGTTTTAGCTTTCCCTTTTCTTGTTTATACTTCTCTCTTTTGCACCCTAGTTCTTATCAGGGTTTCAAGGGGAACGTCGTCATCAGAATTTGATGAAGAGCTCTCTTTTTCTAACTACTTTGATTCATAAAAACTAATGTCTATGGTTTCTTCTACTGCAGGAGGGTTCATACTAGAGCCAACACTAGAGGTTGAAGCACTAAGAGTGGCTTTAGTCATGCTCAATCTCCTACTAGGCCTACGAGGTTGAGGTAAAACCCTAGGTTGCAACTACTCAAGTCTAATTTGATCAACATTTATAAATTTTTCCCAGGTCATTCCAAATACATCATGCAGAGACTTCTCAACTAGAAATTTAATCAGACAATGGTGGGAAACAAAATTATCCCTACCTTTTTAGGTCTTGGCTGCCATGATTGAGAGAAGATTGTATAATGCATTTGACACATTCATCCTCCTTCCATGCCTCATGTGATTCAAAATCTTGAAGTACACGAAATGAAAATTTGACTGGCGACTCTCATAGGTGATGTATTTGATAACATAAATGACTATATTCTTCCATGGTTTGGGTAGAGACATTCTCTTTGCACCCTATTTATCTATGCTCAATGGAGGGTCATTTGGCTATGTAAATTCGGCCCTAGCTGATCTGGTGTCTCTGGAAGTAGGGTAATTTTCACCATTAGCAAGTAACCTTGTGACCTCTGCAATTATTTCCTTAGTTGCCACAACTTCTAACCCTTTTACTGTGGCTTTTCCTTTAGAAAATGTCTGGGTGAACTCTAGTGCAATGCTCTCACCAAAATCATCCAGCTTCAAGAAGTAATCAATCCATCTGCAATTTCTAAATTTGACCAGGCATTGTTCATCCTACAATAAAACATCATGCACCATGGGTTCATTTCAAATTAACCCAACTCCCATTTTTTGCAATCAAACAAATACTCTGTGATTTCTTTCTTGCAATTCCATCTGAAAACCAAGTTCACCTTCCTACAATACCTGCTAAATTTCTAGTGCCAATATCGATTGAATTTTCTCTTTGTTTTGTTTCACCTTTTTTCTTGTGTTAGTGTAATTAATTATTTATTACACTAGCATAAGTTAACTTAGGTCATGCATTTATTTTATTAAGTCCTAGGTTGCATAAATTATAAATCATTAATAAATGGGGTAATTTCCTATTCCATGTTTGTAGGTATAAGATTCCTTCTAGAAGATGAGTTGTCCTTCTAGAACTTATCTCAATCTTTATCATTTCCTAGGTAGGGTTCACATGTTGTCACATCTTGTTAGATCAAGACACATGGAAACATCATATTGCATCTTGCATCTCTCTCATGCCTCTATATTTAAGGCATTTGTACATTTGTAATCATCTCATATTCTAGATCAATTGTAATCTCCATTTGCATGCCCTTAGTTGCAACACTTTCTGTGTGGTTGAATTTCTTCTTGGAGGTCCTCTTGAAGGATGCAGCTTTAGGGACATTGTGCATCCATCATTTCAACATTCTATCAGATCCATTCCATTGAAAGTTCATCCCAAGATCAAGAAAGTTGGGCTAGAGAGATTCATCACAAGCTTGAAGGTTTCCATTGCAGGATACTTGACTCCACCCGAGGACCAAGCTAATTTCTGAAGTAGATTGAGCCAAATCCGAGCTTGCCATTGTCTTTAGAAGGCCTCAAAACCCTAGGATCACCTATCCAATCATCAAAATTGGATTCATCAACTTGGGAGCCATCAAAAAAATAAATTTGGGTTTGCAAAATCAATCGTACTATCCATACGGATGTAACTAGGGTTAAATGAAATGGAGGATGGCGCTCTCAGGTGCATGTTGCAGACGTGCTAGGGCATTTGTGCCCTAGCCCTGTTCACCTCTGAAGCTTTTGGAAACTGCATGGGAGGGGCGTTTGTGTGGTGCAGGTACGGGCTAAGGGTGGCTCTTTTTTTTGTTCCCTTTCTTTTATGCATGGGTGTTGACTTGGGAGTGCTTTAGCGTGAGCATTTGGGGCTTGGTGCGGACATTGAGCTGTCCAAAGACAGTAATCTCTTTCTCCTAAGGGTTGAGCTTTTGATTGCTTTTTTGGCTAGGTGGAGCTTGTTGTTTGCTGGTGTTGGGAGGTGTTTACTTGTGTTATTTTCTTTTGTATGCAATCTTGTGGTGGCTGTGAGATAGGCTGGTTTTGGTTTGGGGCTTCTTGGCTAGAGTTTTTAGTGTAGGGTTTGCATGGCAAGAAATCCACCTATTGGTGAGGTGAGGGGGGCTGCTGCGATGATGGAGGATGGTGATGGGGCTTTGGCTAGAGAGGGTTTGACAAAATCTAGTACCTTTAAATTGAATAAGATAAATGGATGCCTAGAGAGGGCTCATGTACATCCTGTGCTAGTGATTCAATCGGAGGCGGTAGCTGAAGACTTGGATTACTACAGTAAGCATGTTTTGATTTGTAAGTTTATGGGGATGAGGGTTTCTCTTTCTTTCCTGGACACTTGGATCCGCAAGACATAGTCTCCAGAGGGTGGTTTTGATGTTCTATTAGCTGCGAATAATTTCTTCCTGGTTGATTTCTCGTGCATTTCAGATCGAAATAGGGCATTTGAAGGGGGGCCTTATTTTTATAAAGTAGGTCTTTTCATAAAACCATGGCATGCAGGCTTTAATTTGGCGGAAGAGTTGCCTTCTAGGGTCCCTGTTTGGGTTCACCTTCCTCGACTGCTGCTTGAATGTTGGCGAACTGATATATTACAATCGATTGCTTTACTACTAGGTAAGCCTATTGGTCCTTCTCAACATACTTTGGATAAGAGAATCTTTTCTTATGCGAGGGTTTGTTCAAGATTGATCCGAGTCAACCTCTACCCGATTCTATTGATTTGACTGTTGGCTCTAATTCCTAGACTTAGCCATTGGATTATGAAATATTGCCTTTTCGGTGCCGGCTATGTCATGAATATGGACATCTGCAGTGGAGGTGTCCTCAGGATTTTGGTGCATGAGGTGCAAGTAATGTAGGTAACCAATCTAATCTGAGGGTGGAAAAGGGTAAGGATCCCATGCAGGGAATGGCAGTGGACAAAGATGGTTTTGTTCCAGTTAAACCTCACAATCGTGGTCGAGGTCAAAAGAAACATTTTAAGGATGGGTAGGAAGGGGATACTTTCAATAGATTTGAGGCTTTGGATGAGTTAGTTTAGGAGGAAGGGTTTCCAGCTAGCATGCAGGTGGAGAATGGCTTTGGTTCTAAGGAGTTGTTTGAAGCACAACCTTTAGTAATCATTGGATTGGATCAGCTTGGTGGCCAGGATCCTCAATGGGTGTCTGGTCTATCTCCTTCCGCTCTAGCTCTAGGTGTGGGGAGTGGGATGACTGTTGATTCTAGTGCCTCTTCTAGTGCTAGTAAGTTTTGCTCTAAAGTTTGGGGTACCTCAGACTTAGGTAAGATTAAGTCTTCTTCCTCTATTCTGGGTGTGCAACAAAAATCTCTTAAGAAAGGGATTCCTAAAATATCAGATAAGGTTGGTCACAAAAAGGACCGAGAAAAGGTGAAGCTAGCTGGAGAGATATTGGTTGAGGCTGGTTCGGTGAGGACTATTGATGCTTACTTCTCCCAACCCCAATGATGTTAGTTCTTTCTTGGAATGTGAGGGGTATGAATAGCATCCCTTGATAAAAGGCTATTTGAGATTTGATCCGCATTCATTCTTCGGATGTGATTTTTTTTTAGGAAAATAAGTTATCAATTTATAGTATGTTATGTGTGGCTTCTAAGATTTGGGGTCGTGGCCAATGTCAATGTGTGGGTGCTTTTGGTAATTCTGGTGGAGTGGCTTGTTTTGGGGATCCTCGGAAGGTTAGTCCAATTTGGTGGATCTCCTATAAGAGTTCAATTTCTTGTGTTGCTTCTCATTTAGAGTTAGGGGAGAAAGTTATTTTCTCTAATATATATGGGATCATGTTAGATATGTAAGGTCTTTGGATCCTTACCTGCCTTGGATCCTAGCTAGGGATTTTAATGCTGTCATTTATTTAGAAGAGAAGAGAGGAGGTAGTGCTCATTTGGAGCCTTCCTCTAGGATCTTGCATGATAATATGGCTCTTTTGAGGTTAGTTGATGTCAAGCCAACTGATGGAGTCTTCACTTGGAATAATAGGAGAACTAGAGATGCTGCTATTTCTGAAAGACTAGATAGAATTTTGGTGTCTAGTTTTTGGATGGGGGATAGGTGGATGATTAGCTCTGAAATATTGCATTATCGAGGCTCTAACCATTGGAAAATTAAGCTTGTAGTTGATGTGCCTCAACGATGTGTTAGACAAACTTTCAAGTTCCAATTCATGTGGCTTCGGAATGAGTCACTTCATGATATGATTTCTGGCTAGTGGGATCTTGGGAAGCCAGCTTACATTACTGCTATGTACTCATTCTCAAATAGGTTACAATACGTCAAATACAAGTTGAAAAGATGGAATAGGAAATATTTTGGTAATTTGTTTCATGAAAAATAGAAGGATCAAGATAACTTGGACTTAATCACCAGACAGATTCATGATCAAGGCCTAACAGAAGAGTTGAGTTTGTTAGAGATCGCTGCAACAAAAGAGGTTGAGGAATGGGAGTTAAGAGAAGATTTTTTTTGGAAACAAAAGTCTCGTATTGAATGGCTTCAGGCTGGTGATAGGAATACTTCTTTCTTTCACAACTCAGTTAAAGATCAGACATAGGGTAATGTTATGTCTTCTCTTGTGTTGTCAGATGGGGAAATTTTGTCCTCTTCCACTTCTATCTCTATGGAATGTATTTGGTATTTCTCTTCATTATTTTTTGATGATTCACCTCTAGCTAAGGAGGCTGAAACAAGGATTTTGAACTGTATCCCATAGTTGGTGTCTAGTGAAATGAATGAATCATTGCTTTCTCCTATTACCTTGAGAATGTTGTGTTCCAGATGAAGAAAGGTAAAGCATCAGGGCCTGATGGATTCCCTGTTGAATTCTTTCAGGAGTTTTGGGAGGTGGTTAAATTGGACCTCTTAGAGGTTGTTAAGGAATCATTCATGAATAAACAAATGTTGAAGTCTCTGAATGCAACTTTTTTAGCTCTCATTCCAAAGAAGGTTGGGACTAATTCTTTGGATCTTTTTCGGCCTATTGCATTATGTAATGTTGTTTATAAGATTATTACTAAGTTGATTACTGAAAGGCTAAAACCCTGGCTTGGTGGGCTAATCTCTGAGGAGTAAGGGGGTTTTGTTGTTAGCAGAAAGATCATGGATGGTGTTGTGATTGCAGCTGAGACCATACATTCTATGGAATCCTCAAAAGAAAAATCTATGTTTATCAAGCTGGACATGGAAAAAGTGTATGATCGTATTAAATGGTGCTTTCTGTTTAAGATTCTTGGAGCTTTTGGATTTGTTAGAGATTGGATTGAATGGGTCAGGAGCTGTGTTACTTCTTCCTCCTTCTTGGTGCTTATCAATGGTGAGCCCACTGAGTTGTTTGGTGCTTCTAGAGGCCTCAGACAAGGAGATCCCTTGTCACCCTACTTATTTATCCTACTTGCGGAAGGATTGGGAAGGCTTATTCATGCTCAGGTAGCTAGCGGCCTAATTCAGGGTTGGAATTGAGGAAACGATCTTTCCCCTCAGTCTCATCTTCAGTTTGTTGATGATACTGCCTTGATGGGTAGGGCAAAGGTTGATGAGGCTTTGAACTGGTGCAGTGTTTTGGACAGCTACTTGGCGGCCTCTGGGTAGTGCATTAATGAGAGGAAGTGTTTCATCTACTTCTTCCATACTCCTAAGGTTATCCAAAGGAGATTAACAGGTATTCTTCATTTCCAAATCGGTTTGGTTCCTTTTCTCTATCTTAGAATCCCTCTTTCCATTCGGTCTCTCCCTAAAAGGTTTTGGCAAGAGACTCTTGACAAGTCTCAAAGATTGGTCAGCCATTGGAATTGCAAGTGGCTATCTTCAGCTAGAAGAGTGACTCTTTTAAAGTCTATGAACCAGGCTCTCCCTCGTTATAGGTGCTTTGTTCTTTCTTCTCCTTCAATTTTTATTAAAGATTTCAAGAGACTATCTCGCTATTTTTTGTGGTATGGCAACCTTCTTCATAGAAAGTGGAGCTTGGTGAAATGGAATGTTGTCTGTACGCAAAAGTAGGAGGGGGGTCTTGGTCTACAACAGACTGATTTGAATGGGCAGGCCTTGGCTGCTAAGTTGTATTGGTGTTGGTGTTCTCAACAACATATGTGGTGGGCTAAAATTCTTACCCTCAAATATTTTGGTGCGGTGGAAAGCATGGAGGTTGTTAGATTCAGTATGGAGGGGAAAGGTTCTATGATCTGGAGTACCCTCAAATGTGGTGCCAAGCTTGTTAAAGAGGGACTTTTTTGGATTTGTAATGGGGGTCGGGAAGCTCTCTTCTAGCATGACTCCTAGGATGGACATCTCCCTATTTTTTCATCTCATCCCCACCTTCAAGACTTGTGCCAGATTTTTGAGGAGGCGGGTTGGTGTCATGTGGTTGACTTCAAATCTCAACAATATTTGAGTCAGATTACTATGTCCAGGTGGAAGGACCCTCATGATTGGCCTCCTGGGGGTGTTTTGGAGGATCATCAAGGGCTTGCTAATATTCTTTCAAATTGTGCCTGCAACTCTCTTCTTGGGAGAGATGTGCTTGCTTGGGGTCCTGATTTGCATGGTAAATTTTTAGTTGCCTCTAGTTATCAGGTTTTGGACAAATAGGTTTTTGGGAACTCTGAGGTTCCTTGGTGGAAGCATGTTTGGAAAAAATTTGCTTGGCCTAAGTGTAATTTTTTTCTCTTGGCTCATTGTCCAAGGTAAGTGTCTTACTTGGGACAATCTTTGGAAGCAGGGGTTCCAGGGCCCTTCCATGTGTGTTTTGTGTGGTCAGCATGAAGAATGCCTCTCACATATCTCCTTTTAGTGTTCATTTGCTAAAGGTATCTGGCATCACTAGTGGAATCTCTGGAGCTTATTGTGTTGCCATGTCTCTGTCTTGGATGATTTTTGGAGGAGTCAGTGATCATCTCCTGCCAAAACCTCTTTTCTTAAAATTGCTTGGAGCATTGGCCCTAGTTTGATTGTTTGGCATGTTTGGTTGGAGAGCAACAAATGAATTTTCTTGGATAAAAAAATGATCTTGGAGCAACTTTCAAGGCAGATTCTTGGGGCTTTGCAGGAGACTTTGACTGCAAAGTGTGATTTGTCTGTGGCTATTGATCTTGGGGACGTGGGTGTTTTTAATTCCTTGGGTCTTGTTGCTGGGGATAGGAGAAATTTGGGCAGTGTGCATCATAGGCATGGGCATGAGCGGGTGGCTCATGATGGCTTTTGGTGTCCACCTACTCTAAGGGAGCTAAAAATCAATACGGATGGGTCATCTAGGGGTAATCCTGGGAATGTTGGAGTTGGTGGTATTGGTAGAGATGGCCTGGGAGTGGTGGTGTTTTTCTTTTCTATGTATCGTGATTTACATACCAATAATCTTATGAAGGCTAGTGCTATTCTTATGGTGATTGAGCAGGCGGTTGGCCTTGGGTGGCGGTGGATTGTTTGTGATTCTGATTCTCAAGTGGTTATTGATATGTTTCATAATCGACAGTTGGAGGATGTCAATTGGCAGTTAGTTGTGGTTGTCAAGCAAATTATTTCTATGTGCTCTACTATGGAGTCCATTGTTTTCTGCCATATTCGATGGGAGTGGAATAGAGTGGCTGATGGACTGGCTAGATGGGCGACTGAGAGGACTAATTCTTGGTATGTGGATGGTTGGGGCAATCTTCCTAATGACATGGCCCCTATTCTTGAGGAGTGGGTGACTAAGGATATGAAGTGCCTCTTCGGTGTGAATTAATTCTTGTTTTGTTGGACCCCTTGTGGGTTTTTTCTTTTGACTTTGTATTGTTGTTCTGATTCAATAAAGTTTTTACCCTCTTTTTATTAAAAAAAAAAATTGTACTATCTATACAATTTGTAGTAAAAAATCATCCCGGTTAGTTGTCCTTTGAGGAATTTTTTTTTTAGCAGCAGGCCATTTTTCATTTTAGAAAAAAATTGGGCTTTATCTTCTGTATAGTTTGGCAAAAAAATATTTTGGGAAAATTATATAGTTTGCAGAAAAATTTATCACATCAACTATATATTAATTTACCCAGTCAGCATCAAGGTTGATTTTATTTATCTGCAAACTATAGGGTTTATTTCTATCGACATATTGGGGTTTAATTTTTTCATCAGTATTTTATTTCGGCTTCATATTTCACTACCAGCATAAATATTTCATTTCTCTGCAGATTATATATTTTATTGTTGGCATTTATATTAAAATTTTTGAATTGCCAAAATGGCAATATTCAAAAATTTGTAGTGTCATTCTTTAAAATTCAGCAAAAGGAATTTGTTTGGTCGACTAATTTCAATTTTTTGTAGGGTTTCATACTACGCCATCCACTGTACCCTATGTCCATGGTTTGACCGGATGTTACCCACCGACCATCATCTCGTCGAGGTTCCTTACCAAACCCGTACTCCAAACATTCACCACTGGAGCTATCTTTCCACCTCCACCCCACCAAGATCCCTACTGATTGTTTGTCATTGGCATGTTTTAATCCCCCACTAGTCGTGGCCTCAATCCTATCAACAACTGAGGGGTATACTTTTGATGGTTGCTCCACCCTTATTTCACTGCCCAGCTAGGCTGCTCAGCCTTGCTTCCACTCCCAAGAGGGGATTCATTTTTTTTGCCTTACTTTTTCCTTTGGTCATATCAGCGACTAGGTGCTAGCACTTGGGGGCTTATTTTTTGCCCCTATTTAGCCTACCAATTGCCTAATCTAGGCATATCTTTTCTTTTATCATAACTTTTCACCAGGGTATCAAAATTTAGCAAATGAGATACCATCGGAAAGAGAATTTGGTCTACTTTCTAGTGGTGATATCTATTCTAGAAAAAAAATTTGGCAAAAAAATATATAGTCAACTAAAGTCAAAACACTAATCTGGACTCAAAGGCTCATATCTTTGCAACTATTCATTGAATTTCAGTGATTCTAGTAGCATCAGGAAGGTAATTTAGAGCTCTTTTCATTAGTCCATTCACTTTGATCAGTTTTAGCTCCAAGAACTCTTGTATTAGATTTTTTTAATTTGGTGCATTTTTTCAATAACTTGGATATCCTAAAGCTTGGGAAAAGATTTTTTTGATTCGGGTGGCATCACTTCAGTTGCACGTCATCTTTGCAAGTTCTATTTGCTATTGAAGGTCATTGTTTTTTTTTTTTTGGAGAAATTTGATAGTACATTATGAGGCTTGCATATACTCCTTTGAATATGTTGCACAAGGTACCTAACTATAAATAATGATGAGATGGGATCATCCACCATCTCTAATCACTTGCATTGTTACCACATTTGTATGGTATAGTTCCTCGTCCAAGTGAAGGTATTCAAAAATTTGCTTGGAGTTGTAGCAGGTACACTGTCTTGGAGATCATTGCTATGCAAGTTGATTGTGATGTTTTGAGATATATTGATCATTGTGATTGTCCTCACATCCTATGGACTAAGCTTTGGGAGATATATGGAGATTCAGATACTCCACCCTTCCCTAATGGTCATGATTCAGAATGTCATTCCTCAGATTAAGTAACCCATGGTGATATTGTTGTGCAGGAGGTTGATTTCCTTAAATCTCCCGAAGAGGTTGACAAGGTTTCTTCAGATGTTTCTTCTCCATCAAAGATAGTTGGTATACTTTCACATTTAGTGATTCCTTGTCTAGATTCATTGATTGAGGCTTCCATCATTCATCAGGACACATTTAGTTTTCTAGACTTGACATCACAAGATGGCTTTGTTTTAGGTATCAATGACTTGGCTACTTCTATAGGTTTCGAGGACATTCTTGAGGGGATATCACTCCTCTATTCAAATATGACTTTGGAGAGTTTTCTTGAGACTCCTCATCCTTTTTTCTTGACCTTGATTGAAGATCCATAGACTATCTTGGAGGCACTTGGTTTCTCTTCAGAGATTTCATATATGAGACTTCTTCCCCCTCATTCCATTCAAGAGTTGGAGTTTCTTCAGCATCCACCATGGGATTTGCTTCTTCCTAGTGGGAGACATGTGGTTTGGACACATTTGTTGCTTCAAACTTCTTTCAGTGGTTTTGAGGACACTTCATTGTGGGGGGGGGGAATCTAGTCTCCATCACATTCATTCCATCACATTTTTTGGATATTGTTCAGCATTAGTTTCCACATAGTCCTAGTTTGTTACCCTCTTCATTGATTGTGGCATCTTCATATTCAGGAAAGGAGACACATGAGTAGAGTTCAGAGACATCATCATCATCCATGTTCATCCCTCCTTCCTTCCATTCCTATCTAGAATGAGAAGCATCCCTACATTTACACTTGGTTCTGTTTCTTCCAAAAGGGAGACAAGTTTTTGTCGACATTGGATCATGTTTTGTCTTCAAAAACTTACCATTTTTGCAGGTGATCACATCTTCTGAGGGGGCTATATAGTCTCTCTCTTTCCCTTCTATGGGGGGCTATTGATTGTATTGTATCCATTTGACGAATGGTGTACTTGGGGGATATTTGGGAGTCCTCCATCCTTCCCATCCTTTCTCACTTCTTTGCATTTCATCTCCTTTTTGGAGAGGGGTTTTGTTCCCACTAGGCTTTCCCCTTTTCTCCATTTGTGGGAGATTAGTTGCATCTTCACCATGTAAATGGGTACCTAAGATGGTCCCGCCTCATAGCCGGGACCCATCATCTTTTCATAATCATTACATTTTTCATCTCCTCCCTAAGTTGCACTTATGGGGGGTGTTAGTGTAATTAATTATTTATTACACTAGCATAAGTTAACTTAGGTCTTGCATTTATTTTATTAAGTACTAGGTTGCATAAATTAGAAATAATTAATACATGGGGTAATTTCCCCTTCCATGTTTGTAGGGATAATATTCCTTCTAGAAGATGAATTGTCCTTCTAGAACTTATCTCAATCTTTTATCATTTCCTAGGTAGGGTTCACATGTTGTCACATGTTGTTAGATTTAGGCACATGGAAACATTTTATTGCATCTTGCATCTCTCTCATGCTTATATATTCAAGGAATTTGTACATTTGTAATCATCTCATATTCTAAATCAATTGTAATCTCCATTTGCATGCCCTTAGTTTTAACACTTTCTGTGTGGTTGAATTTCTTCTTGGAGGTCCTCTTGAAGGCTGGAGCTTCAGGGACATTATGCATCCATCATTTCAATAGCTTGCAACATAGGATTTCAATGGGGTCAATAATGGCAAGAAAAGGAGTTATAAAGGAGAATTATGTTGGGCAGAAATGGCGGTTGCAGTTAGTGTCACTTCACACATGCAAGTCGTCCTCTTACTCGGATTTCAAATTGGCTCATTTTAAATTTTTTGATAGCCTAGCATGAATTGACACATGTGCAATATATTTTCATCTTTTTCTTTCCCCCACCCAACCTAAATTTGGACATGTGTCCACACATACGAGATGAGAGTGGTGATTTGATAGGGAATAATGACATGTTATGTGAATGTCTATACTAATGTACAACGATTAAATGAATTGACTTAAAAGATGATTGAAAGATAGCAATTAATGTGCACATACCTGAATGTGTGGAGGATTCATTGTGAAGATTGTGGAGAAAGTACTACTCACCTTTTAGAGGAATAAATTGAGCAATTAATGAAGATAAAGTGGAATGAGGTGAGGTGGAATGAAGTGATGAAGAGAGAGGAAGGTGGTGATGGATAGGTGGATGGGTGAATGGGTGGAGAAATGGACTCCCACATAACTGGAAGTATTTATTATGAGAAGTATGTACCTTAATTAGCTAGAAGGAGGGACACTAGGTCCACTTCCTTTAGCTGTAGGAAGCTCAGGTGCTAAATGTTGGGCTAATTGCTGCAGGAACTCTTCTTTGGAAGCTGGCTTATGATATAACCTGAGGCAATGACCATTGAAAATTAATTTGAATCTAATGGGGTCAATGGTAGTAAGCTAAAAAACTCCATTAGGAAAGACCTCAGCGACTTCATATGGTCCTAGCCACCTTGTATGCAATTTTCTTGCATTGGCCTGATATCTTGAGTCATAGAGTAAGGCCCAATCTCCTGGTTGGAATTTTTTGTCCTTGATAAATTTGTCATGCCACATGATTCTTTGATTTTGCACTACCTCTATATAATGCATGGTCACTCTTCTTATCTCATCCAAAGCATTTAGCTACATGATTCTTTCTCTTTGTGCCTCAAAAATATCCATCCCCAAATCTACTCCAGTCCGAAGAGTCTTATATTCAAATTCAATGGGCATCATGGTTGTCTTTCCATACAACTCAAATGGAGTGAAGCCTATAGTTATTTTCTAGGTTGTCCTATATGCCCAAATAGCTTCTGGTAATTTGTTTTCCTAATCCTTTCTATGGATAGCTACCATTTTGCTCAAAATGGCTTCAATTTCTCTGTTGGTCACCTCAACTTGGCCATTAGCCTAGGGGTGATAAGGATTAGACTTCATGTGTGCTATGTTGTACTCATTGACTAGTGTTGCAACAAGGGTTGATGTGAATGGAGCTTCTTGATTAGTCACTATTTCTCTTGGAACTCCATATCTTGTGAAAATATCCTCATAAAGAAAATTTTCAACCTTGTTATCTCTTGCATGCTTCATGACCTTAACTTCTACCCATTTTGTCACATAATCAATACATACCAAGATATGAGACTTACCATTTGATGGAGGATCAAAGGACCCACAAAATCCAATCCCCACTTGTCAAAGGGAGTGATTACTACTTGAGGGAAAAGTGGCATCTCATTAGATCTTGTTGGTCTTCCCATTCTTTGACATTTATCACATTTTCCGGTATACCTTCCTACATCCTTGTGGAGTGTTGGCTTGCAATATCCTGTGTTAAAAATCTTCATTGTTGTCCTCTTGGCTGCAAAATTTCCTCCACATGGTTCGTTGTGGAATGCATACAAGATGTCATATGTCTCATCTTCTCTCATATATCTCCTCATGACATGGTCTGATCCAATATAAAACAAACATCTAGCAATCCAAGAGAAAGGAAAAGATTTTTCAATGAGTGCCCTTTTCTCTTTTGGAGAGAAGTGAGAAGGAACTTTACTTGTGATCAAATAATTGGCTATGTCAGCATACTAAGGTGTTTATATGCTAAGGGAAAATAGATGCTCATCAGTGAAAGAGTCATCTATTGGCTGATTATCTTATGATGTAGTCAGCCTTGAAAGAAAATCTGCAATAATATTGGCCTTCATTGGCTTATCCACAATGGTTATATCAAACTCATGCATCAATAATAACGATCTTGCTATCCTACCTATGGTCAAAGGTTTATTCATGAGATATCTAATGGTTGCATGATCAGTGTGCACAAATATTTGGTAACCTATTATGTAATGTCTAAATTTGTTCAGTGCATAGATTACTGCCATCATTTTTTTCTCTATCATTGTATAATTGAATTCAGCTCCTTACAAATTTTTTTTGACAAAGTAAATAGAATTTTCAATAGCTCCTTTCTATTCTAAGACTAATCCTATGGCATAATCTGATGCATCAGTATGGATGTGGAAATGAAGCTCCCAATTAGGTATTTTGAGTACTGGAGCATGAGTCAAAGTTGCTTTCAATTCAGAAAATGCCTTGTCACAAGCTTTAGTCTATTGGAATTCAACATCTTTAGTGAGAAGAGTATACAATGGTGCTACTACCTTGCTGAAATCCTTGATGAAACACCCATAATATCCTGTATGACCCAAGAAAATTCTAACATCCTTTTGTTTTGCAGGTGTGTGCAGATTTGTGATTACCTCAAACTTTGCAGGATCTACTTGAATTCCCTTGTGGGAGATGTAGTGGCCAAGAACTACACCTTCCTGCATCATCATGAAGCACTTTCACTATTTAAGGACAAGTTATGGTCTTCACATCTTCGTAGGACTCTCCTGAGATTTTCTAATGCTTGATTAAAATCAACACCATAAGTGGTAAAGTCATCCGTATAAATTTCCATGCAATCATGAGAAATGTTTGAGAATATGCTAATGGCTGCCCTCTAAAATGTTGCAGGTGCATTGCATAAGCCAAATGGGATTACCAAGTAGGCATAGGTCCCCCATGTACAAGTAAATGTGGTCTTCTCCTAGTCCTCTAGTGCAATTTGGATATGGTTGTAGTCATTGAATCCATCTAGAAAAGAAAAGTATTTTTTTCCTGCAAGTGTGTCCAAAACTTGATCAATGAAGGGAAAGGGAAAGTGGTATTTCTTGGTGGCAGCATTAAGTTCCCTATAATCAGCACAAACTCATCATTTCCCTCCTTTCTTGGGCACAGTGACTAATGGAGATACCCACTGACTATTTGAAATAGGGCAAATAAATTCTATATCTAGTAATTTCTGCAGTTCCCCTTTTACAATTTCTCTTAGTGTAGGGTTAATTCTTCTTTGTGGCTATCTTACTGGGGTGTAATCATCTCTGATGTAAATTTTGTGTGTACAAATTTTAGGGTACAATCCCTTCATGTCATGATAATCCCATGCAAATGCATGTTGATGGGTCTTTAATAAGTTTTCCAATAACAATTGTTGTTCTTCACTTAATTTACTATTAACATTGAAATATTTTCCTTCTAACACCTGTACTTGTGTAGTTAACTCTATCATGGCTACTTCATTAACACATGGTACCTTTAGTTCAGATGGCAGAAATGTATGAGACATAGTTGTTGCTATAGGAAATCTGTCTGCAGGAATAGTGGCTACAAGAAGAGCAGGAAAAAGTGTCTTGACTAGAGTAGAAGAATGAGAAGACAATGCTTCCTCCACTTCACAATGGTTCTAAATGATTTTATCCAATACTTCATCATCGTCTTGGAGCTGCATGAAAGAGCTTCTACCTAACATCATAAGTTGTGCCACTGAATTAACTTTGTCGGCCTCTTCACCAACATGTGGCCATATGAGATTATCTTCATCATGAGATGGTTGAGCAAGAGGATAAAGAACAAAATTTTTAGTACTCTTCCTATCTGAAATGGTCATGTCACCTGCCTAACATCAATGTATGCATCTAGAGTTTCCAACCATGGCCTTCCAAGAATAATGGGATACCCGCCTAGTGTAGCTTTAGGAGAAAGAATCATAAAGTCCACTAGGTACTCTCGGGAGTTTAAAACTACCACAAGATCCTCCACTATACCATCAGGCTTAACAATAGAGCTATCAACAAGTTGTAGGATAGTAGGAGTAGATCTCATGCTTGCAACGTTTAGTTGCTAAAGGATGTCTTTGGTCATTACATTTATTGCTACTCCTAAATCAATTAGAGCATTCTTTACTTGGACCTCATTTATAACAACTCCTACATAGGACTACCTGGATCATTATACTTGGGAATAGTTACTTTTCCCAACATGATGTCAGCTAGTTGTCCCATTGCATGAACTATAGTTGGGCCTTTCTTTTTCCTACCTGGCTTCTTGAGGCATACTTCCTTGATTTCATTATCATAGATTGGAACATCCTTTATGGCCTGAAATAGAGGTATCTAGACACATATATGCTTCAACTTATCCAAGATATCAAAATTTGTATCTTCCTTTTCTTCCTTCTTCTTGGAAACTTCCAATCCTTGAGGAAATGGTGGTTCTTATTCAGTCTGCTTGATTTGGACTGGTTCAGAAGTTTTAGGTACACTTGCTGAATGGGATCATTTAGAGGTTCCTCCTCCTCTTCCACAAGAAGCTCAGTGATAATGGGCTTGGAAGGGGTTGGTAGATTAGTTCCTAAATACAAGTGGATGCCACTCAGACTCACAACATATGTAGGGAATTGATTTGAATCAGCCAATTATACAGGCTATTGTTGTGGTTTGTTATTTGAATTGGGTGTGGGTTGAGCTAGTAGCTGAGTAGGTTTAGGTGCATTTGAGTTTGGATTAGTAGGTGGAGGAATTATAGTAGGCTGTTGGGGCTAAGAAGGTGGTTGCATGTAACTATTTGTCTAGGAAGGCCATTGTTGTCCTCCCCTCCATTGATTTGTTTGTTGCCAATTTTTAGGAGGTTGCTGTCAATGCCCTTGAAATTGCTGCCAATTCCCTTAAGGTTGCTGCCACTGGGGTGGAGAACTTTTATGATTGTGTCAAGCATTTTGAGGGTTACTCCAAGGCTGTGGTGGATATCCTCCATAACTAGATGGATATGGGGGTTGCCATTGGTTACCAAATGAATAGGAATTAAAATATGGCCCAACATAAGATAGTGGATCTAGTGGCATATCTTCTCTTGGAGCCCAAGGTTTCCTTTGTGCAACATAGTAGACTTGGTCTACTTCAATCTAGATTGGTTTGAATTTAGGTGGAATTTTCCTACTTTCAAAATTAGCTACCATCTTGCATATGCAGTCCCTTTTCTTTTGTCTGTAGTAGGGGCAATATTCTGTCAACATTTCCTCTACCTCTTCTTGCTTCTTCTTGGCCCAAAATGTATCTAGTTGAGTATCTAGATTATTGATAATGTCTTGCTTGAAGTCTGCCAACAAATGAGTAATATCCATTCTTGAAACTCTAATGGTATTTAACTTACCCATGGAAGATTGGTAAGCTCTCCCTTTCTTTGAAGCTTTCCTAGAGTAATTCTAGCATATTTTCTTGATAGCTTCCCAAGGAACTTGGGAGATATCTCCTCCTCCCAAGGCACCAGTGTAGCTATCATTGATTCCTCATAGAAAAAGAAATTTTTATGAGTCTTCATTGAGTATATGTTGTGGATATTTTTGTAGGAAAAACATAAACCTTGTAATGTAATCTTCCAGACTCTCATATTCCTTTTGTTACATCCTAAAAATGTTACCTCCTCTCATGGTGTTGCCCTTGCAATATCCCTTGTATTTCTCAAGGAATTTTTTCTTCATGTCTTCCCAAGTTTCCACAGTATCTCTACCTAGGCTCATGAACCATCTTAATGTAGCCTCTTTCAGATTGGTAGGAAATAGATTAAGCCTAGGGGAATCAATAGTATAATCATAGCTCCTATAGAGTATGCCAAAATCAAACAAAAAGGTATCAAGGTCTTCTATGACAAGTCCATAAAACTTAGGGAGTGCTAAAGTAGGAATGTTCTTAATGTTGTCAACTTCATTTTGATAGGCAATGGGGAAAGGAAAAGTTGGTTGGTTAGGTCTATTCCTATTCGCATCACCCATGCCTTCTTGATGTGGTTCCAAAGCAAAGTGGTTATCAAGCTTATTTTTATCTTCAGAGGAGACTTCAGAGCTAGTCAGGTCAGGAAATGCATCAAAAAAGGGGTGTGGATCCTCTTCTTCCTCTTCTCTTGGTAGGTTTTGATATTCAATTAGCTGGAATGGATTGGGATTGTTAGGAAGGAATCTCCCATAAGCATCCCTTCTCCTTCCTCTATGCATGCGGTATCACTCACTATCATCCAGCTCACACAAAGAATTGGTAAAGAATAAGGGTGTTCATTACTTCCTAAATAAGGATACACTAAGAACAACTTCAAGAAACACTACAGCAAGAAAAAATACCAATGACTTCAAATAATTCCCTAGTTTGACACCATCCTCGATAATGGAACCAAAAATGTTGGCCTCCTACAATGATTTAAGAACTAAGCCCTTACAACCATGATTCAAAGATTGGACATCTAAACTGAATAGCTATTTTAATCATCATGAAGGTGCATTTAACTTGTCAATGTAGGGACGTGAACTTGAAATGGGTCAGCACAATATGTGCACTAGGAACTCAAAGTAGCCATTTCATTCTATAGCTAAGGAACACACAATGCTAAAAAAAAATTGCTCAGAAGGGAATACCATAAATTCCAATCATTAATCAACAAATACATAAAACGAAAATGCATAATAGTAATGAAAATATGAGAAACAAATAGGGCACTACTCTTTCTACTTTGGCTATAGGAACAGTCACATAATGAAATTCTAGTGGCTGTAGGAACAGTTGATGCCAAATTTCTAACTAGTTACTAAAAAATAATTAATACTAAACTAGTACTAAACTAAAAGGATGAATTACTCACCAAGTGGCCCCCCTTGGATAAGTATCCTCTAAAACTAATGAGAACTCAAATGCTTGAGCAAAAAACTTTATTTTATTCACTATAAATCATGAGTATAGAAGAGTAATGTATCTGTTAAACTTGAGAGTGCTAGTACAATATATAATTGTGCAACCTCCTAAGAAGGAGCATTAGATCTTTATTTATACTATCAACTAAATAGGGTAGTCAACTCCATGACTGGGAGCACACCATTTAGGGAAAATAGAGAAAGTGGAGTGGTGGTGGTTACACGTGCATGGAATCTGGTCAGACATGCAAGTCCAAGCCTAGATTTAGCATAGTAGTAAGACCCATGTATGCTCAATTATTAAAGTCCACTACAAGGTGGCTACATTCAATTTGCACGAGGAATATTTTGTCGTCAACCTCCTTTGACCTTTGAGTGATTCCTTTGCTAGATGTTATGATGCATGCCCAATTGGCCATGTCTTCCTCAACTTAGCATCTTTAAATTAAATCTGCATGGTAGTGTTAGTAAGCATAATAACTGCATATCTATAACCACCTTAAGGAACATTCATTAACCACATGCAAAAATCAATATAGATAATCCACATAATATGCCAATGTCATTAAAACTTGTAGAAATAGGATTAAGCCTTATGTCAATGGTTTGAGGGAAAAATTATGAAAATATCAACATTTAACATCAAATTCCATGACAACTACCAGCAAATAAACTATAGATTCTACCCAAAGTTGGAGCAAAAACAAGGCTCACCAGTCCCAACATTAGAGAATATATCACTGAGGGAAAGATAACCAAAAGGAGGGTCAACTGGATCACCAAGATCTTGGAATACAATGTTGACATCTGGCCAACAAAGCTAGTTTGAGGAAGAGGCCTTTGTGAATATCTCACATAAGAAATAGGCCCCCAATCAGAAAGGGGAATAACCTGGTGTACACAAATCAATTTGAGTCTAATGAGTCATGGGTGGCCAATCAGATGAGATTCATGTAGACTGCCCAATATCCCATCGACATCTCACCTCACAAATGTAGATTTTATAGGCTGCAAGGCACTAATTATGTACTAGTCAAGGGAATTTTATTTAAGAGAAACTAGAATGGAGTCCTCCTCCACTACTTGGACAAGCCACAAGCTGAAAGGATCCTGAGTAAGTTCCAAAGTAGCCTCGAAGATGGACACTTCTTTGCCAATACCAGCACTTTGAAAATCAAGTGGGCGGGCTACTACTATCCTACGATGTTCTCTAAGGCTCACCATCTTGTGCGGAGATGCACCCAATGCCATTACTACTTGGCCAAGAAAAAGAACTCTACCATGCCTTTAAGCCCAATCATGAAAGAAGAACCCTTCGCACAGTGGGGTTTGGACTGTATTAGAATGATCAATCCAATTTCAAATGCATGACACAAATGGATACTTATGGCCATAGACTAGTTCATGAGATGGATGGAAGTTGTTCCCCTAAAGAATGGTACAAAAATAGAGATTGTCAATTTTTTGGAAGAGTTGGTAGTGAGGTTCATTTTTCCCAAAACCATCATCTCAAGCAATGCACAAGCCTTTGTAGGCTCTAGGATCTACCTCAAGACTTCATCCAACTACTATCCATAAGGAAATGGGATAGCAAAATTAACTAACAAAAACTTAATCAGGTTGATAAAGTGCATTGGATCAGAGAACTAGTGAGAATGGCATAAACATCTAGGAATAGCCTTGTGGGTAGAACAAATCATACCTAAGGAAATTTTAAATGTCACTTCCTATGGGTTGGTATATGGAAAAGAGGTAGTCCTACCCATTTCTATAGAAATCCCTGCCATATAATTGCTAAAATCCTTGGAAGTCAAGGAAAACAGTGGAATGGAGGTGAGACTGGTGGAACTCTTAAGCCTTGAAGAGAAAAGGAAAAAATCATTTGATGTCATGATCAAATGATAATAGGTGGTAAAAAGGTGGTTCAACAAAAAGGCTTCCAATCCAAATTTTAGGTAGGGGATTCTTATACTGAAATATGATGAACAAGCTACACAACCAGGGTAGCATACAAATTTTGATTCACTATGGAAGGGTCCCTTCCGCATCCACAAGTGTAGAGAAAGAAATTCATATGAGCTTAAGGAAATGAACTACAACATTTTGGATATACCAATGAATGGTATTCATCTAAAATTATTTAATTAGATGCACATTTCCATTTGAAAAATTACCATTATGTACCATATGTATTTTTTTTGTAAATATACATTTGTTTTATGAATAAGGCATGAGTGTGAGTAGAAATAACAGGAAAATACTATATATTATTCACTGAAAATCATTTATTATGAATAAGGCTTAAGTGAAGATTGAAAATATTCTTTCTTTTGAAAAAAAAAGATACATCATTTCAAAAAAAAATGGGAGGTGGCACTAAAATTTAGCCTCCATGGTAGAAACAAGCAAAAAATTGGTACTAGTTGGGTTTTCAACACACAATAACAAGGTTATCAACACATAGGGCACATGATCATTGCATAGGCACAATCCTCGATGCTAGGGCCAAAAATCAAGTTCTGGAGCTAGGTCATCCACTAAATGCCATAGGTGCATTCCACGTTGTGCACCTTCAAGAGGAAGTTAGCCACAGATCGGGACTACTGCCAATGGTGTTCCAGGTTCATGGTTCAAAATTCAATGAGGAAGGGTAGCCAAGGCACTACCTTTGCATTATCCACATGCTTCCAGATATCCATCATCAATGAGATGCCAATGTTAGGAAAAACCACTTGAAAAATTTCACCTAGGCCACCCAGATATGTTAATTTGAACATGATATGGAAGAGCTGAATAATCCAAGGCTTAGCAATGCCTAGGTCTAGCAATGAGGCAACAAATTGGTAGATGATGTTCATATTACAATGCAGCTGGTTTTCGTCTTTGACATAGTCCCTTCTTAGGACCCACTTAAATGCTAAAATTTCCAGGTGACTCTTCATGCTCAACAGACGCTTGATCCTGTTACTTCTCACCTCTCCAACAAAGGATATTGGTTGCTTTTAGCTCGTAATTTTAATTGGGGTACCTAGACCACTCATAATGGTAGCAAGAAAATTTACAAAATCACAAAGAGGAAAACACAAAAAAAAGACTCACCAACTTAATGCCAACACGATGATTATTTTTGCAAGGTGGATGCTACTATTTATAGAAAAATGTGAGATAGAAAGTTGAAAAATGGAGGTCTTCTTTCCCATCATACAACAATAGAAAGTGTGATTTGGTGGTAAATATTAAAGGGTAAATCTTATGGTAAAGGTTTGGCAAAGTTTTGAGGAGTTAATTCAAGAGTTGGGAGTTAATGCTTATGTATATGGCCTACCACCATGTGTTCACCATCTTCATCAATGCTAGCTAACTCGCCTATGTGAAGAGATTTTTTTGAAGCCATATCTTGCTTAATAAATGCAAATTTCACTTCTAATCATGCTTCCCATTGCTTGAGGTTATCTTCCCCCAAATTTGGCATAAACAATGCACTATTTTCATTCTTATAGCAAAGATGGCATTTTCAAGAAGTACGGGCTACCACTCCACACATATCGCCTCGCTAGAATTTCTTAGTAAGCTATCAATAATAAAAATGCATTTAATGCATGTGTGTTTGAGAATTGAAAGCCACAAAAGGAAAAAAAATAATAATGTTATAACCCTCGAGTAATGACTTCTTTGAAAGTTAATTTTGCAAAATTCTTCCAAAACACAAAAAATGGTAGAAGCATAATCCTTTGGTCGCAATGTTGGAATTTGGTTCGCAAGGCTAGGATATACCAACATATTTGGAGAAATTTCATATGATAATGCCCCAACACCATAGGAACAAAGCTTTCCACATACTAAAACCATACAACTAGGTCACCACATCAAAGATGAGGTAGTTAAATATTTTGTAGACAACATCTATGATCCAAAGCTACACATAAAATCTAAAGGCCTTAGGGAGGGAGCATTACAGAGAATGCTTACTAGAGGATCAACAAATGGATTTAAAACAAGACTTTGGCATTGTTTTCTATCATAATTCATACTACTCTCCATGCATCCATGCCCAGAGCTGGTCAAAACATGTGCAGAAAAGTAGATGAAGAAACTAGGGTTATCAACATTTTGGCAACAAGATTAAAGTCACCATCAATGCAACAAGAATCTAAGATATATTATGCATTCCCACAAACTAGAAAGCCAAGATATTCTATCGTAGGAGGATGGAAGAATTCTAGGCCACCAAAGATGAAAAATTAAAGTTCTATAAGGATGAAATGAATGAGGAACTAGAGAACAAAGAAATCGTCTTCCCCCTATCACACAAAAAATTCCATTCAAATTTGTAGGTAATTTTCTCAATGCTAGATTTTATATATGGCCATGAAAATGACATTAGGGTCTACAAGTTCCAGATGGGCTTGGCTTTCATGCTAAAGAAAGAAATGAGCTAGAAGAAGTTTGATTTTGTTGAGGCAATCACCAAAGGAATGCTTAGAAAACTAAGAGATTATAATAGAACTTTTAAGTTTAGGTATTCCTCTTTTCTGGTGTGCTTGATTTTACACCAAAACCTTGAGTTATTTAGCATAAATTTTCCACTTAGTAGGTTTGACACATCGAGGTTGTAAAAGCTAGTTTCATCCTAGACCCATGTGCTTTCTAGCACATGGGATTCTTATTCATTTGTCGATTATTTTTTGCAACCTGTACTTCTGGATTGGTCTCCTCATTCTTTGGGAAGGTTTTCTCCTGAGGGTTTGGATTTGATGAAAAACCAACTGACCCCAATTTATTACTTTATGGGGAAATATTTCAATTTTATCAGATGTCATGGTTTTAATGAAGATCCCTTCAAGATTCAAAAATTTGTAATAGATAGAACACTCACCTTGGAGGCATGTCATCAAGAAACCATTACTGATAATGCATATGGTGTTGAGAGGCACAAAAAAGCACACTATGCACTTCCCCTCACCATCACCAAAAGCTAGGTAACACTCGTAAGGAGGGAGGAAAAGGATGTGCTAACTAGTAAGTTGGTCTAATTCATCTTGGTCCTCATTTGTGATAGATGGAAGTCTAATCCTACCGGGCATTTTACTTTCAAACATGAAGAGCAATCATATTGGGAAGCAAGGAGGAACCCCACCAAGGAGAGGGAAGAGGTCTACATTGACCTATCCTTCATACCATTTGTACAACCCCTATGGTTTGACTTCTATCTAAGGGTGGTAGAGTTTCAATAAAGTGTCTAAATGGATAAGTCCCTCTGAACTCAGTTGAAAAATTTGGGATGGTTGAAAAGAAAGATAGCTGATTTATGGAGGTATCACTAGGAAACCAAACAACTAAACACTCCAATCAGAACAATTAAGAAAATAAATGAGTGTTTTGAGGAAATCTATGATGGTGAGGCTGGATCCAATAGTAACCGTAGATCAGATAAGGATTCTAAATGAGTGCACACACTAGTTTCAAATCCATTGCCTCAGGCCTCCAAAGTAGCAAAGGGGGAAGAAAAAGGACCAAAGCATAGGGATTCACAGATCTCATCCTCCACCAACATCCTACCAAGGGGTAAGGGGACTCAACGGTCTCTAAAAAGACTTTTTGTAGCTCCAAAGACCTAGGGTTCATTTGAATAAATCACTAGAGAATTGGAAGCAACTAGTACAACCCCTGCAAAGAAAAGGAGAATTTAAGACTTAGGAAAACCAAGCTCCTCAGAGAAAGGGGAAGAAGAGGTGGACTTCGTTCGACTGGTATCCTTAGCGCCGATAATCTAGGTAATTTTTGCACTTTCCATTCTTTCTTCTACTGCATCCTTATTGCTACGTCTTCATCCATTGAACAAAATCCTCCATCTACAGATTCTAATATCCTTATCCTTAATACACCCCCATCTATATTTGATAATGAGCCCCAAACAAACACCCCACATGTTGAACATACATCTTCCACCTTAGCCACAATTGACTCTTTGATCGCTTTATCTAAGAAACAAGTTGTAAACACTGAGATACCCAATCTATAAGTTTCATTGACCCTACTTACTCCTCATTTTACTCCAATAGGTACCCCGGATCCTTCTCAAGTCATACATGGCATTCCAACATTTTCAATGATGGCACATCCTTTTGCATCCCCACAAACACAATCAGTCAAAAGCATCCCTGTTGTCACCCTCTATGGTCTCCCTACTAGTGTTTCTCTTTCCATGAAAATTATTGAGTCTCCATTGAGCCTCTAGACCCATATTGAATTAACCAGGTAGGCTCGACAAGAAAGGAATTAGAAGTTGTAGGTAAAAGCTGTTGTGAATCCAACCACCCCAAAGTTGGAGACTTGTTTTAATGAAGAGAAAATGCTCTATTGATCTCAACTATAAGTTCGCATTTGTCTAAAGAAGAAGGAGAAATGTAGTTTGAAGATTATGATATCCAAGATGTGGGTCTCCATTTGAGCAAAAATATTATGCATGACAAAGTAGGTCTAGCCAAGAAAACACAAAAGGTGGTCTATTCTGACTATGAGAAATTGGGTAATAAATTGAAAAAGTGCGAGGTAGTGTTGGTAAATATAAAGGCCATAGTGGATAGATTGCAATTAGAGATAAAAGGAAAACACATGGAAATGACCCAGTTTAAGTAGGCACATAGTTAGCAAGGTGAAGCGACTAAGTTGCTTGAAGAAGCTCAAAGTTAAAAGGATTGAATTCATGCCAAGGTGAAAATATTGAAATGCAAAATTGAGGTCGATCATGAAACAACTGCAAAGCATTGACAAAGGAAAAAAGAGCTTGATCACATCGCAAGCTGACAAAGCATTACATATGCGAAGTTGCAAAAGAAGTTGTAGGAGATGGATAGGCAAAAGGTGGATATACAAGAGGATTTAGCTAATGCTCAATCTCAAGCAACCAATAATCTTCAAAGGGCCCTAGCAGAAATAGAGAAGGAAAGATGAGAGAAGTAATATGTTGAGTCTATCTTATGGAATCACAATGGAGAAATTGAGAGGCTCCACTTAGAACTTTCAAATGCTCTCTAGGAAATGAAGAAATTAAAGGAACACATGAGAGGTTAGGAAACACAATTCTAGTAGGAATTGGCTACAACATGAGGCTCGAGGCTCCTCATGATACTAAAAGGGATGTTATCCTCCCACTGGGAAAGGGTTATGATTGCGATAGAATCCTTGAGGATAGTCTTGAGGTTCCTAACGAATGTGTAGGAATTAAATGCCAAGGTCAACCCAACAGTAGAGCAGATTCTATAAATAGTCACCCCTCATTCTGAAGAATTGGGGAGAATAATAACCAAGATGTATAAAGTGATCAAAGAAGCATTGAAGGAATTGGAATTCTAGACTAAAGGGCAGCCACTAAAAAGGTGAATGAAGTTTTTTCCTACAATCGAGTCACCCTAGAAAGTAAGGTTTTTCAAGTTGCATTGACTAAAAAGTTTGGAGATATCAAAGAATATTTGCCGGCTTTGATCCAAATTGGGTTGTCCCCTTATTCTCAGATGATGGAGGGCTATTGGTAGAAGAAGAAATAAGAGAGGCCATTTTGTTTAAAAAACATGAATTCTCATCACTTCAAGGTCTACGTCCATCTCCTACATTCGCAGAAGTCGAGAAGGTGCACCTCTATTTATCTTGGCTCTACTACCATATTGGAACTATTGCATCAAAATGGGAAGGAGTTTCTTTCAAAGATTTCCTTGATCTTGATCAAGCCTATGAAACACTATGCACCCTCATCTTGCCTTTTGATAAAGACTGGGAGTCTCAACATACCACTTTCCTCAAAATTTGATGATTCTTTTATCTAGGTTCATGCCTCTGCAAGAAAATGCTCCCCATGAGTCACCCGAAACTATGAAGCAATTTTTTCCTTCAACACTTTAATTTTAGGTTTTTAGCCCCAACAATCTTCTTTTCGACCTCACTTCATTTTCTCTTTTTGATGATGTCATTCCCCGAAGGCAAAATTTTACCTTTGCACAAAGGCACACAATATGCCACATAGTGCCTGCATGCCTTTTCCTTTTCATTTTCATTTCGGGCCCAATTTGGGACACATGGCCACCTAGAGGGGATTTTCCCCAAGTTTCTCTCACAAGTTTAGAGATCACCCACCAACATTCCATGTTAGCCATTTCGTGGGGTGAGTTATTTCTTCCATGAATGTATCTCATTTGGTGGAGTTTGTCAAAATGCATAGCCTAACTCTTATCTTCAGGATTCATCTTAAAGGGTGGCATCATCATTTATCATAGCAGATCAAATTGTCTTTTTTCTAGGATGTAATAGGATCTGATCATCCTCTGACAACATATCTTCACAAAGCTTCTACAACATTTGTAGCAATTAATGAAGCAACTCAATTTTTATTAGGCAGAGATTGTTTTGATCTAATCGAATCTTAGATCAGATTGTGGTAGATCATATGTGGACACCTGATAATTGGTAGCAGCTCATCCTTCTGGCTATATAAAGGGGTTTGCAACAAGGGACATGGCATCATCATCAGAGAAGGAGAGGATTTTATTAGGAATAGGAGGATTTTTATAGAGCACTATTTATGCTATGTGGCATGTTTAATTTTTCATGACTATTAATCGGATTGGAATTTGAGGTTTTCTTTTAGTTGACTTACTCCAAGAACAAATGTTAGTAAAGAGAAACATTTGAGATTGTGCATTTTATGGCTTTTATCACGAATTTCTTTTTCTTATATTGTTTATGTTGAATGCTCTATGTCCAATCTTATTGAGAAAGTCTTGGTAATTTTTTTATATGCCATTATCTTTTATGTTTAATGCTATCTTTCAGAAACTGGATCATGTTCATTATACTCTTTCATTTTTTGTGAAGTTTATGTTGAAGTTCATATTATGTTGTAAGAGAAAAAGGGTTCTATAAAGATCTAAAACATTCCTATTAATTTTAGGGTTTCTTATTCTTGTCAGACCTTAATGAATGGTTCCCACAGGAAGATTTGAATGACTTCTATGTGCTTTCTACAACGTTTGTCATTTGTTCTCTTTCCAAAAATTAAGGTTCTATGGCATTTTGTGTCTATTTCATCAAGAATAAGGAGTTAAACTTTGAAATGTTGTAAAAAAATTGGCAGATCATCACCCCTTCCATTTTTCTGCATTTCTCCTTCCCCTTTTCCCACAACAAACAGAGAAGATCCGACTTCTATAAAAATCTTGGAGGTTATTTAATGAGGCACAATCAAGTCCCCCAATCACTGAATTTCCCATAAAGATTTTTGGAGAGTCATAAGATTTTACAATCAATAGAAACCTTGAAGAAGTCTACATTGAACAACCAAAGGGTTTTTAGCTTTTAGAAGAAAAATATTATGTATGTAGATTGAGGAAGGAATTGTATGGTCTAAAGCAAGCACCTAAAGCATGGTATTCAAGATTAGACTAGTACCTGGAACAATAAGGATTCAGAAAGAGATATGTAGATATAAATCTTTACTTTAAATCAAAAGGTGAGTACATGATCATTGTTGTTGTATATGTCGATTATATCATATTTGGAGGTAGTAATGATAAGATATGTAAAGTATTTGCTACACATATGCAAGATGAATTTGAGATTTCAATGCTAGGAGAGCTATCATTTTTCCTTGGTCTAGAAATTGTCTAAATTGATGATGGGATATTCATATCTCAAAATAAATATGCTAAGGAAATGCTTAAGAAGTTTGGAATAGAAGATAGAAGACTAGTTAGTACTCCTATGGTAACTGGTTGTAAATTGAGCAAATTAGATGAATCCTTGAATGAAAATTAGACAATGTATAGGTCAATGATTGGAAGCTTGTTATACCTAACTACATCAAGGCCAGATATAATGGAAGAAGTGTGTATGGTAGCAAGGTTTCAAGATACTCGTAAGTAGTCTTGTGTCAATGCAATGTAGATAATTTTCAGATATATCAAAAGTACTGTTGATTATCAATTGTGGTACCCCAAGGGAAAATATTTTACTTTTGGGTATGTGTAGGATCATCATGGAAAAAATAAGCCCTTAAGTGGCAAAAAATTCAGAAAAATGAGAGTTAAGCAACTTGACGTAAAAATTTGAATAAGTTATCTATATTTTTTCAAAAATATTTAAGAATAGAATTTATAGAAAATTGAATGTAGCTTCTAAAATACTAGATTTATTTTAAAAATAAATAAATTTAAAAAATAAATAAATCTATTTGGTGAAAATTTGAAATTTCAATGTAGTAGTACTTAAATTTCAAGGAAAAATAAGAAGTAGGTGTTTGTCTAACCACCCTAACCACAATAAAATAATAATATTTTCTTATAATATTTTACATATAAGTAGAGGACTCATGTTCGGATGTGATGCATACTTTTTTGTAATTTTTTTCCAAGTAAATAATTAATTATGAATTTTTTATTACAACTTTAAAAAAATATTAAAACTCGTGTGTCTGAACACCTTAACTTGGTCAAAACTTCGTGAATTTTTTTTTTTTTTTTTAATCCTATAGTGTTCAAAGCATAGAATGTTACTCATGTTTTGGATTCAAAAAATGTGATACCATTTGAAAGCTATAGATGTTTTTCAATCAGCCTATCAATCAAGACTTTAATCATAATTCAAATAGAAAATGAATAATAATAATTTATTAAATTCAAAGTATAGAATAATTTATATTGGTGGAAAGCTAGGAATCTCCTTTAAAAACCCTTTTCATTTCGTCAATTTTGGGTTAAAAAAAAAGTCATCGGCCACATACCCTACCCATACCCATAATATTGCCACTTTTTGGCCCATCATGATCTTGCACATACCCTTTAAAAACATATATAGATGTTGATTGGGCTAGATGTGTAGATGATAAGAGTACTAGTGGTGGTGCATTTTTCTTGGGTGACAAAATTGTGTCCTAGATGAGCAAAAAGCAAGAATTAGTCACCTTGTCTACAATAGAAGTAGACTATGTAGCAGTAGTAGCATGTTGTACTTGGGTATTATGGCCCTCTCTCTATTCATTGTGATAATTCAAGTACAATAAACATCTCAAGGAATCTATTGATGCACTCTAGGACAAAGTGCATATCAATCAAGTATCACTTCATTAGAGAGAAGGTTACAGACAAGGATGGAATACGTTCCCACCAAAGAACAAGTTGCTAACATATTTATCAAGCCTCTTTCCCAAGGAACAATTTGAATATTTGAGGCAAAAATTGGGAGTAATTTCTCCCACATCATATCACTAAATTTTAGTGATAGAGCATGGGTATAGGGGGAGATTCATTGTTATTCTATTCATCCCTAGAAATGATAGAATGGATCAAGTCAGGGGGAGAATACACATAGGGGGAGTAAGTGTATAAATTTTGTGGCTTCCCTTTTCCATTGATGTCAAAGGGGGAGAGATTAAGAAAATGCTCTAACATTGAGGAATGAGAAAATGCTCATGAAATTGAGCAAGGGGGAGAAAGATATTTCTAAGGGGGAGCTACTATGTTTGTGCACTCATGGTATATTTAATTCTAGTTGGTATAGAGTAGTTTGAGAATTTGGTTTTACCATCAATGAAAAAAGAGGAGATTGTCAGCATAATGTTTTCATTGATGTCAAAAGGACATCTTATATATGTCAAAGGGGGATATTGAAACAATGAGCTTAATTGAAGTCAAAAAGGTATCAGGATCACCTCTTATTTCTTTCCATAAGAGAAAAAGAGTTAATCATTTTTTACTAAGTTTGCAAGGTATCGATAATCGGGCATCGGGCATACACATTACCATTTTCACAAAGGATTGCAAAAAAAAAAAAAGTTTGAAATAGTTTCAAAAATTGGGCCTCAAATTGCATGTTTGTGCCTTACCTTTTGCTCAACAAGAGGTAGAAATATTGAAGTCTAAGCAGAAGCCAAGCTTCGGACTTTGAAGTTAAGGCTGACACCTTAACATTATGTTTTTGGAAGAAGACATGAAGGAACCTCGACCTTTGAGCCCCGAAATAGTTTTGGTATCTCACAAGTTGATCTTAAGGCTTATGTCTTAACTTTTTGAAAGGTATATGGTAAAGAGGAAGAGAAACCTCCAACCTCAAAAAATGGAAGGGGTATGAATTGTGATTTCCTCCATCATTAAATGATAGGAAATCTTGAGATTCATTGAAAGGCAGGTAATGAGTAAAAATGATGCCTAAAGGCTGACACTCGGAAGCGTTAGAGCTAGCAGGAAGATTATGATGAAAGAATCCATACATGGTGACATCTCAGGGTAGGCATATAGAGCTTCAAACTTCATAGTTTGAGGTTACCTTTTAAGCTCTACCAATGCACAACAAGCAAGAAGTAAGGGAGATGAGCAACTCCTGACCCTAGAAAGGAAGGAAATGAAAAGCCACCAAAAATGGAGAAGTAATTATGTAAGATTCCTATGTTGACTTGAGTTGACATGTGTGTTTTTTCAAGAATGCTAGGACACATGGTAGAAAATGATTGGTTAATGTTAGTGTGAAAGGGGTACTTTATCTAACTAGTTCAATCTAAGCCAGTTCTCCACTAAATTCCTCTTCACACTAGCTTAAGTTTACATAGGGATAAGGTGGTTGAGCCTTTAATGACATGAGTTATCACACCTCATAGGATGAAAACACTTGTCATAATCTAGTTACAACTATCTCTCTCCTTGGCCTATATAACCAAGGCATTTCCTTTGTAATTATCAATTCTCAAGATTAATACAACTTTGCATTCTTGAGAGGAATATAGTTTATTCTTCCTCATATTTATGGTTTTTCTTTCCTTCAGTCATTAGATTCCTAGGTAGGCTAGTTAGCAAATCTCACAGTCAATGATTCAAATCATTGTTGTGAATCAAATTGGCATGATTTTTTAAAATCAGCAGTCATTGTTCAAAGGAATTAAACTGATTGGTAGAGATCTAAAAAGGGAAAAAAAAATTAGAAATCAGATCATGGCACCAAACTCGAAATGAATGGCTAACATTCAAAGCAGAAGCGTGTTAGTGGCTAGGAAAAGATAATGGTGGAGAAACCCTCATTTGAGCTAGTAGCTGACATACATCATAAAATTAATGTTTGTAACCATTCCAACTACAAGGTTTAATGATGATTGGATCCTTCAGATGACGAAGATCACATTCTTGAAAAACTAAAGATTGGATATAGAGAATGTGCATTAATGAAAAAAAGCTAGATCAGTTACATACTAAAAATGGCATTGGTATAAAATTTTATTTTGATGGCAAGTGGCTCAATGAATAGATAACTTCTTGAAGAAGATATAGTGAGAAATCCCTAATAGGTAGATTTGTACAATGGTGGAAGGCTTGAGGCAGTAATTACAAGTAAGTGGAGTTAAGCAACAAGAAAAGATAATAAAAAAAATTGTTAAGGGTTGAAGTGGTAAAGTGCAAGTGCGTATGAGAGGGGGAGTGAGTCGAGTTGTAGAGAGAGAATGCACTAATATTGAATGAGTAGAACCTAAAGAAAATTCAAAAATCCTCATCTACGTTAACATTCAAGGTGTGAATCAAAGAAAGGTGCATATTGTGTGTATGATCTATTGAGCCAGACAAAGAATGCACTAATTAAATAGATGTAGAGTAGTTTGAGAAAGGTGCAGAGCATAGGGTGAGTTGAAAGAAGTGTAACATATATCTGAGCAATTACAAATTAAGTTGCAACACATAACTATATCCAAAAACTATAATATCTTGAATTGCAAATTTCATCGGTGGGTTCCATCAGACATATGGGTAGGTGTTTAGATTAGGGAGTGGGTGCTTCCTTGGAGTCCGTGCTCCTAAAACTAGGGGATCAGTGTCTCCTTAGGTTTGGTTCCCTTAAACTTTATATTCATAATATTTGATTGTGAGGCTAGATAAGGATAGTATCTCCTAGCAATATTTCTCATTGTGCTTTTTTCCATCTTGGGTTTTCCAAATATATTTTGTGTTATGTGGAATTGTATGTGCATGTTCACATCTCTTCTTGTGTTATTTTAATCTGCAATAAAAGTGTTAAAAAGGAATTAATTTGTTAAACCCTTTTAGGGATATATTTTAAGTGGTCTACTAAATCACCCCCTCCTAGTAGATTGTTGTGTTCCAAAAGTAAGATGATCAGATTCTTACCCAAAAGTTGCAACATGGTGGAATGAAGGGTGTCATGTAACAGAGTAAAATATCTATTCTTATCCCTGAATTGATGTGAATTTGTTGTTTCTATAGTAGCCACTTGAGATTCAACATGTTGATTTGTTTGTGGAAAATTTATTTGTATAAAGACCTTATTATATTTCTTGAATGGATGGAAATTATTAATATGAGGCAAAAAATCATATTTTGTAGGATGGTTGGAGGAAATTTTTGCTTCATAATGACTAAATGAATTTTGATAGTCATGGAGAGTCATGCACAAGTGAGTGATGGAAGGGAATCTCATCAACCTAAGATTATCTTGAATATTGGTTTACAAGTTTTCAATGAAAATTCTTTGAAGATCAACACCAAGAATCTTAATGTTAATTTGTGAGTAGAGAAATTGATAATGTGCTATGAAATCAATGACCTCTTCATCATTTTTTTTACATTGTATTAAATCCAGTAAGGCCATCATGTGACCTATGTGCACTTTAAAATGGATATGGAAGGCATCAACAACTTCATTGAATGAAAAAATTGAATTATTCGGTAAAGAAAAAAACCATTCCAAGGTTGTATCTTTATAGGATCTAGGAAAAAGCTTTTCCAAGAGCTTGTCTTCAAAAGTGAAGTCACTACATAAGGTTTTGTATGTTGAGACATGGTTTTTAGGATTTTCTTTACCACCATATTTCTTAAATATAGGAATCTCTATTCCTTATGGCTTTTGTTCTCTCAATATCTCCAATGCTAATTGGTTTCATTTGACATATTGTGAGGGTTGGCCATTTCAACTTTGGTTCAATGTGGAAATTTGTTGTTAGAGGGACAAAATATTTTGCAAAATCTAGTTATAGATGGAATCATTAGTTGTGTTTTGAGATGGAATTGAATAAGGTGGAGGTGTCTATATGTTGTGAGGAAAAGTGAACTAAAAGTTTGTGAGAGGTGATGGGTTAGGAGATATGATATTTGAATTCACAAAGCTAAAAGGATTCCTAGTGGACATACCCAAAGTTTTATTGACATTACTAGTTGGTTGTCTTGTTGTAGTGAAAGTTGAATGAGTGTATGTAGGAATGGAGGCCACAGTTGTAGGGAAGGAATTTGGTTTCCTCCATGACTTTGAGTTTATCCTAAAGTTTTAGCACAACTAGCCACTATAGGAACATGATCATCAATAATATGAGCTAAGCTATGCACAATTTCTATTCCCAATTCATTATTAAGCATTCTCCTCATGTTATATATGATAGGAACCATAGTACCAACAATCTACTCAATGCACAAAGTTTATGAAGTTTCTTTAAGGATTTATCAATTCTTTTCAAGTTTTCTTGAGTAACTTGAGCAACAATAGTTTGAACATCAATAATATTGGAGGTCATAGGAAATGTTATTTCAGGTATGGATTCCAACATGGGTTGACTAGTGTCAATATTATGAGTGAAAGAGTTAGAAAATTGAAGATCCATAGCGAATGTACTAGCACATGATTCCATGAGTCTCAAACTATGTCTTACAGAAGTATTAGAAATAAGACACTAGATTGTAATAATCATACAAGTTTCACCAAACCAAAAGTGTACCCAAAATGGATAAAAGGCACTAAACAAGCAGAATAAACATCCAAAAATAGAAACACAATGAAAGAATGTAAAAATATACAGAAATTTTTAGATATGACATGTAATAATTTTCTTATTTTTGAATGCAAGAAATTGAAAATGATGCCTTTTGAATGTAAATTTTATTTTTCAACAATGTGATTTTTTTGACCAATTAACTACAATTTCAAAAACTAAAACTGAGATCTACAAATAGCTAGAAAAAAAGCAAATAGAGATAGATTGATGCCTAGAAAATTTGAAAATGAACTGTTTAAGGATAGATTTTCCCTAGGGTGAATGGGTCCTTGCACATAGGTTTGAAAAATTAAGTTCTGAGTTTCTGAGTTAATGTTTAAGGTTGTTATTTTAGGTTCCAAACAAATTCTTTCAGTTACAGATTTCTAGATTTTTATGTTTAGATGTAAATGAATTTTGATGGAAAATAATATGAAAAATGATAACTTTTTAGATAGAAATTCATTAGAAATTTTTGATGTAAATGAATGAAAAACACTAATAAATAGACTACTATGTAAAATGAATGCAATATGTATGCAAAATTTTGGATTTTTGTGATTTTAAAGGTTGCAAAATGCAATTGTAATACCCTATATGAAATTCAAGATAATACAATTCTAAAAACTCTAAATGAGATGCAACGCAAACTAATGCAAATCCTAGATCTAGAGTTTTGAAAGAATACCAAATCAAAAAATTTATAGTGTAGGAATGTTGGGTTCACCAAAATGAAATGATACAAAAAAATGGTGAGGGGAGATGTATGGTGTTGTAGATGATGACTATTGAAGGGGGTCACCAAAATGGAACACCTAAAATGCACCTTTTCCCTAATTTCATTAGAAAAGAGATCTTCCAAGGATAAAATTGGAATTCAACCTTGAGGTGAGTCAACCCTATTAGGAGAATTTGTTGTTTTCTTATGATGGAAATGACTAAAATACAATAGCAAAAACTCAATTATGTGACCTAAAACTTGTATTGTAGCATATTATGATAGCACAAACAAAAAAAATTACTTTTAGGAAGATATGAGAAGGGAATAATGGTATGTACTTGGCACCAAAAGTGGGTTTTGAATACTACTAAAGGACATATTCACCATAGGGATAATGGGTATTTATACAGGGGTCCAAAATATTCTTTTACAATACTTATACCTTGCATCTAGGTTTCTAATTTCTCCAAGTTCCACTATTGAAAAGTTAGAAAATAAATTTTGTAGGTTAGTTTCCATGGCTTGAATACTTTTATGACAAATTTGTAAATTTGTAAAATTGCTCTTTTTGATTGATTTTAAGTCCTTATTCACCTACAAATTTGTCCATACAAAGAGAGAAGAAAAATGTTTTTCTTTTGGTGAATAGGCTTTACCTTGGTCAAAGCTTAATTTGGTAATTAAACCTTAATGATGAAATAATGATGAAATGAATTTGATGAATGAACAATGCTATGTCAAAACTCACCAAACCCTTAATGGCCACCCTTAGAGGAATGAATTATAACAAATCTATTTAAGGATTGGATATTTCTATGATTGGATTGAATGATTTCTTGATTTGCTGCTTGAATGATTGCTTGAATGCTTGAAACCTACATTACAATGTTAGCTCAAAAATGTGATATTGTATAGGAGCGAATTTGCACCCCTTAGGAAAATTACCCTTTTTCATATCTTCACCTTAGAAAATAAAATCCGAAGGTGAAATTACACATCACCTACCTACCTTCAATCCACTTGGAATCTATCCTATGTGTTGGTGAGAGGATATTTGTTAGGGACACATGGGCAGTGCACAGATGTCTTCGTGGCGTACTATAGTCCCTGATAGATTCTTGTGTTTGAAGTTGGAAAATTTGTTGCACACCCAATTAGGGTCAAATTGTAACATCCCTCATTGACCAACCGAATAAAAAATGGAATATTCTTCCTCATTCTTCCTTCAAGTTCATCCATGCTCACTTCAATTGATCCTCTACCAATCTTCTTAGCATTCTAGAAATTTCTCTTCACTCTTTCACTCTCAAGCAACATTCTAGCATTCTACTTTTGAGCATTGTAGTAGAAGCACTCCATCAACTCCACATTTCAAGTGTGAAGCCATCATAGATGTTGCGAGCTTGGAGTGTTGCGAAACCTCCCTTCACCACAAATGCAACAATGGTGACCTTTCCAAGTTCATAGTTTGGTTTCTCCTCCATTATCTAGTGAGCTTTTGGGTGGAGGTGGTAATGTGTAAGTCCTCTCCTTTGTGATTGAATTGAGTAGCATAATATTTTCTATAGTGTTCTTTTCCTTCTCTTCTTTCCTTTATCGCATATTCTATTTCGTTACTTTTTGGATGTCCATGGAGGTGGAAACACCAAAATGGGGCTCTTACTAAGGCAGGCCCCTATATGGCCCCAATAATTTTCTCTCTTGCTTGTATATAGGTGAATGTACGTGTAGAGCTAGTTGGAGAATTGGTGCTTTTGTAAGATTATATTCATCACCCTAGCCCTCTTTTTTTTTTATCACATTGGTCTTTAATTTTTGTATTTACTCATTGTATTTTTCCCACCTAAAACCAACTAGCTAGGATGTTAGTAAGTTTTTAGGAAATCTTTATTGTACTTCCTATTTTTTGGCCATAAGAATCCAATGTACTAGAGTGACACCAATGCATCGTGTTGTCATCCCAGAATTGCATTGTTGTCCTTGGACAGATAGTTATCTGAGGTGTAGTATTGAATCTAAAAACCATCTCATCTAGCCTAAACCTAAAACTTGGATCTGAAGAGTGAAAAAAGTACTATGTAGTGCTCTTCATTCTTGATTCCTATTCTTTAAAGTGAGGTAAGTTATGGTATCCCTCCACTCTTAGTTCTCCATGACCTGGAGCCTTGACATGGTTGGTCCCCCTCTCTTACATTTTTGGTGAACCCAATGTAAACCATTTTGGTTCCATTTTGTAGTATGGAAGGCTCATTTCCTCATGTTCTAGAAGCATTGTAGGTGTGGGTGTTGTGAGGCCTTTCACCTTGCAACCCAACTTGTGACCCATAGTAGGCACAATTAGAAGGTTTTGTAAGTGTTACGTAATGAAGACTTAGTTGGGTCATGGTCTAATTGTAAAAATGCGGGGGGCTTTCTGAGTATCATTTAGCATGTGCCATGGCCTCTTTCCTGTATCTGCCTATACCCTCTACTCAGCTTGTGGGTAGTAGTACAGGTATAACCTTCACCTCACAGGACCTGCTAATGGGTTTCAATAGAGAACCATCTTCTCTTTGTATCCCTACATGAATCAATGGAAATAGTGTAGTAGGTGTTCTTATTGAGCTGACGTCTTAGGTGAATATCATAACTAAGGAGATTATGTTAATTAACTTCCTACATAAAGATGGGTATGATGCACCTATGAGCACCATCCATATGCATAACATACTTTTTGTACCTCCTCTTGGTAGCATTGTTTTGTTAGTCCTTGTCGAACATAAATCTATAAACCTAGTATTTGACATAATCTCAAGGTTTGAACTCTTCAGAGTGAAGTTGGGTATCCCCCTACTATTAGCTATGAATGTAGTTCCCTCGGTTGTGCATAAATGTTTGAAATTTAATCGTGAGGGTTATGTGCATGTGATTCATGACATCGGTTATAGACCACCAGTTGCACGCTATAGTTAATCCTTAGATCACTTTTATATAGTGCCTGTTGGTCCTCTTCTTCCTAGAAATGACCTCTTATACTAGACTTCTCAGAAGTACAAGAAAGGGAACTTAATGCCTAAAGTAAGTTACCCTCCATCACCTTATGCTATTCTGCATAGGGCATGTTTAAAAGCTAATAGTGATGTCGCCAAGGCCCATAGAAAGGAAGAGGAGAAGCACTCTCAAGGTTCCTCTTCCTCCTCTTCCACTGTCCAACCTAACGCTCCCTCTTTTCCTACTCTGGCACCATCAGACTTTGTCTCACACTTGTAGGAGAATCCTATGGTGCTTGCTTGGAAAAATCCCAAGCATCCTACACTTGAGCTTGTTGTTCTACCCATGGAGCCTAGGCCCATTTGATACGGTGGAAGGAAGGGTCCCCACGGGAAATCCTCTCTATCTCGGCCTCCATGGCCTTCCACCACTTCTACTCCAAAAGTAGTGAATGGGAAGAGGCCTGCTACTGAGGCATTAGAGTCAACTCCCCATGTTGTTTCCTAGTCTCTTCCTCCTACTCCCATTGAGGAGCTTGTACCTCTGTCAGAAATGACTATGATGGACACCCCTCTGGCTGAACAGGATCCTTATGTTCCTTTGTAGCTCTAGGACTCTAGCTCAAAGAGTCATAGAAACTTCCTTGCACGTGAGTGCAAGTGCTACCAAAAATCTTTGGTGGTTGAGTAGATTGCTTTGCAAAAAAAGGAAGAGGAGATGACTACCCCTACTTTAGGGCCACCTGATGCATCCTCCTCTCTCCTTCCCTCTTCTTCCATTCAACCAAGCTTAGTCTCTATTTCCGCTCTTGTTGTGAGTGCACCTGAAAACAAAAAAGGTGTAGGTGTTCATCACTCCTTTGGTTGAGCCACCCTTGTTGATGTCCCTTCTGAACATCTCACCATTCCCTAAACATGTGGATATGATGAATACCTTAGGGGTTTCCATTGCGGTTTTCTCCTCCTCCTCCTCCATGCCTCTTACCTTGTCTATGGGGAGTTCATATCTCTCAATGAAGCAAAAGATAGAGGATGGCCCTTCTAGTAATGGAGGGCATAAGAGGAGTCCACCTTCTCCAAAGGGTGGTCCTATGCTAGCTTGCTCCATCCTGGTGATAAAACAAATCTCAGCTTCTCTTGAGTTCGTCACCACTCCCGAGTCACTCGACGAGCCAAGAAGTAAATCTTGGGTGAAATCCTCTCCGTTTGTTGAGGTACAACATGGAACTCTTGTAAAGTGCATATTTAATTCTCTTGATGAAGTTTTGGCCTTGCTAGTCATCTTCATGAAATTGTTGACCATAGCTCCATAATATCTGAGTGGAGAAGACCTTGTAGGGGCTTCTTCCTTAGCCATTATTTTAGGAGGGTTAGAAGCACCTCCCCTTAATATTCCACCACTTCAAGCTCGTCCTCCTTCTCCTTACAATGATCTAGATTGGGAAGCGGATGACCTCTTGGTCGATGAGTTTTAGGGGGAGGTCTCTTCTTTATCTTTTAGATTAGATGTGTGTGTGTGTGTTGTGATGTGTTCCCCTATGCTCATGCTATGTGTTCCTAGATGACCCTTGTCACCCCTATTGGTGGTTGGATACAAGAATTATTTTGTGTTGTAAACCTTCTATTTGTATCATTGTTCTTCCTTTGTTATGTGTTTTGACTTTCGAAAAAATGGGGACAATGCAAAGTGTTGGGGTAATTTAGGCTTCCCTTCCATGTTGAAACAATTTTTTATTTTTACTTTCTCTTCCATGCATTATTCTTGATCTGGTGGGGATTTATGATCTTTCGCCTTGAAACACGATTACCTCTTATTTACATAAGCATGAGTAGATTCGACCCCACAAAGTGAGATCCCTTTGTGTCTATTGTTTGTGATTTTTTCTCTTTCACTCTTTTCTTATATCTCTTTCTTTGATTGAGTTTTCCCTCTCATGTGTGATCATGCCATTTCTATTATACTTCAATTTTTAGAAAATACATTCATTTCCAATGAATATTTTCTTGAATGTCCTTGCAACCATTTTTCAAGAATCACATTCTCAATTTGGACTCCTAAAGAAACGCGTTTCCTTCATAATGGGTTCACAAAGAAAGAAACTTGAGAACTTTCCTTCGAGGTGGGAGCAAATTTTTCCTATAGGAGAAGCCTCACCCTTCCCCTCGCAAGGGGGTATTTTCTTCCCTTCAAATTCCTTAATGAAGTGACCATATTTTAAAAGGATTCCTTGATGATGAATTGATTTAAGAAAAAAATCTTTTACACTTTCAAATAGTGTGTCCCTTGAGTGGACCCCTCTTCTTTTGAAGGGTTCCTGAGGGAGCCCTTTGAAATCCTTCCAACTTATCGATGGTTTGCATGACTGTTAGTGTTCTTTCCTGTGTGGATTTTTTTTTTTAACATGTTTTATCTACATATTAACATGTCTCTTTGTAGGTGCGTCTGTAAAGATGCTTTCCCATTTGACTCTATGTAGTCCTCTGCTTTGGGTTTCCCTCATGAGAGAACTTGGGGGATGCCTCCCTATAGGTTTGTAGGCCTATAAGGTGCTTACTTCACTGGGCTTCCTTCATGAGAGAGAACTTGTAGGTTGCCTTCTTGTAGTTTTGTGGGCTTGTGAGACACTTTCATCCTGTAGGATTTGTCCACCATTGGTCCAAGGGCCTTTAGTGTACTTTGTGTAACGTCATAGTTCTGTGGGTCTATGGAGTCCTTTTATTCGAAACTCCCTAGTTAGAGTACCTATGGAGTCCTTTGCCTACCCTGTACTTTTAATTTTTCTAGACCGTGATCTGCTTCCTCAATGGTTCAAGTATACATTTCTATCCCTACTAACACTTCAATCTACTTTACCAAGAATTCATCAGTATTCATGCTTGCTAAAGTGAGGGAAAAATGTATAGGAGTGAATTTTCACCCCTTGGGAAAATTTCCCTTTTACATACCTTCACATTAGAAAATAAAATCCAAAGGAAAAACTCCACATCACCTAAATTCCTTCCATCCACTTGGCATCTGTCATGTGTATTAGTGAGAGAATATTTGTTGGGGATGCACGCGTAGTGTGCAAATGTCTATGTGGCACGCTACCATCCTTGATGGATTCCTATGTCTGAAGTTGGCAGAGGCATTACACACCCAATTGGGGTTGAATTGTAACATCATTGTTCGACCAACTAACCCAAAAATGGAAAATTATTCCTCATTCTTCCTTCAAATTCATCCATTCTCACTTCATTTGATCCTCTAGCAATCTTGTTGGCATTATAGAAATTTCTCTTCACTCTTTCACCCTCAAGCAACATTCTAGAATTATACTTTTGAGCATTGCAGCAGCAACACTCCATCAACTCCACATGGAAAGTGTGAAGCCATCATAGACATTGTGAGCTTGGAGTCTTACGAGACCTCCCTTCACCATGGTTATGGCGGTGGTGACTTTTCCAAGTTCATAGCTTGCTTTCTCCTCCATTGGCTAGTGAGATTTTGGGTGGAGGTGGTAACGCTTCACTCCTCTCCTTTGTGATTTGATTGAGTAGCACAATATTGTTTGTAGTGTTCTTGTCTTCCTCTTCTTTCCTTTATCACATATTCTACTTCATTGCTTTTTGGTTGTCCATGGAGGTGGAAACACCAAAATGAGGGTTTGACTAAGGGAGGCCCTATACGGCCCCAACAATTTTCTCTCTTGCTTGTGTGTAGGTGAATGTATGTGTGAAGCTAGCTAGAAAACTAGTGCTTGTGTGAGATTATCTTCATCACCCTAGCTCTCATTTATTTGTTTTATCAAATTCATCTTCACTTTTTGTATTTCCTCATTATGTTTTTTGCACCTAAAACCAACTAGCTAGCTTGTTAGTACATTTGCAGGTAGTCTTTATTGTAATTCCTATTTTCTAGCCATATGAATGCAAGTGTTCCAAAGAGACACTAGTGTGTTGCTCTGTCATCCTAGAACTACACTGTCGTCCTTAAATAGAGATTTATTTGAGGTGCAATATTGACTCTCAAAAACTAGCTTGCCTAGCCTAAACCTGAAACTTGGATCTGAAGAGTGACCAAAATACTACATAGTGCTCTTCATTCTCGATTCTCATTCATTAGAGAGGTAAGTTAGGGCAGCCCTCTACTTTTGGTTCTCTGTGACTTGGATCCTTTACGTGGTTGGTCCCCCTCTTTTACAAATATGAACACACATAAATCTTGACATAATGATATGATCTTGATTGTTGTTGTAGATGAATAATATTTTTTCTCTTCAATGCTCTTGAAAATAATATTAGCTCATATGGTCTCTTGATTATGCATGTTAAGTTTGAATTGATAAAATAACTATGTATTTATAGGTTCTTATCGAATTTAAAAAAAAATAGATTCCAAGATAGATAATTTCTAAGGTGTTTAAATGAATGTTGGAAATTATTTAATATAAGTTTCCCTTTCAAAAAATAGGAATAATAAGGCTTTGGAATACATAATTTAGGCAATTAGAAGCTTAATTGAGTCCAATTAATTAAGGGGATGTAAACATAGTGTGAAAATATAAACAAGTACATTTTTGTACACTATAATTTGTAGGAAGGAGAATATTTTCTATCTTGAAGAACTCATCATTGTCACAAAGAGAAAAATTTTTATGGGGAGATTCATAGTATCCTTTTTCTCCCCTATTTGAAAGATATAAATTATAAATTTAGGACAAAAATAGTATATGAGTGGTCATATTGAGTCCTCATTTCTTCCATCACATGTAAATGTTCACATTTTTTCTCTTTTATAGAGGAGTTATTTTCAATAAGCTTTTCTCCTTTTCTCTAGTTGTGAAATAGTTTTTTTTGTATATGGATACCCCATTATGAATTATTGGAACCCATCCATGCATCTATATTTCATCATTGAAATTTTTTTACATTTTATCATAATCCCTAAGATGCACTTAAGATATATTGTTAGAACAAAAATGATAAATCACCTAATTAACTATTATTATGACCTATTCACATTACCATACTTAATCTTAATTAGGTCATGCCATATTTGAACTAAAGATATAGAACTGGGAAATATGTCACAATCTTATTATATTCTCACCTAGGATTTTGGCTAGGGTTTCATCTTTAACATTTTTATAAAGGATTTATTATTGTATATTATAATTGTAATTTTTTACATCTATTAAAATCGCATGCTTCATAACAAATCAGTTGCTTTTATCTTGTGTGAGGATATTTTAATTATAGATAATCCTTAGGGTGTTTTGGGGTTTCAATCATCAAGTCCAACAAAAAATAATTATAAATTAGGATTTTTACTCAAATTTTGAATTGCATATGATGATTGATTAAATAAATAAATAAAATTATATCCAACGGACGAATTATTATTCCTACCTTTGATAGGAAATAACAAGGTCCCAATATTTTATTAAATATTTAATTTATATATATCCATGTTACTTATTTTTTATTTCAATCTAAACTTATTAGGTGTATATGTAATTTAAATAGGGCTACAAATATATCTTTATATAATGTGAATTTTTTCCATACATGTCAATGAAATTGTAATATCTATGTTTTTCTTCATAGTAGAATTTTAAATTCCTAATATTATTCTATCATAATGGGGACTTATTAATTTTTAATCCATTATGTTTATCACTAAATTATTATAAATTTCATTTCCCTTGAAATCATATAAGTATATAAAATAAGTATATTTTGATTATGATACCTTAAGAATCAAAATAAACATGATGCGGATAATAATTAGAATCTATGTGCAATCAATCAAACTAAATTGGTGATGAAATTTTTACCATTATAAAGAGGAAGAATGATATATTGCTAATGAAAGTGTTGAAAAATAAAAGAACATGAGATGGTTACTAAATTGAATCCTTTCATATTCAATTAAATGCTAGAGATAATGACATGTTTGGCTTATTTGTCATTAATTATACTAATGTTGGAAAAATTAACTCCACAATTCCCAAGGATCACTTGCAATCAAACACCTGTCATTGAAAGAGAAAATAGAAAAGCTATGGGGGCCAAGAGCTATTGATCCAAAATAACATGAATCATTATGAATGTGTATGTCAATAATTATATAATATGGAATCCTTATAAAAGGATAATCAACCTACAAACCATAGGTTAGGATAAAACAAGATCATGACATGTGTCCTCATATTATGACATGAGACATAAAAGAACATGACCTAAGTAATCTTAAGTAGAGGAAAAGGAAGCTAATAATTAAACAATTAATTAATTAGGGAATGCCTTTTACTCTAAAATCCCCCTTAAGAGTAACTTTGAGAGAATCTCAAAACTCTAACAATGAATACTTAATGGTTCTTGGCAAATAAAGCTTGGTGAGGTACCCATGTACAATCAATCAAATCTCTAAAATACAAAGTAAAAGAGAAAAACACAATGGGTGAAAACTCCTCTCCAAAAAAGAGAAATACAATTGAAAGACTGAAGAAGCCTCCAAAATAAAATGAAGGATTGAAAATCCTCCAAAATAAAGTTCTAAAAGAGTAGGAAGAAAGGATGGACATGAGGAACACCACTGAAGCATGAAGAAGTTGTAAACACTATCAAAGAATGAATGCTATAGTGTTGAAAGAAGAACCTCCACTAAAATGAGAATGAAAATCAAGATCAAGAAGATAGGAATTTGCATGAGTTCCCCAACAATACTACTCGAATTAGAAAAAAAAGAAAGGTAATAGATCTAGAACTCAAAGATATAGATTGCACAAGTACCCAAAGTCTAAAGAGCACTAATCAAATGAAAAAGGAATGTCACTTCTAGAAATACGAATGTAGGAGTGTCCATATGGTAAATGCCCCATCTCACTGAAATGCATGGGTAACCAACCATTGATGTATGCTAAATATTCCTATACTTACATAGGAACAAGAACTAGATACATGACTCAATCCAGCATGAAACCAAGGATGCATTAGAACCAACAGTAGAAACCCCCGCATAATGTTGACAAGGGAGATCCATGATAGATACACTAGAACATAATGCTTAAATGTAGTGCATGAAGAATAGGTAAGAACATTTGAATGTTCAACTGAAAGTACCTATAAATATAAAGGGTGTGTAAACTAAGGCACACACCATTGGGGAAAGAATCAACATGATTCACTATTGTTGTGAAAGGGAAACTCACTTGAAAAAAGTTTGATGGAAAAGAAAAAGGCCTACACAACCGCCCCATGGAACTTTATATCATAGTGTGAGTACAAAAGGAACAATATGATGTGCATGATCCCAATAATACATGTAAAATGTTGAGGCACTTTATTTCAATATGTTTAGATAATGAGAAGTTCTTATAATAGATACTCATAATATTCAAAAAAGAGAACATGCTCAAGATAAAATTATATGCAAAAAATGAGGAAACTGATAGCACCATGAGGAAGTACATGAAAAATAATGCACTTACAAAAAAATGGCACCCAAAAATGAGTCCAAATACAAAAGACATGGCTAATCAAAGTATCCAAAATGAGAAATACATAATAAAAACATTGAGAAAACTAATTTCTAGAAAACCCTAGAAGCCAGAACTAAAAACCACTTACATAATTGCAAAGAGCATGAAATTCTACCCCATTTAAAAAAAAATTATAGTAAAATACACCATTGTGTGGCTAAGATATTTCCTTCAGAAGATGGGGTGCAAAATTGAAAAGCCCAATGGAGAGGTGCTAGACTGGACAAAAAAATGATCTCTACCAAATATAGAAAAACTACCTCCAAATTTGTTCAATCACTAACTTTAGAGTTTCTACTAAAAAAATCTCTAGGTACAGGGTGGATTGATTTATTTGCAAAAAAAAATGTTGCAAAAAAAAAACATTTTTTTGTTTCAAAGTTAAAAAACAAGCAAAAAAACTATTATATTTCTTTTAATAAAATAAAAAATAAAAAAACTTTATTTTAAAAAATATATTAAAAAGAGCTAGGGGGTGGTGGGGGGCTAAGCCCACCCACACCACCCTTGGGCAAGGCCTGAGGGACAGTCATTAAGGGTACCCCCATGCCCCCATGTAAGGGTGGGGCCTGAGTGGCCTACCACCCCTTCCACAACACGGTCGTGTAGAGGTATTGGTACCCTTGGGTACCCCCAATATACTAATAATTTTTTTTAATATATTTTTAATAAAAAATCCTTTGTACACCATTTGAAAAGGGTTTTTGATTTTTTGATTTAATTTTTTTGACTTTTTTGTAGGATAAAAAATATTTTAAAAAATACCTTGAACTATATGCCAGGGAGGCTGTATGACCTCTCAAGATTTTTGTTTTCCTCATATGCTCCTAACACAATTTTGGACAATTTGATAGGTGATCTTAAAGTTTTTGGGCCTTCTGAGCATGATGAAAATTCCTATTTTTTGCAGCTGTCCTTCAGATCTAGAAAAGAAGCAACTGCTTCAAACCCTTAAAGATCTAACCTCTAGAGTCCAAATTAATCCAAACAAAATGAAAAATTGACTTTCTTGACAACAATGAATTCAATGAAAAACTCTATTTTTTTCTCTAGGATGCACTGAATGATAGCTTAAGCCACAAAATATTTCAAAAGAAGGAGAGGGGATTACAGGTTTGGGGCTTTGATAACCTGTTGAAGTTGGAAAAAATCAGCTCTGAAGCTCCCAAGGAACACTTGCAATCAAACACCTGTCACAAAAAGTGAGAATAGAAAAGCTATGGAGGGAAAGAGCTAGTGGTCCCAAAAAGCATGAATCATTATGAATGTGCATCTTAATGATTATACAATAGATAATCCTTATAAAAATATAATCAACCTAGAAACCCTAGGTGATGATAAAACAAGATCATGACATGTTCCCTCATCCTATGAAATTAGACATAAAAAGAACATGACCTAAGTAAGCTTAAATAATTAGAGGAAAAGGAACCTAAGAATTAAATAAATAGTTAATTAGGAAATACCTTTTACTCTAACAAATTATATTACTAAAGTATTTGTTACTAAACAACTTGGCATGAATATAATGAAACTATAGGAAATATTAGCTAATTTAAATGAAATCCTTATATGGTGAGCCTTATTTTCTAGCCCTTATACCAAACTCTTTATTCTAATTTCTATCTATAATTTTCTATGAACTACTCACCCATTTCTCAAGTTGTAGGATTTAAAAGCCACTCAACTTCTCATAGTTTATCTATGATCTTGAAACATCCTCTACACATACTAGTCCACTAAATAAGACATTTCTATCATCAATGTATCAAGTGTATCCAATATAATCAAAAGTTTTACATTACTTACCTTTGTGATAAGATCTTTGACCATTACTTTCATAAGTAAAATTTCTTGTATAATTTTTGTGGGATCAATTATTTTCAATTATCTACCTTGGATTTCTAGTAGTATTTATTGAGAGGAATTTTAATATTTTCTTCAAATTAGATGAAATTTCACAATATCTCACCTCTTTTGAAAGGAAATCAAGTTCTTGAATGTAAAATAATAACACCAAGGTTCCTTTTGACTAGGTATTTTCCTATCAAAAATACCATTTGATATTTATTTTTGGTGATTAATACACACATCCCCATCATCCACCTTCCAAATCTATTTTGGACCCTTATATTTTAAATTCTAATCCTTCATCCCTTCCCTCTAGTTTGGTTCCCAATTTCACAAAACCAAATCCTTCAACCCTTCCATCAATTTTGGGTCCTTATATCTCTCCATCCACTATCCACATCCTCACTCTCTCAAAATCATTTCATCCTATCATAAATCAAGATCAATGAAGCAAAAGATTCTTGAAATCCTTCCAAAATACTATATAAACTAATCCATCTATAATACCTTCATATCATTCCTCCCCATGTATCCATACCATTGCTATTGGTAGTGTAGTGTAGAAAAATGTACTTTACATTTTCACACTTGTTTGGGGCCTCTTAATTAAATTGAACTTAATTGTACCTTAATAAGCCCTATTTTACATCTACAAGCCTAATAAATTACATTTTCTGAAAGGGGAACCCAACAATAATTAATGTGAATACATAACACTTTAGCTTAAGCAATGTGTGTTCTACAAATAGGGACTTGGGATCCATTTTCCCATAGGGGAATGGGTCCTCGCTAGGCCTTTGAACCTAAATTTAAATTATGTTTTTGGTGGTATTTTAACATTTCTATGTTCAAATTTTGATGTGAGCTTGCAATATTTAATTTTTAGGAAATTAAGGATACATACCCATAAATACAAGGTTATTTCACCAAATCAACATTTAAGCAACATAGAATTTTTATGACTATGCAAGAGAAAAGTTTATGATCAGGGGAACTCAAGAGCAGATTTATCAAGCATTTTGTTGTAGTAATCAAGATCTCAAGCATCATGTCAAAGTCTTAAGCATCATGCACATTTTTGGAGCTAACATTGTGATGTAGGTTTCAAAGATTCAAGCAAGAATTCAAAGTCATATTTCATTTATTTTACTACAAGGTTTAATTACCAAAACAGTGTTTGACAAAGGTAAACCCCCATTTACTATAAAAAAAAAAATTCCCCCTTGTGTTTGTGTTGCAGATTTTAGGTTGAAAAACGATTGAAGGTCTCTCAAAGTGCAAGATTGGAAAAGTTGTCAAAGTTGTAAAATTTATCGTCAAGCCATAGAAACTCACCTATAGATCTGATTTATGACTTTTCGACACTGCAACTAGGGTCAAAAAGAAGCTATAGAGTGAGATTAGATGCTCTTGAAATATTGCTAAAAAGCTTGACAAAAGACCCATTCACCCATGGGCGAATGAGTCTCAGACAACCTTCAGAAAGTGTCTTTTAGTGACTAGTAAATAGTATTTTCTCCTTCTCACATCTGTAATTTTTTTTGTGTTTCTATTAATATTGATCTTTATATTGATTTTTCAAGCTTGGAATGGCATAATTAGGTTGATTTTCTATTTTTTATTTTTTCTCCCAAAAGTATTGTTCAGGCTGAAACCCCCATCCTCAAGCATAAGGAAATTAGTAGATTCTCACATTGAGTTGATTCGCCTAAGGGTTGCTAGTCAATTCTTTGTGGGGATCTTATTTCCTAATGAAATAAGGAAGATATGTCCATCATAACCCCATTCCAATTCCAATCAATCCAATCCAACCTATTTTTCTTTGTTTCATTTTAGTAAAAATAACATACTTAAACATGCACCTGATGGTCCTCTTTACATGTACCTAGAAGAATCAATGACAAGCCTACTAATGGGATATTAATTGTTCTCGTCTATGTAGAGACTGTGATAACTAAAAAATTCTTTTTATGCATGAAATTTATCAAGATTCTTATCAACTACTAAAAGCATAGATCAAAATGCATAATGGTTTTTCTCACCCCATGATGGGTTCGATAAATCATCCTTTAAAAGTTAGACTAAAAAGATTGAATGTCTCATTCTCCATCATCCTATTTTTAGACCAATTTCTTGTGAAGTTAGTCTATCCATGGCTTTGCTCCATGAAATTTATCCCATCGGTAGTGCATAAATGTTTAAAGTTTCCATTTGGAAAAAATATATTTACTATTCACCATAGTGCCTTTAATCCCATGTCTTCCCATTGGAATTTCTCATTGTATTTCTTTTGGCTTGAACCTATGGAACCTATTAGGCCTCATGAGAACTTCATTTTCAAATCTTATCAAAAGTTTAAGGCAAAGTGCATAATATAATTATCCCTTACTAATATGCCTTGACACACGATTGAGCCTCATATCCTTGATGAAACCATTATTGAACCAAAATCTCTTCCAAGTAACCAAGAGAAAAACATACAAAATCCTCCACCTATTTCCTATAAGAGACCGTGAGATAACCAAATAAGTCTTGTTGTGCCTCTTAAAATAAAAAAAAAGTTTATAAAGTTAAAGATAAAATGGTTGAGAAACCTCCCATGTTTCCTTCCATTCCTCCCATATGGGAAGAAAATAAACCTATGGTTGATAAACACACTCCTACATAATCACAAATTGAAAACAAAACAAAAATAAATTGAAATGCTAGAGAGTGTAGGCGTAGATGTCATGCTATTGCTCATCTGGTACAAGAAAAGCATCAAATAACTAAAAATCAGACAAAAAATCAAGCAATGCATGATGATTCTCCACCTTCACTGAAACAAGAAAATCCTAAACCTCTACCACAACAAGAACAAGCACCTTCCATGGATATTATCATTAGACCTCATGTTGTGATTAACTCGGATGACGATGATGAGACTGCTAAAATTGATGAAGAAGTGCATAATGAGCTGAGTTCATTATTTTCCTCTTCTATGAGATTATATGATATCATCCGTAATGATCCTCCTAAAATGAGTGACTCACCATGTGTTGAACCTAGTGATGCTCCTAGTACAACACTCACCATTTTCCCTTTGGTTAGTTTTTTCCCTTCTACATATGATGAACAAGATTGGAATGTGGATGATCTGCTATAGGTTGACTCACATGTGCCTTACTATTCTTTTACTTCATTTATTTTTCATCTTCTTTTGTGTGATTACATGTGCATAATGTGATCCCCCATATTGTTTTGTTTGGCATTTCTTTATGTTCATTACTCTATTTGTATATACATTCTTCTATATGTTGTAAACCTTTATCTTTTCTCTTGTCTTTTGTTTTCCTTGTATGGGATGAAACAAGGCATTGAGACATTTAGGTCTCTTCCATGTTGACCCAAAATATTTTCTTTTGTCTTGCTCTCTATGTGTCATTCTTCTAGTTCTATGAGTATTTTGGGAATGATGACATTTTATGAGCTCTATAATAACATTGTAGGAAATATATATGTTGATCCAAAATCTGTGAATCCCTTATGTGCTTAGGATTTCATTTGGGGGAAACCCCCTTTTCATGATGTAGCCTCATTTTGAAACATATCCTTGACATAGGGCTTTCCAAATAATCTCTCATATCTTCTTTATTGTTTAGCATTGATCATTTGCTACTTTAAATTAATATCTCATCACATGGTGTTTAGCAATTCCTTGAAAGTGGGAGCATACATTGGAATTATCATTTTGACTATAATTCATGTTTCATAGTGTGGTCTTCTTAATTCATGCAATGTGTCTTCTTCCTAGTGGTGTCATTGGGTTTGATGTCCTCCAAGATTGTGATCTCTCTACGCATATGACATTCCTCTTAGTGGTGATGCTATGGATGGCATTCCCAGAGTTGTGAATCTTTTATCCTTAATTTTTCCTCTCTTGGAGATATTAAGCATGATGTTCCCTAATGGGAGAACTTTCATGAAATAAGCAAAACTCCTTTGAATATCCTATTTGCATTTTGTTCATAATTTTTTGGAATAATACAACTTTCTAACCTTTTGAAACTCTGAGTTACAACCCTTTTCATGGCCACCAAGAATAAAATACTTTTCTTTCTAGTGGGGCCATGTTTTTCATGAGTGTTTAGCATAACGTATCTTGCTAAGCCTTATGAAGCTCAAATTTCATATTTTATGGCACCTAATCAAACTTATAAAGATGTGTAAGTTTGGTATGGTTATTGGAGCCTAATAATGTTCTCACATTGGCCACCTTCTAGGGTCTCACCTAGTAGACAATAGATTTCACTAGCCCATGTGAGCATATTTTTGTTTGCATAGTGGACATTGGGTTTCACTTGTAAATGTTTTTGGAAAAATAGCTAAGGCTTGATCCACATAGAGTTGGAAAAATAGTCGAGGCTTGATCCACCCCGTTTTGTTTTTATTTTTCTTTCTTTTAGTCTTTGACATTGTATGTTTATGTATGTTGTCTTATTGTTGCATATCATACATCTTGTGTGTTTTCCTTTGTGCTTATGTTGGTTTTCCATGGGATCTAGATCTTGGGGACTTGGCCACCTCCTTGAACTTTGTCATCGTATCTCACTAAAATTTGTACACTTGTACCCCTTCTTGATGCATATTTGTCTACTTTAGTGTGATTTTGTGCTTCCGCTCATCCACTCACTAAAGTGGGGGCTAAATGTAGTGTAGAAAAATGTACTCCTTTACATTTCACACTTTTTTGGGCCATCTTAATTACATTGGACTTAATTATGCCTTAATAAGCCCTATTTTGCATCTACAAGCCTAATAAATTACATTTTCCAAAAGGGAAACCTGACAATGATTAATGCCAATACATAACACTTTACCTTGAACAATGTGTGTGGAAAACGGACCTAGGACCTTTCGCCCATGGGCGGATGGGTCCTCCCTAGACCTTTGAACCTTAATTTTAATTATGTTCTTGATGGTAGTTTAACATCTCTAAATACAAGTTTTGATGTTGGCATGTAATGTTTATTTTTTGGAAATTAAGGATACATACCTATAAATACAAGGTTATTTCATCAATTCAACATCTAAGCAACTTAGAATTTTTATGTGACTTTACAAGAACAAAGTTTATGATGAACGACATTCAAGAGAAGTTTTATAAAGCATTTTGTTGCAGCAATCAAGATCTCAAGAACCATGTCAAAGTCTTAAGCATAATGCATATTTTTGGAGCTAACATTGTGATGTAGGTTTCAAAGATTCAAGCAAGCATTCAAAGTAATATTTCAATCATCAAGATCCACATATATTGAAGCCATTTCATGCAAGAACAAGATCAATATTTCAGATTTCCAAAGGTTTATTCAAGATTTTGGTGAGTTGCAACATAGCTTGTTCATTCATCATTCCTTTCACATTTCATTTATTTCACTTCAAGGTTTAAGTACCAAAATGGGGTTTGACCAAGGAAAACCCCCATTCACGAAAAACAATAAATTTTCCATTTTTTCGTTTTTGTTGAATATTTTAGGTTGAAGAAAGATTAAAGATCTCTCAAAGTGCAAGATTGGAAAAGTTGTCAAAATTGTAAAAAGTTTAAAATTGTTGTGAAACCACAAAAACTCACCTACAAATTTGATTTTTGACTTTTTGATATTGCAACCTAGATCAAACAGAAGCTTCAGAGTGACATTAGAGGCTCCCAAAATATTTTTGAAAACCTTGACAAAAGATCCATTCGCCCATGGGCGAATGAGTTTCAGAGAACCTTCAGAAAGCGACTTTTAGTGACTAGTAAATAGTATTTTTCCCTTCTCAAATCTGTAGAAATTTTTGTGTTTATATTAATATTGAGCTTTATATTGTTGTTTCAAGTTTGAATTGGCATAATTAGGTTTATTTTCTATTTTTATTTTTTCTCCCAAAATATTTGTTCAAGCTAAAACTCCCATCCTCAAGCATAAGGAAATCAGTAGATTCTCACATTGAGTTGATTCACCTAAGGGTTCTTATTGAATTATTTTTAGGGATCTCATTTCCTAATGAAATAAGGAAGATTGGTCCATCATACTCCCATTCCATTTCTAATCAATCCAATCCAACCTATATTTCTTTGTTTTAGGTAGAAATTTTTATTTCTAGATCTTGAATGCATAAATCTTAAAATCCACACAAATCCAAGGATCAAAATCTCCCATCAAAAAGATATGCCAAAACAAAGAAAAATATGATTGAAAAAAATGAAAAGCCCAAAAGGCCACAAAGGCCCAAGAATCAAAAATAAAAATGATAAACCATCTAGATCCCCAAACTAGTTATAGAAGAAATGCATTTCAAGGAAAAAACCAAAATTGGCATCCAAACTTGTTGATCCAATAGCTTTATTTTCTCTTAAATCCTCCACTCCTCTAGCTATGAATACTTCCTCCAAATCTATTGTCAGCCCTTAGGTTCCAAAATCTAATATTCTAAGCCCTTCATTGTCTCCTCCATTCATTTTGGGTCCCTATGTCCCAAACTCCACATCTACTCCTCCATCTAAATTTCAAAATCCAATATCCACATCAATTTCACAACTCCACCACCCTTCAATGTATATACCAATGTTGTTCTTAACAAAATTTTATTCCATTCATTCACAAGTCTTCCAACACTCCATCCATTATCCACATTCATCATGTATCATTGCCCTTTAATCAAATCCTTTGCATCTATGAGAATACTTGTAATTTCCATGGTCTATTAGAGCTCATCTTTAATGGATATCATCCATAGAACTAGATTCTTGATTCCTTCCTTAATCTCCCTATCATCCATCTACTATCTTGTGAATCCACTACATCCTTATCCACATCCCTTTCTATTTGAATAGTCTAAAATTTTAAAAAGAAAAAAGAAAAAAGAAAAAAAAGAAATCATCTATGCAATGGTGAAAACCACTTCTCATGACACTTTGGACAAGAAATATGATGAAAACCTAGCAAATAGGTGTCATGTGTAGTCCCCCATCCTCTTGCACTCTATAATTGGGTGTAAGATTCATCCATGTACTATTTTACCTACAACATCTTAAATCTTATCTTGCACTATATGGCATCCTCTATCCATCATCCTATCTAAAACCATCCTCCATTTTCTACCTTTGACCTTGACAAGGCTAAGGATCTTAATAAGTGATATGTATCCTATCTACCTCACCTTATCGATACCTTTCATCTCATATCCATTACTTCATCTCCTTCCATCCTATCCAAATGCATCCTCCCTTCCATATTTTGATCTTGATAAGGTTAAGAGAAAATAATCCACTCTATCTTAATTACCATATATTATCCATTTCTTTCGTGAGTGTGCGCAAGAAGTTGGATCCAAAAAATGTTCAAAAAGTGGAAATGTTTTTCCTAATTTTAAGAACTTGTCATTGTTGGACTAAAAATTTAAAGCACTTACACAATGAATTTTAAAAATATTTTGTAGTATGAAATCTAGTATTTTGGGTCTAGTTTCTAAATATGTAATTTATTCTAATACTCAAATAACTAAAATTAATTTTTAATAGGAATGTATAATAACCACTTTTTAAAAGTCACTTTTT
>VDFB02047230.1:499535575-499876157 GCA_007258455.2 Sequoia sempervirens | reverse complement strand
GTGAATTTTCACCCCTTGGGAAAATTTCCCTTTTACATACCTTCACCTTAAAAAATAAAATCCGAAGGCGAAACTCCACATCACCTACATTCCTTCCATCCACTTGGCATTTGTCATGTGTATCAGTGAGAGAATATTTGTTGGGGATGCACGCACAGTGTGCAAATGTCCATGTGGCACGCTACATCCTTGATGGATTCCTATGTCTGAAGTTGGCAGAGGCATTACACACCCAATTGGGGTCAAATTGTAACATCATTCTTTGACCAACTGACCCAGAAATGGAAAATTCTTCCTCATTATTCCTTCAAATTCATTCATTCTCACTTCATTTGATCCTCTAGCAATCTTGTTGGCATTATAGAAATTTCTCTTCACTCTTTCACTCTCAAGCAACATTCTAGCATTATACTTTTGAGAATTGTAGAAGCAACACTCCATCAACTCCACATGGCAAGTGTGAAGCCATCATAGACATTGTGAGCTTGGAGTCTTATGACACCTCCCTTCACCATGGTTATGGCGGTGGTGACTTTTCCAAGTTCATATCTTGCTTTCTCCTCCATTGGCTAGTGAGCTTTTGGGTGGAGGTGGTAATTCTTCACTCCTCTCCTTTGTGATTTGATTGAGTAGCACAATATTATTTCTAGTGTTCTTTTCTTCCTCTTCTTTCCTTTATCACATATTCTACTTCATTGCTTGTTGGTTGTCCATGGAGGTGGAAACACCAAAACGAGGGTTTGACTAAGGGAGGCCTTATACGGCCCCAACAATTTTCTCTCTTGCTTGTGTGTAGGTGAATGTATGTGTGAAGCTAGCTGGAAAAATAATGCTTGTGTGAGATTATCTTCATCACCCTAGCTCTCATTTATTTGTTTTATCACATTCATCTTTACTTTTTGCATTTCCTCATTTTGTTTTTTGCACCTAAAACCAACTAGCTAGGTTGTTAGTACATTTGTAGGAAGTCTTTATTGTAATTCCTATTTTTTGGCCATATGAATGAAAGTTCACCAAAGAGACACTAGTGTGTTGCTCTGTCATCCTAGAACTGCACTGTCATCCTTAAATAGAGAGTTGTTTGAGGTGCAATATTGACTCTAAAAACTAGCTTGCCTAGCCTAAACTTGAAACTTGGATCTGAAGAGTGACCGAAATACAACATAGTGCTCTTCATTCTTGATTCTCATTCATAAGAGAGGTAAGTTAGAGCAACCCTCTGCTTTTGGCTCTCTATGACATGTAGCCTTTACGTGGTTGGTCCCCCTCTTTTACAAATATGAACATACATAAATCTTGACATAATGATATGATCTTGATTGTTGTTGTAGATGACTAATAATTTTTCTCTTCAATGCCCTTGAAAATAATATTAGCTCATATGGTCTATTGATTATGCATGTTAAGTTTGAATTGATAAAATAACTATGTATTTATAGGTTCTTATCGAATTTAAAAAAATTAGATTCCAGGACAGACAATTTCTAAGGTGTTTAAATGAATGTTGGAAATTATTTAATATAAGTTTCCCTTTCAAAAAATAGGAATAATAAGGCTTTGGAATACATAATTTAGGCAATTAGAAGCTTAATTGAGTCCAATTAATTAAGGGGATGTAAGCATAGTGTGAAAATGTAAACAAGTACATTTTTGTACACTATAATTTGTAGGAAGTAGAATATTTTTATCTTGAAGAACTCATCATTGTCACAAAGAGAAATTTTTTAATGGGGAGATTCATAGTCTCCTTTTTCTCCCCCATTTGAAAGATATAAATTATAAATTTAGGACAAAAATAGTCTATGAGCAGTCATATTAAGTCCTCATTTCTTCCATCACATGTAAATGTTTACATTTTTTCTCTTTTATAGAGGAGTTATTTTCAATAAGCTTTTATCCTTTTCTCTAGTTGTGAGACAACTTTTTTTTTATATGGATACCTCATTATGAATTATTGGAACCTATCCATGCATCTATATTTCATCATTGAAAAATGTTTACATTTTATCATAATCCCTAAGATGCACTTAAGATATATTGTTAGAACAAAAATGATAAATAACCTAATTAACTATTATTATGACCTATTCACATTACCATAATTAATCTTAATTAGGTCATGCCATATTTGAACTAAAGATATAGAACTGGGAAATATGTCACAATCTTATTATATCCTCACCTAGGATTTTGGCTAGGGTTTCATCTTTAACAATTTTATAAAGGATTTATTATTGTATATTATAATTGTAATTTTTTACATTTATTAAAATCTCATGCTTCATAACAAATCAGTTGCTTTTATCTTGCGTGAGGATATTTTAATTATAGATAATCCTTAGGGTGTTGTGGGAGTTCAATCATCAAGTCCAACAAAAAATAATTATAAATTAGGATTTTTTCTCAAATTTTCAATTGCATATGATGATTGAATAAATAAATAAATAAAATTATATCCAATGGATGAATTATTATTCCTACCTTTGATAGGAACTAACAAGCTCTTAATATTTTATTAAATATCTAATTTATATATCCATCTTACTTATTTTTTATTTTAATCTAAACTTATTAGGTGTATATGTAATTTAAATAGGGCTACAAATATATCTTTATATAATGTGAGGTTTTTCCCTACATGTCAATGAAATTGTAATATCTATGTTTTTCTTCATAGTAGAATTTTAAATTCCTAATATTATTCTATCATAATGGGGACTTATTAATTTTTAATCCATTATGTTTATCACTAAATTATTATAAATTTCATTTCCCTTGAAATCATATAAGTATATAAAATAAGTATATTTTGATTATGATACCTTAAGAATCAAAATAAACATGATGTGGATAATAATTAGAATCTATGTGCAATCAATCAAACATAATTTGTGATGAAATTTTTACCATTATAAAGAGGAAGAATGATATATTGCTAATGAAAGTGTTGAAAAATAAAAGAACATGAGATGGTTACTAAATTGAATCCTTGCATAGTCAATTAAATGCTAGAGATAATGACATGTTTGGCTCATTTGTCATTAATTATACTAAAGTTGGAAATATTAACTCCACAATTACCAAGGATCACTTGTAATCAAAAACCTGTCATTGAAAGAGAAAATAGAAAAGCTATGGGGTCCAAGAGCTATTGATCCAAAAAAAACATGAATCATTATGAATGTGTATGTCAATAATTATATAATATGGAATCCTTATAAAAGGATAATCAACCTAGAAACCATAGGTGAGGATAAAACAAGATCATGACATGTGTCCTCATATTATGACATTAGACATAAAAAGAACATGACCTAAGTAATCTTAAGTAGAGGAAAAGGAATCTAAAAATTAAATAAATAATTAATTAGGGAATGCCTTTTACTCTAAAATTCCCCTTAAGAGAAACTTTGAGAGAATCTCAAAACCCTAATGATGAATGCTTAATGGTTCTTGGCAAATAAAGCTTGGTGAGGTACCCATGTACAATCAATCAAATCTCTAAAATACAAAGAAAAAGAGAAAAACCCAATGGGTGAAAACTCCTCTCCAAAAAAGAGAAATACAATTGAAAGACTGAAGAAGCCTCCAAAATAAAATGAAGGATTGAAAAGCCTTCAAAACAAAGTTCCAAAAGAGTAGGAAGAAAGGATGGACATGAGGAACACCGCTGAAGCATGAAGAAGTTGTAAACACTATCAAAGAATGAATGCTATAGTGTTGAAAGAAGAACCTCCACTAAAATGAGGATGAAAATAAAGATCAAGAAGATAGGAATTTGCATGAGTGCCCCAACAATACTACTCGAATTAGACATAAAAGAAAGGTAATACATCTAGAACTCAAAGATATAGATTGCACAAGTACCCAAAGTCTAAATAACACTAATCCAATGAAAAAGGAAGGTCACTTCTAGAAATAGGAATGTAGGAGTGTCCATATGGTAAATGCCCCATCTCACTGAAATGCATGGGTAACCAACCATTGATGTATGCTAAATCTTCCTATACTTACATAGGAACAAGAACTAGATACATGAATCAATCCAACATGAAACCAAGGATGCATTAGCACCAACAGTAGAAATCCCCCAATAATGTTGACAAGGGAGATCCATGATAGATACACTAGAACATAATGCTTAAATTTAGTGCATGAAGAATAGATAAGAACATTTGAATGCTCAACTGAAAGTACCTGTAAATATAAAGGGTGTGTAAACTAAGGCACACACCATTGGGGAAAGAATCAATGTGATTCACTATTGTTGTGGAAGGGAAACTCACTTGAAAAAAGTTTGATGGAAAAGCAAAAGGCCTACACAACCGGGCCCCATTAAATTTTATATCATAGTGCGAGTACAAAAGGAACAATATGATGTGCATGAGTACAATGTTGAGGCACTTTATTTCAATATGTTTAGATAATGAGAAGTTCTTATAATAGATACTCATAATATTAAAAAATAAGAACATGCTCAAGATAAAATTATATGGAAAAAATGAGGAAACTGATAGCATCATGAGGAATTACATGAAAAATAATGCACTTACAAAAAATATGGCACACAAAAAGGAGTCCAAATACAAAAGACATGGCCAATCAAAGTATCCAAAATGAGAACTACATAATAAAAACATTGAGAAAACTAATTTCTAGAAAACCCTAGAAGCCAGAACTAAAAACCACCTACATCATTGAAAAGAGTATGAAATTCTACCCCATTTCAAAAAAAATTGCACTAAAATACACCATTGTGTGGCTAAGATATTGCCTTCGGAAGATGGGGTGAAAAATTGAAAAGCCTAATGGAGAGGTGCTAGACTGGACAAAAAAATGATCTCTACCAAATATAGAAAAACCACCTCCAAATTTGTTCAATCACTAACTTTAGAGTTTCTATTAAAAAAATCTCTAGGTACAGGGTGGATTGATTTATTTGCAAAAAAAAACATTCTTTTGTTTCAAAGTTAAAAGACAAGCAAAAAAACTATTATATTGTTTTTAATAAAATAAAAAATAAAAAAAACTTTATTTAAAAAAATATATTAAAAAGAGCTAGGGGGTGGGGGGGGGGGGCTAAGTCCACCCACACCACCCTTGGGCAAGGCCCGAGGGACAGTCATTAAGGGTACCCCCCATGCCCCCATGCAAGGGTGGGGCATGAGTGGCCTACCACCCCTTCCACAATAGGGTCGTGTAGAGGTATAGGTACCCTTGGGTACCCCCAATATACTAATCATTTTTTTAATATACTTTTAATAAAAAAATCCTTTGTACACCATTTGAAAAGGGTTTTTGATTTTTTGATTTGATTTTTTTGACTTTTTTGTAGGATAAAAAATATTTAATAAAATACCTTGAACCACATGTCAGGGAGGCTGTATGACCTCTCAAGATTTTTTTTTTTCCTCATATGCTCCTAACACAATTTTGGACAATTTGATAGGTGATCTTAAAGTTTTTTGGTCTTCTGAGCATGATGAAAATTCCTATTTTGGCTCAAAATTCTCTAAAATTGCAGTTGTCCTTCAGATCTAGAAAAGAAGCAACTGCTTCAAACCCTTAAAGATCTAACCTCTAGAGTCTAAATTAATCCAAACAAAATGAAAATTTGGCTTTCTTGACAATAATGAATTCAATGAAAAACTCTATTTTTTCTCCAAGATGCACTAAATGATAGCTTAAGCCACAAAATATTTCAAAAGAAGGAGAGGGGATTACAGGTTTGGGGCTTTGATAACCTGTTGAAGTTGGGAAAAATCAGCTCCAAAGCTTCCAAGGAACACTTGCAATCAAACACCTATCACAAAAATTGAGAATAAAAAAGCTATGGAGGGCAAGAGCTAGTGGCCCCAAAAAGCATGAATCATTACGAATGTGCATCTTAATGATTATACAATAGAGAATCCTTATAAAAATATAATCAACCTAGAAACCCTAGGTGATGATAAAACAAGATCATGACATGTTCCCTCATCCTATGAAATTAGACATATAAAGAACATGACCTAAGTAATCTTAAATAATTAGAGGAAAAGGAACCTAAGAATTAAATAAATAGTTAATTAGGAAATACCTTTTACTCTAACAAATTATATTATTAAAGTATTTGTTACTAAACAACTTGACATGAATATAATTGAAACTATAGGAAATATTAGCTAATTTAAATGAAATCCTTATATGGTGAGCCTTATTTTTTATCCCTTATACCAAACTCTTTATTCTAATTTCTATCTATAATTTTCTATGAACTACTCATGCATTTCTCAAGTTGTAGGATTTACAAGCCACTCAACTTCTCATGGTTTATCTATGATCTTGAAACATCCTCTACACATACTAGTCCACTAAATAAGACATATTTCTATCATCAATGTATCAAGTGTGTCCAATATAATCAAAAGTTTTACATTACTTACCTTTGTGATAAGATCTTTGACCATTACTTTCATAATTAAAATTCCTTGTATAATTTTTGTGGGATCAATTATTTTCAATTATCTACCTTGGATTTCTAGTAGTATTTATTGAGAGGAATTTTAATATTTTCTTCAAATTAGATGAAATTTCACAATATCTCACCTCTTTTGAAAGGAAATCAAGTTCTTGAATGTAAAATAATAACACCAAGGTTCCTTTTGACTAGCTATTTTCCTATCAAAAATACCATTTGATATTTATTTTTGGTGATTAATACACACATCACCATCATCCACCTTCCAAATCTATTTTGGACCCTTATATTTTAAATTCTAATCCTTCATCCCTTCCCTCTAGTTTGGGTCCCAATGTCACAAAACCAAATCCTTCAACCCTATTATTAAAGTATTTACTACTAAACAACTTGACATGAATATAATTGAAACTATAGGAAATACTAGCTAATTTAAATGAAATCCTTGTATGGTGAGCCTTATTTTCTAACCCTTATACCAAACTCTTTATTCTAATTTCTATCTATAATTTTCTATGAACCACTCATGCATTTCTCAAGTTGTAGGATTTACAAGCCACTCAACTTCTCATGGTTTATCTATGATCTTGAAACATCCTCTACACATACTAGTCCACTAAATAAGACATATTTCTATCATCAATGTATCAAGTGTATCCAATATAATCAAAAGTTTTACATTACTTACCTTTGTGATAAGATCTTTGACCATTAGTTTCATAATTAAAATTTCTTGTATAATTTTTGTGGGATCAATTATTTTTAATTATCTACCTTGGATTTCTAGTAGTATTTATTGAGAGGAATTTTAATATTTTCTTCAAATTAGATGAAATTTCACAATATCTCACCTCTTTTGAAAGGAAATCAAGTTCTTGAATGTAAAATAATAACACCAAGGTTCCTTTTGACTAGGTATTTTTATAAAAAATACCATTTGATATTTACTTTTGGTGATTAATACACACATCCCCATCATCCACCTTCCAAATCTATTTTGGACCCTTATATTTTAAATTCTAATCCTTCATCCCTTCCCTCTAGTTTGGGTCCCAAATTCACAAAACCAAATCCTTCAACCCTTCCATCAATTTTGGGTCCTTATATCTCTCCATCCACTATCCACATCCTCACTCTCTCAAAATCATTTCATCCTATCATAAATCAAGATCAATGAAGCAAAAGATCCTTGAAATCCTTCCCAAATACTATATAAACTAATCCATTTATAATACCTTCATATCATTCCTCCCCATGTATCCATACCATTGCTATTGGTAGTGTAGTGTAGAAAAATGTACTTTACATTTTCACACTTGTTTGGGGCCTCTTAATTAAAATGGACTTAATTGTACCTTAATAAGCCCTATTTTACATCTACAAGCCTAATAAATTACATTTTCTGAAAGGGAAAACCAACAATAATTAATGTGAATACATAAAACTTTAGCTTAAGCAATGTGTGTTCTACAAATAGAGACCTAGGATCCATTTTCCCATAGAGGAATGGGTCCTCGCTAGCCTTTGAACCTAAATTTAAATTATGTTTTTGGTGGTATTTTAACGTTTCTATGTTCAAATTTTGATGTGAGCTTGCAATATTTAATTTTTAGGAAATTAAGGATACATACCCATAAATACAAGGTTATTTCACCAAATCAACATTTAAGCAATGTAGAATTTTTATGACTATGAAAGAGAAAAGTTTATGATCAGGGGCATTCAAGAGCAGATTTATCAAGCATTTTGATGCAGTAATCAAGATCTCAAGCATCATGTCAAAGTCTTAAGCATCATGCACATTTTTGGAGCTAACATTGTGATGTAGGTTTCAAAGATTTAAGCAAGCATTCAAATTCATATTTCATTTATTTTACTACAAGGTTTAATTACCAAAACAATGTTTGACAAAGGTAAACCCCCATTTAATATATAAAAAAAAATTCCCCCTTGTGTTTGTGTTGCAGATTTTAGGTTGAAAAATGATTGAAGGTCTCTCAAAGTGCAAGATTGGAAAAGTTGTCAAAGTTGTAAAAGTTATCGTCAAGCCATAGAAACTCACCTATAGATCTGATTTATTACTTTCCGACACTACAACCAAGATCAAACAAAAGCTATAGAGTGAGATAAGATGCTCTTGAAATATTGCTAAAATGCCTGACAAAAGACCCATTCACCCATGGGCGAATGAGTCTCAGACAACCTTCAGAAAGTGTCTTTTAGTGACTGGTAAATAGTATTTTTTCCTTCTCAGATCTGTAATTTTTTTTGTGTTTCTATTAATATTGATTTGTATATTGATTTTTCAAGCTTGAAATAGCATAATTAGGTTGATTCTCTATTTTTATTTTTTCTCCCAAAAGTTTTGTTCAAGCTGAAACCCCCATCCTCAAGCATAAGGAAATTAGTAGATTCTCACATTGAGTTGATTCACCTAAGGGTTGCTAGTCAATTCTTTTTGGGGATCTTATTTCCTAATGAAATAAGGAAGATAGGTCCATCATAACCCCATTCCAATTCCAATCAATCCAATCCAACCTATTTTTCTTTGTTTCATTTTAGTAAAAATAACATACTTAAACATGCACCCGATGGTCCTCTTTACATGTACCTAGAAGATTCAATGACAAGCCTACTAATGGGATATTAATTGTTCCCGTCTATGTAGAGAATGTGATAACTAAAAAATTATTTTTTGTGCATGAAATTTATCAAGATTCTTATCAACTACTAAAAGCATAGATCAAAATGCATAATGGTTTTTCTCACCCCATGATAGGTTCGATAAATCATCCTTTAAAATTTAAACTGAAAAGATTGAATGTCTCATTCTCCATCATCCTATTTTCAGACCAATTTCTTGTGAAGTTAGTCTATCCATGGCTTCGCTCCATGAAATTTATCCCATTGGTAGTGCATAAATGTTTAAAGTTTCCATTTGGAAAATATATCTTTAATATGCACTATAGTGGATTTAATCCCATGTCTTCCCATTGGAATTTCTCATTGTATTTATTTTGGCTTGAACCTATGGAACCTATTAGGCTTCATGAGAACTTCATTTTCAAATCTTATCAAAAGTTTAAGGCAAAGTGCATAATATAATTATCCCTTACTAATATGCCTTGACACACTATTGAGCCTCATATCCTTGATGAAACCATTATTGGACCAAAATATCTTCCAAGAAACCAAGAGAAAAACATACAAAATCCTCCACCTATTTCCTATAAGAGACTGTGAGATAACCAAATAAGTCATGTTGTGCCTCTTAAAATAAAAAAAAGTTTATAAAGTTAAAGATAAAGTGGTTGAGAAACCTCCCATGGTTCCTTCCATTCCTCCCATATGGGAAGAAAATAAACCTATGGTTGATAAACACACTCCTACATAATCGCAAATTGAAAACAAAATAAAATAAAATTGAAATTCTAGAGAGTGTAGGCGTAGATGTCATGCTATTGCTCATCTGGTACAATAAAAGCATGAAATAACTCAAAATCAGACAAAAAATCAAGCAATGCATGATGATTCTCCACCTTCACTAAAACAACAAAATACTAAACCTCTACCACAACAAGAACAAGCACCTTCTATGGATATTATCATTAGACCTATTGTTATTAACTCAGATGACGATGATGAGACTGCTAAAATTGATGAAGAAGTGTATAATGAGCTGAGTTCATTGTTTTCCTCTTTGGTATGTGCAAGATCATGGTGGGCCAAAAAGTGGCAATATGATGGGTATGTGGCCGACGACTATTTTTTTACCCAAAATTGATGAAATGAAAAGGGTTTTTAAAGGAGATTTTCAAATTTCCACCGATATAAATTATGTTTTACTTTGAATTTAATTAGTAATTATTATTCATTTTCTACTCAAATTATGAATAAAGTCCCAATTGATAGGCTGATTGAAAAACATCTATAGCTTTCAAATGGTATGACATTTTTTGAGTCAAAAACATGTGTCACATTATATGCTTTGCATACTTTAGGATTAAAAAAACAAAAAATTAATTTCATGAAGTTTTGACCAAGTTAAGGTGGTCAGACATATGAGTTTTTATATTTTTTTAAAAAAATTAATAAGAAATTCATAATTAATTATTTACCTGGAAAAAAATTATAAAAAAATATGCATCACATCAGGGCATGAGTCCTCTACTTATATATAAAATCTTATAAAAAAATATTATCATTTTATTGTGGTTAGGGTGGTCAGACAGACACCTACTTATATTTTCCCTGAAATTTAAGTACCACTGCACTGAAATTTCAAAATTTCACCAAATAGATTTTTTTTCTTAAACAAACCTAGTAGTTTAGAAACTACATTCAATTTTCTACAGATTCTATTCTTACATATTTTTGAAATAATATAGATAACTTATTCAAATTTTTACATCAAGTTGCCTAACTCTCATTTTTCTGATTTTTTTGCCACTTAAGGGCCTTTTTCTTCCATGATGATCCTGCACATACCCTCTTCTATGAGATTATATGATATCATCCGTAATGATCCTCCTAAAATGAGTGACTCACCACATGTTGAACCTAGTGATGCTCCTAGTACAACACTCACCATTGTCCCTTTGGCTAGTTGTTTTCCTTCTACATATGATGAACAAGATTGGGATGTGGATGATCTGCTATATGTTGACTCGCATGTGCCTTACTATTCTTTTATTTCATTTATTTTTCATTTTCTTTTGTGTGATTACATGTGCATATTGTGATCCACCATATTGTTTTTTTTTGGAATTTCTTTATGTTCATTCCTCTATTTGTATATGCATTCTTTTATATGTTGTAAACCTTTATCTTTTCTCTTGTCTTGTGTTTTCCTTTTATGGGATGAAACAAGGCATTGAGACATTTAGGTCTCTTCCATGTTAACCCAAAATATTTTTCTTTTTCTCTGTCATTCTTCTAGTTCTATGAGGGTCTTTGGCCATAATAGTGGTTTACAATTCTGAGAGGAACAAATTTTAGCTGAAATCACATATTTTTAGAAAATATAATGATTTAAGCCTTAAAAAGTTCCATTTTAAGGATTCCAATTGAAGAGGGTTTGATCAAATCACCTTAGATCAAACCCCCTTGGATAGAACTTCGCTAGTTTTAAACCATACCTATAAATGCGTCTCCTTTACACCTATCAAAATGCTGATAAAAAATCACTTTTGATTTAGATTTTGGGGATCAAATGAATTCATTTAAAATTTATTTCAAATGATTATGGTATTCCTCAGAACAAGCTATCCAATGAATATAATTTTAATATGTTTTGGTTTGTTATATATTTGTTTTTTAAGTTTTATTAAACATAGGTTTTTCATCGAAAATGAATTTCTTTGTTCTTCACATGTGGAAAAATAGAATATTATCAAAAAAAAAAATTGAAAAATATGAGTGCACCAGATATTGAAGTCCTTGATCCAACAAAAAAATTAAATTAAATTTTGACATATACAAAAAAGTTACATGTTATCAAATATGGTGTCTAAATTGTAATTTGTTTGACTTTGAAACTTGATTAAGGAAAAATAATTCAATAAAAACTATCTAACTAAGTGGAAGCACTAAATATCAGAGTTACAAATCTAAATTTGAAATTAGAATTTTATCCTTCATGGAAAAATTTATGCTATATGGTGTGTGTCAATTTTAAAAATGTTGTTTTCAAAAAATATTTTGTGGGAGATGGAAAAAGAAGTGCAATTTGATTCCAAAAAATTTTGAAAAAAATATTTTTAGAATCTATAGACAAAATTTTATGAGACTTTAGTTTGCACCATCTTCAAATTCCTCACAGTTTAGCCGCTATAGGTGCACGAATGTGAAGATTTAGTTAAAATAATAATTTCAGTGTCCATTTGGCCAAAAATTGTAAAGCACTATTATGGGATCACCCATGAGTATTATAGGAATGATGACATTTTTTTGAGCTCTATAATAACATTGTAGGAAATATATACGTTGACCCAAAATTTGTGGATCCCTTATGTGTTTAGGATTTCAGTTGGGGGAAACCCCCTTTTCATGATGTAGCTTCATTTGGAAACATATCCTTGACATAGGGCTTTCCAAATAATCTTTCATATCTTCTTTATTGTTTAGCATTGATCATTTGCTACTTTAAATTAATATCTCATCGCATGGTGTTTAGCAATTCCTTGAAAGTGGGAGCATACATTGGAATTATCATTTTGACTATAATTCATGTTTCATAGTGAGGTCTTTTTACTTCATACAATGTGTCTTCTTCCTAGTGGTGTCATTGGGTTTGATGTCCTCCAAGATTGTGATCTCTCTACACATATGACATTCCTCTTAGTGGTGATGCTATGGATGGCATTCCCAAAGTTGTGAATCTTTTATCCTCAATTTTTCCTCTCTTGGAGATATTAAGCATGATGTTCCCTAATGGGAGAACTTTCATGAAATAAGAAAAAATCATTTGAATATCCTATTTGCATTTTGTTCATAATTGTTTGGAATAATACAACTTTCTAACCTTTTGAAGCTTGGAGTTACAACCCTTTTAATGGTCACCAAGAATAAAATACTTTTCTTTCCAGTGGGGACATGTTTTTCATGAGTGTTTAGCATAATGTATCTTGCTAAGCCTTATGAAGCTCAAATTTCATATTTTATGGCACCTTATCAAACTTATCAAGATGTGTAAGTTTAGTATGGTTATTGGAGCCTAATAATGTTCTCACATTGGCCACCTTCTAGGGTCTCACCTAGTAGACAATAGATTTCACTAGCCCATGTGAGCATATTTTTGTTTGCATAGTGGACATTGGATTTCACTTGTAAATGTTTTTGGAAAAATAGCTAAGGCTTGATCCACATTGAGTTGGAAAAATAGTTGAGGCTTGATCCACCCCGTTTTGTTTTTATTTTTCTTTCTTTTAGTCTTTGATATTGTATGTTTGTATGTGTTGTCTTATTGTTGCATATCATACATCTTGTGTGTTTTCCTTTGTGCTTATGTTGGCTTTCCATGGGATCTATATCTTGGGGACTTGGCCACCTCCTTGAACTTTGTCATCATATCTCACTAACATTTGTACATTTGTACCCCTTCTTGATGCATATTTGTCTACTTTAGTGTGATTTTGTGCTTTAGCTCATCCTCTAACTAAAGTGGGGGCTAAATGTAGTGTAGAAAAATGTACTCCTTTACATTTCACACTTTTTTGGGCCCTCTTAATTACATTGGAATTAATTATGCCTTAATAAGCCCTATTTTGCATCTACAAGCCTAATAAATTACATTTTCCAAAAGGGAAACCCGACAATGATTAATGCCAATACATAAACACTTTACCTTGAGCAATGTGTGTGGAAAAGGGACCTGTACCTTTCTCCCATGGGAGAATGGGTCCTCCCTAGACCTTTGAACCTCAATTTAAATTATGTTCTTGGTGGTAGTTTAACATCTCTAAATACAAGTTTTGATGTTGGCATGTAATGTTTATTTTTTTGGAAATTAAGGATACATACCTATAAGTACAAGGTTATTTCATCAAGTCAACATCTAAGCAACCTAGAATTTTTATGTGACTTTACAAGAACAAAGTTTATGATCAAGGGCATTCAAAAGAATATTTATCAAGCATTTTGTTGCAGCAATCAATATCTCAAGAACCATGTCAAATTCTTAAGCATAATGCATATTTTTGGAGCTAACATTGTGATGTAGGTTTCAAAGATTCAAGCAAGCATCAAAGTGATATTTCAATCTTCAAGATCCACATATATTGAAGCCATTTCATGCAAGAAAAAGATCAATATTTCAGATTTCCAAAGGTTTATTCAAGATTTTGGTGAGTTGCAACATAGCTTGTTCATTCATCATTCCTTTCACATTTCATTTATTTCACTTCAAGGTTTAACTACCAAAATGGGGTTTGACCAAGGAAAACCCCCATTCATGAAAAATAATAAATTTTCCATTTTTTGTTTGTGTTTCATATTTTAGGTTGAAGAAGGATTAAATATCTCTCAAAGTGCAAGATTGGAAAAGTTGTCAAAATTGCAAAAAATTGTAAAATTGTTATGAAGCCACATAAACTCACCTATAGATTTGATTTTTTACTTTTTTGATATTGCAACCTAGATCAAATAGAAGCTTCAGAGTGTCATTAGAGGCTCCTGAAAGATTTTTGAAAACCTTGACAAAAGATCCATTTGCCCATGGGCGAATGAGTTTCAGACAACCTTCAGAATGTGCCTTTTAGTGACTACTAAATAGTATTTTTCACTTCTTAGATCTATAGAAAGTTTTGTGTTTATATTGATATTGAGATTTATATTGTTCTTTCATGTTTGAATTGGCATAATTAGGTTTATTTTCTATTTTTAATTTTTCTCCCAAAAGTTTTGTTCAGGCTAAACCTCCCATCCTCAAGCATAACGAAATCAGTATATTCTCACATTGAGTTGATTCACCTGAGGGTTGTTATTGAATTATTTGTAGGGATCTCATTTCCTAATGAAATAAGGAAGATAGGTCAATCATACTCCCATTCCATTTCTAATCAATCCAATCCAACATATATTTCTTTTTTTTAGGTAGAAATTTTTATGCCAAATCTTGAATGCACAAATCTTAAAATCCACACAAATCGAAGGATCAAAATCTCCCATGAAAAACATATGCCAAAACAAAGAAAAATATGATTGAAAAAAATGAAAATCCCAAAATGCCACAAAGGTCCAAGAATAAAAAATTAAAATGATAAACCATCTAAATCCCCAAACTAGTTATAGAAGAAATGCATTTCAAGGAAAAAACCAAAATTGGAATCCAAACTTGTTAATCAATAGCTTTATTTCCTCTTAAATCCTCCACTCCTCTAGCTATGAATACTTCCTCCAAATATATTGTTGGCCCTTAGGTTCCAAAATCTAATATTCTAAGCCCTTCATTGTCTCCTCCATCCATTTTGGGTTCCTATGTCCCAAACTCCACATCTACTCCTCCATCTAAATTTCAAAATACAATATCCACATCAATTTCACAACTCCACCACCCTTAAAGGTATATACCAATGTTGTTCTTAACAACATTTTATTTCATTCATTCACAAGTATTCCAACACTCCATCCATTATCCACATTCATCATGTATCATCACCCTTTAATCAAAGCCTTTACATCTATGAGAATACTTCTAATTTCCATGGTCTATTAGAGCTCATCTTTAATGGATATCATCCATAGAACTAGATTCTTGATTCCTTCCTTAATCTCCCTATCATCCATCTACTATCTTGTGAATCCACTACATCCTTATCCCCATCCCTTTCTATTTGAATAGTCCAGAATTTTAAAAAGAAAAATAAAATCAAAAATCAAAATGAAATCATTTATACAATGGTAAAAACCACTTCTCATGACACTTTGGACAAGAAATATGATGAAAACCTAGCAAATAGGTGTCATGTGTAGTCCCCCATCCTCTTGCACTCTACACTTGGGTGTAAGATTCATCCATGTACTATTTTACCTACAACATCTTAAATCTTATCTTGCACTATATGTCATCCTCTATCCATCATCCTATCTAAAACCATCCTCCATTTTCTACCCTTGACCTTGACAATGCTAAGGATCTTAATAAGTGACATGTATCCTATCTACCTCACCTTATCGATACCTTTCATCTCATATCCATTATTTCATCTCCTTCCATCCTATCCAAATGCATCCTCCCTTCCATCTTTTGATCTTGATAAGGTTAAGAGAAAATAATCCACTCTATCTTACTTACCATATCTTATCCATGTCTTTCATGAGTGTGTGCAAGAAGTTGAATCCAAAAAATGTTCAAAAAGTGGAAATGTTTTTCCTAATTTTGAGAACTTGTCATTGTTGGACTAAAAATTTAAAGCACTTACACAATGAATTTTAAAAATATTTTGTAGTATGAAATCTAGTATTTTGGGTCTAGTTTGTAAATATGTAATTTATTCTGATATTCAAAGGATTAAAATTAGTTTTTAATAGGCATGTATAATAACCACTTTTTAAAAGTCACTTTTTTATGACCATACCATGCACATGTATGGATACCATAATTTGACCTAAATAAAATCATTTTTAATTCCTTTTGAAAAAATATGTGTAACAAATTGAAGATTGATTAGGATATTTTTACAATATTTTGCTAAAATATTTTTTTTTATTTATTTTTATTGGCTCTAATTGCTCCTTTTGAAAACCCTCATGTACAAACTCTATAATTTGAAATAAACTAGTCATTTTTTGAAAAAAGAAAAAAGAAAAAAAAAATTGTGTGGAAAATTGTTTGTAGATTGATGTCATAAAATTTTTTTACAAACAAATTAACAAACTAAAAGTTATTAAAAAAATCAAAAACCTAACATTTCAAATTTATAGACCAATTTCTTTAGAAACTAATTAATAATAGAAAATATAATCTAATAAAAAATATTACATATTTAAAAAGGTAGACATCATGATTTATAATGGATTTTAAATTCATAAGCCAATTATGATAAAAAAATCTCCCAACTATATTACCAAAATTTAATTATTTATAACCCATGAATATGAATTTAAATTTTTATATTTAAAAAAATAAAATTCATCATATAAATCATATATTATTTATGACATGAAAAAACTTAAAACTATAAAATTCATATATATTAAAAATAAGTAATCATATAATCAATCCCTTACTCCCCTTGAGGAAAACATTTTATTTTACCATGTCTATTATAAATCTTGATAATAGACTAATTGTAACTATAACCAACAATCATGAACTTCCACATAAATATAAACATGTTATTGCTACTCTCTCCCCTTTAGATGAAGGAAGCCCATTTTAAGATAGACGTAGTTATTTGAACAAGGACTAGCAACATGCACTCTTTGTTTCTTCCAACTTAGTGTAAAATAGTGCAGGTCTTATTCAATTATCTTTGCATTAGCTTCTCGGGGTTGCTGAGTTGGCATAAGGCAGAGCCTGCTGGAACACGTCGTTGGCAATGATCTGATAACATTCAGATGTGGGATGAAAGCTATCCCAGAACACATACTTGGACGGATCAGGACAGCTTATGGTGCTCGGGTTGCAGAATATAGCTGTCTCCACCAGACCTGTTCCACAGCAACCTTTCCTGGTCTCTTCAAAACCTGCCAAAAACACAACCAATTGAGCGTTTCATGTATATAACAAATTTATATCAGAACAGTTTTCTTTTAACAAAACACTGTAGCCGACATTAAGAAATAGAATTACAAAGCTTGTATAAAGTAACCGAGTTGGATGCAAAGCACTGCTGTAACTTACCATACTTAGTTGGCCATTTAATGATGTCGAAGAGCTTATCGTATATATCTAAATAAACAATAATAACACCTGGGTAATTGGGCTTTATCTTCTCTACTAAAGCTTTGATCTTGGAATTGAAGGAGCTCGCAACCTCATTAAACTCCTCAACGCATTTATGTTCTACTATGTTGTGGAGAGTAATTTGGGACGGCAAACAACCAAAAGGAGGAAGTCCAACAATACCAATTTTAGTAGCACCCTCTCTGTAAACATTCTGTTCACAAAACAATATCCTTATAACTCCAATAATTTTGAAAATTTAAAAAGAAACTGTAGTTGCATAAGAGAAATCTTTTACCTGTATAAATACAGATAGAGAGTTTATAAGCAGGTCCTGGAACTGTTCAACGGTATACTTTTTCCTGGTGAGATGATTTAAGAAATAATTATTGGCAAAGTCATCAGTTCCTCCGCTTATAGCAAATAATGCTTGAGATACGGTCCTGTTGGCAGTTTCATGGCCAAATTCTTTTGCAAGCCGTTCTTTATAGAGCCTGAAATTCTCCACCTGTTTCTCCAGTGTCAGCACATTCTGCAGATACAAAAGATCGATATCTTTGGCCCCTCGTCACTGTAAATCTTAACAATTGAAAACTTTAGGAACACAGAAATTGAAAAAACAATGTGCTAACCAAAGCAATAGAAGTGCTGTCTGCATATCCTGAAGCAGATGAACCGAAACTGGCACCTGTCAGCAGCTTTTGTCCTCGAAATTCAGGATCGAAAGATGCAGGCAGCAAATCTGGAAGTCCCGCCAGTTCAGCTATACGATGTTATGCAACCCAAAAGTTGAAAGTTAGTAGCGATAAAAATGAAAAGTAAATGAATTTTAAAAAAGGAGTATATTTATATCAATAATGAAAATGAAGTATCAGGCTTAAGATTAACATTACATAATTGGTCTGTAATTAATCTTCCGTTTGTGAATCTGCCAGTAGGTCGACCGTTTGGGAAATCTCTTCCGTAGGGAGGGAAGTTAGCTTTCACAATAGTAGCAAGAAAATTATTGTTACCGGGATCTATGGTCGAGTCTCCAAACACGTACAGCGCTGAAACAAGCGGTTGTTTTTGGCCTTCCGCCTGCAAGACATACGATTTTAGAAGAAATACAGCTAGAACAATAATGCTCAGTGTAGTACAATGTCCTCCCATTCTAAATACAGAATATTTTAGGACTTCTGCCAAATACCTGGGCCGTTTGTGGTACTATATAAGAGTTAGATTCTTGAATCACTCTAGAATGGCCCAAAGTGACTGAAATAAATCTTGGAGGGGACACTGTAAATGCAGTCCACGCTGCCCGAAACCAAGCCACATCTTCTACTTTATTTTAGGTGTTCATCTGCTAAATTCATTAATGCAAAGCACTGGTGAATTGTCTCTTTCACAGAAGGGAGGAGGTTACAGCTTTAATTCTTTGAAGGGAAGGGCTACGGCATTTTATTGTATATATTGAAAGTCCAGAATAATAAAACGATAAGGTTGAATTGTGACTGCGTTCCAATCTTCAATTTCATTATGGAATCTCTCAATGCGATAGCTGTGCTTGTTAAGCCATCATTGTCTAATCGTAGTCGAAAAATAATGGTCAATTAATATGTTAGAATTGTAATTATGCGTGTTTGTTCGATGTCATTGTTTATATGAATGCTATCGTAATCTCTAAAAGTGCTTTTAATCAAATCTCTAGATGACAAGTATGGCCAAAAATCTTATTAATCAAGTCTATAGGTGAAGAGTGTGCATCATAGGTCTTTTTCTACCTCTTAAATTTCTATATTTAGTATCTTTTAGTTTTTTTTTTTAATTGTGTATGCTTTTTTTAGATTGATATTTCAAATCACATTCATTGATCTATCATATCAAAAGTTAAATAAGAGATATATTGTGTTTGATACTTGTTCTTGATTAGTTTGTGTATTTAATAGAGATAAACGTTATTAAAAAATAATTATTTTGTCAAGTAAGATAATATAATTGTTAGAATATGTTCAATTGTGAACTTAAATAATTCCAAATTAAAGATTTCATGACAACATGATTTTTGGATCAACAATGTGCGCGACGATATTATAATTTGTTCATACCAATGGTTTGATACTTGAAATTGGAGTTGGAGTGATGGTTACTAGCTCTAAGATTGCATAACTAGTGCATGATTATAGTAATTGCAAGTTATTAATTATAGTAACTTAAATTATTCCTAATCATTTTTCACCCAAAAAATAAATTGATTTTGGATAATAGCACATTATTTAAGTATGTTTGAATTATATTTTGTAAATATATAATTAAGTATATTTGGTGTAACTCTATTTCCCAAAAAATCAATAATTCAAAAGTCAACAATGTAGTTTTATAGAAGAAGAGTTTATTGAAGACATAATTAATTCTCGTATTAATTACCTTGTCACATCAAAATATAAAAAAAAATCTTATGATGGTTATAATTGTTTTTAGTTTCAATCAATCAATAAAAAAAACTAATAGAGTTGAAATTTGATCCTTGAATTAATGTTTGGATAAGAATTACATTATTGATATAGTTGGCATGTCATTATAAGAATTTAATAAATTGAAAATGTGATAAAATTTAAATTATTTAATTTATACACCAATTGTTTCAACATGAACTAATAAGAGAACAAATAAATTTTGAAAATTATTAAATAAGAAAACCTATTAGAGTCAAAAAGGTAAATCACCTAAATATTTATTATTGGGACCTATTCACACTAGCATGATCAAACTTACTTAGGCCATGTTATTTTTGTATCAAATCATAAGATTAAGACACATGTCATGATCTATTTGTATCCTCATCTTAGGTCTCTTTATAACAAGGATTTATCATTGCATATTGTAATCATAATCTCTTTGCATCTAATGAAATCCAATTCCTCATAGAAAATTATTTACTTTTATCTTGTGTGATATGTTGGTGTGAATAAGGTTTCCTATGTAACTAGTTCACCTAGTAGGTCATATTCACATGTTAAGTTTACTTATGTCCTAGGAATCATTCTAGAACTCTTAGGTGTCATGTGATCATATGATCTCATTTAATACTATTTCCTAGGTCATTTAATATTCAATGAGTTAGTTGTCACATCACAGAGGATTAAGACACTTCTCATCATCTTGCCTAATCCTATGTCTCACCTTTGCTATATAACCAAGGATCTCTCATACGTTGTATATGGAATTCTATTTGCATATTGATAGGAATATAGTTTGTTGTTGTCATATTGATATTCTCTCTTTGTGATTTACATTTGGCCTCTAGATCTTGGTGCCTATCTTTATAGCCAACTCTAGATAGGTCTACCCCAAACCCCATTCCATACCATCAAAAGTGATATACACTAGCCTTCGAATGACCAAGATTTTTCTTACCCATGTGGATATATTGCTAAAAAAGTACAATAATTGGTACCTTACTTAATGTCACTTCACCTAATATTCATTCCTAATCAAGTCTCTCCAATAAGGGATCCAATACCCTAATAAGCTATTATGACTCTTCCTTGAGGATGGTAGCCTAGTGATCCCTCATGATCATATTTATGTCCCCAAATTTTTTTAAGTGGAAAAGTGTGATTAAGACCCTAAATACCCTTTTCCTACATCACAAATATTAAGTGAGGAAATCAAATATACACTCAAGGACATGATGATGACCTTCTTTTGTCTTGGATTTAACTAATATATCATCTACATAAGCTTCCATGATATCATGAAGGATATATTGAAATATGACCTTCATAGCTCTTTGATATGTATCTCCTACATGTATTATACCAAAGGGAATGAACTAATAGAAAAAATTTCCCAAGGGTGTGATAAAATATTTTTTATGTTAGTCCTTAGTGGTTATTTAGATTTGATTATATTATAAAAAGTTATCCATAAGGTATAACATTGCATGATAGTCTATAAGATTGACAATGATATTGATATTAGGTGAAGGAAAGTAATCCATAGGGGAATATTTGTTAAGGTCTCTAAATTCAATGGAAACACAAATACCCCCACTTATTTTAGTAACAAGTACAATGTTGGAAAATAATTATAGATAATCAATTAGAAAAATGAAACCCGCCTCAAGATGCTTTCTTAGCTTTTATTTAACTAAGAGAGAAATTTAATGGTGAATATTTCTTACCTTTAGCTTGAATAGTTTTGCATAAGGATGTAGCACTAGATGATGCATCACCAATAATGGGTCTAATCTACGAATATCAGCATAAGACCATTAAAAATTCTTATACTCCTTATGTAGAATAGTTGTGAACCATAGATTTTAGGAATATGAAATGCAATGGCTCTCTCTTGCTCAATTAGGGTCTTTCACCTAAAGGAAAGAGATAGACCCCACACCCAAAATATAGGTGGTTCACTCAATCTAAGATATGTATGATGAAATTATAACTAAATGCAATGATCTAAATGTATCTAATTGATCAAATGGATTGATTATTAATACAAAACCAATGAAATGTAGATTGTTTAAAAACACATTGTGCTATGCAGAAAACACCTAGAAATTAATGTAAATTGCAACAAAAATGGATGAAACTGAAAGTGTGCACCAGAGATCTTGATGAAGACTGGAAATGACTTTTGGAATGCTACTAATCCTAATTTTTAGGCCTGGTGGGACTCATTCACCATTCTAGACGAATTAGTCCCAGTTTTGTGAAACTGTTCTAGAGCCCATTTCAGACAAATGGGTATCCAAAAATGTAGAAAACCAAAATCAATCCTAGAAGTGGGACTCATCTACCACCCATATAAATTGATTCCACTTTTGAATTTATGAAGATTAAAAGGTGGAAATAGAATCCTTCGGTCTAAACTTTACACTTCTCCAGGTGTCTGAAACTATTGGATTTGGGCTTGAAAATTACTTTTTGTTGATGTTTTGCCTTATCCAATGAAGAGATGACTTGAAAAACTTTGAAACTTGATCTTCAATGATTTCCAAGCTTCCAAGATGCCTAAATCTGCAAACACACAAGAAGAGAAAGAGGAATGTTGAATATTAGGGCATGGGAGTTTGCCTTAGTCAAACCCCTTTGTAGGTAATTAAACCAAAATGGTGAAAGAATGTAATGAAGTATGAAACAATGAAGTCAATACCTTTTCATGATGTTTGATCTTGAATTTTTGCAGAAATGGAGGAAGATTTAGGCCTTGAATGTCTTTAGAATCTTTCTTGATGACTTGCAATGATGAAACCCTAACTTCCTTGACTTGATAGAGAAGATAGATGATGAATGAATGATAAGAGATGTGTGAATGCGTTAAGAGATTAGGAATTAGGGACTAGAAGGTTATATTTATAGGAAATTATCCTAATTATCCCATAAATTGGATCTCCAAGGCCGACATTAAGTAAAACAAAACTTAAATTCAAAAATTTCTTGGTCAAAAGTCAAAATTGACCCAAATAGGACTCATTTCCCACCTTGGGTGAATCAGTCCCACCTGGCAGGGAATCATTCACCATAGGTGGTGAACTAGTCCCAGTGGGACCCATTTGCTTGCTAGATTGCTAGGAAATAAGGAAATAAGGTTTATATGGTGACTTTGTTGGGTATTTCATCAAATATTGCCTCAGGATGCACAATATGGGGTAATAGGGGCCAATTAATGATGATGTTAGGTCAATTAGGGCTTGGAACAGAGAATTCAATGTGAAAGTGTGATTTAAATACACTTTACATCACTAAATGAGGTTCACATAGCCTAAAAAGGCACATCTAATGTGAATGTGTAAAACACATTACAACACTAGATTATCATTAAGTTTATTTCAAAAACCTTCTAGAGTGATGTGATAATGCATTTGAATACATTTTATAATGTTGAATTAAGGGAGAATGGGTTTATTAAGTCTAGAAAAGTGTGAAAGTCTTTTACAACACTTTACAACACCTTTACAAGACATCATTAAATGCATTTGAAAGAGCCCAAGACCTAGTGTGGATGTGAAAAACACCTCATAAGAACAAATCAAGGCCTCATTAAGTCTAATTTATCATCAATTATTCCCCAAATCAAGCAAGTTGCCTTTTTTCTACAATACATTTAGCCCCACTTTAGTGAGAGGATGAACTTGCTTCAAACTCACACTACATTCAAGAGAGGTCCAATCATACCAATGTGGATTAAAAAGGTTAAAAATATCACAGAAGGTTGTGGAAGCCCCCAGTATCCAAGATCCCAAGTCAAACCAACATAAGCACAGAAGGACATATACAAGGTGAATGACATGTAGTGAAACAAGATACGTGATCATGCAATGGGAAGAACTAGAAGAGCGAAAATAAAAAGGTGGATCAAGCTTCAACTGTTTTTCCAACATGTTGTGGATTAGATCTAGGCTATTTTTCCAAAATGTATACTCACTCTGAGGTGACGGAACTCTTGGCTCTCCATTGGGTGAGAAGTCCTAAAATGTGCAACACATACAACCGATATGTGCTCACACACACGCAGGTGGCATGCGGAAAGTCATGCCTTAGAGTGGGCTTCCCACTCAACCATACCAAAGTTATACCTCCTAATAACTTTTATAAGGTGCCACAAAGGAAAATGGTTTTCGATCTCTACGAGGTAAGGAAAACTTTGTATGCTTGACAGTCATAGACATTGTAAATGAAAAGTAGTGTAAGGATGTTCAAAGGGATTTTTCTTTGTTTGTGTAATGTATCATCTTAGGGAACATCATGCTTAATGTCTCTAAGAGAAGATAAGTGAAAAAGATCTTATCTTGTTTCCAAGAGAGGACAAGTGCAAGGTCTCATCCTGGGGAACATTATTCCAAATGTGTCCAAGAGAGGAAATCGCAAGAAAAATAAAATCACACAATGAAGTGTGAGTGGTGACGTATGCCCCCCCTTTAAAGTGGTTGTGAAAACAAATACTATGAGTAATTTCTTTAAAGTAGAAGAAGGAGAAATGAGAGCTTACTTGAAAAGTTCTATACCAAGTTAAATGTGTTCGAGAAGCTACGTCATGCAAAAGGGTAGTATGTCACACATGAGCCAACTTAAGGCATGTTGTCCACATTCCAAGGTTTCTCTTATATGTTCGTGAAAGGTTAACAACTAACAGAATGAGTAAATGACAACTGACATATGAAGAAAAGGCTATCGAACCCCTTGCCCCGACTTAGTGCAAGACAAAAGGTGACCTAAAATGATTGTAGGCTAGAGTGAAAATTGGTATCAATTAGAGGAATTAGGTGCCCCCACAGAAGGAAGAATACCAGACTTCTAAAAATGTTGGATTTTGTGACTCAAAGCCTTACATTCATTAGCAGAATGACCATGAACTCTATGGCATGCACAAAATGAAGCCTTGCAATAAAATTTCTTTTGAGTTCTTGGAGGAAGGGTTATCAAGTGATCTTGGAGGAGTCTCGACAAGATACCCTCTTAATTAATCGTAGAAGGTGGTCTTGTGGTTTGCGTCAAAGATACATCTTGCTTAGTATTATATGTCATACTTACAAAATTTTCTCTAGATTGTGAGAAATTGTTCTCACTCTTACATGAGGGGAAATATATCGAATGCAAATCATGATTGTTTTGCAAGATAACATTGAAATTAGGCGAAGGTGCATTTGTTTGTTGGATGGCTTGTAAAAGAGAATAATCAAGACCACTAGTGTCAATGAGCTCAGGATGGAGGACTGTTAGGGTTGGCATAGAAGAATGTGATGTGAGAGTGTTGGCGTTGATTGAACGCTTGGTAATTTCTATCAAAGGGAAATAACTAAGAACATGAGTTGTTTATTGTGTGATAGGATCGATAGGGTTGTGGATACCTGGTTCATTAACTTGCCACATCCTTTTCCACTATAGACAAGTTGTTTCATAAGCTCATAACCACATCAATAAATCTTTTTTCATTTATTTTGAAATTGGTGGTTGTTCATGATTAAGTTCATCAAATTTTGTTGTGTAACTTCATGTTTGTTTTTTTAAAGTGGTTAAGGTGGATGCTTGTGAAGGGTTGTCCAAGTTTTGTGTTTAAAAACAATAGTTTCTTCTCCCTTGCTAGAGTCTTTGTGCATGATCTAGTATTCTCCAAAGGAGGAGAGTGTGAAGTCTAAGGAACCCCAATCATCATCTAAGAGTTTCAAAATTGGTTCAAGATATTGGATGGGGTCCACTTGTGTGGTTGGTGTTAATGTGTTCAATGGATTCTCTATGTTTTTCTCCATGTTTAAACAACTTTTTGGATGAGGGTCAGCTACAAGTGTGTACATTTTTTTGTTGAAGATGTATTTCATTTTGTGATGAAGAGTAGAAGGCACACCATTCATTGCATGAATCCACGGTCTACCTAAGAGAAGGTTATATGCAAGATCATTGGGAATAAGATGGATTGGTGTTTCCAAAGTGTCCATTCCAACTATAATAGGTAAAGTGATTACACCAAGCCATTTTTTTCTTATATTGTTAAATCCCCTAATGGATAAAGGATTGGGTTGAATGTTTGATTTATCAACACCAAGTATATCAAGAAGGTTGACTCCACAGACATTAAGAGTAGAACCGGTATCCACAAATGTTTAGTTAATCCATTTTCATTTGTATTGAGTGATGATCGTAAAAGCTTCATTTTTTTTGTACATCCAAAGGAGGGAGCTCACTTTGATGGAAAACAATGACATTATTTATGGCTTGAATCATGATTGCTATATCAGTTGGTTGTGTATTAGAAGGGACAAGAACTTGTTCCAAGGCTTCTTGAATCATGTTTTGATAGTGAGGAGAGGCTTGAATAAGGTCTCATAATGAGATTTTAGCAGGAGTATTCTTTAGTTGTTCAAAAAGATTGTACTCCTTTCCACTTTGTAGAGATAAATGAGGGGGGCCTGGTAAGATGGGATTAGGAAAAGGTAAGGTTGTTGGGGTTGGTTGTAGTGGTTGTGGATTATTTCAAGTGTTATATGTATCAACAACAGTATCATGACTCGATTGTTGTGACACATTAGTTTGAAGTGGGTAAAGAGTAAACTCGGGTTTAGATAGAGGTGAAGGTTTATGTGACGGTGGGTAAAAGATGAGTTGAGGTTGAATAATATTAACATCCCTTAGCAAATGAGAGTCTAATAGGGGATTTTTATTGTCATGTATGGTCATAATATTATTATTGCCAATGTTAGCCTTGTCTTGTATCATGATATCCCCCTAGAAGAAGAGTTTTTAGGAGAACCACAAACCACATGTTCATGACATTCGAGGGTTGGTTCTTTTAAAAGAACTTATGCACCAGTTTGGGAGTTATGAATGGTGGAATTTGTTTAATTATTGAGAGTGGGGAGATTAGAAGAAGACTCTATTTGATTATCGGTTGTTTCTAAGGTCTCATTCTCTTGTTCCATATTATCTACCCTACTAGGAGAGCTTGTAATATGTGCATCACAAATGGGGTTTGTAAAGTAGCTTCATCACAAGTGGGGGAGGCATCAAGAGAAGGACCACTATGGTTTTCAAATAGATTATCCCAAATGGTAGGAGCATTAGGGAAGGGAGGGTCGTGATTATCATGAATCTTAATAGGTATATCTTCGATAACATCAACCTATCCTCTTTGCATCAAGGAGGGATATTAGGAGATATACAAGTTTGATGGTCATGACTATGGAGATTAGGTAAGGTGAATTGTAGGAATGTTTCTATGATGTCATGTTCTTGTTGTCTAATATCTTCCAAAGGGGAATGAGGAGATGGACAATCATGACCCTCAATGCTTGTACCTTCCTTCACCAAGATACCTTTGTAAATAATAGGAGAGGTATCCAGAGAAGAAGTATGATTGTGATGATTGTCTACGCTACCATTCTTACCGATGGGAAGTGTAAGATTAAGGATTGCACCAATGGTTTGATCATGTTTCTTAAAGTCCTTATTTTGGTAATCAAAATTGAACTCATAAGAGGGAATGTTGTATTTATGTAAACCATTTTTAACCAAATCAAAGCCACATCATTTGAAAGAAAACATGTTATGATGGAAAAGAAAAGAAATTGCAATGCAATGACTTAAAATGAAATGCAATTTTGAGATATGAAACAAGGTAATTTTTTTATTACAATATGCACCAATTGGAAAAATGACATGTGGAAAATGCAAATTTAAAATGAATCAATGCATCAAATACATGTTACCAAAACTAAGGTAACTAATATAGGTAGGTAAAGGCATCAAATAGAAGCTTAAAAGCAGGGTTTCTAGTTCTGTAAAGGGCAGTTTCAAGGGTGAAAAGGGACTGATTCGCCCAAGGTGGCGAATAAGTCCTAGTATGGAATTTTTGCAAAATTTTAAAAAAAAATTGAGTGATTTTTATGTTATCTGAGTTCTATGATGTAGACCTAGGTTAAAAATGAAAGATTGCAAAAAATTTAAATGAATTTAGATGCCAAATATGTAATCAAAATGCACTTTTGATGAATGAAAATTTTGAAACCTAGCATGCAAATGAATCCATGCAAACCCTAATGCAAGATCAATGTGAGGCTAGAGCATTGATGGACTCTAAATTAGAAAACTATTCAAAAAGAAGGTTCACCAAAATGAACCATAGATTTTAGGAGTGTGAAATGCTATGAATCTCTTATGCTCAATTAGGTTTTCTCACCTAAAGGAAAGAGATAGATCCCACACCCAAAATCTAGGTGGTTCACTCAATATAAGAGATGTATGATGAAATTATGAATAAATGCAGCTAATTGATAAAACGGATTGATTATTAATGCAAAACCAATGAAAGATAGATTGTTTGAAAACACATTGTGGTATGCAGAAAACAACCAAAAATGAATGTAAATTGTAATAGAAATGGATGAAACTGAAAGTGTGCACTTGAGATCTTGATGAAGACTAGAAATGACTTCTAGAATGCTACTAATCCTAATTTTTAAGTCTGGTTGGAATCATTCGCCATTCTGGGTGAATCAGTCCTAGTTCTGTGAAACTGTTCTAGAGCCCGTTTTAGAAAAATGGGTATCCAAAACTGCGAAAAAACAAAACAAAACTTGGAACTGGGACTCTTTCACCACCCTTGGTGAATGATTACACTTTTGAATTTTTGAATATTCAAAGGTGGAAACAGGAACCTTCGGTTTGCACTTTCTACTACTCTAAGTGTCCAGTTCTGAAACTATTGGATCTAGGCCTAAAAATGACTTTTTGTTGATGTTTTTCCTTATCCAATGAAGAGATGACTTGAAAAACATTTAAACTTGATCTTCAATGATTTCCAAGCTTCCAAGATGCCTAAATCTACAAACACACAAGAAGAGAATGAAGAAAGTTGAATGTTAGGGTATGGGGGTTTGCCTTGGTCAAACCCCTTTGTAGGTAATTAAAAAAAATGGTGAAAGAATGTAATGAAGAATGAAACAATGAATTCAATACCTTGACATGATGCTTGATCTTGAATTTCTATGACAATGGAGGAAGATTCGGCCCTTGAATGTCTTTAGAAGTTTTCTTGATGACTTGCAATGATGAAACCCTAACTTGCTTGACTTGATAGAGTAGATAGATGATGAATGAATTATAAGAGATGTGTGAATGAGTTAGGATATTATGAATTAGGGCTTAGAATTATCCTAATTAGCCTGTAAATTGGATCCCCAAAGCTGACATGAAGAAAAACAAAACTAAAATTCTAAATTTTTTTGCTCAAAAGTAAAAATTGACCCAAATGGAACTCATTTGCCACCTTGGGTGAATCAGTCCCACTCCACAGGTGATGAATTAGTCCTAGTGGGGCCCATTTGCTAGTTAGATTTCTAGGAGATAGGGAAAAAAAGGTTTATATGGTGAGTTTGTCAAGTATTTCATCAAATATTGCCTCGAGATGCACAATAAGGGCTTATTAATGATGATGTTAAGGTCAATTAGGGCTTGGGAAAAAGAATTCAATGTGAAAGTGTGATTTAAATACACTTTATATCACTAAATGAGGTCCACATAGCCCAAAAAGGTACATCCAATGTGAATGTGTATAAAACATTACAACACTAGATTATCATTAAGTTTAATTCAAAAACCTTCTAGAGTGATGTGATAATGAATTTGAATACATTTTATAATGTTGAATTAAGGGAGAATGGGTTTATTAAGTCTAGAAAAGCGTGAAAGTATTTTACAACAATTTACAACACCTTTACAAGACATTGTTAAATGCATTTGAAAGGGCCCAAGACCTAGTGTGGATGTGAAAAACACCTTTTAAGACCAAATTAAGGCCTCATTAAGTCCAATTTATCATCAATTATTCACCAAATCAAGCAAGTTTCCTTTTTTCTATGGTACTGTAATGTTGTCGAATTGTACCTAGGGGAAATTCCACATTTTGGCATTTTTGTGTAGCATTTATGACACCTTGAAATATTAGTGAAAAAATCCCATGGGTTAGAATTTCACAATTCTAGCTCCATGTGGAAAAGTGGTTGAGAAACCAAATCATATCGATGCATTTTCCAAGAATATAGGCTCTGGATGAACACACAATGTGTAGATGTCTATGTGGCGCACTAGCATCTTGTCAATTTCCTGAGTCCAAAGCATAGAATTTGGAATGCTAACCCATGAGACACATGTCTTGGTAGTTATATTCCAAAAGTAATGGCTCTTTACTGCCCTTCCAAGCATTTAAAACCCCATTTTGGTTCTCATTTGGGGGTTGGAAGACATCACTCAAGCTCTCTTACTATTTTTCTCCAACATTGAGATCTCTTCACTTTTGATAGCAGTGCTCTCATAAGCGAAGCCATGCCAAACTGAGGTCCTCCCAAAAACTACAACAACTCTCAAGAAAGCACTCAACGATGCGTCTGTGTGCTCTGGAGAGGGTCTAGGTCTGTGGGTAACACTCTATCTCTCTTTCACTTTCCTTTCATATTTTCTTATTTATTATCTTGTGGTGTGGGTTCTACTCCTAAGCGGGTATTACTTTCACCATGCACTTCTTGTGGTGTGGTTTCTACTCCTAAGTGGGTATTTCTTTCACCACACGCTTCTTGTGATGTAGGTTCTACTCTTGAGTGGGTATTGCTTTCACCACATGCTTTGTTTACATCTTTAGAACTCCCTTCAAACTTGGTTTTCTGTGGAGGTGGAAACAACAAAGTGGGGTTTGATTGAGGAAGGTGCCTGTACAACCACCCAACAATTTTCCTCACATTATTTTGTGTGTAGGAAATGAAAAGGATCTTGGAGTGAAGATTCACATGTCCAAAGGAAGGTAATATTTCTCCAAGCATCCTTTTACTTATTTCAGTTTCTTAGAGCTCTCTAACTAGTCACATAGTTTGGTACAACCCACCCATTAGCTGACAAGCAAAGGCTTATTCCTACCCGTTCTGAGTGTCTGAGTTTGTTGTTGCTTAGGACACTAGTGCATCCTTTAGATGACAACATGCCACACTGGCATCCTAAAACTACGCTGACGTCTCTTGGCTAAGAGCTCCCTCTTTTGACAAAAAAATCTCTTAGCTTTGCTTTCTCAAGGCTTTTGGTGGATTTTACTGAAACACAATTGAGTCCTAGTTCTTTATCATTATGTCAATTTGATATCCTAAGGTGTATAAGGGAAATTCATTCCCTGGTGATCTCTTAGAAAAGGAGAGACCCATGTGCAGTGAATCCCTCTTATATCACATTTTGGTGAACCTGATGTGAACCTCAAATCTTTATTTATGATGTTGTACATTCATGAATTTTTTGAGGAAGATTTTGGTATGTTGGAAGAAACTCTAGATGATTTCATAGAAGTTCTCTCCCCTATCTTGAAATCTCCCAAAAAAGTCTCCTCTCGATAGGCTAACAAATCAAAAATGTGGTAGTGGTCTCTATGGCTCCTCCAAGCCCTAAGAAACCCATCATTTACGTGACCCCAACTGACTCTTCTGTCTATGGCATTTCATGTCATAGCAATTCACCAAACTTATACTCAAGGCTCGTGAAAGCTACAGACTCTATGTCTTATAACAATGTCGAACACACATGTCCTACAAGGACTAATAGAAAAAATCTAAATCAACAACCTACTATCAATACCTAACAATTGTCTATCCCTACTTCCTTACCACCTTCTCAACCAAGCCTTCCTTCAGTACCTAAACTTGTGATCAAAGCACCAAGTGATTATGATCTTGTCAAATAGCTTTGGGTTACTCCGGCTAAGATCTCACTTTGGGACATGCTTCAGACCGCTCTAGTTTATCAAGAGATCCTATAGGAAGCTCTACAAATGGTTATTTTTCCTCCCTCTGCTAGGCCTATAGATTTTGATGTGTTGTTGGCTCATATTCATGTAGATTCGTCGAATATCGCATTCCACCTGTGAGAACTCCTGCCTCTAGATGTGCAGAAGCAAGCAAAGCCTTTGATGATTATATTCAATGTTAATAACATCAGTATTAGGTGCACCCTTGTTGATACTGGATTGGCTCTCAATGTTTGTGGTGCAAACCTATTGCCTAAAAATAAGGTTGATTCATCTTCTTTAGCAACTTCCTCCTTGTACATTCATGGATTCGATAATGCCAACTACCAAGCTCTAGGTATGATAATACTACCTTTGCAGCTAGGCCTCGTTACTTTACCCACATTAGTTTATGTGATGTTTGGCCCCTTACCATATAACCTTCTCTTAGGAATACCTTGGATCCATGCTATGGGTACAGTGACTTTTACTTTACATCGTTCTTTGAAGTTCATTGCAAATAATCGAGTAGTTATAGTTAAAGCAGACCCAAAAGATGTTCACCTTTGTGAACTAGCCACTAACAGCTATGCTTTAGTTGTATCTACTCTCAAGAGTTGTATTTCATCTTTGACCATTGATGCTATTGCATGTTATCCATCGATGCCCTCTGTGGAAGTTGTTCCCAAAGTGAGTATTGGAAATGAAGAACCACCTAAAGTAGAAGACCTTGAGTCTCCCTCATCTGCTTCTCAAATGAACTCTTTCCTTGGAGATGATTGGGGCTCTTAGAATTTCTTTGAATTTTTCATTGTAGAATACAAGGTCAACCCCTCTTGCATAGACCTTCTAGGTACCCTAGACACTAAGGCAAATGATACTTCACAGAAGAGAAGAAGTGTGATCCTATTTAGGATACCATTCCTTCCTATGCTAAGGAAAGTAATACCCCTCTTACAAAGGAGATTAACATTTGTGAGCCTAGTAAGGAAGGCGGGAGTACTCCCGTAGAAATGTTTGACATCCATTGGTGGAATGAAATGCTCTACATGGACCTACCACCTCTTAAGGTTTTGCAAACTCATTACAAGTTCAGATATGAGCTCACTTCTTGATATGGCTATGGGCAGAAGGGTCTAGGGTGTATCAAGCAAGGAATTCAAGTCCCTATCTAGTTCAAACCATGAAAACAATATCTAGGCTTTGGATGATTTGTTGAACAATCTAAACAAAAGCCTTGGTGGACTATCAATATGATCTCAACCAAGCCATTGAACCTGGTTCACTCGTAGTTAATAGAGGAAGGTAAGTAGTTCGAGAAGGTACCTCTCAATGTCTTCTCTTCAGATGAAATGCAAGAGGAATTCCTAGGTGCTTATTCCTTGTTGCCTCCTTATCGTCACAAGAAATGTTTCCCGTATCACTTGCATAGTTAAGCATATTTTAGAGTCTGTTTTGAGTGTTGATGAGGAACACCCTATATCTAACATCGGTGATGATGTTAGACTATCTCATCCTAAAGACTTCAGTTCCCTTCTTAAAGGAGATAATATTGAAATTCCTATGGATCCCAAACCCTCAAAAAAGGTGATCAAGATTGGGAAATGTCTCTATTTGGAAGAAGCAAATGAGCACTCTGATCTCTTACATTCCCATCCTGACATCTTCACTTGGACATATGAGGACATGCCTAGTATTGATGAAATAGTGGTTCATAATATTGTCCCATGTCCTAATGCCAAGCTAGTTAAACAAAAAATTCAAAAAATCAATCTTAGGGTGGCATTGATGGTCAAAACTGAGATAGAGAAACTATTGAAAGTAGGCTTTATCCATCCTATTGACTATTCCCCCTAGATTTTGAATATAGTTGTCATTAGTAAACCTGATGGTTGTATTCACATATGTATCAACTTTTGCGACCTTAATAAGGCTTCTCTTAAAGATGATTTTTTGCTACCTAATATAGATATGATTGTTGACTCAATTGTAGGCCATGCATTACTATCTTTCATGGATGGCTTCTCAAGTTACAATCAAATTCATATTAACCCAGACAATTAATACAAGACTACCTTCAAAACCCCATGGGGTACTTTCTGTTACATGATCATTCCCTTTAGATTAAAGAACAACATACCTATGTCATAGAAAAAAAGGACCCTTTGCTTGACATAGGATTAATTGGACTTGATGAGGCCTTGATTCTGGTGTTGTGAGGCATTTTATGCATCCACACTAGGTCTTGGACCCTTGCAAATCGAATAGCATGCATTTAATGATGTCCTGTAAAGGTGTTGTAAAGTCTTGTAATGGACTTTCACACTTTTCTAGACTTAATTAACCTATTTCTCCCTAATTCAACATTATAAAATGTATTTAATTGCATTATTACATCAATCTAGAAGGTTTTTAAAATAAACTTAATGATAAACTAGTGTTGTAATGTGTCTTGCACATTCACATTGGTTCTTGTGCCTTTCTAGGCTATGTGGATCTCATTTTAGAGTTGTAAAGTGTATTTAATCACACTTTCACATTGATTTTTGTGTCCCAATCCTTATTTGACATTTACATCATTACTAATAGGCCCATATTAACCCTTATTTCCTATTAATCACACTTTCATAAGGTTGCATTTTAGACCTTATTTCCTCATCCCTTGGCATCTGAGCTATCAAAATAGCTCCTGTGAGACCCATTCACCATGCATGGTGAATAAGTCCTATCTAGGTGGAACCCATTTTCCATGTGTGGCGTATGAGTCCCATTTGGCTCAATTTGACCTTTGAGCAGGAAAAAAGTGAAATTTGAGTTTAATTTGGCTTCATGTTGGCCTCTGATGAGGTATTAATGGTTAAAATAGTTGAATTTCCTATAAAATCACCTCTCTAATACAATTCATTCATCCATTAACTCATTCATATCATTCATTCATCATCTATCTTCCATATCAAGTCAAGCAAGCTAGGGTTTTTACATTGCAAATCATCAATTTAGCTTCCTAAGAAATACAATGGTTTATTCTACATGTTATGCTATAGAATTTCAAGATCAATCATCATGGTAAGGTAGTATATTCCATTATTTCATTTTTCATTCTATTCTTTCATCATTTTGGTTTAATTACCTAAATGGGGTTTGACCAAGGCAAGCCCCCATGCCCTAACAATCAACATTTCCTCTTCTCTTCTTGTGTGTTTGTATATTTAGGTCCATTGGGAATTTGGAAATCATTGAAGATAAAGTTGTAAGGTTTATCAAGTCTTCTCCTCATTCAACAAGTCAAAATAGCAACAAAATCTCATTTTCAGACCCGTAAATCAGAGTCTCGCAAGCAGACACTTGTAGGTCATCAAAGTGCAGATCAGAAGCTTCATAATCCACCTTTGAAAATCTAGAAATTCAAAAGTGGACTCATTCGCAATGGGTGGTGAATGAGTCCCACCCAAAGGTCAGTTTTTGGATTTTTACATATTTAAATACCCTTTTGTCAGAAATGGGTTCTAGCTCAGTTTGGCAAAACTGGGACTAATTTGCCTAGAATGGCGAATGAGTCCCTCCAGGCCAAAAAATCAACATCACCCATGTTTCAAAAGCAATTTTCAGTCCTCATCAAGATTCTATGTGTACACTTCAAGTTTCATTCATTTTTGTTTAGCTTTGCATTCATTTATAGTTCATTGTTTCATTACACAATGTGTTTTCCAACATCACTTATTTCTTAGATTTTACATTCATAATCAATCAATTAGTTCATATAACTATATTTAGATCATCTCATTTAGTCTAAATAACAGCACACATAACATAATTTGAATGAACCCTATAGCATTTTTGGTCTAAGCTCTCTCCTTTTAGGTGAAAAACCCTAGAAGAGCTATAGAGTACATTGGAGCCAAAAATCTATGGTTCATTACCACCAAGAAATGACCCTGATATTTAATGATTTCATCCATAAGATCTTAGAAGATTACATTGAAAACATATTATCCAAGTCAATAACTCATCAAGATCACATGAAGAACTTTTTTCTTATCTTTGAAAGGCTTCAACTCGACAAGATGAGACTAAACCCCCATAAGTGTATCTTCAATGTTGATGCCAACGAGCTTCTAGGGTTTATAGTTTCTCATCATAGGATCAAAGTCAACACTAATAATATTGATGCCATTTTTATCATGCCTCCACTAAGGAATATCACTGAATTTCAAAGTTTACAGTGGAAGATTCAGGCGATTCATAGATTTATATCTCAATTGGTTCATCATACCCATCCTTTCACTTGTTTAATGAAAAAGGATGTTCGCTTCATATGGGATGAAGAGTGTCAAAAATATTTTGAATCGATGAATGCCTATTTGGCCAATCTTCCTGTATTGATTTCGGCCATGCAAGACAAACCCTTTCTACTTTACCTTGCCGCATCACCATATGCTTTGGCAGCTCTCTTAGCTCAATATGATGATGTTGGAAAGGAAAGAATGACCTATTACATTAGCCATGTCCTAGTTCACTCTAAAACCTATTATTCCTTCATGGAGAAGCAATTTATTGCTCTCATCTTTGCTATGCAAAAGTTGAGACACTACTTCCTCCATGCTGAAACTCATGTCATAGTAAAAACATATCTTTTAAAGAATCTATTCTCTAGCATTAACCTAGTTGGGAGATTAGTAAAATGGGTTATGTTGTTTTCTGAGTTTCACATAAATTTTGTTACTCAAAAATCGATAAAGGGAGCACTTGTAGATGGATTGGAAGATGCTCCCTCATCTCACTCCTTTCTAGGATTATATTTGTTTCTTGATGAAAATATCTTTGTGATTAATCATGACCTCGAATGGAAAATGTATTTTGATGGATCGAGGTGTCAAATTGGTTTAAGAGCCAATGTGATTCTAATATCCCCTGAAGGTAAACTAGTTCCTCTATCCTTTTGACTAGAATTTCCTTGTACCAATAACATCATTGAGTATGAATCCTTTATTGTTTGCTTACATGTCATGATTGCACTAAAAATCAAACATCTCCATATTTTAGGTGACTCTAAACTTATAGTGAGCTAGATAATAGTAACCTATCAAGCCAATCAAGGTAAGTTGTCCCAATATCAAGATCTTTCCATGTCCTTGCTTAAACAGTTCTCTTCTTTCACAATAGACAGTGTCCCTAGGAGAGAAAATAGACATGTTGACACCATGGCAAGCACTGATTCCTTGGTACCTTCAAAACAAGATACAATAGAATACCACTTTGTGGTCTAGGTCCTATGAGCCCTTGCAGTTCCCAACCAACCCGAAGTTGAATCCCTATATATTCCCATGTAGACCCTGGAGAATGGTTTTCTAACATCTATAACTACCTAAAGACTAGAAAATTTCCCATTGAAGTGACGAAGAATGATCACACTCGTATAAGAAAGCTTTCAATCCATTACGTTATTCTATCTGATATCCTTTATAAGAAATCCTATAATGGCTTGCTTCTTAGGTGTCTCACTAAAGTAGAAATAGCCTCATCCTTAAGGAAGCCGACATGGGTTCTGGAAGTGGACACTTTGGTGGTAGATCCTTGGCAAGAAGATTGATACACATGGGGTACTATTGGAAAACAATGGAACAAGATTCCTTTAATTTTTTCAAGAAGTTCCCTTAATGTCAACAACATAGTCATTTTATTCATGCACCTACCCAAGAGTTACAAAATCAAACATCCCCTTGGTTGTTCGCAAAATGGGGGTTGGATATCATTGAGAAACATCACCTCCTTCCAAGGGACATATCTTCATTATCACTGCTACAGATCACTTCACAAAATGGGTCAAATCCATTCCACTCTAATCCATGAACACTGAAACTATCTATAGTTTCCCATGAATAACATCATTTATCAATTTGGTTTTCCTGCTACACTTGTTTCTAAAAATGGTATGCCTTTCAAGAACAAGGAAGTGAAGAAATTCCTAGAGAAATTTCATATTTAGCATAGAATTTCCACACCATATTATCCATAAGCATGGTAAAGATTGGCATATTCAACTTTCATATGCTTTTTGGCCCTATCGCACGAGTGTTCGCATAGCTATAGGAACAATTCCTTACAACCTCATGTATGGTGCCAAAGCTAGTATGCCTTTGGAGTTGGAAATTTCATCTTTGTGGTTTTCCCTTAAGGGGTTAATTGATGATGAAACTTACCAAGTTAACCATTTGCATCAGCTCTATATGCTTGATGAGTGCTTTCTAAGGGCCCTCAAACATCTTAAAGCTTATCACTGATGGTTTTCTAGGAAATATAATCAAAATGTGCTTTCTAGGACCTTTAAAATAGGAGATCTAGTTCTCTATGAAAACTAGAGGAATGTAAATGTGCCGCCTAATCAAAGAAGAAAATTCAATCCCAACTGGTTAGTCCCTTACATTGTAATCTCATTATATGGTTCAGGTGCCTATAGACTATCGTCTATAGATGGAACACCTTTAAAAGAGCCTATAAATGTGATGCATCTTCAACAACACTACATGTAATGTTCTATGTGTCATCTCTGTGGTGTTCTCTCTACAGAGGGGTAGTAGCACTACATTAGTTGACATTATTCATTAACACATTAAGAAAAAATTTGTGTTATGAATGACCACGTGCATATGACCATGCATCACATTGCATCTATTAAAACATTAGATCATCATTGTATATAATTAACATACAATCATGTGTGTTTATTAAATCATCTTAGCATCTAATGATAGTATAACACCCATAACATAAACATACATAAAAGATAAAGAGCATACAAATCCAAATGAAACAATGTCATGAGATCAAAATCAATGTATCCATATATATATATATATATGTGCAATGTATGTATCCAATGTCATATACATGTATCAAGGCACTGCTATAAAAAATGAGTGGTTGCTGAAGATGTGTCTATACAAAATATCTACATGTATGTATGTATGTATGTATATGTATCTCGCTACAAAAATGATATACAAAACTAATGATGATGTCCTTGGTCACTACGGTGCATGGCTCCCATAGCCCTCTAGCTCTAGTGGATGCTCTATAACCCTAGGGAGGGGTTGTATGGTGGTCATGGAGCATAAATGATGGAAGCGTGACATAGACAAAGTTGCCTACATCCCCCTAATCTCCCCCTGTAGGGAGGATATCATTAGCTCCACCCACCTTAGTTGGTCCCATAGTCGTTGAACCTCTACTAGGCTCACAACTGTTGACTACCCATCGAGGTCATCGAGATGAATCTAAAGGGTTTCATGTGCCTGTTGACCAACATCAGTCCTCCTCATTGTTGTGTCTCACTTAGTGAGTGCCATTCATAGCTCCGTCAACATCTAGTCATGCTTCCCTCGCATGTTCGTCAACTTTGTAGTAAGCTAGATAATCTCCACACCCTGCTCCTCATAAGCGGTCCTTAGATGTACACCTAGCTCAAAGTTGGGGGAATGACATCCCATAGATGTTGGCCGATAAGCCTTGAGGACAAACCCCTAGATTGACATAGTAGGGGTAACCTCTGAAATACACTAAGCTATGAACCCATCCCATCCCTGTGCATCCTGTATAGCCACAAAGAAAGAAAGAGGTATCAGTATCACATGGCATGTATATACATATATCATAAGCAAAAAAATAAAAGTATAGAAATGTAAACAATATATCTCAGATACCTAGATCCCTTGGTTTCCATGTCAGGGTAGGGTGAGGAACAGTAGTAGGATCTATGCGGTCGGCCTTGGAGGCCACTCCTAGTCCCGCTAGCATCACAACTACAATAGAAGATGGTGGTGCAAAAGAGATAGGGGTAGTTGGTGGGGGATCTGACCTCCTTCGCTGCCTCAGCCTTGGTGGTGCCACCTCCTCCTCGGCCTACTATCGGCCTCTCCTCTTGTCTTGCAATGACAGGGCTAGTAAATACTCTTGTGGACCAGGGTCCCCTCTCGAATCACCCTCACTAAACACAAGATCTGGATGATGTCGCTCCAACCATTGCATAAAATCTAGTGCTACCATGACATTATCTACCGTTGATATGGGTGACAGATCATGGTCAAGCTCATCATCATATGAGGGGATGACATCTATAATAGTGGGGCGAGGGTGGTCCCCAACCCTTGCCGCACTCCTATGGGCCCTAGTGTAGGTGGGAACATCCACTGGTATGGTATGTGGTTGGCCATGTTGTTGCATGACCCAACTCTAGTAGCAGGGAACTATGACAAAATCCCTCTGCCTAGTCAAAAAATGGTTGTACTACAGGTTCTTCAGATACCTACTATCATCTACTAACCTGAAAAATCTATAGAGTCTCCATCAGACCCCATTCGCCATGAGAGTGTCAAACTGTAATCACTAAAATTTTAGATCTCCAAATCTCCACTGGCCCATCATATCATAATAGTGTGCCATAGGAACCTGATATGGTCATCACTAGGGAGAACAAACTAGTTGGGTGCAAATGATGTGGGTGAAGGCCCACACCTACAAAAGTGTGCATGTTGTAAGGAAATGGTACTCATACTATATGTACTGGTCGAGCTCCTAGTAGAGGTGTGCCAACATGTTGAACCCCCAAGAAAAAATTCATGTGCTCCACCATCTCTCTAATAGTATGGACAATGCCCCTATGCCAATGTGAGCCTCACCCATCAATCATGATCTAAAAGGAAATAGTCATGACCATAACTCGGTGGATCAATGGTGTTGTGGTCCTAGCATGATCATACCAATGCGTATAGATATGACTCATGTTATCACTGCCATACATCCTCCTTGTGCAATAGATCAAGACACCCTCCACTTGCTCTCATGCCAATTGTGTATCATCAAGAGCCACCCATCATCCACATATGGGTAGCCCAAGGATCCGATAGATGTCCTTGAGTGTGACAGTCATCTCTTCACATGGAAATTGGAAAGAAAATGTAGTGGAATCCCACCACTCCACAAGGGCCGTCAGCATCCACTCATGATATCTCATCTTTGGTATGGTAAATACGTGCTAGAGATCGACTCACTCTAGAAGTGTGACCTCATCCTTAGATAAGTGGCCCCTCTACTCACACATAGGCTGAAATGCTCACCCTCCTAGATTCTCTCGAATCTTTGGGTACTCTTGTAAAATGTAACAAAAAAATTTAGTTATAACATTGATATTTTACAGAAAAACAAGGAAAAATAAACAAGACTTATGCATGACATGCAAACATCTATGCGTCGCGCATATGTCCCTAACTACCATGGCTACGTCAAAGATGATAGCACATCTTTGAGACACTAGCATGGAGTCAGGACTCTAGTGATAATCATGGAAAACAATGTGTATTTTAGATGAGGGCATAGAAAAAAGACACCTATGCACCTCGTGGATAGGAAAAATCTAAAAAAATGAGCTAAAAATAATGAAAATAGGGGTTTTGTGGCCTACCTAGTCCACCTCGCGACCCTCGGTGATGTCCTGATGTAGCTGCTCCAATCTTGGTGCCTTATGCTCTCTCTGGCTCAACATTTTACTAACTTTTCTCTCACAAAATTCAACAATTTGCTCATAGTGAATAGTGAAAATGACCCTCCTAGGGGCCCACCTAGGTATATATAGGCCCCCTAGGGCCTATTTTTCCTAGAGTTTGTGGCTCCCAATTTTCTACAAAATTTTCCCCACCAAACTGGGGGAAAACTTAGGAGGGGGCTTAAGGTTATCTCTTGATCATATTTTCTTCTAAATCGATGAAATTTCTCTTGATCATTCTTCTCTTCGTGATAGCTTTCTCCTAATTTTTTGAAGCTAACCCAAAATTTGAGTTTTGCAGGTTAACGCTTCAAATAATTTTTCACAACTGATCTAATGTTGTTTGTTGAGCTTGGATGTTGGAAGCACTTTCAATACTGGTTAGCTCAACTTTTGTTGACACATAAATCTATTAAATTCAAAAAAAATTATGAAAATTTTCTTTTCTACTTTAGTGAGGCTATTTTTTTCAAAATTGAGCCCTATAAAGTGAGCGAAAAATGTAATGTCATAGAATTGCACCTAGGGGAAATTCCACATTTTGGCACTTTTTCCTAGCATTTATGACACCTTCAGATATTAATGACAAAATCCCATGGTTTGGAATTTCATGATTCTAGCTCCATGTGGACAAGTGGCTGAGCAACAAAAGCCTAGCAATGTGTTTTCCAAGAATATAGGCTTTGGATGAATGTGTGGCACATGAACATCTGCACAACACGTAGCGTCCTGTCAGTTGCCCAAGTCCAAAACAAAGAATCTGGAATGCTAACCCATGAGACACGTGTCATGGTGGTTACATTCTAAATGTAACAACTCTTTGTCACCCTTGCAAGCATTAAAAACCCCTTTCTGGCTCTCATTTGAGGGTTGGAAGACATCACTCAAGCTCTCTTTCTATTTTTCTTCAACATTGAGATCTCTTCACTTTTGATAGTAGTGCTCTCATAAGTGAAGCTATGTCAGAATTAGGTCCTCCCAGTAGCTACGGAAGCTCTCAAGCAAGCACTCAATGGTACATCTATGTTCTCTGGAGAGGGTCTAGGCCCATGGGTAATGCTCTCTCTCTCTCTCTCTTTGTTTCACTTTCCTTTCAATTTTCTCATTTACAATCTTATGGTGTGATTTCTACTCCTGAATAGGTATTACTTTCACCACGTGCTTCTTGTGGTGTGGGTTCTACTCTTGAGCGGGTATTGCTTTCACCACACTCTTTGTTTACATCTTTAGCACTCCCTTCAAACTTGGCTATCTATGGAGGTGGAAACACCAAAATGGGGTTTGACTAATGCAAGCCCCTATAAAGCCACCCAACAACTTCATCTTGTTCTCTTGTGTGTAGGTCGTGAAAAGGAGCTTGGAGTGAAGATTCACACATCCAAAGGAAGGTAATCTTTCTCCAAGCATCCTTGTACTTATTTTAGTTTCTAGCTCTCCGAATAGTCACATAGTTTGGTATGACCCACACCTGAGTTGAGAAGAAAAGGCTTATTTCTACTTGTTATAAGTGTTTGAGTTATATGTTGCTCAGGATTCCAGTGCATCCTTTAGATGGCAATGCACCGGCCTAGCATCCTAGAATTGTGTTGAGGTCTCTTGGATGCTATTGGTGCTACTATAGATGAAACCAGGATTGTAAAGAAAATTTTAAGAATCCTTCATGATGCTTACAATGAGAAGGTGAGTGCTATTGAGCAGACTATAGATTATAAGACTTTTACTAAGGATCTATTGCTAGGATTCTTGACATCTTATGAGATGAGGAAGTTGAACCTAAGAACTTGAGGCAAAATAGAGATTTTTTTTAAAGCTACAAAAACTAAAGATTCATATGTAGAAAAATTCAATGAAATTGAAGCTAACTTTGTAAGAAGGATGAGAAAAGGCTCTGGTAAGTATGAAGGTAAATTTCCATTTAAATGCTTTAGTTGTGGAGAAATTGGTCACTATACTACAAATTTTCTAGAAAGAGCTAAAAGGAATAAACAAAGATACGAGAAAGAAATGAAAGGAAAGAAGATTAATAGAGCTTACTATGTTAATAGGAATGCTAGTATTTTAGATGAAGATTCAGAATATGAAGATCCAAATGATGATGAATGCTTGTTCCTAGCGATTAAGGATGAACCTACTTCTACTAATTCAGGAAAATAGACAAAGGAAAATCCTCCAGAGAAGGAGAAGTAGAAAAATGAAGGTACGATTATCTCTTCCCTATATGATAAAAAAGAAAAGGACTATTGGGTAGTTGATAGTGGTTGCTCACATCACATAACTAGTGATAAGAGTAAGTTTTCAAAACTTGATAAATATGATGGAGGTCTAGTTATGTTCGGAGATGATAATGGTGCTAAAATTTGTGGGATAGGTTCAACAAGTTTTGATGGCAAGCATCATATTGATGATGTTTACTATGTTAAGGGTTTAAGGAATAATCTATTGAGTGTTGGTCAGATGTGTAGAAAATGATATGATCTTGTATTTAAGGATGAGAAATGTGAGATCTAGAAAGGATCTGAAACATTGATTGCTATATGAAAGAAATTTGAAGGGAATATTGATCAGCTTAAGGGTACTAATCAACAATTCTTTCTGACTTAGATAAATGACAGTTGTTTATGGCATAGGAGAATGTGTCACATGAATTTTGATAACTTGGAAAGGATTAGTGTTGTTTAGGTCATGAGGTATCTACTAAGAATTACAAATCCTATAAATGCTATATGCAAGAATTGTCAGTTTGGGAAGCAAACAAGAAACCATTACAGATCAAGATAACAATCTACTATAGGATTACTAGATTTGGTTCATACATATATTTGTGGTCCTATGAGTAGTGTAAATTCTACTTGGTGAAAGGTACTTTACGCTTTTAATTGATGATTATTATATATATACATGGTTTACATTTCTAAGAGAGAAATTAGATGCATTAGATAGATTCAAGGAATTCAAGGCTATGGTTTAAAATGAAGTGAATTTTAAGATAAAATGCTTGAGATCTGATAGAGGTGGAGAATTCACCTCCCATGAGTTCAATATATTTTGTGAAGTGCATGGAATAAAGATATATTTATTTGCTCTAAGAACTCCTTGGAAAAATGGAGTTGTTGAAAGGAAAAATAGAATAGTTGAAGAAGCTACTAGGTCAATGATCACTAAAGCCAGATTACCAAAAGTTTATTGGAAAGAAGCTATTCATACTACTGTATATGTATTCAATCGAGTTCAAGTGAGAGAAAACAATAAAAATACTCCCTATGAGCTATGGTACGAGATAATTCCTATAGTTAAATATTTCAAGGTATTCATAAGCAAAGGCTATATCAAAAGAGATGAGCAAACTTTGGGCAAGTTTGATACAAGAAGTGATGAAGGAATATTTCTTGGATACTTTACTAAAAGAGAGGTGTATAGATGTTTTAATAAAATATTGAGGGAGATTGTAGAAAGCTCAAATGTGAAGATTGATGAAACAGTGAAGAATTCTATTGATATTGGTGAATATGAGTATGAAAAACATAACTATGCAAGCATAGAAGAAATTATGGAATAATAGGATAAACATGAGTAGAAAGAGTAGGATGAACAGAATGAAAGAGAAGAGGATGCTCTGGTGATGTCCCCTAAGACACCAAAATATGTATAGTGGAATCATTTAGAAAGTCAAATTATTGTAGACAAGACAAAAGGTATGTTAACTAGAAGAAAAGTTGTTACTGAAGTAAATTTGTACTTATTCTCTGAGATTGAGCAAAAGTCAATAAGTGAGGTATGTAAGGATAAACATTGGAAGGAAGCAATGAAAGTAGAAATTTTCAAGATTGAGAAGAATCAAACTTGGGAATTGGTCCCAAGACCAACAGACAAAAATATCATTGGATCAAAATGGGTATTCAAAAATAAGTTGAATGAGAATAGAAAAGTTTTTAGAAACAAAGCAAGACTTGTGTGTAAAGGGTGCTCACAAGTGGAAGGCATAGAATTTTAGGAGGTCACTTTTTCTCTAGTAGCAAGAATGGAAGCTATAAGGATGTTCTTGGAATTAACTACTTATAAAGATTTCAAAGTCTACCAGATGGATGTCAACTCAACATTTTTGAATGGTGAGATAGAAGAAGAGGTCTACATGGAACAACCAGAAGGATTTCAGTTAACAGAACAACCAGATATGGTGTGTAGATTAAAGAAATATTTATATGGATTGAAGCATGCTCCTAAAGCCTGGTATGGAAGATTAGAGAAGTATTTGAGTCAACAAGGATTTTAAAAAAGTATGATAAATAGTAATTTGTACTTTAATACTAAAAATGACAAAATCTTGATTGTAGTTGCGTATGTTGATGGCATTATCTTTGGAGGAAATGAAAATATGTGCAAGATGTTTGCAAAAGAAATTTAGAAAGAATTTGAAATGTATATGTTTTGGGAGATGAATTTCTTTCTTGGCCTATAGATTAATCAAATGGAGAAAGGAATTTTCATTTCATAGTCTATGTATGTGAGAGAGATGTTGAAGAAGTTTGGGATGGATGGTTCCAAACCAGTAAGTACTCCTATAGTGGTTGGTTGCAAGTTGGTTAGAGATGATGAATCACCTAAGACTAATTAGAGAAAGTATAGATATATTGGTGTAGTGGAACCAACACCTTGTGGTGTCTATAATAAGATTTCAAAAGGTTCAAAGGGTAATTTCAATGTGTTTTCATCTTTGTACCATGAGGAAATTGGAAAAAAGGTAAAAACTTACAATGTTGTCAATATTGTCAAAAGTTGTCAATACATGGTAAAGGAAGGGTATTTTGGTGTCTTGTGTTTTGAATCATGAATAAATGGTTAAATAAGGTCTAAATGATCATATTTTAGGTATCTATAAGTGTTAGAGGTCTTTTAAGTTCAATAATTGCAAAAATGTAAAATATTGCAAATGTTGTCAATGACAATTTTGCTATTTTTTGCTAATTTGCACAATTACAGTCATTAAGTGGTAATTAGTTGTGAAGATGGTTGGTTGGGGGTGGTCACTTGTTTAAAAAAAATTATAAGGCCTTCCAAGGCTTGAAGGAATGGTTTTTGAAAGTTGTAATAACTCATATTCAATAAAACACCATGTTTTTGGAGCAAATTTTGTATTTTTCACAATTTTTTCAGAACTTGTTTACTGCTGTACGGACCTGTACAGTCTCTTGATGGCTTAAAATATTCATAGGTTGAGGGTATATGTTTCTACTTTCATCTTCATTTTATTTTGAGTTTTATTCATTTTTTTGTGAGAGAAATTCAAAAATTACTGCAAGTACCCTATTTTTTTTCTTTATGAAGGGTTTGAAGGAAAAATAATGATATTTTGACCAATCCAACCACTATCTAATGTTGTAACTCAGTTGATTGGTAGGAAATATCTTATATTAGATTTATTAATGCATTTTATATTAGAATAAAGCATGTTTGTGGTGAATGTGTGATGCCCTAGGGCTGAAAATGCATTTTTTCCCTTGAAGAGTGATGGTTTTGAACTGCTTTTCAATGAAACATTGATGGAGTTGGGTTTTTAAGCATTTAAAATGTCAAGGAAGACCCTATGGAATATTTTTGGACCATTTGTTTGTTTATTCAAGCCTAGGAATGAAAATTTTGACAAAACCCTTATTTTTCATTAGAAAAGGAGGTTTTTGAGTTGGGAGTGTTTATGGTTGTACATGTGCAAACCAATTGTGGATTCTATTGTTTTGAGCCATTTAATTTTTTTCCCCAAGGTTTCAAGGTGATTGGATAACTTTTAAGAGTACTTCCTTTGTTAAATTGACCTATTTTCCTAGTTTTTCCATGGAGGTTGTATTGGAAGTCTAAAATGATCCAAAGGAGTTATATTTTATCTTGAATTATGTTGTGTAAGTCCTTAATGGGTCTCTAAGTTGATCATCTAATTAAAAATTATTTTGGGAAAGTTGGGTGAAAAGTCCCTTGAAGCTATTTGGCACTGCTAGGAGAAATAAAGTACTTGACAAGTGGATTTGTGAAGTTCTTTTGAATTTGCTTTGGATTTTAGGTTGATCATCTTGTATTTTTCATTTGAAGTTGATCTCCACCCTGGGTTTGCATCAGAGTGGTATCAAAGCCTGGTAGTAGATCTTATGTTGTTATTTTGACTTGGTTTTGTAGGTAGGTGCAGAAAGGATTGTGAAAATGTCACCCAAAGGAAGTGTAGTTGCAAGGACGATGGACATTCATGATAGGGAAATAAAATCCTTGAAAAGAGAAATGGCTGCTTGGAAGACAAAGCATCGAGTGGAAGAGGATGTAAGTGAAACTAAAGAGGAAGAAGAAGCTCCTGGTTAAGAAGAGGAGATGGATCTTGATGATGCAAGAACAATGAAGCTTTTGAAGGTTATGAAGAAGGATGGAAATTGAAAAATATATGTTCCTATGTATGGAAGAATACTTGATAGTGAAGAGCTCCTAGATTGGATTGGGGCTATGGAAAACTACTTTGATAGTGAAGATGTTGATGAAGGACTTAAGGTGAAGAGAGCCAAATAAAGATTGAAAGGACATGCCTTGGTATGGTGGAGTTTTGTGCAGGAGGAAAGGGAGAGATAAGGAAAAATAAAAATCACCTCTTGGGAAAGGATGATGGCCAAAATGAAAGGTAAATTTCTTCCTGTTGATTACAATGTTCAATTGCTTTAAGAAATTGCAAAATCTTAGACAAAAAGATTTGGATGTACAAACATATAGTGAAGAATTTTATAAATTAAGCATAAGGACTAAGCATGAAGAAGATGAAGATGAAATGGTTGCTAGGTACTTGAATGGTTTGAGGTACAACATCCAGGATGATATTAGCATTTTGGCACCTAGTTCAATTGAATAGTGCTTTCAAATGGCCATGAGAGCAGAAGAGAAACTAAAGAGGAGACAAGAGAAGGAAGTAAGAGGTAGATGAGGTACATCTAGGGGAAGAGGTACCTTTCCAACACAAAACAAACCCAAATAAGGCCAAGAAGATGTTGTAAAAGGTAAAGAACAAGGGACTGAGTTTAGAGGTGGATAGAGAGGTGGAAGAGGAAATTATAGGGGAAGAGATTCAAATGAATTTGTAGGAAGGTGCTATAAATGTGGTGAGTTTGGTCATCTTTCTTTTAAATGTCCTCATAAATTTAGTATTGCTACAAGTGGAAGTGAAAGAAAATGTGATAAAAGAGTCCAATATGTGCAAGGAGATGAATAAGAGAGTGTGAGTTCACCAAGAAGACCTACAGATCAAGAAGTAGGAGAGGCACTCATGGTGAGGACCTTGTTGCAAGGACAAAAAGAAGAAGATTTGAGCCAAAGAAGGAGCCTATTCAAAACCTCATGTAAATTCAAAGGTAAAGTGTGTCAAGTAGTAATTGATTCTGGTTCTCAAGATACCATGGTTTCTAGGGAGATGGTAGATAAGTTGAGTCTAGAAAAGATACTGCATGTAGCACCCTACAAAGTCTCTTGGGTGAATGATAGTCAAACTCTAGTGGTGGATGAGAAAGCTTATGTAGATTTCCAGATTGGGGAGTATAAGGACAGAGTACTATGTGACATATTTCCTATGGATTGTTGTCATCTTCTCTTAGGAAGACCATGGCAACATGATAGGAGATATATGTATGATGGCTAGGAAAATACTTATACCGTTTGGAAGGATAATCAAAGTTATAAGTTAACTCCTTTGCAGAAAAAAGGGCAAAGAAACTTGGTAAATCAAAGTTGATTATATTTGGTAACAAGCAGCCTTTAAGGTTTGAAGACAAAAAGGACAATATGATTTCTGATTTATAGCAGAGTCATACTAGTAGGACAGTAAATGAGGCAACTTTGAAGAGTGTTAAGACAGTGAGCAATCTGTTTTTGCAAAAGGATAACATGAAACTCATTTCTAAGTCTGATTTGAATAAATTAAAAGCTAATAAATTTGTAGGGAAGTCTGAGAAACAGTGTGGAGTGTTTGAAAAGAAGTTCATTGTGCAAGGTGGAATCCTAGTTGGGACCATTGCTTGTCCTATTGTTGAATGTAAAGTCACAAAGAAAGTGGAAGTTGCTGATGTAAAGGTAAATAGAGTTGTTAATGCTTTGGAATATGTTTACAGAGGTGTGAATGGTCTGAGGACAGTAAGGAGTGCATGCAATGCTTCAAGGAGCACAAAACTGATCATAGGGCAAAGAATACACAAAATGAAGAACAATTGCAAGTATATGAATGAAAACAAGGAAACTGCATGGTTGTTTCTTGCTAATGACTATTTTTTTCTAGTTATTAGGTTTGGAGTAGTAGCAACACATCATGATTTAAGGACATGAAGGAGGCAAACACAACTGGAGATGCATGAAGCAACAGGGTCAATGCTTGGGGTACATTTTACCACTTGGGACAAGGGTCATTTTCTTGATGGGGTGTATGGTACAGGGGAACCAACACCTTGTGGTGTATATAATAGGATTTAAAAAGGTTCAAAGGGTCATTTCAAGGTGTTTTCATCTTTGTTCCATGAGGAAATTGGAAAAAATGTAAAAATTTGAAATGTTATCAATATTGTCAAAAGTTTTCATACATGGTAAAGGTAGGGTATTTTGGTGTCTTGTGTTTTGAATCATGAATAAAGGGTTAAATAAGGTCTAAATGATCATATGTTAGGTATCTATAAGTGTTAGAGGTAGTTTAAGTTCAATAATTGCAAAAATGCAAAATGTTGCAAATGTTGTCAATGACAATTTTGCTGATATTTGCTAATTTGCACAATTAGAGTCATTAAGTGGCAATTAGTTGTGAAGATGGTTGGTTTGGGATGTTTACTTGTTTAAAATTCTTTATAAGTCCTTCCAAGGCTTTAAGGAATGGTTTTTGAAGGTTGTAATAACTCATATTCAATAAAACACCACATTTTTGGAGCAAATTCTGTATTTTTCATAGTTTTTCAAAACTTGTTTACTATTGTATGGACCCATATAGTCTCCTGATGCCTTAAAATATTTAGAGGTTGAGGGTATATTTTTCTAATTTGATCTACATTTTATTTGGAGTTTTTATTCATTGTTTTGTGAGAGAAATTCAAAAATTACTGCAAGTACCCTATTTTTTTCTTTTGCAAGGGTTTGAAGGCAAAATAATGGGATTTTGACCAATCCACCCACTATCTAATGTTGTAACTTGGTGGATTGGTAGGAAATATGTTATATTAGATGTATTAATGCATTTTATATTATAATAAAGCATTTTTTGTGGTGAATGTGTGATGCTCTAGGGCTGAAAATGCATTTTTTCCCTTGAAGAGTGATGGTTTTGAAGTGCTTTTCAGTGAAACATTGATTGAGTTGAGTTTGTAAGCATTTAAAATGTCAATTTAGAACCTATGGAAGGTTTTTGGACCATTGATTTTTTTTTTCAAGCCTAAGAATGAAGATTTTGACAAAACCCTTGTTTTGCATTAGAAAAGGAGGTTTTTGAGTTGGGGGTATTTCTAGTTGTATAGGTGCAAAAAAATTGTGGATTTTGTGGTTTTGATACATTTACTTTGCTTCCCCAAGGTTTCAAGGTGATTGGATAACTTTTAAGAGTACTTCCTTTGTTAAATTGACTTATTTTCCTAGTTTTTCCATGGAGGTTGTATTGGAAGTCTAAACTGATACAAAGGAGTTATATTTTATCTTGAATTATGTTGTGTAAGTCCTTAATGGGTGTATAAATCCATCATTTAATTGAACATTCTTTTGGGAAAGTTGGGTGAAAAGTCCCTTGAAGTTGTTTGGCACTACTGGTAGAAAAAATTTACTTGACAAGTGGATTTGTGAAGTTATTTTGAATTTTCTTTGTATTTTGGTTTAATCATCTTGTAGTTTTCATTTTAAGTTTATCTCCACCCTGGGTCTACACCATATATGATTGGTGAACTATTGTATTTGATTGCTACTAGACCAGATATTATCCATGCAGTTTGTCTTGTAGCTAGATTTCAAGAAGATCTGAAGGAAACATATGTTACTACAATTAAAAGAATATTAAAATATTTGAATGGCACTCTAGATTATGGATTATATTATCCTAAAGATACTGAATTTACACTTAGTGCCTATACAGATGCAGATTGGGCTAGAAGTATAGATGATATAAAGAGTACAAGTGGTGGTGCATTCTTTCTTGGATGTAGGTTGGTGGAATGGCTGAGTAAGAAGCAAGATTCATTCTCTTTGTCTACTATTGAAGTTGAGTATATTTTTGTTGCATCTTGTTGTACACAAGTGTTATGGATGAAATAGACATTGAAGGATATCACAGTGCTATTTGATGATCCTATTTCTATCTTCTATGATAATACAAGTGCAATTAATATTTCAAAAAATCCTATGATACACTCAAGAACAAACCATATATCTATCAGGTATCATTTCTTAAGATAGAATGTCATGAAGAATGAAGTCAAACTTGAGTATGTTCTAACAAAGAATTAGATTGTAGATATATTTACAAAGGCTCTTCCTAAAGATACTTTTGAGTATCTCCAAGAGAAGTTAGGGGTTATTACCCTTCCTTTTATAAACTAAGATGCATTTGGAGGTGCATCAATCTAATGGATTCACAGTTCTATCTTTCTAGACTAATGTTTTGGTGGCTACCTCTTAGGGGGAGTAGGTAGTTTCAATTGTTGTCATTATGAGTATTCTCTTTTTCATGTCAAAGGAAGATTCAATGAACATATCTTTTGCCTTTTCCATTGATGTCAAAGGGGGATAGAAAGCATGTGAAAAGAGATATAAAATATGTGAAAAGGAGAGAAAGATGATCTTGTAAGGGGGAGAAGCAAAAAGAAAAAATCTTGTGAAGTATTTTTAGAACTAGTATGGTGTTGTTGATGGTTTTTCACATTATTTGTTGCCATCAATGACAAAAGGGAAGATTGTTGCAAGAGTGGAAAAAGGAATGAAAGTGTTTTCATTGATTTCAACTAGTCAACTAGTCATCTAATAGTTGTTGTTGACTATATATGTTGAGGATATTGAGAAAATTGCATTAAAGGAAGATTACAAGTGTTCAACTATTGAGGTTGTTGATATGGTACTTGTCCATATGTTTGTACAGATCAAGTATGTTAGTGAAGATTTTTGAAGGTTTCTATATCAAGATTCTTGGCTATTGGTTCTTTGTGAAGATCAGGGTGTGTTCACTAGTTATGAACTATGTTTTTCTCTGTACTCGATGAGGTCTAGGAGAAATGTTGCTAGTCCGGATTTCTCTTTGTTGAAGATTTTTGACTTGTGGGTTTAGAGAAAATATGTTCTAATTGTATTGAAGATATTTTTGGTTTTTAGAAATGTTGAGCTTAATCATTTTATGTGTTTTACACTGGTTTAGTTGGCTGTGTGTGTTAAGCGCTATCTTCAAAGTTTATGAAGCATGTTAGATATATTATGGGTCCCAGTGAAGTATGTGTTTGGGTCACCCTCATTCTAATTCCACCCTAGGAATTTTGGCACTAACCTAATTTTAATTTTAAGTTGGATGGCCAACTTTGTATATTTTTCAAGGTTGGAGATAGTATAAATACAAAATGAGCTAGCAATGAAAATTGTACTAAAGAAAAGAAGGAAGATAAGTGAAAAATACATGACTTTGATGCTATTCTAAAAGTGTGTGAGTTGTGTGTGTAGTTGATTAGTGTGAAGTTTAGTGTTGAGTTTTCAAATGTAGTGAGTAGAAGACGAACTCTATCATTCATGCAATTTGATCAATGATTATGGTGGAGTCCTTTGTTGCATTGGGATTGTTGTCTCTCCGTAACAAGCCTTATTTTTCTTCTTTTATATCTTTGGGTTGTAGCCCTGTGGATAGTGATTCTAGACAGTGAGTCCTTATTGTAAGCAATGAGCCTCATTCAGGGAATGAGCCTTGTTTCAGGTAGTGATCCTTCTTTTCAGTAGTGAGCCTTTTTGTAATTGGTTTTGATATTCTCTATAGTGTGAGTTAATCCTCACTGTGGTTTTTCCCTCATTAGGTTTTCCACATAAATCTAGTGTTAATTTTTTTATGCATTGGCATTTGATGCTTAATCATTTAATTAGTTTATGTGTTAGTTCTAGTAATTGAATTGAAGGTTATAATCTATAATATTTGATTCACCCCCCTCTCTCTATGTAGGTGCAGTGTCATAAGTTTTCACCCTTGACATTTCATACTAGGTTTAGCTCCCCCTTATGTGTTTTTGGACCTAATAATGCTTACAACTTTCCCATTTTAATGTCATTTTCATAAAATTAAAATAAAATTGGAAATTAATATTAAATATATTTCTTTAACAACATCAAAAACCTCAAAATAGGTCTTTTCTAGGGTGCCCACATCCTTTATCAACCTATTTTTTCCCCAATTTAAATATTTTATTGTAGGCATTTTTATATTTTATAAATTTAAGTTTATTTGTCAGCTCTTCATAATTAATTTTGTGAGAAACTAATAAAATGCAAATAAATATGAGTCTTTTTCACTATTTGAAACTAGAAATAATTTGGAATTAAAAATTGGAGCATCCTAAAAGTAGTCAAGAGAAAAATAAGAACAATTATTATAACATTATTTCAATGAAGTGTCATATTAGAAATGTATCAATTTTATGACTAATATTGTTGATGTTTCTGAATTTGTTTGTTTTATTAGTCCTAACACTTGCAATAACTTTCATCAATCATCTAATTATACTTGGATGAGATGTTCCATGACTCCGGTCTAATGAGGATCTTAGATTTGAAGTGGTAATTTGTGGCACTTATCAATTTATCACTTGTTTATCCATTTTTCCTTTTCTTGATCGAGGGTAAGTACTCTTTACATCATCATAGCCATTATGGATATGGGAACACTAAAATAGGGTTTTACTTAGGAAAGCACCTATTTTACACAACTTTTTCTCTCCTTTCTTCTATTCAAGTGATAGATATGAAGAAAATTTAGAAGGAGATTCAAGGTATAATTATAAGATCAAACATTCAAGCATCCTATTCCTAAAAATTAGGGAAAGTTAAATTATTTATTGAAAAAAAAAGTTCCAAATGTAAAATCTAGAAGGAATGACCCACTAAATGTAACCTACGAAGACGTATATATAGATTTGAAAAAGCACCATTTCTAACCATCCAAATTCAACTCAAATTTGAATGCAATTTTCTTTTTCCTCTACACTTTGCTTCTTTGTAATATTTTCTTGATTAGATAAGAAAGTAAGGGCCCTAATCTTGTACAAATCAAACAAAAAATTTGAACAATCCAACAAAATAGACTAGCCAAACATAGCAACTAGTCAAAAATAACAAGACAATAAAAAAAAAAAATAGACTATTAGAAAGAATAGAGCCACCAAAAAAAGATTGAACAAAAGGAAAAAGAGAAACAACTCAAGCTCTAGAGCTAGAACCCAACAAATTTTCCTCCAAGGGCTTTTTAATCAAAATAGATACCTTCCTAGAAGCATATTTCTTCTTAATTTGCACAACTGTCCAATTAGAAACCACATTTCAAAAATTTTGACCAAAAGGGGTTGAATCCCCTTCAGAGTAACTAACAAGTGGAACAACAACTACTTTAGGTGAAGCATCCAAATCCAATCCAAAAGTAGCAAGATTCATAGATAAGACATCCTCTTCCAAAATGGGGGTAGTAGGAGCCTCAGGGGAGGAAACACAAATAGCAATAGGAATAGCCTTATCCAAAATAAATGTAAGAAAATCCACATGATAATTAACACCATCAATAATAAGATTATTTTTCTATGTAGGAGGCATGGAATCATCACAATTAGAGAAATATTTTGCATTAGGGTACATAGTTAAATTTTCCTAGAGAGAATTCTTCAACCATGTGGAGGATGAAACAACACGAGATACACAAGGATAGTCATGAACAAAGTGACCAATAGTAAAATAATTTCTGCACCAAAAAGGGATACCTTTGTAATCCACCAGCTGAGACCAAGACCAACCATTAGCTTTAAGCACTTCCTCATAAGTTAAATCTTGATACAAATAAACCTCCACAAAAATCCAAGCGAAGGAGATGTGAGTAAAATTCATGGAAGCATTATCCACTTTCAAGAACCTACCTAGACCATTACCAATGCCCTCATAAGTAGAGGGGCACCAAAACTATAAGGGAAGACATGGAAATCTCACCTAAATAGGAATAACATCAAGGAGTTCCTTCAAAAGGTTAGAGGAATGAAGCCAAGGCCTCATGGACAAGGGATGATATTTTCATTCCCACACACCATGATCCAAGATAGTCTTTTTATCCACAAAATAATTAGAGAAAATAAAAAAAAACCTATGGAAAAAAGGTAAATTTCTATCTTACCCTCCACTAAAGGAGTCCATTACTTTGATATCTAAAGGTGAAAGTTCAAAAGAGAAGGATACAAGAAGAAAAATCTATAGGTAAGACCTAACTTTCAAAAAAAATCAATACAATCTGAGACCTCCTATCCAAGAGAAATCATAGGAGCAACACACACATGCAAAAGAGGGTGCTCAAGACCCACACCAACATTATCAGATGACATAGCCTCAACAAAGGATTCGATAACTTGGGAAGAACCATGATACCCCTTCAAAGCACCCATAGCTCAAAACTGAAAGGTAGTAAGACAATCAACATCAAAAGACACATTTGCACCCTATGAGTGAGCATCTACAATCATATCATAGTTAGGAGAAATAGGCAACATGCATGTAGGGGAGTAGGAAAGGCTGGAGGGAGTGGAATTCAAATTTGCAAGAGAGAGAGAGTGGTGTTCCATTTCCAAAAAAAAAAATTAAAATGCTTCTTTGTAATATGTTTCTATGTTTCAATTTTGTAAATTTCTATAATTCTAGCAAAAAAATTTAGGTGTGTGATGTAGAGGGACTCCCTTTTCTATGTCACCACAACAAAAGTACAAATTTCACGGGAAAATACTCTATCCAAAATTTAAAAATTCATCCAAATCGAATATTGCAACAGACATTCATCACTTTGTTCAATCCCACATACCCAAATTCCATGCATTACTTTGTGTGGCATAGTCTACCTATTTCACAGTTTAGTTTCTATTGATGAGAATAAATTTATGGGCTTTCAATTATACACTTTATGTTACTTGTCTAAGTTATTGTTTAATTCTCATCTTAGTTGAACTTCTACACTATGCATACATTCCCTTGCATTCCCTCTATTCATTCACATTTTTCATCTTTTCTTTGTGTAACATGCCCATTGTTCTATCCAATAATTTTACTATGCTTTTAACCTCAAGTAAATAAATTTTGATGCCAACACTCAGCAATAAAAATTTTCTTTTCATATATAAGAATAATATGCACATTTGAAGTAAACATCATTCCAAACTTTCCCATTCCATTACAACAAAGTATTATAGCATTCTAAAGTATTGGTAACATATTACATTTAATTTTCATGATAATATATTCCATAGAAATGTATGCATAAATACTTACACAACTTTCCATGAGCTCACTAGCACTAGGTATACAAATGATGTAGGTGTTTCCCATCAAATATTGGTCACTAATTGATGAGGAGAAGCATCACTCAAGCACTTTTTTTCCAACCATGGACTTATTGTAGTTCCCCACACATCTACCACATATGGTAAGATGTCCCTCCCTTCAACAAAGAGATTAGTTTGGTTAACTCATAATAATAATTACCTTCCTTAAGCTTTCTTGTAAAACCTATACATTTTTAGATTTGTCACATAGTGGCTACAACCTACATATATGAAATTCTCTGCCTAGTATGTAAGTTAGGATCACAGTGAACTAACAATGTAAATAGTGGCAACCTACAATACTTTGGCCAAAGTATTCATCACCCCTAATATGGAATAGACATCACACACCCACCCACCTTCCTAGCTTGATTTTTATTGACCATTCATAACTTATGCATAGGCTATCCCCTTATGTCATTAAGTAACCTTAACCCCAAGAATAGCCTATTTCCCTCTTATGTTTACTATGACACTTTTATTTAAGTTATTCAAGTAATTCTAACATACCAACTAACCATATGGATAAACATATCACATCATTAAAAGACTCTATTTCAAAAGTACATGCACAACAATAAAATTTCCCATACAAGAGTGTGATCTCAATAATAAATGACTCTAATCAAAAGGTATAATCTCATCAATAAATGACCTCAATCAAAAGTATAATTTTCAACAATAAATTAGTTCAAACAAAGATATAATCAACAATCAAATGATCAACTATATCATAAAGGCTAATTCCAACCTATGTGCTTCAATCACTAATCAACTAAACAACCCAACCAAATAGCTTATTCTTGACCTAGGGTTTCAATCAAGGTAAAGTAACGTTCAATTTAACATAACCCAAATGTAAAGCTTCTCTTTAAAATATCTCATATATTCACATGTGTAATATATTTGTATATCATTTGGAGGACATAATCAACTTATGAGGAGTTGGTGCTTTTACACCCATGATAGTCCTCTCACAATATGGTTTTGGGTTACCAAAATGTTTTCCCTCTTTTATATTTTTGAGAATATGAATAGACTATAATTCAAAATAGCATAACTAGTAAGTACAATTCTCAATTCTATTGTTGAATATTGATATATCCTTCAAGTTTATACCCTACACTAGGGATAAAAATCTCTTCCTATCTCAAGGGTACATGAGTAATTAATCAAGTAAAGATTATCAATCAAGTTTTGCATAACATCGTAATGATGAAATTTCCACTGAGAAGTTCAATGCAACTCCATAACCCAACTTCAAAAATTAAGCTTCTACTATATAAGCTCTAACATAATATAATATTTAATACCAATTTAAACACCCAATCCTTAATATGGAGCATATACATACACTTAATCAATAGAGATTCTTAGACTAGATTCATCAAGAATCTGTTACTTCCACATAAAGAAGATAATAACCTATACATTATAATACCTAAACATATTTTCCAACAAGGCATTCAAAAACACATAATCTTTTCAAATTCATGCAAAACATAAAAGAGTAGAAATCAGCAAGCCTATTTATGCAAAGCTCCAATCAATAAAATTGGATTCCTAGCTTAGCCTTCTAAAATAAACAAGCAATTTCCAACTATCTTTCTTCCACTCACCAAAACTTATTCCCAAAACCTCTCACAAAATCTCAAAAACCTCTTACTAGCTCTCAAACTTAGAAAATCAGAATAACAACTCAGAAAATAAGCATCACATGTGCATAATGTGTCCCAAATGAGGGAGAAAGAAACTCTATTTATACACAAAAGTGAGAAACTATAGGCTAAAATAAAGATATCAAAGATGAAACTTCTCAATCTAAAAGGTTTGACTCAGCAAGAAAAATAAAGGTGGCAGCTAAAATCATTGCATAGTAAACACATACACAACCATATTTTATCATAGTGAATGTTCACCGCTTATTTAAGAGGACAACAAGAATGACAATCACAAATGAAAGGTTAATGCCTTATATAGGTTGAATCTATTAGGCCAGCTTCTCTTTTGACCATTTCTCATATATTTAATTTTATTCATATGCAAGAATTCATATTATAGTTTAAACTTTTATTAGGCTCATACTTTCATATATTAGTGCCACCAAAATATCACACACCCCTATTCCTTTGGTCGTTGTTTGCTTATGAACAAGTCAAAGTTTCTTGTGTGTGAGTATTCACTTTTCCTTTGCATTTTTCACTTAGTCTTTGGTAGATTAACTCACACATTGGTTTTGCATTGGATCCCATTTGTTGTCAATGTTTCATATCACTTAGCTTTTAAATACTTTCCACTATGTTTAATGTTCATGCATTGCCCATATTGGTGCACAATTCCCCTTAATATCAGCTTCATATATTATATGTATATGTTGTGCATTATACATATGGTATATGTTGTTCAATATAAATTATGTTCTTTATAATATTTATGCGTGATTTGAAATCATTCACTTATATATATTTAATAATTGTGGTAACAGAAAAAGTATCCCTTTTGTTTTTCTCTTTCTTTTTTGGGCCCTCCTTGTGAACTAGGCTTAATGGTGCCTTGATTTAGTGTTGTAATGTGTTTGACACATTCACATTAGGTCTTGGGCCCTTGTGAAATAATGAACATGAATGGTACATTGCTAAAGTGTTGTGAAGTGTTGTAACTCACTTTCACACTTTCCTAAGGTTTTATTAATTAACTAAACCTAATAAACTTTTTTTGACCTTAATCATGCCTTATCTAAAGTGTTGTAAAGTGTTGTAACACAATTTCACACTTTTCTAGGCTTGTAATTAATAATGTGGATTTCTTCTACTTTCATTGGCCCTATTTTGCATCCACAAGCCTCATTTAATGCATATTTTTTAGTATAATACTGACACAAATCATTACCCAATCATAATTCAAGTGTTTTAGGCTAGAATGGACTATATTTAGTGATCTAGGACTCATTCTCCAACTTGGGTGAATGAGTCCCACCTAGATTTTTTGGTCCCAAGCCTAGTTTCACACATTTATAAGCATTTCTAAAAATGGTCCCAAAAATTATGCCTAGTGGGACTCATTTGCCACCTTGGGTGAATGAATCCCGTGTAGCTTATTGGTTATTTTTTTAGAAAAAAACTTGATCTCACCACATGCCTATGAATTTTCCACGATCCAATGTAAGCATAGGTAAGCATTGGTCAAAAAACAAGTAAAGGATTTCTAAACATATACTTCTACTCTTCTGGCTCTATGAAACCCATGAGGGTGATCCTGAAAATGTTTATATGATACTCTTGTGCCATTTTATCATGACCATTGAAACTAACAGATGTATTCCCATAAGACACAAATATAAAAATTCCTCAAGGATTTGACTTACCCTTTAATGAATTAGTATCTAAAGCTAGGAATGAATGGTACTTCCTACTATATTAGTGCAAATATAGGCATGTCAAAATTTGTAATTAAGGTTTGTGTTCTTTGTTAGGTACAAGTAGGCTCACTAACTTCAAAGATAACCAAATAAATGGATAAATGTCTTATCTATGGGCAATGAACTCACACTTGAAATAAACTATAGTACATCAACAATGAAAAAAAACATTTAAAGACTATTGTGCACTACTTTGAAAAATACAACTCAATGAATCTAGAAATAGGAACTTCTTAATGATATTTGGATTTCACTTAAAAATCTATGATCTAAATCAAACAATTACTTAGTTCTTTGAACTAAATCAAAAACTATATCACACATTCAATCAGAAAGACTGGAGAAAAATAAAAAACGTTGACCCCTTTATTCATAATTTGAAAGACAAAATATAGAGGAGAGAAACTAATTCCATAACTTTCTATTATCCCTCATATTCCATTGCTATTGTAAAAACATTATGCTCATTAAAAATATGAGTACATTCCTAAGACTCAACATTAATCTATTTCTCTGTGCTTAAAAATACATAACAACTCCTACATGAACTCAAAATTTTCTTATCCATCAAAATATCTTTGTAATTGTCCATGAATTCATGTTTATAGAAACATGGGAACAACAAGCATTAGGCCAAATTAAAATTAATGTCACATTCACATTTGACATACATTTATATTTTCATTTCAACATTCCCTGGGTAGTTATATTTGCATCCATTGAAAGTGGGGTGAAAAGAACATAGGAAAAAACTTATTTTCATTTTTTGTAGAAGATAAACCCACCCTCCAAAAGGAATATTTCAATTGTTACAACACCTCAAAAATATCTTCTTCACGAACCATAAGTTTTAACCACGTGCATTCCCAATCAACAAAACTTTAAAAACATGAAAAGAAATAGAAAGATATAAAGCTGACACAACCAAGTCAGCACTTATGCCACCAATTTTCATGTTGGGCAGAGAATAATATTTTTTCAATACTTAAGCAAAATCCTAATATGTACTGTTTCTAGGCTATGCATTGTTTTCTCTCCCGTCCATTAATCACCATGGTTGCAGACTTCAAAATCAAAATTATACTCACCACTTCACCATTTCAACTCAATCCTCCACCACATCCAAGTATTTCCTCTTCTAGGCTTGGAATTCCTCTTCAGTGGGCTAGTTGAATTTCATGGCACTATCAGTCTTTTGTCTATAAGGTGAATACTTGGTAACAACTTAGTGGATTTCTTATCAAAAAAATTCAGGACAATCTTTTCATGGGCCATCATGTCCATGTTAATCTTTAATGTATCCATATCATGCCACTGAAAAAATTGAAGCAACTTGACTTGAAATAAAATCATTAGTCTCCTTTCTCCACTCTTGCAAGGTTTTTATGGTACCATTATCTCTTAAAATATATGGGAGGAGACCATGGTATGTTTCATGATTTGTTTTCACCAATTCCCTGATCCTGGTCTCCAAAGGCTCTATTTTTCTCCTAAACTCCTTAATTTCATTTAAAATTGAAATGGTGGGCTTAAGCTTCTTAGGGGGATCAACATCTTGCTTGATTTAAATAGAAATCATTCTCAAGTCTTGCAACATGTGGATCCATGTCTCCATAAATGGAATAGCTCTCTCCTTATCATTTCCAAAATTATTTATAGCAGACTTCATGGAGGAAGAGCTATCATGAATTTTGTTTAATTTGTTAATAACCCCTCTATTTAAGTGCTCCAAGATTGTAATGACAATCTTCATATTATTGACAAAGATTTCCCTTTTGTGATTGTCACATATTTCTTTGTAATCACTTAGTTTCTTAAGCAACTCCTCCTTGTTGGCATGCTCATCTATCTATGGTGCTTCTAATGTGTCTAGCTCTACCACTAAAAAGGGTACAATTCTCATATTTTATGGAACAATTTCCTATGAGGAACTTGTGGTAGGAGTATAATCAACATGGGTTGGTTCATGTGAATAAATAGGCGATGAAACATCAATCCACTTTTTCTCTCCTAATTGCAAGTTTTTCAATTTCTCCCTCAATAATCCTATATCTATTTCCATCTACATCTTTTATTGTTTAGTCTTCCCATAATCAACCAACAAGTCATTGTATTGCTTCCTAAATTAATCCTTCTCTGTAGTTATTGATTCCATTGTGGCTTTTGTAAATTGAGCAACATGCACTGACATTGTTGTTGCCTCAAGAGATGAGGGTATGTGTAGGATCATGATGGGCCAAAAAGTGGCGATATGATGGGTATATGTAGGGTATGTGGTTGAGGAATTTTTTTTACCCAAAATTGATGAAATGAAAAGGGATTTTACAGGAGATTCTTAGCTTTCCACCAGTATAAATTATGCTTTACTTTGAATTTAATAAATAATTATTATTCATTTTCTATTTGAATTATGACTAAAGTCCTCATTGATAGGATGATTTAAAAACATCTATATATTTCAAACGGTATCACATTTTTTGAATCCAAAATATGCATCACATTCTATTCTTCACATAATATAGGATTAAAAAAAAAGAGTTGAATTTCATGAAGTTTTGACCAAGTTAAGGTGGTTAGACATACGAGTTTTTATATTTTTTAAAAGTTGTAATAAAAAAATCATAATTAATTATTTACTTGGAAAAAAATTACAAAAAATATGCATCACATCGGACATGAGTCCTCGTTATATCTAAAATATTATCATTTTATTGTGGTTAGGTGGTTAGACAGACACCTACTTATTTTTTCCCTAAAATTTAAGTACCGCATTGAAATTTCAAATTTTCACCAAATAGATTTTTTTTTTAAAATAAACCTAGTAGTTTAGAAACTACATTCAATTTGCTATAGATTCTATTCTTACATGTTTTTGAAATAATATAGATAACTTATTCAAATTTTTATGTCAAGTTTCCTAACTCTGATTTTAAAAAAAAAATTGCCACTTAAGGGCCTATTTTTTCCATGATGATCCTACACATACCCATGATATCTTTGAAACTCCCATTATTATCAAGCCTCCCCTATAGTTTGGTGTAGGCTCTATGTCATGATTTATTGTATTGGATCTAAGGCCGATATAGCCAATGCATCCCACTGCTCACTAAAAGAATATCCTTGTAGTGAAATTGTAGCTTCCTCTAAATTATGGAGAGGTCTATCACACCTTTTTATTGTATCAAAGATAATTGTAGAGGCTAGATCCAATTCTGTTAGGATCAAAACATCACTATTCCTTACCAGTTCTCTTCCCTCTACTATAGTAATTTCATGGAATTTAACTTTCATTTCCTTCAGGACTTTTTCTTTAATAGTTGTGTCAAGCAACTCTGGATGAAGAATTTTTTTCTTATCCACAGTAGTAACATATTTTCCATTCTTATCCCTATAGGAAAACTCCATGAAAGCTTAGGATTTTACAAATGAGTCATCATCCATGAAACTTATGCACACTTCCACCTTGACATCATAAGTATTGTTTACCTTAGTGAGGCCAACCTTGCTCAACCTCATACCAGTTGTTCTAGCACAATCACTACTACTGAAGAAGGCATTCCTTGCATTTCCTACTCAAATATCAAGATTTCCACATCAGATTCATTATAATTATAATCCACAAAACTTATCAGTTTGACCTTTTTCTTATTTAATAGTGGCTCTTTTGGTGATGAGGCATGTTGTGATCAGGCATCAATATCCATAGTTTCAGCCCTAGTTGACCTCAAACGATATGGTGGTGGCATTTGTGCCACTGGAGAAGGAGGTATTTTCTCCTCTAGTTGAGAGGGAGCATCAGCTGCATCATCCTTCTTTTCTTTGTTCTTCCTCCTTATGAAAAAAAAAATATATATTTCATAGGAGACTAATCTGTAGGCCTTTCCTCCATAATAGGGATTTATCCTCCACTCTGTTCCTCTTCCACAAGGGCTTTCCCCTTGTCTTGAATCATTATTTCACCTCCAAGGTGACAAACCATTGTTTCAAAGTTCTAGAACACATGTTCCATTCTCTGCATTATATTGAGGATTTTTGGAAGAGCAACAAATTTAGGATCATTTTCCCTTTCCTTTCTTTGCATTTTATTAAAAGAAATCCATTTTGTATTTCCTATCATCTTGGTTGAAAAGATCAAAGATGTTCCTTATTACATCCTTAGGGTACTAGAAAATATGCTCAAATTTGAAACTCTTGTTCCTTAACTTTAACCGGGCTAGATGGAACCCTTAGTACCATGATACTCTCTTTCCAATACTCCTTTCATGTGAAAAGTTTTGATTATATTATTTATATTATTCCAGCCTCCTTTAATCATTACAAAAAAAGTGTGTATGAAAGGAAAAATATTCCTTTTCCCTAATCCTTGAAGTGTTTTTTCTCCACACTTCCTAACTGATACATCACCTCAAGAAACCCAATTCTTTCTCGCACACATCTAGGTAATAAGTGAGGTGCAACAATGGCACCATACACTCTCAAAACCTTATATGCAAGATAAGGGATAACATCTCCCCAATTATGATCAACCCGCAATTCAAGCCTCCTATCTTTAGGTCTCAAGAAATCATGTAGGGCCTTGGGAACTCTTGGAACATTCATAGCCAGAGCCCTTCTCAATTTGAAGGAAAACATGTTCTCAAATATCACAAAGTGAATTTTTATGTCATCTTTATCAAGAATAGTGGTCCAACATTGGATCAACAATTCTAAATTATCCTCTACCCTATTGAGTGTTATATTCCTCCCAAAGTTGGGTGCACCTTTGAGTAGAAACATGTGCATGTGAAGTGAATACCAACTAAATCTTACCCACATCTCACAATTCTTCAACTTTTCCAAACCGTCATGAATTTTCTTAGCATGAAACCCTACATAATCATATGTTGTGCAATAATAGGGGTGTTGGATGTGACCTGCCATATACATCCATGCCATGGGAATTCTAGTGATTGGGTCATAGCCAATTATCTAAAAAATGGAGTATAAAGTACTTTGGAAGTAAGGAATAAAATAATTAACAAGATAGAGCTCCCTATCAAATGGTTCAATTATAACCTTATGGCCATTTAGTCTTATCATACTCCTCCCTAAGAGCCTTCTCATTTATTTGAACCAAGTCCTCACTCCATTTAGTGAGCTTGAAAACATGAGCCATCTCTTCCTTAGTGACTTTAACCATGTTAATTTCGTCAAAGGACCTCATAGTCTTGGTGACTGGATCATAACTGATAGCTATTGCTCTTAAAAAATTAAAATCTAGGTGTACATTCAGGACAATCAATTTTTCCAAGTCAAGCTTACAAGGGTTACCAACTAGAACACCACAATTCCTATTTCCAAACTAGCCACAAAATAACTCCCACCTAGTGCAGGGTAATTTGGCATCCCTAAAGATATAATAATTATCGACTAGGCCCTCAACTACTTGTGTACCCTAGAAAATCAATTGACCCTTAGGTTTTTCATTGATTGAGGGTGGAAATTGGTCAAGTAGGTCCTTACTAAAAATTCTTTTGGAGGTAGAGGCCTCCTCCTTAGATGAAGATGCTTTTGATTTAGGAGTCATGACTCAAAGGTTTTTGTAAACTGGGTTTTTGTTTTCATAAAACAAAACCTATGACTTGAATACGAGTTTGACACAAATTATATTATTGCAAGACCAACTAAATGTTCTTAAAAGAACGTCAAACCTTAAAAGAAATGTAAAGCAAGAAAACCTAGTGACAAAACAACATAGAAAACATAATTGACCAAGTTCTTAATAAATTCAAACGTGGGATAGTATACCAACTTACTGGCTTGGTGGAAGCATAGAACCCTAACTCCAATGTTGAACAGGCTTGAAAATGCAATACAAGTTTCCCAAATATTTGGAATTCTTTTATCAATTCTCAATTGTTCTTTAAAACCAGTTGTAAAAAACCTACAATCTCTTAATTTGGTAGCTCGACATCCTATCCACCATTATGGCTCGCTTACGTGAACTAGAATGTATCACTTGCCCTCGATCTCAACTTTAAATACTTTATGTTGATCTTGTAGTGAAAAATGAAACAACCACTGGTTCAGATTGTGTACAACTTGTTTGGAGAAGTTGACTATAAGCAATCATTTCTTTTATCCAATCCAAACAAGCCATGTGGAGCCACTTGCTAGTGTTCTATAGGCTTTGATGGCACTTTCAAATTTTGCAAAATCTAGAGTGCTCATATTTAAAAAGTTCCCTAAGAATTTTTAAAGAAAAAATATTTGTTTCATATGTTGTAGGGTTCTTATATGACGTTTAGGGTTTTCTTCACTTTAATTTGCTTGGTGTTCTATTTTGTTGCTAACTGTTTATTGCTTACTATTGGTAACACAAAATATTTCATGATCATTAATGTCATCGTGTGACTAGCCCTTCTCGTGTCTAGGTCTGAATCGCTTGACTTTTATATCCTTTGTATTACATGATTCAGAAGTATTGAGCCTACTATTCTCATGTCTTCCTACAGAAATACCCTCTTTTAGAACAACTTAAGTGCACCTACTAAAAAAAGTTTCACTTAAATCTCAATGGTCCTCCTAGTTATATTGCTCATCGTTGATTTATTCATAGGCTTACACCTTGAATTAGCGATGAGCGATGAAATGATGTTTTATTTTAAACATTGCTCATCACTAATGGATTTTGAGCCCTCAAATTTGTAACAGCAATGAGCAAGCCCTAGTCTTATTGTCTTATCACTCATCAAAGATTGTCATTGAAAAGAAAAAATTAAATTAGCAATAAGTGATATGATGTGACATCGTGTGATCGCAAATATATTTTGTTAGCTCTCAAAAATGTAGGTAAAGGGTACCTCAAGAGGCTACCAATCTCTTGATACATTTTAGGGTAACAGACAAGGTTAAATGGCTTAAACCTTCTACTCTTCAGGTGTTGCTAAACCTAAGCAGGTGTACCTAGATGAATTGGGCAGACTTGACTTTTGATCTTCTCTTCTTGCAGTGATTTGTCCATGATGGCAGATGAAAGTAGAAAAATAAAAATAAATTTGGTATAAATTACATACAATATTAAAACTAAAACCTAATATGCTCAGTTAACAAATGTAAAGAAAAATGAATGAATCTTAATGGTGAAATGCAGAGACTAGTTCCTTATTGGGTATGTGGAGTCAAGAGAAGTCTGAAACAAATACTTTGTTGTTGTAGACATTCAAGTTCTTTAGCATTTAATTTTTTTTATAATTTGTATAAACATGCAAGGTTACAATTACCGAGTTCTTCTTAGTGATCCAACTAACATTCTCTAATTACTATGATCAATTTAAAGGGTTTAATCTGTACTGGAAAGAACCAATCAATTAACCATACATATGCAGCAAATGTGCATTGACAAACTGGATATAAACTTGTTACACTAATTTAAATAACCAGAAAACACCACACTAGAGACAACATCAATAATACTTTAAATCAACACCATAAACAACTGATACCGGAAACAACTGCACCATATTATTAGATTTCAATTGATATCTCCATGATTTGAAACATGTAGCATAGTCTCATATTGGCAAAACATTGTATTACACTGTATATTTTTTATCTTCTATCCTATTATACTTATTGCCCTTCATTTTATTTCCAAAATAGATATTTATACATTGAGAATACGAAAGGACCATCCTTTCGAAAATTGAAATGTCACATGTATACAAAAAAAAGATTAGAGGATAATTAAGCACTATAAAGCCACATGTGATTTTTAGCAAGATGATCCAAATAATCCTGATGCTCGTATGTATTTGCATCTCCAACAGTGTTCCAAATTGTGATTTCCATTTTTCTCATTTCCTTATTCTTCTCACTCACTTCTTCTAACGTTATATCCTCTACAGAAGCTAGCTTTGTGACTTCATTCAGTATTGACTCACATTCAATTTTCCATCTGGTGGCTTCTTTCATTTCCCCTTTATCATCAGAGAATGTGATCACAGTTTTCATGGCATCATCTATCAACCCCTATTCATCCCCCTACAATTCAACATAGAAGTTTCAATGACGATTGATAATATGATTTGCAGCTTCAAGTGCTGCATTGTTAGTATCATCTCTTTGGGCTAGTTCATGAAACTTCTCCATAATTCATCCATCCATCATTGTGTGCTCTTTTAATGCAGCAAGAGTATGAGATTATTTTCCCCACAGTTTATTTAACCAAGATGTCAAATTATCCTGCCTCTTCTTGACAATTGTTGCAATTGCATCATACTTTCCCTGGAAATAAGCACTTGATCCTACCCAGTGATCTTTTTCCTAAGAGCTTTCTCCTTGAGTGAGCATTTTGGTTGGCCCCATTGAAATACCAACCAAGTCTTTCAGTCTATCATTCTCTCTCAACATTCTTTCATTATTTGCCTTGTACATTTCTCTTTCTTTTATCAACAACTGAATTTGGGTTTTATTCAATTTTGCAATGTTGACCCCAATTTCTGCAGTAGTCACAAGATCAACCCCTCCAAATTTTAGGGTGATGACATGGCCAAATGCCTTTTCTATGTCAATTACCACTAATTTCTTATGGGGTGGGTATAAAGCCCATATCATCAATGATCCCTCATCAGTATTGTACTTAGAGCCTGCATACACCTTTGTTACCTTTTCCTTGTCAAGCTTGTGTGTAGCATTATTGTTCCTTAAGAAACTATCAAAAACTAATTCAAAATTTGAATCAAGGCTGGGAAATATCATGACACCAACATTTTCCAACATTTCCCTTCCTTTTTCAAGAGTCATATTTTTCATTTCATCATAAACACATTTTCTCAATTGGCTCAACAATTGTTCCTCATTTCCTGAAGTGACATCATCAACATTTTCTCTTATTTCCTTCCCCTTCTGCTCATATAAGAATTCCTTGAATTCTCAGGAATTAATAAACTAATCATCATAAAAAAAATTTCTATATTCAATATTCCTTGCATCAACATCACCACTTTCAATACTCTATTCTCTAGTTGGGAAAACATATTGCTGAATCCTCAACCTGGATACCTTTTCTAGTTTTCCCTATGGCACATTATCCTTTGGTGTCTCCTCTCCTCTAGAAGGAAAATGTTCTACCCCTAGTATCCCTTGGTTATTTCTTTCAACTACCATTTCAACTTCATCTTCATCCAAATTCCTTATCATATCATCAAAGGGATAGGGTACATGCTAATACCCTCCAAAGTTAATCTTCATTTTAGCAGAATTAACATATCCCTCTAGATAAAAGTCTTTCCTGGGTGGTCCTCTCTTCACATTAAATGCAATAATCTATCAAGGATCAAATTGTATCCTTCCTTAGCTAGCACAGTGAAGTCACCAAAACACAAAGTACTAGGCATAAAAGCCTGCTTCTAAAAAGAGTTGAAATGCATCACACTGTAGTAATCCATCTATCTGACAATTTCCAAATATGCAACTTTTTTTGGAACTGTCCTTGGTAGTATCAAAGGGGCATCTTCAAATCCATATACTCTGATCATTTTATCTCCCTCCAAACAATACCAATCTCCCCAGTTATGATCAATTGGCCCATTGAAGTCTTTTGGCCAAAGGAATATTTTAATCTCATTAGTCAATGAATTATTACAAGTATATTGATATAGCTTATACAATGTTTTTACAAAATGTTCTTCGAAATGAATGAAACTAGAACTAGCAAACTTGTTGTCCCAAATAGCAATCCACAACCCAATAGGCAATGCTTCACCCTCCTTACCAATTTGAGAAATTCTCATTTCTAGAGGTTGTACTCCTAACTCTTGTCCAAAATATAGCACCAAGTGCATCAATAATGAATAATGTTTGAGATGAACAATAGATGATCCGCCCTTGATAGCCATCAATCCTGAATCAAGCCCCCTAAAAATGTACGAGGCATAGTCAAATGGCCTGGAATTGTGATACTGGATATCTATTGTGATAATCATTGGCACAATTGACATGAATTATGGGGCATCCATTCCCAACACTTGACACACCGAGAAATAAGTGTGCTTCATATAGGGCTCAAACAAGTCCACATGATAAGGAGGCCCCTCACTATCTTGCAGAGGATCTGGCTTACTATCCTATTTAATCCTATGAATTGGCAACCTCCAGCCCTTATAAATTGTATCCATTCTTGAGAATTCCTTCTCCAACTATTCACAACTGATCACCTCATTGCAGAACCCTTCTAGTTTGAAAACCTCACCTATTCCTTCTTTTGACACATATATTTATGGTTTTCTAGATGGGTCACATATAGCTTTATGTTTTGGATCATAATGATCTACAAGCAATTTTACTAGTTCTATATTTACAAATATGTTAGGGCACACTAGTTTCCCTACATTTAGCTTCCATGGATTACAGACTGGTTCAAAAAGGTTTCTCCTATGATAGTGAAAATTGAATAGTTCATACCCTCTTATGGCAGTCCAGACATCACCTATGAACTTGAATTTATCATCCAATTTATCAACTTCTGCCCTAAGTTGTGCAAACCTTCTAGATTTAGGCCCTGAACTAGTTAGCTAATCAATAAGGTCCTGGTTTAACCTCCATTTAGTGCCCTCATGCTCTGTATCAACCCTTTGTTTCTTTCCCTTTGATTGACTACTCTCATCAACTTTTCTACTTTTATCCTTTCCAAAACTAGGAGACTCCATTCTTCAAAATTGTAGAATTAAAAATGTGGAAGGCTTAAGATGCACTTACTTAGAGAATTCTGGTTGAGCTCCTCAGACTGAAAGGATGTCCTAGTTCTCTGTTCACCTTGCTAATTCTTTTGCAATCAATTCGGTACTGAAGCATTGATTAAAACTTTGTTGTTATATCCCATCGTGTCATTAATGAAGCACGAATGAAGGTTCATTTGAAACTGGCACTATTGCATCAAATATCCTATTGGTGGGAGATTTTCAAATCTAGGGTGAAGTCCTTTTGCAACATTTATTAAACCTTTCTCCAAGACATTCTGTAGTCATACCAATATTTGGAATCAAATTGATGACTATAACTTCAGTGTTCATATCGCTGTGACAATTCCAAGTCAAGGAGATGTCTCATAGAGTTCACTGTGTCATACCGAGATGTGTTCTCCAATGTATTTTCTAGTCACTAAGACAAAATCACCCCTTTGCTGATGAAAACACACTTCATTGTGACCATTGAGTTTCTCATCGATAAAATAAATATTACTGATGAAATAAATCCATAGGCAATTCCATGAATCTTCAAAAAGACTCATACCAATGCCAAATGTCTCGCTGAACCCATTCCTATTAGGTGTAACTTTCAAACTTAAGTGAAACTTATGCTGATGACCCCTTCTCTCACCGATGCAATTTTCTATTGGTGTGGCATTTGAGTTGGGAAGATTCCATGGCTTCTCCCCGATAGCTTTTTTATGAAACCCCTTTATGCCTTATCGGCAAGACCCAACACCTTCATCAAGACACTACTACGATGTACTTTAGTCTTACCGATATGCATATCCTCATCGTCAGTTGGTAAGAAAATTCAAACTCACCAAGACCTCATCCCGAATACCTTTAGCTTGGCCGATATACTTCCACATGCATTGGTCGACGAGACATAATGTATTTGATATGACTTCACTCTAATGATAATTCCCTTGCTGAAATGACTTTTCAGTTGCCAAAACAAAAGATGTGTCATGTCGATAATCTGCAACAAGCATACATTAGTGAAAAATATAGGTCGGGGAGACCTTGACCCTATCTTGACGATATGGGTAATACAATGAAATATCAAAGACTAGATGGATTCAAATGAATCATATGAAAAAATACAAGAAAGATGCCATGAGGAGGGAACTTTATGCTTATGATGAGGACTTATTTTGGAAACTCATGAGTGCAATTGACTGTGAAAATTTTAAAATTTTATAGTTCTAACAATGGCTCCATCTAGGGATGAATGATAATAAGATCATTGCAAGGATCCAGATTTTCTAGGTGAGCAGACCAAACTCAAGGTGATGGATCATGGGAGCAAGATGGAATGAATGGAATTGAGAATGACCCTATACTACTGTACATGGAAAATTTATTTTGAAAGAAGGAAAATCAGGATTGTCCATGTACTGGCGAGTCTTGTTCCTTTTATTTCCTAAACTACTGTGCATGGAAAATAATTTTAAAGAGGATCATCAAGAGTTGTCCATGCATTGGAAACCCTTAATCCTTTGTGTTACTCAAGAGAAAAAATGTTTCACAAATTGCCCATGTGCAGGTGATTCCTGATCTTCACCAGCCATGTTTTGTAGATAGTATGAATCTTCACCTTTCTTTCCAACAACAACAAAAGGTCCCAGCCAAAAAGCTTCAAATTTACCATGCTTGCCCTTCTCCTGGCACCTTGCGTTCCACATCAGTACTAGATCACTTTCTTCAAATTTCCTATTCTTTGCTTTTTTGTCAAATAGACATTTCATCTGTGTCTATAACTTCATGTTTTGATTTTGAGCAACTCTCCTTATTTCATCTAGTTCAGCTACCTACTCCATTCTTTCCTCTATGGGTTCAGGAATATCCAAATCTTCCTGAAGGACAAACTTGTAGACTAGTAACAAATTCTGCAAAGGCATCCTAGCCTGTGTTCCATACACTAATTCAAATGGAGATTTCCCAATTTCCTTTTTTATTGTAATCCTATCAGCCCAAATAGCTGGTTTTAATTTTGAATCCCAAGCTTTCTTGTTCTGACCTAACATCCTCCTTATAATCTTCAAAAGACTCTTATTTCTAGATTCTTCTTGACCATTAGCCTATGGATGATAAGGGGACACGTAAGAAATAGTAATACCATTTGAACTACAAAATTTTTTGAATTCATTTGATCTAAAACACATCCCGTTGTCAGTGATCAACCTCAATGGTGTACCAAATATGGTAATGATATTATCCATTAGGAACTATGTCACCACCTTACTTGTTTCCTATTTAGTTGGGATCGCCTCTACCCACTTGGTAAAATAATCAGTGGCCACCAGTATCCACCTATGTCCACCACTTGATTTTTCTTGTATCTCTCTAATGAAATCAATTCCCCATTGATGAAAAGGGGCATCAGCCTGCATGGGTTGAAGTGTCAAATCTCCCTAATACTTTAGTTTTCTAGAGAATTTTTGGTAGGCTTCACATTTTCTTACATATGTAAAAGAATCATTAAAATCCTTTGGCCAGTAATACCCTGCCCTAAGAATTTTATGCACATATGTCTTTGCTAAGTAATTTCCTCCACAAACTCCTTCATGCATTTCACTTAAGACATGCCTAGCTTGTGATTCATCTAGACATAACAATAGTATACCATCCATGTTCTTCCAAAATAGATCTCCATCCATAAAAACATATTTAGATGCCTGCAACTTTAGCATTCTTTTCTGGTTGTCATTCAATCCCTCTGGACACTTCATGTATTTAAGATAATGCATGACATATGTATAGCACTGAGTATGCTCAATGCTTGCAATTGCATTTTGTCCCTCTATATTGCAAATTTGGTTTGCTTCAATATTGGCTTCTTTCATCAACTTAGCCAAGCCCTAACCTCTTACCAGTTTAGTAATTTGTATGTCCATGTCAAATTCTTGGATTTTGTTAATCCATTTCCATCTTTTCCCTATTACTTCAGACTGTGTCAGAATATCCTTGACAGCTGCATGAGGAACATAAGCAACCACCTTTGCTCCAACAAGATATGACCTGAAATCTTTTACAACTTTCACTAGTGTAAATGTCTATTTTTCCATTATATCATACTTTAATTTAGACCCCTGTAATGATTTACTGAAGGACACAGGTTGTTCATGACCATCTTCTTTTTTTTGTAACATCATAGCAGCAATAGTGTGCGTTGAGGCGAATGAAAATATCTAAAAAGGTTTTGCAAAATTTAGAGATTTAAGGACAGGAGCCTCCTTGATAGCTTGTGTGATGGATACAAAAGCTTCCAAAGCTTCTGTAGTCCATTCTACCTTTTGTCCTTTTTTCAAAATTTTTGATATAGGTTTAATGATCTCATCAAAGTTAGAAACAAATCTCCTAACAAAATTAATCTATCCAAAGAACGACTATATTGCCTTAACATTTTTAGGGACAATAATTTTATCAATGGCCTCAACCCTTTCAGGGTCTATCCTAACCCCTTCCTTTGAAACAATATGTCCCAAGAGCTTGCCCTCTGTGAATGCAAAATGACATTTCTTAGGGTTCAAGCTAATACCATATTCAAGGGCTTTTATAAATACCTTTTCTAGATGATGAACATGATCTTCAACCTTCTTTGAGTAAGTAGTGAATTCATCCTGATACACCACCATGATAACATTGATCAAATCTGCAAATTCCACATCCATAGCTCTTTGGAAGGTTTCCCCTGCATTAGTGAGACCAAATGGCATTCTTATATATACATATGTTCCCCAAGGAGTTGTAAATGTTGTCTTATATTGCTCAGATTCTTTGACCATAACCTGGTTATATCGTAAAAACCCATCCATCATAGACAATAGTTTGCACCCTATTACTTTATGCAATATAGCCTCCATATTGGGTAGAGGATAATTATCTTTGAGGGATGCTATGTTTAGATTTATGAAATCTACATATAGCCTAATGTCTCCATTTTTCTTTCTCACAAGGACCAAATTTGAAACCCATGTTGAATGCATGATTGGTTTAATTATTCCTCCATCTCTGAGCTTTGCCAACTCCTCTTGCATCTTAGGCTCCAATGTTGGATTTATGGGTCTTTGCTTTTGTCTGAATGGCTTAGCATCTGGCTTCAATGGTATTTCATGCTGAAACAAATCTTCCCTATATGCTTTTAGATCTTCATAAGACCAGGCAAACAATGTTTATATTTTCTTAGAAACTCTATCAGCATTCTTCTAATTGCAGGGCTTATCTTCTTCCCTGTGTACACCTTTTTTGGTGCCATTTCAGTTCCCAAGTTAATTTCTTCAATGTCTTCCTTTCTCACTAGTGTTTTCTTCATAAGAGATCGATCATTTCCATTATACACCCTCTCCAATGCCACTAAGCCTTTAGGAAGCTTTTTTTTTTGAGCTGTAAGATCTCTTTCCCAAATACTATTTGATTCACATCCACTTCTTCAACAAAGGCATTGAAGTCAATTTCTTGGGCTTCATACTAATCTATACAGTGGAGGAATTTTAAAATATTAGCATCATCATTAAAATCCTTCCAACTATATATGTTATCAGGTACAACAAGACTTGTCTTGAATTCAATTTGTGATACCTCAACCAATGTAATATCATCTCTTTTCAATGCTACATTTGCTAGAAAATCAGCCATTATGTTCTTTGATCTACCTATCCATGCAATTCAGAAGGCATCAAACAACTCAATTGTATCCCATACAACATTTCTGTACTACTTCAATCTTTTATGTTTTGTTGCATACTTGGACTTAATTTGTGAAACAACCAACTCTGAATCTCCAAGAACAGCTAGCAACTTGATTTTATGTTTCACAGCTACATTCAATTCTGTTAATAAAGCTTCATATTCTACCACATTGTTTGTACATTCAAATGTTAACATGAATGAATACTTAAATGTAACACCTTCAAGTGAAACAAATACTATCCCTACTCCATTACCTTCTTGACTGGAGGCTCCATCAAAGTACATCTTCCACACATTGTTGTGGTCTTGTGCAACATTCTTCTCAATTGGATCACTATTGGTTAATTCTGGCTAGGCTGATTCTATCTTAAAACTTCAAAGATCAACATCACAAAAATAATTGATTTGATCTTGTGGCACATAGTTTACAACTGGGTTCATTCTTGGTTCTCTGTACAGCTTCACTTCCTGACCACTAACTAGAATTGTTGCATATGACAGACCAAATTGAACATTTCCACCAACTAGTGTCATCCATTGTCTTGATAGAAGCATTCCAAACTGAGGAGGTGTGTCAATTACTGTTACATCAATGTTATAGGCCACCTAAGGATAAGCAACAAGCTTAACTTCAACATCCTTCATTATACCCACCACAGGAATAGGTCGGTTATCCATTGCATAGCATTTCCCCTCATGTGTATCTACCCACAGGCCTAGTTGTTTCATCACTCCTACTAGCATAATATTCATAGCAGTGCCAGAGTCTATCATGTAGTTCCTCAACAATTTGTTATTTATCAGTAATGTAGTGAAAAAAGGATCAACTGGTGGGGAATCTAACACCAAATTACTAAGGCATACTTCTGGGATATTTACTTTCACCTGCTTATTTTTAGCAACCATCTTACTTTCAGGATCTATATGTTTTTTATTTCCATTGGTTATTAATTGAACAACATTGTCTCTATATTCCTTAATTTTCATCATCTCAAGAAGTGGAACAGACACCTTTACCTAAGATAAAGCCTGAGTGAAGTCAAAAGAAGAACCTTCTGTCTTAATCACTTTCTTTTGCTCTGATGTTTCTCCTTTGTTCTCTTCTTTTTCTCTTTTACTTGGAGAATCAGTCTTTTGTATTTCTTCATGTAATTCCTTTACTTCCTCCTTTTGGAAAGGCTTCTGTTTGCTTTTGTCATTTTGTTTATTTTTTGTTTTCTTCGAAACTCCTTGTGTCACTTTTTGATCCTTCATAAAGATTCCCCTAGGGACACCTTCCTTCTCATTTACTATCCTATTTCTCAACTAGTACTTACTCTTTGCTTCTTCAACTGCAGCAATAGTTAATCTCTCTATCTCCTCTTCAGTGAGTTTCCTCATGTTGCTCTAAGTAAGCATTTCATCAGAATGTGGCTCTATATAATCTTCCTCAGAGTCAAAAAGGATCTTTTGCTCAGCCATGTGGACATTGTATTTCTAATTTGAAACATCATACTCATAACCTTTGTCCTCTAAAGATGGGTACCTCTCCTCCACATGGTGAAAAGTGTTTGAAGTCAAATACACTTTATGATCTTCTCCACTATTTCCCATCAACATTCCTTCCTCTTGCATCCTTTGGGCTACAACACAACAATCTGGGGAATGTGGCTTATCACAAAATTCACAAAAATAATTGTTATTTACCATATAGGTTCCCTTCTTTCTCAATGGATAAGGATTTTCCTTGTTTCTAGGCCTATCTATTATGGGTTTACCATCCTTCCAATTTGTGTTATAAGGAATGTCATGCAACCTAGGCCTTTCATTCTTGTATGTGTTCTCCTATTTGTATTGATAATTATTGGTTTGTTGGGGAGCCCTATAATTTTCTCTTTTATCAATTATCCCAGTAATGCTCCTATTGTTTTCAATTGTTAATGTTGTCTTCTGAGCTTCAACCAAGTCTCTTGGGAACCTATTTCTTAGTTCATACCCTATTTTAGGATCGAATGCATTTAGGTAAACACTCAATGCTACAAAATCTAGCAACTTTGATTTGGGAGGTATTCTATTTTGCAGTTTATTTAATTTCTAGTTGAAATCAAAAATTGAATCATTCTAACTTTTCTAAATTTGCATCAATTCATGCAGAGCAGCATCTGGTGCACTTAGATTCCCATATTGCTCAAGGAATCAGTCCTTAAATACTTAAAGAGAATAAATAGAGGTCATTGCTAGGCTATTGAACCAATCCCTAGCTTCTTCAATTAGGGACATCATGAATAGCCTCATATGTAAATCTTCATAAGGTACATCCAAATCCTGAATAAAAGCATTGAAACTCCTTAAATGATCCTTGGCAGTGATTGCATTACTCCCTGTAAACTTAGGCACCAAATTTCTCCAACTGCCATCCATAGGATAAGGGTATAATTGAAACCCTACCAAATCAAATTGTCTAATCATTGTTGTATACTAATATGGAGGAGGGTTAGGTGGGTACTGATATTCATACATTGGGTTATTGTATTGTGTGTTATGATATGGCACATGATGTTGACCAAGAGGTGGATGTATATTTGTATGTTGTGTGGGAATATGAGGTGGATGATTTGGCTATCTGTAGGGATTCCCAACTTGATGGTGAGGGACCCTTGGTGGCTCAGAAGGCTCCACACCATGATTACCCTGTTTATGAGGAGGTACATATTTCGGGGGGCAATCAGTTGTCTGAGTAATGTTCTGAGTTTTTTGCAATTTGAATTCTTTCATGGCTTGTATCATCTAAGCCTTTTCCTATTCTTCTCTCTCCTTTCTTTGAGATTCAAATGGTGCTTTTACTTTGTCATAAGTTAAAGATTCATAATCTTCCTAAGGAATTTCTTGATCAGTGGGTCCATTTTGATTACCTTCCATTCTTTGGTCATATTCATGCTGAATTTTGAGTCGTTCAACTTCAAAATTAGCATGCCACTTTGCCTATTTTTGAGGATCATAAAAAGGATTCTTTTGATCTTTCAGGGTACAAGGCTCTTCACTTGAATTATCTTTCCACGTATCATAAGAGTTATATGTTTCACCATGAGGTATTGATGATTTGTCTTTGTTTGTCATGCACATGTCCTCACTTACCCCTTTACCCTTGTCAGCCTTATCATTTTTGTGTGTCCACTTACTATTTCCAGCAAGAGCTCCCGTATGACCTCCTTTGTATTGAGATATTCTTCCATTCATGTTGCAATGTTTTATCAGTGTCACCACTCAATTTCTTGAAAGTGAGAAAAATATTGTTACTTGTTATTTCCAGTGGAGTCTATATATAGGATTTCTGACTCTATGATTAAGGCACAAATTCTTTGTTATCCCCAACGGAGTTGCCAATTTGTTAGCTCTCAAAAATGCAGGTAAAGGGTACCTCAAGTGGCTGTCAATCTCTTCATACGTTTTAGGGTAACAGACAAGGTTAAATGGATTAAACCTTCTACTCTTCAGGTGCTGCTAGACCTAGGCGGGTGTACCTAGATCAATTGGGCAGACTTCACTTTTGATCTCTTCTTGCAGTGATTTGTCCACGATGGTAGATGAAATTTGACAAATAAATTTGGTATAAATTGTATAGAATATTAAAACTAAAACCTAATATGCTCAGTTAACAGATGTAAATAAAAATGAATGAATCTTAATGGTGAAATGCAGAGACTAGTGCTTTATTGGGTATGCAGAGTCAAGAGAAGTGTGAAACAAATACTTTGTTCTGGAAGACATTCAAGTTGTTTAGCATTTAATTTTGTTTACAATTTGTATAAAAATGCAAGGTAATGATTACTAAGTTCTTCTTAGTGATCCAACTGACATTCTCTAATTACTATGATCAATTTAAAGGGTTTAATCTTTACTGGAAAGAACCAGTCAATTAACCATACATATGTAGCAAATGTGCAATGACAAACTGGATATAAACTTGTTACACCAATTTAAATAACCAGAAAACACCACACTGGAGACAACTTCAATAATACTTTAAATGAACACCATGAACAACTAATACCAGAAACAATTGCATCATATTATTAGATTTCAATTGATATCTCCATGATTTGAAACATGCAGCATAGTCTCATATTGGAAAAACATTGTATTACGTTGTATATTTTTTATCCTCTATTATATTCTACTTATCGCCCCTCATTTCATTTCCAAAATGGATATTTATACATTGAGAATATGAAAGGACCATCCTTTCAGAAATTGAAATGTCACATATATACAAAACAAAAAGATTAGAGGATTATTAAGCTCTGTTAAGCCACATGTGAGTTTTAGCAAGATGATCCAAATAATCCCCGTGCTCGTATGTATCCGCATCTCCAACAGCATTCTGGATTGTGATTTCCATTTTTATCATCTCCTCATTTCGCTCGCTCACTTCTTCTCATGTTGTATCCTCTGCAGAAGCTAGCTTCATGACTTCATTCAGTATTAACTCACATTCAATTTTCCATCTGGTGGCTTCTTTCAATTCCCCTTTATCATCAGAGAATGTGATCACAATTTTCATGGCAACATTTATCAACCCTTGTTCATCCCCCTGCAATTCAATATAGAAGTTTTGATGATGATTGATAATATGATTTGCAGCTTCAAGTGTTGCACTGTTAGAATAATCTCTTTGGGATAGTTCATGAAACTTCTCCATAATTCATCCATCCATCCTTGTGTGCTCTTTTAATGCAGCAAGAGTATGAAAACATTTTCCCCATAGTTTATTTAACCAAGATGTCAAATTATCCTGCCTCTTCTTGACAATTGTTGCAATTGCATCATGCTTTCCCTGGAAATAAGCACTTGATCCTACCCAATGATCTTTTTCCTGAGAGCTTTCTCCTTGAGTGAATTTTGGTTGGACCCATTGAAATACCAACCAAGTCTTTCAGTCTATCATTCTCTCTCAACATTCTTTCATTATTTTCCTTGTACATTTCTCTTTCTTTTATCAGCAACTGAATTTGTGCTTTATTCAATTTTGCAATATTGACCCCAATTTCTGCAGTAGTCATAGGATCAGCCTCTCCAACTTTTAGGGTCATGACATGGCCAAATGCCTTCTCTGTGTCAATTACCACTAATTTCCTATGGGGTGGTTATAAAGCCCATATCATCAATGATCCCTCATCAGTATTGTACTTAGAGCCTGCATACACCTCTGTTACCTTTTCCTTGTCAAGCTTGTGTGTAGCATTACTGTCCCTTACGAAACTATCAAAAACTAATTCAAAATTTAAATCAAGGCTGGGAAAGATCATGACACCAGTGTTTTCCAACATTTTCCTTCCTTTTTTACGAGTCATATTTATCATTTCATCATCCACACATTTTCTCAATTGGCTTAGCAATTGTTCCTCATTTCCTGAAGTGACATCATCAACATTTTCTCTTATTTCCTTCACCTTCTACTTATAAAAGAATGCCTTGAATTCTATGGAATTTATAAACTCAGCATCAGAAACAAATTTTCTATATTCAATATGCCTTGCATCAACATCACCACTTTCAATACTTTGTTCTCTAGTTGGGAAAACATACTACTGAGTCCTCAACCTAGATACCTTTTCTAGTTTTCCCCGCAACACATTATCCTTTGGTGTCTCCTCTCCTCTAGAAGACAAATTTTCTACCTCCAACAGCCCTTGGTTATATCTTTCAACTACAATTTTAGCTTCATCATCATCCAAATTCCTGATCATATCATCAACGGGATAGGGTACATGCTAATAGCCTCCAAAGTTAATCTTCATTTTAGTAGAATTAACATATCCCTCTAGATCAAAGTCTTTCCTGGGTGGTCCTCTCTTCATATTATAATGCAACAATCTATCAAGGATTGAATTGTATCCTTCCTTATCCAGCACAGTGAAGTCACTAAAACATAATGTACTAGGCATAAAAGCTTGCTTCCCAAAATAGCTGAAATGCATCACACTACAGTAATCCATCTGTCTGACAATTTCCAAATATCCAACTCTGTTTGGAACTGTCCTTGGCAGAATGAAAGGGGAATCTTCAAATTCATATACTCTGATCATTGTAGCTCCCTCCAAACAATACTAATCTCCCCAATTATGATCAATTGGCCCATTGCAGTCTTTTGGCCAAAGGAATCTTTTAATCTCATTAGTCAATGAATAATTACAAGGATATTGATATTGCTTATACAATGTTTTTTACAAAATGTTCTTCGAAATGAATGAAACTAGAACTAGCAAACCTGCTGTCCCAAATAGCAGTCCACAACTGAATAGGAAATGCTTCACCCTCACCAATTTGAGAAATTTTCATTTCTAGAGGCCATACTCCTAACTACTGTCCAAAATATAGCACCAAGTGCATTAACAATGAATAGTGTCTAAGATGAACAATAGATTATCCACCCTTGATAGCCATCAATCTTGAATCAAGCCCCCTAGAAATGTATGAGGCATAGTCAAATGGCCTGGAATTATGATACTAGATATCTGCTATGATAATTATTAGCACAATTGACATGAATTATGGGGCATCCATTCCCAACACCTGACACACTAAGAAATAAGTGTACTTCATATAGGGCTCAAACAAGTCCACATGATAAGGAGGCCCCGCACTATCTTGCAGAGGATCTAGCTTACTACCCTATTTAATCCTGTGAATTGGCAACCTCTAACCCTTATAAATTGTATCCATTGTTGAGAATTCTTTCTCCAACTCTTCACAACTTATCACCTCATTGCAGAATCCTTCTAATTTGAAAACCTCACCTATTGCTTCTTTTGACACATATATCTGTGGTTTTCTAGATGGATCACATATAGCTTTATGTTTTGGATCATAATGATCTAGAAGAAATTTTACTAGTTCTGTATTTACAAATATGTTAGGGCACACTAGTTTCCCTGCATTTAGATTCCATGGATTACAGACCAGTTCAAAACAGTTTCTCCTATGATAGTGAAAATTGAATAGTTCATACCCTCTTACAACAGTCCAGACGTCACCTATGAACTAGCATTTATCATCCAATTTATCAACTTCTACCCTAAGTTGTGCAGACCTTCTATCTTTAGGCCCTAAACCAGGTAGTTGATCAATAAGGTCCTGGTTTAACCTCCGTTTAGTGCCCTCATGCTCTATATCAACCCTTTGTTTCTTTCCCTTTAATTGACTACTCTCACCAAGTTTTCTACTTTTAGCCTTTCCAGAACTAGGAGACTCCATTCTTCAAAATCACATAATTAAAAATGTGGAAGGCTTAAGATGCACTTAGAGTATTTTGGTTGAGCTCCTTAGACTGAAAGGATGTCCTGGTTCTCTGTTCACCTTGCTAATTCTTTTGCAATCAATTTGGCACTGAAGCATTGATTAAAACTTCACTGTTATATCCTGTCGTGTCATTAATGAAGCACGAATGAAGGCTCATTTGAAACTGGCACTGTCACATCAAATGTCTTGTCGATGAGAGATTTTCAAATCTAGGGCAAAGTCCTTTTGCAACGTTTATTAGACCTTTCTCCAAGACATTTTGCAGTCATACCAATATTTAGAATAAAATTGATGACTATCACTTCAGTGTTCACATCACTGTGACAATTCTGAGTTGGGGAGATGTCTCATAGAGTTCACTATTTCATATTGAGATGTGTTCTCCAATGTATTTTCTAGTCGCTAAGACAATCACCCCTTCACCGATGAAAACACACTTTGGTGTGACCATTGAGTTTCTCACTGATAAAATAAATCTTACCGATGAAATAAATCCATCGGCAAGACCATGAATCTTTGAAAAGACTCATACCGATGCCAAATGTCTCGCCGAAGCCATTCCTATTAGTGTAACTTTCAAACTTTGGTGAAACTTATGCCGATGACCCCTTCTTTCATTGATGGAATTTTCTATCGGTGTGACATTTGAGTTGGGAAGACTCCATAGCTTCTCCCCAATAGCTTTTTGATGAAACCCCTTTACGCCTTATCGGCAAGACCCAACACCTTCATCAAGACACTACTCCGATGTACTTTAGTCTTACCGATATGCATATCCTCATCGTCAATCCCGAATACCTTTAGCTTGGCCAATATACTTCCACATGCATCGGTCAGTGAGACATAATTTATTCACTATGACTTCACTCCGACGATAATTCCCTTGCCAAAATGACTTTTTAGTCGCCGAAACAAAAGATGTGTCCTGCCGATAATCTGCAACAAGCATACATTAGTGAAAAATATATGAGGAGAATTAGTGATGAATGAAGACCTTATGTTATATCGCTCATTAGTCATTACGGATTTGTTTTAGAACTTGACTTCTGGATTAGTGATAAGCGATGAGTGCCCTATAAAGGGTTTTTCTTTCACTAATTTGATATGATGCTATGAGCGATCTCTTTTGTGCCATTTGTTTTATGTAGGTTGTACATGTCTAAATCTAATTCCTCCACAACATCTCCCATCATAGATAGGATCCTAGGCACAAGATTTGAATTAGTGATGCGCAATGGAAGGACAAATGTGACCAAAGGTCAAGCCGAAGAACTAGGGGCTAAAGATCATCACAGGGATGTTTGCATCGTTGATGGATTCAAGTGAGGATGAAGTATATCAATGATGAAGTGATGAAGTGTGTAAAGAAATTTTCTCTCTAAGAATAATTGGTCCTATGTGCTTTGTTGATTATTAATGAAAAACATGAATTAGGTTGGCAATACATGCTAATTGTCAGATCAACTATGATTAATCAAGGTTAGAAAAGAATTTGGTATCATTTGAGATAGCCTCATTTTTTTCTAGGAGCAAGTTGATAATGGTCAAAAAATAATGGTCATGGCCCCTTAGATGAATCTTTAATTGCTCTAATATGAATGGCCCAGATTCAAAGCCAAATTGATAAGTTACCAATTCGCTCACCTCAGGAGTTCTGAATTATTAATTTTGCATGCTCGATTTTTCTATTTAATGCAAGTTTTTCATTGTTTATTCACACTATCTTTTCAAACTACAATAGAAGTAAGGCATGTGTAGTAAAGGATATTGAAAGGGTTGTAAGTTTTCCTAAATAGATTTTTAGTGTTTTCATCTTGAGTGAATTGGTATGAAATTAGATTCTCTAGTCTATTTAGGATTTCTATTGCTTGAGTTGTTTGTAATTATTGGGATTAGAGTGCTTCTCTTGTGGGTCTTGAGTCAAGAATCCTTTTAATTATCACTCTTTTAGTTTTAAAGAAATGGGAAAAGTTGGTGCAGTAAATCCACTTGTTAGGAGATCTAGCTGGCTAAGTGTGTTTGAGTACCATGAAGACATAGTTGAGCAAGAAGTCATGCCTTCTAAAATTTTGAAGGGTAAAAGGAGGGCTAGAGACCATAAGAAGAAATTAATTGTTTAGAGTACTTATCTCTTGAGGAATAGGACCCTTCCAAGTGAGGTGGTCGAGTGCAAAGGCAAGGAACTGGCACTACCAATGAAGAAGGCTAGGAAAAAAGAGAAGAGCCATAGGGCTTGAGTAGGTAAACACAACTCTCCTATCGTGCTTTCAAAATCTCCTTTGGATGCTGAAGCTAACACTAACTCATACAATGGCTAGTACCTTCTTTCTTTAGTTCCATATGGGATATTTGATGATGACATACTGGTAATCCCTCCCATTGTATCGAGGACAAGGATTGGTCGGGCATTTTCAGATGTTGACAACTCTGAATAGAGTCACCTCATAGTTTTAGTTTTTGATTACACCATGGTCTTTGCATAGGAGGTATTTGTTTTCATATGTCCATGGTTTACCTTTTTCTTTCTCATGTTGATGTGGAAGGTCTTCGAGAAGATATAAATGAAATCTTTTTTGTTTCAAACAACAAATGTTGTGACAATGATGGCTAATATCCTACACATGTTTTTTTTCCTTTTTTCCTCCACTATTCACAAATGATTGCTTATGAAACTACATGGGAGTTTTTTGAGGAGTCAATTAGAATTAGGTTTTTGAAATGAACTCAAATGAAAATTGAAATTTTAATTCAGTTGGGTGCTTGTTTTTCCCCTACATATATAAAGGGGATTTCATGGCTAAAATAAGAGAGTTCAAAATTTTGAGTCTAGACATGGTCACAGTAAATGCTATGCTTTAAAAGTGTAATAGAATGTAAATAGGTAATCTAGTAGAAATTTCAAAAGCAAGTTTAAGATGAAAAGTTATATTGTATGTGAATCTTAAAAATGGTTTTACAAAGGAATATCAGAAATGAAGAAGAATAATAGTTTCAAACTGTTGCTCTCCTATGTGTTTTCTTTCAACTTATGAGTGAAGTTGTTAATGATAGTTTCATTTGTCTTTTTTTCATTTTCAAAAGAATGGATGAATTATTGATTAAACACTAAAATGAGCTCATTGGTTTGTAAGAAAAGGATATAGGATTTAGTAAGGAAGTGATATTTTGCAGACACAGTGAGTTAAATGTTGCAAAGTAACATTATAATGGTCCACTAATTTATGAGATTCAATCAAGATTGTATTAGTGATTTATTACTAGTTGTAACTCTTTTCTTTCTTAGATAAAGCAATGATTATTTCATTGTTTTATATTTTAATCAGTTGAGCCAGTATTGAATTGGGCCTAGGATTCAAGATGAAGAATGATTCACAAAATACTTTAAACTATAGTATCCCAACTCTAAGCATGAAATCACACTCCTTGAAATAAGTAACACTTCTATCTGATGTATGTCGAGTCTTTCATAAAGTTATTTTCATGTAGTAGTGCATCTGTGTGAAGAAATAATCTTGACTAAACATGAGATATTATGAGTATGCATGGGATTACCCTCCTTTGGTTTCACAGAGCCCAAAGAGAAGAAGTGAAGTGCTAATTACTTTACTTAGGTGTTGGTCAATCCTCAACCTAGCTGATAATTGGGTTGTGGAAAGCTCATATTTTAGGACTGAGATTAAGTTTGGTTCTAAAAAAATAGCCAATAGGAATGGTGACTCCGTTGGGGATACCTTTGTATCTTTGATACAAATGTGTCAAAGACCACTTGAAAAGATTCAAAACAAAATGAACATCTGGTTCAAATGTTCAAGAAGTTACAGATTTGTAGATTGGTTTGTAGTAGCCCTAAGGTGACATTGTTGGAAGAGCTTAGATAAAGACATCCTTTTTTCAAAGGTTTTCCTCTTGTTTAAGAGATGGTGACTCTGCTTTATAATCTATGCACATCAAGGGCGGTTGTTTATTATTGTAATCTCAAAGTGCTCTATTCAAAGTTGTAGTAATTGGAGGTGTGAAGGTACATGGATTTTTATTTTTTATTTTTATTTTGTTGAACCTCTCATATTGAGATAAAATTGTTGTTCCACTTAAAATGTTTTTTAGAATATTTACAAACTTGCTAGTATGAATGGTTAAAGATAAAGTTGAATATCTTAGGATTTTCTATCCATTTGCATTATCATATGTTTCAATCCTAAGTTACCATCAGATTATCAATCATCCTAGTGGTTTTTCATATTGTCATGATTCTAATTATGCACCATTACTTGAAACTAAATTTGCATACATCCATGGATCATCAAAGAGAAATAACAATGCCATTAGAAACCTTAATGCATATTGTTGAGAAGCTTCAGAAGTCTTAAAATACTTAGATAGTTGATACCAAAAAGCGCATAAACCCAAGTGTGAATAGACCTAGGATAAAGCCGGAATGGAAAGTTGTATTCAAAAGAGGAGTTAAAGAGATGAATAAAACGAATTTGATGGCTATGCAAGCCTAGTTAAGAGATAATCATGCTAGGTCTAATAGTAAAATTGCTTCACCTTTTTTCAATTATTTTGACTCATTGTATGACTAATTAGACTTATCATGGATTGATTATAAGGTTAAAAGTATGCCATCTCAAGTCTATAAAAAGATGCCTAAATTTAATGCATACAATGCATGTGAAGGAGATGCACATGTCCAAAGTTTCTATAATTTCATGGTGAAACATTCATTTAGAGATCAAGATATGTCGATGAGACTTTTTGCCAGATCTCTTGAAGCTAAAGCTAGGGATTGGTACTTATGTTTTCCTGAGAAATCCTTTTCCTACTAGGATAAACTAGTGGATGCTTATAGAGAAGAATTTGCAAAAGAACCCTTTGACCTTGTCACAAGGTTAAAGCAGCTTAAAAAAAAGGTGAAGAATCAAGTATTACTTTTAGTCACAGATTTTTTGTTGCTCTTGCACTAATCCCTGAAAGTTTTAGACCTAGTACATTAGATTGCATTCATTTGTATTTTGAAGCTTTTGAGGATGGATCTAGTGCATTATTGAAGGATTTCAAGATATTGAATATGCAGATGGCTTACACATGTTTAGATAATATGGAAAAGATGAGAAATGAATATGTGCAAGGTCTACTATCTTTAATTGTGGATAAGCATGTTGATGAAAACAACAATTGTATGGATACAAATGATCAAATATCCCTAGTTTTAGATACAAACAAGTGCATGTCTAAGAAGGGAGAAGTTAAGAGTGTTACAATATTCACCACTGATGCTCATAATAGTGAAGATTCTTCTCTTTACTTTCAAGAAGATATAAATGATCAATTCAATGATGAAACCCAATCTATGAAGTTTCTAGATTTTGATAGTGGTAATATCTTGGTGTGCCCTAACTTACAACTTGGTAAAGCATGTTTTTCTATTGGAGGTCACAAGAAAGAAATGATTGAAAGAATGGATCAGAATTGTGGTCTATTAAATAATGAACAAATTTCAAAAAAATTAACCAATGAATATAAAAAATGTGCACATATAAATAACCTTCAGTTATTGTGTAATATTCATATTGATTTTGAAAGTGATGATAGTCTTTATTACAAAAGATATGAAACATGGGTATCTAATATTTCTTCCAGTTATGAACCAGTTGGTCAGCATGATGGTAATATGGATCAAGGCATGCAACTATTTGATTGTAATGATGCATTATATGATGAGCAGTGAGTGTATAGAATGATGCAAGTTCATAAACTTATTTTATGAGTTAAGAACAACAAATAACCATGAAGTTTGTAAATATGACAAGCCAAATTGTGAAAATTCTAATGTAGATTTGGATAAGTATCTATTTTCTAATTTAGATGAGCCTAGTTATGAATTATTTTATATGGATATATGGGTTGATTTAAAAGGGAAAAAAAAATATTTTGGAACCAGAATTACTCACTTTTGAACAAGATGTGAATGTTCAAGATGTTAGCATGATATGTTCAGAAAGTGTTAGGGTGAGTAAGAATAAGGATAGGGTAGATATCCTTGATGATTAGCTACACCAACATATTGAGGCACAGTCACAAGATGTGCCAATATATAAGTGTATTTCTTTACATACACTTCGAGACAGTTTGCATAATGTGCATAATCTTTTTATTGGTACTTATAATTGTTTCACCTTTGACATGAAAACTACTACTTAGATTGATCTTGGCAATCCCAACTATGTAGCAGAGTATGAGTGCTAGATTTTTCACCTAGATGGAACTTTCTTGCAATGTGGTAATGGGAAAAATATTAAGAAAATTTGTTTTCAACTTGACAATATTTTGAATAATAAAATTTATGAGTTATTGCCACATGATAATCAATATTTTAAGGGTATGCTTGATTCTCAGATGCATGTTAGTTACAGATTTGTTGATAATGTTGTACATGCCAAGTTATTGAGAAATGCCAGCATGTTTAATCAAGCATATACCAATAATTTTTTTAGATTGGATTCATTAAGATGTGATGAAAACTTTGTCTATGACAAAGGTAAGAAAAGACCTATAATTTTTGTGGCCTTGGGCCATTAGATATGGTTTGACTTGTCAATCCAAAGCAGTTGGGGTCAGAGATGACCTTTTGACTCTGTTACCCAATGGAGTAGGAACCTAGTATGCTTCTCTAGAAGATCTGAATTCTCACTCCATTCACTAAGGAATAGACATCCCCAAAAAGAGCCACTAATGGAACTTTTGAATTTTGCAAAATCTAGAGTGCTCATATTTAAAAACCTTAAGAATGTTTACCTAAAAATATTTGTTACATCTGTTGTAGGGTTCTTATATGAGGTTTATATTTTTTTTCACTTTAAGTTGCTTGGCGTTCTATTATGTTACTAACTATGTATTGCTTACTGTCGATCACACAAAATATTTCATAATCATTAATGTCATCATGTGATTGGCCCTTCTCGTGTCTAGGTCTGAATCACTTGCCTTTTATAACCTTTGTATTACATGATTCAGAAGTCTTGAGCCTACTATTCTCATGTCATCCTAGAGAAATCCCCTCTTTTAGAACAACTTAAGTGCACTTTCTCAAAAACGTTTCACTTAAATCTCAATGGCCCCCCTAGTTGTATCGCTCATTGCTGATTTATTCATAGGCTTACACCTTGAAGTAGCGATGATCAATGAAATGATGTTTTCTTTTAAACATCGTTCATCGCTAATGGGTTTTGAGCCTTTAAATTTCTAATAGTGATGAGCGATGCCCCAGTCTTATGTTCTTATCACTCATAGCGGATCATCATTGAAAAGAAAAATTTGAATTAGTGATAAGCAATATGATGTGACATCATGTGATCACGAATATATTTTAAATGTAATTCCCAGATTAGCGATATGATGTGACATTGTGTGATCATGAATATATTTCAAATGTAATTCTCACATTAGTGATATGATGTGACATTGTGTGATGACGAATATATTTTAAATGTAATTCTCACATTAGCGATATGCGATGGACAATATAAATGTTGTCAATCCTTTCATCACTAATCTTTTGCAAAATAAATGAGGAGAATTAGCAATGAATGAAGACCTTATGTTATATTTCTCATGGCTCATCGTGGATTTGTTTTAAACTTGATTTTTGGATTAGCGATAAGCGATGAGTGCCCTATAAATGGTTTTTCTTTCACTAATTTGATATGATCCTATGAGCGATGCCTTTTGTGCCATTTGTTTTATGCAGGTTGTATGTGTCTAAATTTTATGCCTCCACAACATCTCCTATTGTAGATAGGATCCTAGGTGCAAGGTTTGAATTAGCACTGCATTATGGAAGGACGAATGTGACCAAAGGTTAGGTTGTAGAACCAAGGGAAAAAGATCATCATAGGGATGTTTACATCGCTGATGGAGTCAGGTGAGGATGAAGTAAATCAGCAATGAAGTGATGAAGCATGTAAAGAAATTTTCTCTCTAAGAAAAATTGGTCCAATGTATTTCATCGATTATTAATGAAAAGCATGAATTAGGTTGGTGATACATGCTAATTGTCAGATCAACTATGATTAACCAAGGTTAGAAAAGAACAAGGCAGTATTTGAGATAGCCTCGTTGTTTTCAAGGACCAAGTTGATAATGGTCAAAAAACAATGCTCATGGCCACCTTAGATGAAGTTTTAATTGCTCTAAGATGAACAACACAAATTTAGAGCCAAACTAATAAGTTACCAATTTTCTCGCGTAAGGAGTTATGAATCATTAATTTTGCATGCACGAATTTTCAATTTAATGTAGGTTGATCATTGTTTATTCACACTATTTTTTTAGACTACAGTAGAAGTAAGGCATGTGTAGTAAAGGAGATTGAAAGGGCTGTAAGTTTTCCTAAGCAGAGTTTCACTATTTTCACCTAATCAAATTGGTATGAAATTAGGTTCCTTGGTCTATTTAGGATTTATGTTTCTTGAGTTTTTTGCAATTATTGGGATTAGAGTGCTTCTCTTATGGGTCTTGAGTCAAGAATACTTTTAATTATCACTCTTCTAGTTTTAAAGAAATGGGAAAATCTGGTGTAAAAATTCCACCTATTAGGAGATCTAGCATGCTAAGTGTGTTTGAGTGTCGTGAAGACATAGCTAAGCAGGAAGCCATGGCTTCTCCTAAGATTTCAAAGGGTAAAAGGAGGGCTAGAGGCCATAAAAATAAATCAATTGTGTAGAGTACTTATCGCTTGATGAATAGGACCCTTCTAGGTGAGGTGGTCAAGTGAAAATGCAAGGAATTGGCATTGCGAGTGAAGAAGGCCAAGAAAAAGGAGAAGATCCATAGGGCCTGCGTAGGTAAACACAACTCTACTATCGTGCTTTCAGACTCTCCTTCGAATATTGAAGCTGACACTGACTCGGACTATGGCCAATACCTTCATTCTCTATTGCCATATGGGAGCTTTGATAATGATGTACTAGTAATCCCTCCAATTATAACAAGGAAAAGGAGCGGTTAGACATTTTCAGATGTCGATGACTCTAAATAGGGTCACCTCCTAGTTTTAGTTTTTGATGACACCATGGTATTTGTATAGGAGGTATCTTTTTTCATATGTTTGTGGTTTGTATTTTGTTTTCTCATGTCGATGTGGAAGGTATTTGAGAAGTTATGAATGCAATCTTTTTTGTTTCAAACAATGAACGTTGGATAATGACAGCTAATATCCTGCACATGTTTTGTTTTCCTTTTGTTCTCCCCTATTCACGAATGATTGATTATGAAACCACGTGGGATTTATTCAAGGAGTTAGTTAGAATTAGGTTTTTGAAATGAACTCAAATGAAAATTGAAATTGTAACTCATTTGGGTGTTTTTTGCTCCCTTGCATATATAAAGGGGATTTCATGGCTGAAACAAGAGAGTTTAGAATTTTGAGTCTAGAGATGGTCACAGTAAATGCTATGCTCTGAAAGTAGAATAGAATGTAAATAGGTAATCTAGTAGATATTCCAAACGTAAGTTTAAGATGAAAAATTATACTGTATGTGAATCTTAAAAATGGTTTTACAAAGAAATATCAGAAATGAAGAAGAATTATAGTTTCAAAATGTTGCTCTCCTATGTGTTTTCTTTCAAGTTATGAAAGAAGTTGTTAATCACAATTTCATTTGTCTTTTTGTCACTTACAAAAGAATGGATGAATTATTTTTATGATTTAGTTCAATGAATTGATTAAACGCTTAAATGAGCTCATTGATTTGTAAGGAAAGGACATAGGATTTAGTAAGGAAGTGATATTTTGCAGAAATAGTGAGTTAAATGTTACAAAGTAACATTCTAATGGTCCACTAATTTATGATATTCAATCAAGATTGTATTACTAATTGATTACTAGTTGTAACTCTTTTCTTCCTTAGATAAATCAATGATTATTTCATTAGTTTATCTTCTAATTAGTTGAGCCAGTATTGAATTGGGCCTAGGATTCAAGATGAAGAATGATTCATTAAATACTTTAAACTATAGTGTCCCAACTCTAAGTATGAAATTAAACTCCTTGAAATAAGTAACACTTCTATTTGAGGTATGTTGGGCCTTTGATAAAGTGATTTTCATGAAGTAGTGCATCTGTGTGAAGAAATACTCTTGAATAAATGTGAGATATTACTAGTATGCATGGGATTACCCTCCCTGGGTTTCACATAGCCCAAAGAGAATAAGTGAAGTACTAATTACTTTACTTAGGTGTTCGCCAATCCTCAACCTAGCTGATAATTGGGTTGTGGCAAGCTCACAAGTTAGGACTGAGATTAAGTTTGGTTATAAAAAAATAACCAACAGGCTCCACCATTTCCTTGTTGCTAAAGTATAAGGCCATGCATTAGCTTACCCACTCCCTCATGAATCTTAAATATGAATAGGAAGATGAGGAAGGGCTAAGATTAAATATTCCATCTTAACATGATCTCACATGACTATGCACATAATCTAGTATCCAAATTAACAACCATGACTAAAAGATCCATTTGTTGTTATAACACATGCCTCTGAATTCCCTTTACTAACTAGAACTTTAACACATTCAATCCATGGTGAAATATTTCATTAATATTCTTCCATTTCATATTCTTTCCTTCATATCTTAGGTGATGCCACATGGGATTCTCCCACTTCCCCATTGAGAGATGGGAGGAAGACGTGGGTGCCCCATAGGATGGTAGGAGTGATCAGGACTGGCGCACATCACCTCTCCTCAACCGTTGAGCTCATCTGAATAGAGAGATTTCCTTCTTCAAAGCCTACTAGGTCCCATGGACAGATCACATCTGCTCACTTCCCCATGATAATATTTAAAAGAAAAAAGAATTTGAATGGGGAAGTGGGGAATGATCCAAATGTGGGCACATCTATTCATCACCACCATTGATGTGCTCCCTTTCACTGCTTGCTTAATTTTGAATGACGTTGGGCCCTCATGTGCAGAAGATATGTGGTGCTCTCTCACCTACTCATGATAATATTTTATTGCAAAAAAAATCAAATGGAGGTGCAGGAGTGGCCAGGATGTGCTCTCAGAGATCGAATAGTCCTCATAATACCTTTAAATCTACACATGCCAAATGTGTTAGCTGTTAGAAACCAAGATCTGATTGCAAACTAGAATAGACCTTCCACAGAAGAGGAAACTGAAAAAGCAGAAGTTTGCATGAAATGTGCAAATTGATATATTCGAAAGTACCAATAATACAAGAGATAATTTTCTTTATAAAAGCAAAGATGCAACAACCTAATCTTATCTTGAGCAACAAGATAGCTCAATAAGATAAAGATAAGATCCTATAATTTAGGAATTAAATAAATCCTAAGTAAACTTATGCTAAATGTAATTAATAATTAATTACACCAACACCCCCCCATAAGTGCAACTTAGGGAGAAGTAGATTATTATGAAAATATGAGTCCTAGAAAGAAGGCCTGATCAGGTACTCATGTACAAATGCAAAGAGAGAGAAACCCCCTCAGTGAGATGAACTATTGCAAAGAAACACTGGAACCCCAAATATGACAAGTAAGGAAAGATAGTTTTGTTTGCAAAATACCAATTGGAATCACAAATGCAACAGTAGACCTGATGCTAAGGAACACTGGAAACTCACATACTAGATCAACTCTAGAGTCTGTGAACAATAGTAGATGAAAGGATGAATGGACCCATAATGGTGACAAATCTGGAAGTTGTGTCTCGAAGCCAATGCCAAACTGAAACTAAAACTACCCATAGGATGAGTACCATCAAGATTCTAGAACATTAACCATAAAACCATGGCCCTCAAACTAAGATGGATCCAATGTGGATCATTAACCATAGGCTCTCAATCTAAAGTGTGAACCGGATGTGAATCAACAATGTGTCTAGCTAAGCAAAGATATGGCTAGAAGGAGACAACAGAAACTAGAAAAACTCATGCAAGTTTGTCACCAAAATGAAAGATGGATGCAAGAACCCCCCTTAATGGAACTTTATATCAGTTCATTATTACAATACCCAATGATTGTATAAGGAGATAATGCAAAATTACAGAACCAAGAGTGAAAATGCAAACCTAGAGCACGAAACAAAAATGAATGCATGGAAAAAATAAGTTATACATTTTCAAGAAATGACCTTGAATCTGTACAGAGGTCAAAACTAGCTTTCCAATGCCACAAAAATTGTGAAAATCGGATAAGCGAGTCAAAAGATACGTCTCCTAGAGTGAAAAAGGTAACATCTGACTTCTGAGGCAGAAAAAAGAATAAAAACTAAAAAACCAAAAAATAGACATATACCAATGCGTAGAGCTTAGAAACAGCTTTCCAACGATATATTTTTTGCAAAAAAATGACATTGTATGTGAAATTTATATGCGTTTCCATAAAACTGCTCCAAAAAAGTTTGATTTGGCCATGCACAGCCCTCAGGGGCTAAAAAATAAGGCCCCTGGTCGCATGGGTAGACCAGGGGCTGATGAGAAGGGGTTGTCGACGGAGCCCCTGATCACCCACATGACCGGGGTTGGGGCTTAAGATCCCAGCAGAGGATTGAGCACAAGGGTTTGGACCCCGATATGACCGCAGGGCTAAACCGAATGGGCTCGCGGGGGCTAGCTGAGCGGTCGACTGGCACAGAAAGGTGGAGCCACCAATGGCGGTGGCTTGCAGGTGGTCCTCTAGTGGCCGCCAGGTGGCCGAATCCATTTGTGCTGGCTGCACAAACATTGCACAAAAAAACTTGATTTTTTTAATAGTTTTTTGATTTTTTCTCGAAAACGATGCCTCAGAATGCGTGCCTTGGGGCCGTATGGCCTCCGGGTAAAAAAATTTTGCCTCCTCGGATGACTATTTCCAAACGGACAAGCTTTATATGAAAATGGGGGTTTTTGGGCACTACGAATCCAACGGCAAGGTCTATTTGGGCCCAAAGTGCTCTAAAAAATCAGGCGACCCCCAAATCTATCAAAAAAATCATCGAGCTTGAGACCCTCGTAGATCTGGCAAACGGTGACGAAAATGAATAAAATAAAAGTCATTTCTGACTTTTTCCAGCACTTTGAATCCAACGAAAAACTCTGATATGATCCAAGATGCTCTAGAATGATGCTCAAGGAAAGAAACCCTCAAGGGACTCTGAACGAGCTCTGCAATGAAATCCTCCAAAAAGGCTAAGAAGGGGCTACGAATCGAGATTCTGATACCATGTTAGAAACCAAGATCTGATTGCAAACTAGAATAGACCTTCCACAGAAGATGAAAATGAAAAAGCAAAAGTTTTCATGAAATGTGCAAATTGATATATTCAAAAGTACTAATAATACAAGAGATAATTTGCTTTATAAAAGCAAAGATGCAACAACCTAATCTTATCTTGAGCAACAAGATAGCTCAATAAGATAAAGATAAGATCCTATAATTTAGGAATTAAATAAATCCTAAGTAAACTTATGCTAAATGTAATTAATAATTAATTACACCAACATTAGCTATTAAGAAGGGGCCACCACTAGGCAGATGATAGATGGGGACATAGAGATTAAGGCTAAAAACTTAGGACTTGAAAAATATTTTGATGATTTTTCACTTGCATAGTATATAAAGGAAACATTTTATTAAGATGATAGGTAATGAATAGATTACTAGAATTTAGTGGCCGATAAATAAATTATTGAAAAGGAACAAGTCACAACTTAAAAGACTGGAACTAATAACAAGAGGTCTATTGGAAGATTGATTAGGTTATCTATATGTTTTCATTGATGTCACCATGTTGGTAGTTTGGTCTAGTACTCTATACTAGTGTGTATGACTGTCTTATCTTCTCAGATGGTTGATACAATATTTTTTGTTGTCCCTCTGGCACTCTAGTCCGCATTTCTCCACATTTAACAATTGTTGATTGTAATTTTGGTAAACTACTTAGGGATGTTAACGGCATGCATGATCAGGTTATTTCATGTTTTCATTCTCATACAATGAAGTGACATTATTTTGTTGGTTGTATTGAAGACTATTCCTAGATGACTTGTTAAGATAATTTTGATATGATATCAAAACTTATGTGAGATCTATATCTTGGTCCAAGCTGACACAATATATCATGGTAACGATCAAATCTCATTTTGAAAATATTTTGTGTAGCCGAAAGTTGATATCCTTCATAATGAATTGCATCTAATTAGGCTGACCTAATTGGTTCTTGTGATGAAGATTGAATATATATATATATATATATATAAGTATATGGTGAAAAATTTTAGATTGTGTATAGCAAAGAGAAGTAAGTTTGTGTAGACAACAAAGAAGAGATAGAATAAATATTAAGCAAGTAATGAGTGTAAAGCTGTAATCAGAAAGGAAATAGTTGTGAGCATCTCCAGAACTATATCAGCACATGATAGGTACATCTTTCAAGTTCATTTTTGGGCTGTAAACCCTTATTCTATTTTTGTATAATCTTGTGTAGGCAGTGAGCCTTTGTACTTGGATAGTGAGTCCTTCTTTTGGTAGTGAACCTCTTTTAAAATACTATATAGTGTAATTTAACCGTCATGGTGGTTTTTACCTCATTGGGTTTTCCACGTAAAAATATGGTGCTCATTGTGTTGATTTACTTTCTATTATTTATGTCCCATGATTATATTTAATAACAAAATAGTGTAGTTGAAGATTTGATAAGTGATAAAGTTTTAAGGTTGAATTTGTGTGAAAAATGATTCACCCCCTCTCAGTTGTCTTGCACCTATTCAAAAATTGGTATCAAAGCTTGTGGTTCCTTGTATAGAGCTTAACCACTTGAGGAGGATCTTGAAGGTTGGTTGAATGGATGGTAAAGGAGAGCTCCAGACTACTCTTGAAGATCTTGACAAAGTGGAAAGAGAAAACAAATATCTAAAAGAGAATCTTGATGAAGCAAATGAATGTGTTCTAAAATTGAAGGAACAATTGAAGAAATTTAAGGAAGACATAGAGAAGTAAGTGAATAGCTAAAACAAGAGATAATTGGACTAAAAGTGACAGTAGAAGAGAAGAAGAGGATTGAAGAATGTCTAAATAAGATGGTGTAGAACAAGTTTGATGAATGTTCTAGACTCAAGCAAGAGATAGTAAACCTAAGAGTGGATCTAGAGAAGGCTAAACTATGTGAAACTAATTTTAGATCTAGCTCTAGTAAACATGAAGAATTGCTTGCAGGACAAAAACCATGTAAAGAAAAAGGTGGCTTAGGAGTTGATATTGGTGAAAGTTCTAAAAATGTGAAGAAGAATCAATGCAAGAGGAAGAAAAGAAGGAATTTTAAAAGAAGACCACCTATGAGATAGCCTAATGCACAAAGGTATCCCTCTTTTGATGGTGTTTTCTTTTCTTGTAACAAATATGGTCATAAAGCAACTGAATGCAGGAGCAAGATAAACTAGTTCTTTGGATCTCTTTCTAGAAAATGCTTTGAATGTGGGAAGTTTGGACATAAGGCTACAAAATGTAGATCTCAAGTAAGGATGATCAGTCGAGTAGTGAGGAATAGGCTTAATGAAGGTAGAGAAAATCAATTTTTAAATGGCTTCTATTATAACTACAATAAATTTGGACAGAGAAAATCAGTGCAAATCGAGAAAAAATGGAGGATAGTCTAATCAAAATGGTGTGATCTATTATAACTACAATAAACCTAGACATGTATCTAAAATTTGTAAGAATAAGAAAGAAAAGAAGTATGTGTTAGAATTGGCTATGGCTGCCACCCAAGATCTATGGACCAAATGGAAAGCACAAGAAAAGAGAGAGAGAATATGACAAGAATAAACTGTATTCAATGTCATTGATATGATATGAATATGATTATGATTAATAACAAATGAGAAACCCCTTGGTTATATAGCCAAGGTGAGAACATAGAAGGGCATAAGATTATGACAAGTGTCATAATCTTATGACATGAGACAACTATGAAGAGCTATCACTCCACTTAAGGTGGAGAGATAATCAAATGATGTGTCCACAAAAGGTGGAAATGATGAGGTAATGACATGTCAAGTCCACCAAAAGTGGAGATTCTCCAACAACCTCCTATGTGGTCCCTAAGTAACCTTAACTAAGGTGTAATTATGACCTAGGACAAGGTACAAAACATTTAATTACACCAACACCCCCTCTTAAGTGCAACTTAGGTAGAATGTGCACAAATGAAAATAATGCAAGATGGGTCCCAGCTACTAGGCCATGTTAGGTACCCATGTACAAATGCAATGCAATCTCTCACAAGTGGAGTAAAGATAGAAAAACCCAGTGGGAAAAAACTACCCCCCAAAAGAGAGATGAGATACAAAAGCCTATGAATATGGCATGAGAAGGATAAAACCCCATGTGAAGAAAAAGTCCCCCCCATAAGAAGAATGAAGATAGTCCATGCAACCCCCCCTCAATGGAGAGTCACTGCTCAAAAGTCACAATGTCAAGAGTCCCCAATCTAAACTAAAGAAGGAGAGAATGTAGAACAATGTGAAATCTGAAGTAGAGTGGACCAAGAATGATGAGAAGTCCTCCAAATGTTGTTCCAAAAGAAATGCCAAACTATGCAAAGCATTGATAGAAGGAATTAGGTACAACTACAGAAGATGCCACATAACTGATGGTTGAGTTAAATCTATCAACTCAAGAGTAACTGTACAGTATGTCGATGAAGAACTGTAGAAGAATCCACACTACAATAGGAATAAGGTCAAAACTAAGAAGACAACTATGGGAGCATCAACTAAATGCCCATCAATAGCAGATTGGTACAATCCATGTCTCACTGGACCCATGCACAATTTGTACAATCCAAGTCTCACTGGAGCCATGCACCAAGTCTCTAGATGTAGAACCAAACTTCTGAAGACAGGTAGAGTGCTTCAAAAATAGGAGTCTATATGGTGATTAGTCCATCTCACCGAAATGCACGGGTAACTAGCTGCTGCATACGCTAAGTATATAGGAACTAACACTGGATACATAGATCAATCCAAAGAAGCATACAGAACATGACATAGTACACTGAAATAGAAGATTGTGGCACTTTATTTTAGTGCGATTACAACATTAGAAAGAGGAGAACTACAACAACCATGATGCAAATCTGGAAATGTTGATGAAGAAGCCAACCAAAGGTGCCTTGAAGCAGACAACCATGAAGAAAGCCCTCCAGGTGGATTTTGGTAGGAGCAACTGACCCCATTTGACTGCCGATTAGAGGAACAAATGGTCCAAGACAAGGCTCGATCGGGAGGCAAAAAAAATTTCCCAGGTTTGCTTATTAATGCATGATTTATTTAAAAAAAACCTAATCAAAAGTTTAATTTAAAAACATTATTGATTCAAAAAACTTTATTATTAAAATAATAAAGAAAATTATTATTTTTAATGAAAAACTTTATTGAAATAAAGAAAAATTCTTTTTTTTGAAAAAACTTTATTAATAATTTAATAAAGAAAACTTTATTTTAATTATTAAAAACCTTTAATATAAAATATTAAAGTAAAAAACTTTATTAAAAAGTTTTATTTATTTAAAAACTTTAATTTGAAAATTAAAGAAAAAGTTTTATTAAAAAACTTATTAAAAAATGCATAAATTTTTTTTTTATTAAAAAAACTTAGAAAAACAAATTAAAAGTTTTATTTTTTAAAAAACTTTTTTAAAAAAACAAATAAATAAAAGTTTTTATTAAAAAAACTTTTAAAAAAATTTGGCCCGATGGGGGCCGTAGGGGTGGCTGCCCCCTACAATGGCTAGCGGCCGTGCAGGTGGCAGTCGGCCCTGCCGCCACCATCGGCTGCAGCCTGCACTAGCAAGTTTTAATTTTTAATTTTTTTTTAATTTATATTTAAAACAAACTTTTTACAAAATATAAATTGCAAAATTTTACAAATATTTTTTGAATATTTTTTTTAAAAAAATTTCCACAGAAAAATAAATAAATTTTAAAAAAATTGGTACCCGACTGCAATAAAGGTTGGGCCGTACATCTCGACTAGCAAATTTTTTTTGCCTCAACGGACAACTTGTTCCGATTTGGACGAATTGGCAGTCAATCTTAAGGTTTTTGGCCCTTTTGAGCACGATGGCTAGGTCCATTTTGGCTGAAAATGCTTTGAAGTGGTAGCTACATCCTAGATCTGGTAACCACCTCCGATCTTCAACCTTTTGTAGATTTGGCCTCGTATGTCCGATTTGGACGAAACAAAAGGAAAAATCAACTTTCTCAAACCTTTTGGATGCAATGGTGAGCTTAGATTTGCACCAACAAGCTCGGATATGAACCTGCAACAAAGAGCCACGAACGAAACCTCCTTAGATCTGGAATCTCTCTTCAAAATAAGACTATCCAATGGCACCCAACCTGCTCTGATACCATGTTAGAATTGGCTATGGCTACCACCCAAGATCTATGGACCAAATGGAAAGCACAAGAAAAGATAGAGAGAATATGACAAGAATAAACTGTATTCAATGTCATTGATATGATATGATTATGATTATGATTAATTACAAATGATAAACCCCTTGGTTATATAGCCAAGGTGAGAACATAGAAGGGCATAAGATTATGACAAGTGTCATAATCTTATGACATGAGACAACTATGAAGAGCTATCACTCCACTTAAGGTGGAGAGATAATCACATGATGTGTCCACAAAAGGTGGAAATGATGAGATAATGACATGTCAAGTCCACCAAAAGTGGAGATTCTCCAACAACCTCCTATGTGGTCCCTAAGTAAACTTAACTAAGGTGTAATTATGACCTAGGACAAGGTACAAAACATTTAATTACACCAATAGTATGATCTGGAAGAGAAGAGTGAACCGATAAAGAAGATTGAGAAAGAAGAGGTGAAGCAAGAAAGGGATAAGGTATGGAAGAAGAAAGAAGAAGAAAAACCTGAGACTCCTGATGTGTCTGTACCCTCTTCCAGTGTAGATGACTTATCCAAAATTTAGACCTAGATTGGTCTTAGGGGGAGCATTATTAGAAAATCATAAAAACCCCTGGAAGAATGATGTGTCAGAGGATGGCACGTGGTTGAAATGTGAAGAATGTTCATTAAGAGGTTTTGGAAAAGGAACTAGAGAAAAATGTGTTGGTATCAGGATTTGTAGATTGAACTAGGTTTTTCTATGCTAAGTGAAGTGTGTGTTTAATAACTTTTTACATTTTCCACATTTAATGCACTTAGGGAAAGCTCGACAAAGGTTAAGAAAAAATTTGTGATGCTTTTAGATTAATTGTGCATCTGAAGTCTTTGGGAGGTACTCTAAAGAAATCTTGAGGCATGCTCAAAGTATTTCTAAAGGGAATTCAAAGATTGATTTAGGTAATATGGAAACATTTTTTTCTCTGGTTGCAAAAGGAAAGAAGAAAATCAAAGAAGTATCACTGAATTTCAAGAAAGAAAATCCATGGATGGTGGTTTGTGTGTTGTGACCTCTTTGAAGCTGAAAATGGTTGAAGTAGAAGAATACAATCATAGGAAAATGAAAGGAATTGAACTAGGGTTGAGCAAATTTGAATTACAAAATATAAAAACCCTAGGGATGGATTTATGGAGTGAATTTATGTGGATTACAGATAAAGAGGTTATCTTGTTTTTGTTGAACTATGTTAAGGATCGAAGCATTGTTTTGGATAAACCCTATTTGATTTCAAAGGAAGCAATTGAAGCAATCACTGGATTATGTTGTGTTAGAGAACTCCTTGGAAAGAAAATTGTGAAGCATAAAGATGTGGTGGAGTTGACATGCATTGGAAAAGATCTTAGAGCACTGATGATTGATACACTTCCTGACTCATTCGTTAGGTATGTTGTGTATGGTATCTCATAGAAAATTTATTTCAAAAACCATGAAAGCTCAACTTCAGCTATTTTCGTACATATTTCCCACATGATAGTTAAGGAGAACAAACAATTTTATTTATGTAGCTTGCTCATTGAGAATTTGGTTGAAAATGTTTGAATGTCATTAGTCAAGAATTATCCCTTTTGTTTTGAATCCTTGTTGGTATGTCTAGTGTTTTACTCTTTGAATTCTCTACCCAAAAAAGATAATGTGATGTGGGAATCTGGTATCCCTATTAGAAAGAAAATTTATAGATATCTAGAGTCTTTGGAACATAATGTGAATATGTGCAGATCATATTTCTCATTTTTGTGAGCAAAACCTTGCTCTGATAAATCTGCATCAAGCCAATTTGAAGTGGATTCTTCCTCTGGAAAAATAGAAATGGAGGTTGTTATTAGTGATTCCCCTCTAGAATAAAAAAGGAGAAAAGAGATAACTAAAGATATCATTGAAATTTCGGATGAGAAAGAGAAAGAGTGTTTGACTGGCACTGAATCACTTGATCCTAATGACATCTATTCTATGATAGTTAAAGGAAAAATGAAGAAGATTAGTGAGCTGTGGAGTGTTACCTCGCCTATTGACAAACTAAAAATTGATGATGCTCTGGTAGATTATCTACTTTGGAAAGGAACTAAATTGTGTTCTATTTTTTATTTCTTGCCAGAAAATCTAATTGAGATTGTTGAAGAGATGATGTTGCTTGAAGGTCTAGAAGGACATAAGATGGGAATCTTGGTTGAAAGGAGATGTAAAAAGGCTATGCAGAGATTTTTTGGATGATTGTGGAAAAAAAGAAGTGTGTTAAAGAAATTTCATATGTTTACAAGTATTGTCTTTGGTGGCCTACAAGTATAGATAATTTTAGAAGCAGAATTGAAGCAATTGAAGCCAAGGTGGACAACATTGGAAAGAATTTTGATATATTCAAAGATAAAGAAGGGAAGCAAAGGATAAGATTTGGTGAACTACAGGCTTAACTAATCATTAAAAAAAGATAGAGAGATGATGTGACAAAGACCTTTTGGCTTCTTAAAGAAATTTCTGAAGTCCTATTAGAGAATCTTTCTGGAATTCTTATTGATGTTGTAGATGTTGAGAAAGAATGTTTTATTATTGATTAGTCACCCTCTTTTACTTTGTTGGGATTATTAGAAAGTACATGCACAAAGATGGAGTTTGATGTTGTTAATTGGATGAAGCTATATCTAGTTCTCAAGGAAAGGTATAAGAAGGTATTCTAGGTGAAGAATGTCATCTTCACTTAATTTTTTTCTTAAATGTTCTAGATTGTTGGAAGTTTTTCAAGATTTTTGGAAATCTTTTGAAATTTTTATTTCACCAAGTCTACACTCATTTTTAGCACCCTTTTCCATTGATGTTAAAGGGGGGTAGTGTTGGAGATAGTGGAGAAAGTTTAAAAAAAAAATTGAGAAAAGAAGGAGAATTTTTGTTTACATGTTGCCATCAATGACAAAGGGGGAGATTATTGGAAGATTGACTAGGTTATATATATGTTGTCATTGATGTCAGCATGTTGGTAGTTTGGTTTGGTACTCTATACCAGTGTGTATGAATATCTTATCTTCTTTGGTGGCTGCTCTGATATTTTTGGTTGCCCCTCTAGTATTCTAGTCCATATTTCTCCACATTTAACAATTGTTGATTGTGGTTTTGGGAAACTAATTATGGATGTTAAAGGCATGCATGATTAGGCTATTTCATGTTTTCATGCTCATACAAGGAAGTGCCATTATTTTGTTGGTTGTGTTGAAGACTATTCCTGGATGACTTGTTAAGATAATTTTGAAATAATATCAAAACTTATGTGAGATCTATTTCTTGGTCTTAGCCGACACAATGTGTCATGGTAACAGTCAAATTGCATTTTGAAAATAATTTGTGGAGCCGATATTTGATATCCTTAATAATGAATTGCATCCAATTAAGTTGACCTAATTGGTGCTTGTAATTAAGATCAGATATATATATTATAAGTATATGGCGAATAGTTTTAGAGTGTGTATAGTGAACAGAAGTATGTTTGTGTAGACAACAGAGAAGAGATAGAAGAAATATTAAGCAAGTAATGAGTGTGAAGGAATAACTAGAAAGGCATCAATTGTGAGCATCTCTAAAACTATATCAGCACACGATAGGTGCATCTTTCTAGTTTATTTTTGGGTTGTAAAGCCTTATTCTATTTTTGTATAATCATGTGTAGGAAGTGAGCCTCCTTATTGGACAATGAGTCCTTTTTGTAGGAAGTGAGCCTTTGTACTTGGATAGTGAGTCCTTCTTTTGGTAGTGAGCCTCTTTTAAAATACTATATGGTGTGAGTTAAACCTCACCATGTTTTTTCCTTTATTGGGTTTTCCACGTAAAAATCTAGTGTTCATTGTGCTGATTTACTTTATGTTATTTATGTTTCATGATTATAGTTAATAACAAAATAGTGTGGTTGAAGATTTGCTAAGTGATAAATTTTTAAGGTTGAATTTGTGTGACAACTAATTCACCCCCCCTCTCAGTTGTCATGTGCTTCTTTAACAAGGTCAACAACTAATTACAACCATTGAAAAGGATGTAGACTTAAGGTCATTTGAAAAGGTTTAAGCAACATAAACCCTAAGGCATGATAACACAAGACAACCCTAAGACCAAAGACATGAAACTATCTAGACTTTGTAAATATTTTAGGGGGGACACAAAGCATTTTATAAGGGTTCCACCAGTGGCTCCTTAAGTAGACAAAAAACTAAGGACCTATCAAGACAAGGAAAGAGAACTAGACCAAAGCAAACCAATATATATACAACATTTACAAGATTGTACAATGTACATGGAAAAAAAAACATTTCAAGACAAATATGGCTTCAAGAACTATCCATGTATTGGCAGTTCAAGAAGTTCACTTGTTAAGCTCTAAAGGAAGTATGAATCTTCCCCATGTGTGTTGGCTATCAGATAAGTTCCTAACCATAATGCTTCAAAATTTCCATGCTTACCCTTATCCTGAGCCCTTGCATTCTATACTAACACCATCTTGTCCACTTCAAATTTTATGGGAGAAGCTTTCCTATCATACGAGTGTTTGATTTGCAATTTCATATTTGTATTTTTGTTATGATCTTCTCTTCTAGTTTCATCTAGTTGTACAAGATGGTCAATTTTGTGCTACATATCATCAAAAATATCCTCATCATATTCCTACACAAATTTATACATATTTAGCAAGTTGTTTTGTGGTAGCCTAACATCCAAACCATGCACCAAACCAGAAGGTGAATGACTAGTAGTTTTCTTCACAGTGACCCTGTCAACCCATAATCCTAGCTTTAACTTTTATTCCTAGGTGTTCTTATTCTTTTCAATCACTCTTTTTATGATCTTCATTAGGCTCTTGTTGCTAGATTCAGCCTAACCATTCCCTTGAGGATGGTAAGGAGAAGAATAAGAAATTTGTATGTCATGCTTCTCAAAAAAATTAGTGAATTCTTCTAACTTGAAGCACATAGCATTATCAGATATGATATTCTATGGAACTCCAAATATAGTAAGTATGTTGTTCATCAAGAAGTATATAAAAAATTTACTTATTTCCATTTTTGTGTGTATTTCTTCCACGCACTTTGTGAAATAATCAATTGCAACAAGGATCCATGAATTCCGTCCACTAGAATTTTCTAATATTTCACCAATGAAGTCAATACCACATTGTTAGAAAGGGGCCTAAACAAAAATGGGCCTAATTGGAAAGCTCCCTGAGAACTTCAATTTTCTTACAAACCTTTGGCAAGCATTACAAGTCTTGATAAACTTGTGAGAATCCTTAAAAATAGCATGCCACCAAAATCCCACCCTTAAGATCTTTTGAATAGTTGTCTTTGCCATGTAATAGCCACCATACACCTCACTATACATTTCTTGCAATAGGTATGATGCCTACTTCTCATCCACACACTTAAGCAATACACCATCTAGGCTTCTCCACCATAGTTCATTCTCAATAATTACATATTTGATGTCATGCAACTTTATTACTTTCACATTATCAACCATATCTACAGGGCACTACAAAGTTTGGAAATACTGGACAATCCTTTTGTACTAGCCACATATTTTCATTTCACAAATGGTTGTAACGTCAATAGTCTCCACTTGATTATCTAATTAGCCTCCAAGTTAGATTCTTCCATCAACTTAGCTAGACCTTGTCCTCTAACTTGGTAATCTGAACATCAGTGTTGAATTCTTGGATCCTATTGATCCATCTACACCTCCTACCTATAGTTTCTTGCTAAGTGAAGATGTATTTCATAGTAGCACTTGGTACAAAAACTATGATTGTAGCTCCCATCAAATATTTTTTGAAATTATTTAGAGCCTTGACTATAGCATAAGCCTACTTTTCAATTGTATCATACTTGAGTTCTATGGCTTGTAAATACTTGCTAAAAAATGCAGTGGGTTGTTTGAATCCCTCATCATTTTTTTGCTAATAATATTGCACCAATAGTATGGAAAGAAGCAAAAGAGAAAATATGCATTGGCTTAGAAAAGTCAGGGGACTTAAAAAATGGAGCCTCCTTGATAGTTTGTTTGATGCTCTTGAATTCCTAACTAGGCTCTTCACTCCAAACCACCTTCTCTCCTTTCTTCAAGATTTTAGAGATGGGTCTTGTAATAACTACAAAATTTGTTACAAACCTCCTCAAAAATTTAATCTAACTAAATAATGATTGAATTCCTTTTACATTCTTTAGTTACGGAATCTTATATATGGAAGCTACCCTCCCAAGGTCAATCCTCACTCCTTCCTTGGACACAATATGCCCCAAAAAATTTCCCTCACTAACTGCAAAGGAACACTTTTTTGGGTTTAGTGAGATTCCATATTCCAATACCCTAATGAATATCTTCTCCAAGTACATGCAATGATCTTCCTCTTTCTTGGAGTAAGTTGTCAAATCATCTTGGTAAATTTCCATTAACAAGTCAATAAAATTAGAAAAGGCTACATCCATAGCCATTTGGAAGGTTGCACCTATGTTAGTTAAACCAAATGGAATCCTTGCATAAACATAGGAGCCCCATGGAGTGGTGAATGTAGTCTTTTACTACTCTGACTCTTTCACTTTCACTTGGTTGTATCTAGAAAAACCATCCATCATGGACAATAGCTCACAACCAGTTACCTTCTACAACATGGCTTCCATGTTCAGTAGTAGATAGTTATCCTTCAATGATGATATGTTTAGATTTATAAACTCCATACATAACTTTATATCACCATTTTTCTTCCTAACTAGCATTAGATTAGATACCCATGAGGAATACCTTATAAGCTTTATGATACCAGCATCCCTTAGCTTAACCAATTCGTCTTGTTATTTTGGAGCTAAGGTTGGATTAATGGGTCTTTTCTTTTGCCTGAAAGGATTGGCATTTTCTTTCAAAGGAATTTAATGTTGGAATTATTCCTCTCTATATGATTTCAAGTCATCATACAACTAGGAAAAGACATGCCTATATTTTCTCAATAAGGCAATCAACATTTCCTTGATCTTTGGTTTCATCTTCCTTCCCACATATACCCTTTTAGGGGCATTTTTTCAGTCCCCAAATTCACTTCTTCCAAATACTTTGGATGGGTGGTAGTTGTTTTAAATTTTCTCTTGTCCTGATTATCAAAGAATCTCTCTAGTGCTACATGTCCTTTGGGAATCTTATTTATCATTAGATAAATAACTTCATTTATGAAGATTGTATCCTTACCATCTATATTCTAAAAAAAACACCAAAATCAATCTCCTGGCCCTCATATTCATCAACACACTTTAAAACCTTAAAAATATCTTCATCATCGTTGAATATTTTCCAATTGTGTACCTTATCAGAGATCGATGGCCTTACTTCTATCTCAAATTTAGAGATACCTACAAAAGTGATGTCACCAAGTTTGAGTGCAATGTTTGCAAGTAAGTTTTCCATTCTATTATGAGCTCTTTCCATCCAGTTGATTCCAAAGGCATCAAATTGCTCAATGGAATCCCAGGCAACATTTCTATATTATTTTAATTTTTCATTCCTCCATGTATATCTGGATCTTACTTGGGATAACACCAACTCAAATTCACCAATTACCATTATATTTTTGATCCCATGCTTTTCAGCAAGCCTCAATCCTAGTAGCAAGGCCTCATACTCTACCACATTGTTTGTGCAAACAAACAACAAAGTGACAAAAAAATTATAAGTGTTGCCACTAGGTGATACCAACAATATACCTACACCAGGCCCCTCTTTAGAACTTTCACCATCAAAGTACATCTTCCATAATCCATCCTTATTAGAGGGTATGTACAGGATCATGATGGGCCAAAATGTGGCAATATGATGGGTATGTGACTGATGACTTTTTTTTTACCCAAAATTGATGAAAAAAAAAGGGTTTTTAAAGGACATTCTCAGCTTTCCACGAATATAATTTTTTCTTTACTTTGAATTTAATAAATTATTATTATTCATTTTCTATTTGAATTATGACTAAAATCCTAATTGATAGGTTGATTGAAAAACATCTATGGCTTTCAAATGGTATCACATTTTTAAATCTGAAACATGTGTCACATACTATGCTTCGCATACTATAGGATTAAAAAAAATTGAATTTCATGAAGTTTTTACCAAGTTAAGGTGGTCAGACATACTGAGTTCTTATATTTGTTAAAATTTGTAAAAAAAATACATAATTAATTATTTACTTGGAAAAAAATCACAAAAAATATGCATCACATCGAGACATCAGTCCCTCTACTTATATCTAAATTTTATAAAAAAATATTATCATTTTATTGTGGTTAGGGTGGAGACAGACACCTACTTATTTTCTCCTTGAAATTTAAGTACTATTGCACTAAAATTTCAAATTTTCACCAAATAGATTTTTTTTTTAAATAAGCCTAGTAGTTTAGAAACTACATTCAATTTGCTACAGATTCTATTCTTACATATTTTTGAAATAATATAGATAACTTATTGAAATTTTTACATCAAGTTTTCTAACTCTATTTTTCTAAATTTTTTGCCACTTAAGGGCCTATTTTTTCAATGATGATCTTGCACATACCCTAGACAATCGTGTAACTTCATGGTCTATAGGTGTAAGTTTCATGTCACTTTCTCTTGGTATTTCCTCCACTTGAAACTCATTGATATCAGTATCTATAAATAGAAATGTGTCATCCTTAGGATCATTCTCTAGCATATGTGGCACTTTTAGCTCTCTAACTACTTTGGCATCATTATTATCAATTGGTAAAGTGGTGTAGGACATGTCACATTGCATGCTAGCCCCCATGGAAGTACTCCACTTCCTAGAAAGCAACATTCCATAATTGGGTGGGATGTCTACCACCACCACACTCATCTTGAACTCTTTCTCAGGCTATGTAGCTAGTCTATAAGGAAGTTCATTCACTACACCAATCATAGGGACTTCCCTTGATTACATATCATAGAATTTATCATGGTTATTGTAAAATTTTAATCCCAATGTATTCATGATCTGAATTTATCATGGTTATTGTAAAATTTTAATCCCAATGCATCCATGATCTTGGATGGAATTATATTGTTGGATGTTCCAAAATCAATGATACAATTTTTCAAAAAGTTTCCCTCAACAATCACTATGAAGAAGAATAGGTCTATCTTTCTAGGATAGGCATTCACTGAATTCCCTAGGAAAATATGAGGGATCTCAGTGATTATCCCCACAAGTTATTTATCTTTCTTCTCCTTTTCACTCACTTTGGGTGGAGTGGACACCACTAATTTAGTATAGGTTGTAGTAGCACCATTGATAAGGGCTACTTCCTTTTGTTTATGTTCATCAATTCTCATCATCTCAAGCAAAGGAGCATAAAATTTTACTTGGATAAGAAACTAAAACATATCAACAAGATTATATTTGGGAAAATCAATTTGGATCATACCTTGTTCTATATCGCTCTCCTTCTATTGATTCATTGTTGATTCAACTCTAGGCTTGGCATCTTTTCTTGCAGCTTCAAAATTCTTCTCTTGTGCCTTTGTCTTCACCACAAGGGATTTGAGCTCTCCATCTATTTTTGGTTTATCAATTTTCTTAGCCCAAATTTTATCTCCCCTAATTTCCTTGGCTTTAAGTGCTCCCCTTTTACCATCATATTTTTTATCTTTACCCTTCACATTATATTCTTTGATAAAGATCCCAATAGGGCTACCTTGGTCACCACCCACTATTCTATTCCTCATATGATATGAAATTATGGCTTGCGCAACCAAATTCATTGTATATCTTGCAATTTATTTTTTTGAAGGTCTCCTCAGGGACACATCATCTTTAGCTGCTTCTAATATGTATACTTCATTATCAATGTCAACATCTTCATCAGAGAGAACTTGTTGGTGATATGTATTAGTGATATGCCTTTGGTTGTCACATTGATAAGGAGAATGTGGCATTTGACAAACCATGCACCAAGGGGTCTCATCAATAAAATTGTTTGAGTTCTATAAAGCATCAAAAGGAACCATGTTTTGAGTGCTTTTTTTATTGTTAGGAATGGGCTTACCATTATGCCATTTTTTATTATATGGATGATCTTGCAATCAAGGAGGTCTTTCATTCTTATGATAGTTAGACCTTTCATTTGTCATACCTTTCTCTTTATTAGCAATTTTGTTTCTTAGATCTTTCATAGTACTAGTAAGACTATCAATCTTATCCTCAAGAGAACCTCCTTTGACATTAGAGTTTTTATCCTCTCTCTTTTGATTCTTGAGGATCTTTACATCATCCCTTCTCCCAACTTTTCCAGTTTCTCTACTAGTAATAATATCAATATGGAAGGCCATCTTATAAGCCTCTCTCAATGTCTAAAAATTTGTATCCAATAGATGAAACTAATCTTTGTATCAAAGGTACTGCAATAGTTCATGAGACATACATTACCATTCAATCTTAAATGAGGGGATAACTGATTCATGGCCTTTTGAAATATCACATTGAAGTTAGCCACACCATTGTTTGAACTTTTAACAATATTATTAAATTGATTCAAAAGAAACCTTGAATTAGTTTTATCACCATACTACTCTTTGAACAACCTCTTAAATTCCTCCTAAGATCCAATGCTCTCAGCAAGAAAACTTTTATACCACTCTCTAGCATCCTCAATGAGTGATTGCATGAATAAATTCATTACATCCTCAACTTCTACCTCAAATTCATCCATGACATTAGCAAATGCTTTGAGGTGATCCTCACCACTAAGGCATTGTTACTAGAGAATCTGACCAAGGTAGGCCTGAAATCCTCAAGAAATGGATTAGGATAACCAAGAATCCTAGTGAAGCACAACTGTTGATACCTCTCCAATTGCATTGGTCTCCTAGTAGTTTGGTCTCTATGAGAATTTCTAGGCTCATCATTCTTTTTTTCATCAGATTGATTCTTATATTTACCTTCTCTTTTCCATCTCCACCATTACTATTGTGATGCAGTGTTATTTACCTATCCTAAAATATGCAAAATAAGAAAATGCAAAGGAAGAAACAACACTTAAACACCTCAATATTGGGCTATGTTGAACTCAAACAAAGAATAATAAAAACCATATGTATACCTTGTATGAGTTGATCTCCTTGGTTGGCCCTTTGATTGTTGATGAATGTGTGCTCCCTGATGGCAAATAGACTAAAAATGGATGCAAAATGAACTATTTGGGTATTTAAATAGATGAATGCTAATGCAAGTGATGAGAGCTTGAAGCATGCAACAATGGAGGTTTTGAGAGCTTGAGGGTTGGATAACTTGAACTTGAATTGTAAATGTGATGAATGAAAATGTTATTGTTCAAAATGAGAGAAAATCTTCCATTTTAAGGGAAGAATCTCTAGAGAGATGAATGATCAATATTTTTCCAACATGCAGAAAATGAAGGGTTGTACTAATTTGAGGACTCAAAAACCCTCACATCTTGCCATGTGGATGATGAGGTGTCACAAGGAAAAATGAGTTGGAAAGAGGACATGTGAGGTGGAGGTACTTGCAAGTACCTAGGGATTAGGGGAAGATCTCCTTAAAAAGGAAGTTCTTGTCCCCATATGAAGGTGATACTAACAAGTGAGGAATTTTAGAAAGTCCTCTCTTATCATCATGGGGATGAGAGAAGTTGTTGGGGGAATAAATGTGAATTTAAAATTCACATGATTGGGAGTTTCCTAGAGGATAAAACAAAGTCCTCATAAAGGAGGTCCTTGTCCCATGTGAGTGATGCGACACATGAGACCCACATAGGGAAGAGGAGAACCTTGGATGAATAAATGTGGATTTTTAGTTCACATGGGGAAGATTTCAAGGCTAAAAAAGGAAAACACTTATGAAAGGTTGACTTGGAGGACATGCCAAAGATGGCATGTGATTAGATTAACATTGTGCAAATAGGTGATTAAGAAGATTAATGAAGGATTAAATACAAGTGGCCAAATATGGAGGATGTGACATTAATCTTGATTAAGGGTGTGCACATCCTAATCATGGATTAATTAGACTAATCTAGATTAGAAGAGGGTTATGAAGGATGTGACAAGAAGAGAGAAAAGGAAGAATTTAAAACTGATTTAAATTCAAAAAGGTTAAATAAATAAATAAAATAAATTGATATATTTATTTAATTTAGAGAGGAAAGGATGAAAGGTAAATTTTCTAATTATTAAATTAAATACTTTAGGAATCTTATGCAAATGGTGAAATATTAATTAAATAAATAATTTAATTAATATTGATGGAATAGATGAGTGAAGGATATGAATTTGACCATGTGGGAGTGGTCAAATTTGGATTTCTATATTTTTCCCCTCTTTGAGATGGTGCTACAAAGTAGCATCATTTCAAAGAAGATTAAAAGATAAGACCAAGAAGAAGACGGTTAGATTGGAAAAGATGCCCCAGTATCAAAGGAGTGACTAGGAAGAAGGATGATAGGAGTGAAGATGAAGATTAGGGATGGAGGATGCCCCCTTGAGAGGACATGTGGGTTCAAGAAAAGATGGGTGTGCTCTCGAAATGGATGAGATGATGTAAGGGGGATATGAGGAAGATGATGCAAAGTGATGGATAAGAGAGGATGATAAGAAATAGGAGATTGGGAAGCAAAAATGGACTTAAGGACAAAGGTGATGTTTCCCCATTCAAGCTACAAGAAAAAATGGGTTGATGATGGATGAAGTGTTGTCAATGAGGGAATGATATATCTTGAAACAACACGAGGATAGGGAAGGATACATCTCGATGATGATGAAAGTGTTGTTGATGAGGGAAGGATACATCTCAATTATGATGATGAAAGTGTTGTTGATGAGGGAAGGATACATCCTGATTATGATGACGATGATGATGATTGGATCAAGGCTTGTAGCAAGGTTGGGAACAAGACCAAGGATGCGATTGGGTGATTTGTGGTACATTGAATGGATTAAAATTGGATGGCCTAATGTTAAATGGAATGCATCATGAACATTAGTATAAATAAGGGCTTGGATTATAATGATGGTTGATGCTAGGTGTATCATACTTGCTTTAGTTTATTGGCAAGTACTTTCCCTATAGTCATTACAAAATTAAGGGAAGATGGGTGTGAAAGTGCACCTGTCAAGAATCACAAGTATCCTGAGAAGAAGAGAAGATTGGAGGTGAATATTTTCACAACCAAAATCATAGGTCATAGGTTGGGTAGGGATGCAATGCAATGGAATTGATCATGAAATATAATCCTAATATAATTTTCCATTTTTGGATCACTGATTTTTGCTATAGCATAAGACACCTAGTGCCAAGGTATGTAAACCAAGGAGAATTAATGTTTAATGAATAAAAAAATACAACAAAAATGAAGGCTATCACAACACCCCAAAGTCAAGAAGACCTTGGCTAGGCTAGGAATTGAGATAACCACAAGCACAAAAGGATGACCCAACATAACACAAGACCTCATGGATCTTGGTGGGTACTACGTGGGACAACCAAGAGGACAAAAAAAAACAAAAAAGATCAAGATATAACCCTATGTTAACCAATACAAATACACAATAATATGATGGATCATGGTGGCCTTAACAAGTTGTGATAGGGAGCTCAAATGATAAATAAAATCCAAAAGTATCAAAAGATCACAATCAATTTCAAAACATCCTTTTCCATAGGATCTGAAGGATGGATGGGGTTGATGAGGTCTATTAGGAAGGATGCATCCTATTGAGACCAAATATGGATACTAAACTAAAAGATTGATTAAGACATAGGAAATTCCAAAACTGATTGAATCTCATGATACAAGTGGATCTCATTTATGAAGAACCAGCTAGATAAGGACATACTTGATGACACAATAGAAGACATAGGACAAAAGATTGACACACCCTAATGACCTAGGGGCTTGAGGGCCGATCAAAGATTATCCTTTCCTATGTGAAAGCATGGCGCCATTGTAGTTCAAGAAAATACTATAGATAAAATCCAAAAGAGGACTATGGAGACATAGCAATAGAAGACAATGATTGGAATAATAAAAAATAAAGCCCCCAGGGTGGATCAAATGATCAACCTTGTAGAGGAAAGATAGTTTGAAAAGGACAAAAGAATGACTAAAGATAAGAGCATAAAGGGGAAAATGGAGACCATGATGGATGACCAAAATAGGATGGACAAAATGCCTTAGGGGTGAATCAAATGATCAGCCTTGCCTATGTGAAAGTGTAGGGGCAACGTAGTTCAAAGAAAGACCAAAGACAAACAATGGATAAGGGATGATGAGATAACCATGATAAGTCAATAAAATGATGGGATAAATACAATGAGACAAGATAGACATATTGGATTAGATAGGATGATGGGGATTGCACGAAGCTCAGGGATGGGATAGTGTTCTAAATCATCAAAAGATGAATTGGGAGAAGAAATGATGGAGAGATGAGTGATGAGAAGTGATAAGAGATTAGAAAGATGCCTAAAATAAGTGGGAGTGATGATAGTGAGATAAATGGCATTGGGATGCACCGGGAGAAGCCTATAGCCAAATACCAATGGAAAGTGATCATGATATGGGATGAGGATAGAGGTGAATGGATAGGGAGATAAGGATAGGAGATGGATGGGATGCTATGATGGATGAATAAGAAGTTAAGGTTGGGGAGATGAAAATCATTTTTGGATGGGTAAGGAGATAAGGATGGGAAGATGGAAGATATGCTATGATGGATGGATAGGAAGATAAGGATGGAGAGATGGAAGGGATGAGATGATGGATGAATAGGAAGAAAAGGATGGGGATATGGAAGGGATTGTGTGGATGGATGGATAGGAAGATAAGGATGGGGAGATGAAAAGTATTTTTGGATGGGTAAGAAGATAAGGATGGGGAGATGAAAGGGATACTATGATGGATAAATGGATAGGAAGATAAGGATTGGGAGATGGAGGGGATGTTATGCTATAATGGATTGGAAGATTAGGATGTTGAAATGGAAGGGATTGTTTAGATGGATAGGAAGATAAGGATAGGGAGATGAAGGGGATGATATGATGGATGAAGGAAGGTAAGGATGGGGAGATGAAAATAATTGTTTAGATTGGTGAGGAGATAAGGATGATAGATGGAAGAGACACTATGATGGATAGGAAGATAAGGGTAGGGAAATGGAAGAGATTGTTTGGATGGATAGGAAGATAAGGATGGGGAGATGGAAGATATTGTTTGGATGGATAGGAAGATAAGGATGGGGAGATGGAAGGGATTGTTTGGATGGATAGGAATATAAGGATGGGGAGATGGAAGGGATTGTTTGGTTGGACAGGAAGATAAGAATGGGGAGATGGAAGAGATTGTTTGGATGGATAGGAAGATAAGGATGGGGAGATGGAAGAGATTTTTTGGATGAGAAGATAATGATGGGGAGATGGAGGGGATACTATGATGGATAGGAAGATAAGGATGGGGAGATGGAGGGGATACTATGATGGATAGGAAGATAAGGATGGGGAGATGGAAGTGATTGTTTGGATGGATATGAAGATAAGAATGGGGAGATGGAAGAGATGACATGATGGATGAATGATACCTCCAAGGACTTATGTCACAAAGGAAGATAGATTTCCCCACTCTAGATATTTCGTGTGTGATAAGAAAGGAGGGAAAAAAGACAAGTAGATAGGAAGATAAATGAGATAACTGGAGGAGCATAGGATGGGTGGCTGAGGGAGTTTTATGGATGAAGGTAGGATGTTGGGATAAAGAAGGGAGACTGATGGTAGCATGACAAGTGGAAAAAGAAGGTAGATGAATGTGGATAAGGAATAGGATAGTGTATGGATGAAGGTAATTTATACTAAGAGGTTTCAAAATCATGCATAGATAGGTGCCCCTGTCTGTATCAAGATCATGAGGATGGCAGGGTTGGAGATAAATGAGATATGATGGTAGGATGTGGAAGATAGGTGGGATGACGAAAATGGATGAAGGGGATGTATAGCATGAAGTTGTCTTCAAGTGTGGAAGTAACTAGATGGGGTATTTACACATGATTCATGTTTTCTAGGTTTTCATCATGGTACTTATCCAAGGTGCTTGTTTTCCAAGTTTTCACCATTGGACAAATTTTTCTATTTACTTTTTTTTTTTGGATTTTCTAGATTTACTAGTTTTTTGGATAAAATGTGGAAGGAGATGGATCAAATTAGGGATGTGGATAAGTGGATTTAGAAGGCATGTGATAAGGAGATGGATGAAGGATTGAAGCATCAAGTTACATACAAGGTATTGAGATCCCATGTGTGAAATGACTATTGGATATTGGTACAACCTTATTAGGATAAATGGATTATGTAAGAGAATGGATTAAAGTGATTTTATGGGGAAGATATGTGGGATAATGGATGGGATGTTGGATAGTGTATGGATTGAATGATGGGGTAGGTGTGTGATGAGGTAATGCTTTTAGGACCAACATTGGCACATATGGTGGTGGATGTGAAAGGATAGGATGATTAATGGATGGAGATTGATATGGGGATAATGGAGGAGATGGGATAGTGAATTTTGGGACATAAGGACCCAAAAAAAAAATAGGAGATGAAGGTTGAGGATGTGTAGCTTTTGGATTAGCAACTTTGGATGCTACTACATATTTTTTATTTGAAGGCATTGCATCTTTTTTCTTTAGGATCCTCATGGTTGTGATCTGTGCTTTGGTGGGCCTTTGTGGTCAATGGGTATGATTTTGATTTTGGATTTGATTTTTCTTTTTGTCAACATGTCTTTTGAAGGGGACATGAGGATCTTTAGATTCATGTGGATATTTATATTTATGCATTTTTACTTTGGCATCCAAAATGCTTCCAATAGCAATGGGATGGGTGTAAGGAGATGGATGATGTGGAGTGATGGAGGTTGGATTTTGTGGATGATATGTGGATGGAGGATGTGTAGGCACATGCCTTTGTTGATCCTAATTCAGGAATATGAGAGTGGGATGTTCATGATGGGTGACATGGATAGGTTATGTGTGGATAAACAGATGAATAGGATGGGATGGAGGAGGTGATCGTGGGGTATAAGGGCCCAAAATGGACATAGTGGCTGGAGGATGTGTGATGGTGGATGTGTTGGAATATGTGCCTCAATTCTTACTGACATGCAACTCCTACAGGGAAAAGTTGCTTTGACATTAATCATGTCTAGCTGACTAGCTGTTCTAAACCTTGTTGAAATTCCCTAATCGTTGTGACTTGGTTTTGGTCTTGCCAAATAGATCTATTGCTATGTCTTGGAGACTTGGCAAGATCTCTTGCTAATTGTCATTTCTCTCACTGATGGTTTTACTTGTAGTTGTTAGGGAGACTCCTAGCGACCGAGTCATTAGAGTAACACAAAGGGCTTTGGTAAGATGTCCCAATGAGTATGAGATGTCTCACTGACAAAGGTTGTTGTCAGGTGTCAAAGTGGATGTCAGAGGAGCTCAAGGGTTTTAGGGAGAAGTCCTAGAGATAGTGAAACGTCTCACTAATGGGGATACTCAGAGTAGCTCTCGGCGCTTGGTGAAAGGTCTTGGCAAAGGTCAAATGTCTTGCCGACTCGATAAGACATGAGTGCTCGATGTAAGGTCTCAACACTCATTGTGAGGTCTCAACGAAAGACAAAAGTATTACTAACTTGGTAAGACTTGGTTGCTCGCTGTGAGGCCTCAGCAAAAGACAAAAGTCTTGCTGACTCGGTAAGACTTGGTTGCTCGATGTGAGGTCTCAGCACTCGATGAAATGTCTTGGCGAAGAAAAAAGTCATGCCAACTTGGTAAGGCTTGGTTGTGCTCAGAGTGAAGTCTCAGCAAAAGACGAATGTCTTGCCGACTGTTAGGTGCTTCGGTGAAACTTGAGGAGACTCGATGAGAACTCTTGGCGAATGGAAAAGTCTTTTTGATGGCAAAGTTGAAATCAATATGGCTTGTGAACATCGGTAAAATTTCTTACCAATAGAAACGTAATAGATATCGATGGATTTGGTATGACTCATGGCATTTGTTATATCATCTTGCAAAATTTTGGCACTTACGCCGATATCGATATGAAATATTTGTGGCATTATGGAGACACTATTAGTGTCTCACCAATATGCCAACAAAGATTGAACACCTTTGACCATCCTATGAGGAGCATCGTGGACCAATCAAAGGAAGCAATTTTTGAATGGATGGCAGTTAGATATTTTCCAACTATTGTGTTGCTAGAGCTGAATAGCATGCAGGGAAAAATCAACGCTCAAGTGGAAAATTTCTATGATCGGGCAATGGTAGATAACAATGCACAAAAGCTAAAAATCAGAAGTGATAAGATTTAAAGGATCGATTCTGATTTGGAAAGTGTGAGATTGAATCAGATTGTTGAGAGCATTTCTATAATTGGATGAACAATGAATGAAACTACTGTGAACTAATACTAGAGAGTTGTATCTCTAATTGTATTTAATTGTTGTTACTATAATACAAAGAGATTCAACTTGGTGTGGTGGGTTTTTTCCCGAAAGGGTTTGCCATGTAAATCTGTTGTTCATTGTCTTTGAGTATCTTCTCCGTTTCTATAAATCTTTCATGTGTGTCCTAATTGGATTGTAATTAGAAAAATTAAAGTACTATCTGCTTACTTCCCTATGGTTTTGACGTTAGGAAAGTTGCTTCTGCACCTCTTGCTTTCCTTACAAGTGGTATCAGAGCCTGGCCAGTTGTGTTATCCTTGTGAGAGGGTTGGGTTTTTTGTGTCAATTCTTTTTTAGTGGGAGTTTGGTAGAGGTCTGATAGTTTAATTACAAATTAAGATGGCGAGCACATCCAGAAGGGTGGAAATAGAGAAATTCAATGGTAGCAATTTTGAGCTATGGAAACTCAAAATGGAAGATCTGTTAGTGGATCATGATTTATGGCTCACTATTTTTGGAATGATGCCTCAAGGCATGAAGCAAGAGGATTGGGATCTTGCAGATAGAAAGTCTAAGGGGTTGATAAGGCTCTATTTGGTAGACTTTGTTCTTTTGAACGTGCATGAAAAAAAGACTGCATCTTCCTTATGGAAAAGACTGGCATCTATTTATTAGGGCAAGTACTTGGTGAAAAAATTGTTCTTGAGGAAGAAGTTGTACTCTTTGAGAATGCAAGAGGGAGGATCAGTTGCTGATCATTTGAATGCATTCACCATGCTGATTGCTCAGTTAACATCTGTTGGTGTGAAGATTGAAGATGAAGATCGCTACATGCTACTGCTATGTTCTTTTCTAGATTCTTGGGATCATCTGGTGATGGCTATTGGGAGTACAACATCCACTTTCAAAATGGAAGATGTCATTGCTTCTTTATTATCAGAAGAGATGAGAAGAAAATCTTTTGAGATGACAAAGGAGGCTCTGGCTTTTAGAGGCGGATTGAAGGAGAAAGGCAAGAAGAAGGACAAGAAATCCAAATCAAAATCAAAAGGGAGATCAAAGCCTCTTGGCAAGATGTACACGGTGAAATGCTAGAATTTTGGGCAATCGAGTCATGTCTGAAGGGATTGCAAGGAGGAGAAAAAGAAGAAGAACTCTTCTAGAAATGATTCTTCTTAGAGTGATGCAGATGCCTTCATTGCAGCTTTGGCTACACGAGCATCAAATGATGTTTGGCTGATTGATTCTAGAGCATCTTTCCACATGACATCTCATAGAGATTGGTTCATGAAGTATGAAAACTATGATGGTGGAAAGGTGTATTTGGAAAGTGATTCATCTTTGAAAGTTTTTGGCTGTGGAAGAGTTAGAATCCAATTCCCTGATGGAAGAGTAAAGGGAATCAATGATGTAATACACATACCAGGTCTGGCTCAAAATCTACTTTCTATAAGTAAGCTAAATGATATTGGAGTGTAGGTCATGTTCTCTAGAAATGGCTGCAAGATGACTAGAGGCTCTATGGTGCTGGCTAGGGGTGCTCAAATTGGTACCTTGTACAAACTAGATGCATAAGCTATTCAATGCAATAGTGTCTCTACAAAGTCACTAAAAGCTACTCATAGATAAAAGAAGGAAAACGTTCCTGATGGTGTGAAATCCATGGAGGTTAACCTTCCAGCAAAGAAGACTATGCTCTGGAATCATAGGCTAGGCCACAATGGTGAGAAAGGTTAAAAAACTTGAAAAATAAAAACCTGGTAGAAGGGCTTGAAGATTGTAACCTTGAGTTTGAATTTTGTGAACATTGCATATATGGTAACAACACCATGTTTCACTTTACTCCAATCCTCATAAATCTTCTAGTTTGCTTGACTATATACATTCTGATGTGTTTGGTCTAGTGAATGTTCCTTCTTTGTCTAAATCAAGATACTATGTGTTGTTTATTGATGATTATTCAAGAAGAGAATTTGTATATTTTCTGAAAAGTAAATCAGAAGTGTTCAGTCGATTTAAGGAATTTAAAAACCTTGTTGAAAATAAAACTAGTAGAAAAATAAAATGTTTAAGGACTGACAATGGTAGTGAATTTTGTTTAGATGATTTGAAAGGTACTGTAAAGACCATGGGATTAAAAGACATAATACTACACCTTACACTGCATAGAAAAATGGAGTTGCTAAAAGGTTCAATAGGACAATAATGGTAAGAACATGAAGTATGCTGAGCAGTGCTGGCTTGGAGGAGAAGTTCTGGGCTGAAGCAGTCTCTACATCATGTTACTTGGTAAATCATTCTCCTAACTCTACTCTTGTTGAGAAGACACCTTTCAAAGCATGGTCTTGAAACCCTCTCTGAGACATATTTGTGTCTTTGGCTGTGAGGCATATGCATATGTGCCATTTGAAAAAAGATCCAAGTTGGAAAACAAAGCTGTAAAGTGTATTTTTATTGGCTATAGTGCTGGCATAAAAAGATACAAGATTTGGAACCCCGAGACTGAGAAGGATTTTTATAACAGAAGTCTTATCTTTCATGAGATAAAGCCTTCTACACTGGATACACATTCAGAGAAGAAATCATAAAATGAAAAGGTTGTAGCAGAAATTCCTCCGACACCATATAAAGAGGAATTGAAAAATCAAAATGTACCTGATATTGAGGAGAGCTCAAGTAGTTTTGAAAGTTCTGAAGAAGATGAAGAACCACCTCAGCCTCAGCCTCAGCCTATGAGGAGGTCAATTCATGAAAGAAAGCAACCTGATAGGTATGGGTTTTTTTTTTATTGAGTCTACTTGTGCCTAGGCTTTAATTTCTAGCACTAATAAACCTAGGACCTGTTATGCCTTGCATAACCACCCTATTTTATTTTGGAGCAAAATGGGTCCCCCTTTCTCTTTTTGGTTTTGCTACCTTTGGTCTTTGTTTTCCTCTTGGGGGTTCTTATATTTTGTCTATTGATTTTGATTCTGGTTCTCTCTTAGCCTAAGTTGGTTTTCTTCTTGCTAGGAATTCAATCAAATAATCACAAGCAATAATGGATTTCATTATGACATATTTTGTGTTTTATTTTCCCCTGAGTACTAATGCAGACCTTTCTTTTGTAGGATTGAATCTTATACATGATGATATTTTCTAAGGGAGCTCAGTTGGAATGAATTCCCTAGTCCAGTTGGTCATAATTCTCCTCTAAGAAGAAAGTTGGCAAGACCTTGCTAATGTCTTGCCCGACTACCAGTGCATTTTGTTGATATGTGTTTGTATTTCCTATTGGCAAGACCTCAGGGATGTCACGGTGAGTGGACTTTATATGTAGGAATCTATTGGTGATAGAATTCATCACTGGAATGAGGTCATGGCGAGCTCCCAATGTCTCACCAACCTGCTCATGAATGAACACTTCGGCCAAACAAGAAGTATTCAGCATGTGGTCTTGCCAAAAGCTACATGTTTCACCAACCATTGACAAAGATGTTCATCTCGGTGAGAGACTTTTCTTTGGAGAGAAGTCTCGACGATTATGAAAGGTCACACTGACATAGCGCAAGGGGATTCTATCGGTGGTCTTCGGTGAGAGAATTAGTATGTCTCGGCGACCAAAAGGGTAGACTTAGGGAAATTTTTTGGTAAGACACAAGGTGACTGATATAATGTCTCCCCAATGCTAATAGGTTACAATGACACATGTGAAATGAAAGAATCCATGTCGGTATAACTACAGAAAGGTCTGGCCGAAATGAAATGTATCTCGGTGAGATATCTTACTGATCAAGGGGAAGTCTCAGTGAAGTAAAGTGGCATCAACATAGCCATTTGAGCTTGTTAAGAAGTCTTGGAAACCCAAGAATGTCTTGGAAATGGAATCAAATGAGCAAGTAGGGAGAAAAGAAGAAGTCACTAGGAGGTTTGAGTGACTAGACTAAAGTCTTGCTAAAAAGGAAAAGAGCTCAAGCCCGGAGAGGAAAGGTGTGCACCAAGATGTCTCGCCGAAGAGCGAAGGTCATGCCGAAGCAAAAGGAGCTCGAGGATAACAAGAGGAAATTGGGGAGACTCCAAATGAATGAGGTGCCTTCGCTATGACTTCTTTCCGACCTAGCGTAGTTTTTTCGATAAGAGTAAGCTCAGGGAGAATGAAAGGGGCTTCAATGAAATCTCTCAACGAAAAGAAGGGGTCTCCCCAATATGAGAATGTGCTCACTGAGGGAGAAAGGGTTTTTCCATGCGATCTTGCCGAGAACATGCAGTCTTGCCAATAGGTTTTATGAGCTTGATATGACTTCATTAGCTTACCGAAACGTCTTTCCAACTGTCTAATGTCATGCCAATTGTTGATAAGAGCGATAATTGCATCGGGGAGACACGATGAGTGTCTCATCGACATGCGATTCAATATGGCCCACTTTTGACCACCAAGGAATCTTGCATGGCCTCTATTCCTCCAATCAGAGGAAGATGACCTATTGAACGATTGACCATCCCTGTGTAAGAAGACCAATATAGTGCAAGCAAGGTGGATCCATTCTGAGATCAGGGAGGCTATGGATCAGCTCGGATAAAATGTTCAAATCTACAAGGAGACCTGATGATGTTTGAGAAGATGGTCAACTTGCAACAAAAGTCTGGAACATAAAGGAAGCTAAAGTAAGGAAGGATCTGTGACTCACAGGAATAGTTGTAGTAACCACCGGCAGAGGTTGATTAGTATTAATGGTAAAGTGCCCTAGAGCATTCAAGGTGACCCTAGCAGAGTTTAAGGTGGACAAAAAGACAAAGAGTAAATGTTGCAGCTACAAAAAGATCAAAAATCTTCTCCTGAGGTCAAGCCATCACTGACTTGAACAACGAGGCTTCTCATTGAATACATCATTAACTCTTCCTAGAAAGATCTAAGAGACAACTCTCCTAGAAGCAGATATTTTGTAAAAACCCTAATGCAGGGGGACAACGCATTCTTTTGGTACATTTTATATATATGGCATTCTTGCCTCTTTGTAAAGGTTAGAACTTTTAAGAGACAGTTAGAGGTAGGGAGAACCAAGGGAGAAAATAGAAGATACAATGTTAGAATAGATAGTCAGAAGAAAATCTAGGAATTAGTCAGTTAATAGAAGGAGATAGAGTTGCATCTTGATTCTTAGTAATGATAGCTTCTTTTGTCTTCTTGTGTAGCAATTAGATTTAGTACAAACTATAATCTATTTTCCAAGTTCACTTAGTGTAGTTGGAAACAAATTGGAATCATATATTCTCTATACACTGGTGATTGTGCCAGCTTCGTAAACATTGCTTATCTATTTCACTAATAGTAGAAGCAATCAGAGTTTAATCTACTTCATATTGTGTTCCTGAATGATATTTGTCTTAACTTGATCATTTGATTTGTGAAGTCTTCAAGTGAAATGTTATTTTGTCTTTTATTTAAATAACTTAAAATCTATTATTTGAATTAGCATTATGAATGAAATAAGTTGTGTGTGTTAATCACAAGTTTAATTTGTTCTACAATTTTACTTAACAAACTCCTTGAAACGTAGCAAGTCTAGTTAGTTCGGATGAATTGTCATTCTTTTCTATTCCAAAGCTTTGACCTATCTTTTGTTGTTTCTTTAAAACCTCGGTTAAATTAGGTTTCAATTCATGCTTGATCTCCTGGAACAATCCAGAAGCTCAACACCAGGAGGCCCCTTGAATATTACTATTACATTGACCAATTGAGCAACATCAGCAAAGTTGAGAACCAACTACAAAGACCTTGGGAGCAAAGATATCCATGTGATCATCTTTCTCTTTCAGGAGAAACAAAGTAGAAATATACTGTTTGCATGTTGTTGTGCCAAAGGGACCATCAACAGGAACTGGTGCTAGAAGGAGGGCCTTAGAAGGGAAAACTAGATAAAGCTCTATCTTTCTCAGCAGAGAAGCCCCACAGAGTTCTTCAATCAACTAAAAATCCATCACCATTGATAGAAATCAAGACCCCAACAAGACACAAGGTTTGCAAAACTGGGGCCACCATCATACCACCCTTACCAGCTCCGCTCACTCCACCAGGCTTTTCACCAATACCCCAGTGGATACCTATCAATTCACCATCATGTCCATCTCAATTGTTATCATAGTTGATCCAACCCATACAACAATTGGCTCAACCACCACCCCCACTAATGGCATTCTATTAGAATAATCCTTTGCCATTGGGGACTATCCTTAGAGGTTTTCACGATATGCCCAAGAACCTTGAGAAATTTTTCCCCAAGTATATTCATGGTGAGTCAAGGAGTGTTGAAGAGCACATATAAGCTTTCAAGGATGCTTGTACTAGAGCTCAGATAGCTCACCATGAAGTAGTTTGTAGGTTGTTGCCTTACTCCTTAGGGGACATGGCATACAATTGGTACCTTAATCTTCCTCAAGGTTCCATTCTGACCTGGACACACTTGGAAAATGGTTTAATTAATCAGTTCAGGGTTTATGTGGTTCCAACTCTTTTATATCACCAATTTGCCACCATCAGGAAAGAGCCATGTGAATCCTTGCCCCTATTCAATACCAGATTCCAGCGAATGTATAGGAGATTGCAGGATCCCTATCTAGTCACAGAGAATAGCACCATTCAAGCTTACTTTAGAGTCATAGATCCCTTGCTTGGCTTGTTCTTGCAAAGGACTTATCAACCAGCTGATATTGATTTCTTATCCAAAGTCTATCATCTAGATATCAAGTTGCAGCAACAGATCAGTTCTCAACAAGGAGGCCTAGGAGGAGGTTTCCCTTCGATAGGATATCAGATGCATAGCCCCACTCCTCTATTCAACACTGTCCTAGGAATGTCTCCTTCCCATTATGGGCCTATGCCTGAATTGCAAACTCAACCACCTATCCCATTCTTTGCTACTGGAACTTCTAATCCCTTTCAACAATCGTAGCTTCCTCCAAGTTCCCATGGTCACCATAACCAAATTGGAACACCAAATCATGGTGGTCAGCTAACTATTGCTAAGAATGTGGAGAGTGAGAAGATAGTTGAGCTTACAAATGAGATAGAAACCTTGAAGAAAACATTGTCTCAAGTTACAAATGACATGGATCAACCTTGATTGAACCCTTCCCAAAACAATCAGGGTAGCTATCAAAATCATAACAATTACAACCAAAGGGGTTATCAAAGCCAGAACTCCTCTAATGAAGGATACCAAAACCAAAACAAAGGGTATAACCAAAGGCCAAATAACAACACAATATGGAATACAGGGCCCAATAATGGGGGTGTTTCTCGTATCTATCAAGTAAATGAGGAAAGATCACATACTGCAAACATGGCTAACCTCAACTTTATGACCAATTGGTGCAAGTTGCATGATACTGCAACCCATTCTGAGATAAACTATCCTTAGATGGAGAAATTTGTCAAGATGGCACACGAGATGGAATTCAAACAAAGTACGTGACTTGCTGGATATTTCAATGGCTTATGATCTCTTTGAAGAAGAGCCCTCATTCCCAATGCAAAGTGAGAATGAACTAGAGGAAGATTCATATGATGCCCAAGCTTTTCAGACAAAGGGAGGGCACTTTTTGAGAAATCAAAATAAGGGCCCATTCACTACGTGAGCACCTCCCAATCACATGGTGCCTCCAAATCAAAGTGCTGATAATAATCCTCCACCAAAAGGCCCACCTGATTTCCATAACAAGGGTAATTCCTTTGGTTTTTTCAAAGGTATTGCTAGTTGTAATACAAAATTTGATATTGTCTCTAAGATGTAGAGAAAGAAAACTTATTTGTCCTATTTTGACATCTTAAAGTGGTGCCTTGCTCAAAGGGAGATAGTGCTGAAAGCTTTGGAGCAAGCTGGAAAATCAAAAGGAAAGAGTAAAGTAGCACCTACTAGGGACGTGAACATAGCCTTGTACAGAAACAAGGTAGGTACTCCACCATTTCTTTTGAGTTTAAGAATTTGTGGGAAGAACCTACATAATTGTTTGTTGGATTCAGGAGCTTCGGGCAATGTTATGTTGTTTTCCATATGCAAGAAGCTAGGATTAAACCCCATTCAAACAAATAAGAAGGTCATTCAACTTGACAAGACAGAGGATAATGTAGTGGGGGAATTAAGGAAAATACATGTGCAATCAGGATCAGACCCCAGGGTTCAAACCAGTATAGAAATTCAAGTGGAAGATATTCCTGAGACCTATGGTATGTTACTGAGCAGAGATTTGATGAAAAGTCTAGGGGGATATCTTTCCCTTGACTTTTCACATATGTGGCTATCATGGAAAGGGATTCCTAATTAGATTAGGATTGAAAGTGATCCCCACCTCAAGCATATCATCACAGAATATGATTGCCCCAATGAGGTAGTTTACTTTGAAACTAGGATAGGTGTTTATAAAAGAGAAGACGCTTTGACCTTTTATGTTCTTGATCCTAAAGAACTGCCCACGCAAAAGCCCTATGATCTTATGATTGATGAAAATTAGCAGGCATTAGTCAAAAAGCTACAACAAGATCAGCTAGTCTTGGGAGAAGGTGTAGATCTGCAAAGTCTCCTGCTCCCTAATCGGTGCAGGGTACACTACCAAAATCACTCTGAATTAACTTGCCAACCTTGCATTGACATTTTAGATCATGTTGCCCAAGATAAAGAAGCTAGCACAAGTCACCCTAAGACCATTGTAGACTGTTTCCCATTTGAATTTGAAAAAGAAAAAATGTTGACCAGGGATAGGATACCTCCAGAGGAAGTTCCTTCTCAGATCAAACCTACTCTAGACACATGTCTAAATCAGCATATTGATAGGGAACAACCTCAAGGTTTGATTGACACTCCTTCACCCACAAATATACCAAAACCCAAGGGGTTAACTGAAAACATAAATGACTATCAAGAGGATAGCCACAGGTTAGATGATGTAACTAAGCAGGAATTGGGAACCATACCTAAAGAATTTACAGGGCATCCTTTCCCTATACCTAATCCCAACAATCAAGTAGTCCCACCCCTGGCTCATTCTACTCAAGCACCCATAACAACTTCAAAAGAATCAACTCCAACCTGTGATCAATTATGGACCCTCACGTTTGATGGATCCAAATCTAAGATAGGCAGTGGTGTTGGAATTGTACTAACCAGCCCTCAAGGGAAAACCTTATTTTCTTCTTACAAGTTGCAATTTGGATGCACTAATAATGTGGCAGAATATGAAGCTATGGCATGGGGATTGATGTTTGCACATAGGAAGAAGGTCACTGCCTTGATGGTCAAGGGGGATTCAGAAATTGTTATCAAGTAAGTGCGTAGCCAATATACATGTCACAACAAAAGGTTGTTAGCATATAGAAGCAGGGTATGGAACCTGATCAAAGACTTTGATGCCTTTGGGATCAACTTAATCCCTAGAGAAGACAATTAGGTAGCTGATTCATTGGCTGTTGCTAGAAGTACCTTGGAACCTATGCAAGGTTCCAAGCTCAATAAATTCTCAGTGGAATTAATTTCCACCGCTGCAGTTCCTAACAACATCACGAACTTTCAAGTCTTTGATGATGATCGACATATTCTGGCTTTCTTAGCAAGCTCAGATGTTTTTGAGGGGAAAGTTATTGATGATTCCAGTGGAGATCAAGGGGATTGGGGCCCTAAAGAATGTGATGTAGAAGGAGTCCTTAATCTAAAAGGTAACAATATTCCCAAGGGAATGGTGGCTTTGGAAAGAATTTTTGATTCAGACCCAAGGGCTCAAGAGAAGATACTAGCTGATGACAAAGGAGGCGAATATAAAATGGTTAACCTCACTGGTTCTGGTCCTGAAAGGAATGTCTACATAGGGAAAGCTTGCCCCGAAGTAACTAGAAAAGACATACTAAAGGCATTAAAGAAATATATTGCTGTGATAGCCTAGGGATATGAAGACCTAAAGACATTTGATGCTTCGGTGATGACTCATACTATCCCTCTGAAGCCTGAAGCTAAACCCTTCCGATAGAAGTAATGCCCTATCAATGCCCTAATTGAGCCATTGATCTTCAAAGAGGTCTAGAAGCTGCTCTCTACAAGGATAATCTCCCCTATGTGCCATTCAACCTGGGTGGCCAACTTAGTTCTAGTCCATAAGAAAAACAGAGAGATCAAGTTATGCGTGGACTTCAAAAATCTGAATAAGGCTTCAAAAAAGGATAATTACCCACTCCCTTCTCTAGATGAAGTGTTGTAGACAGTCAATGGATCTTAGATGATATCCTTCTTAGATAGTTACTATAGGTATAATCAGGTAATGGTCAATTGTGAAGATAGGATGAAGACAACCTTCACTACAAAGTGGGGAACGTTTGCATATAGAAGGATGCCATTCAGTCTGATAAACATCAGGGCAACTTTTCAACGTGGAATGGACATAGTATTCAAGGATCTGATTGGAAAGTGCATCATCATCTACATGGACAACCTAATGGTATTCTCTAAAGATCGACTGAACCATGCTACGAACTTGGCCAAGGTTTTGGAACGATGTATCCAATATGGCGTCTCCTTGAATCCTAGAAAGTGTGTGTTTGGAGTTTCAAAAGGGAAGATTTTGGGACACGTGATCTCTAAAAGAGGAATACCAATCGATCCAGACTGAGTCAAGTCATCTATTCTAAAGATCACCAAGCCAAGAAGCAAGAAAGAGATGAGGTCTTTCTTCGAGAAGATCAATTTCGTGAGAAAATTCATTATAGGCTTTGTTGAAATCATGAAACCATTGAATGAGATGATCAAGAAGGACACCAAAACAAAGTGGACTAAGGAGGCAAAGGACACATTCTCACAAATCAAGCAATCCATTTCAGAGGTATTCATTCTCACTAGCCCTGACTATATGAGGCCATTCTATATCCAATCCTTTGCTTTTGAACATTCTTGCACAGTAGTATTAACTCAATGAAGAGGAGAGGCAAAGGAGAGACTGATTGCGTTTATGAGCTCTCCATTCAAAAATACGGAAATCAAATACCCACCTCTTGAGAAGCATGCTTTTGCGCTAGTCAGAGATGTTAAAAAGTTTTGATATTACATTCTCTGAAGCCAAATCGTCGCTATAGTTCCTGACATTGCTGTGAAGTCTTTGCTTATGCAAATCAAGCTAGGAGAAAGAAGAGGGAAATGCATAGCCATCTTGCAAGAATTTGATCTGGAGATACAGCTTATGAAGCTAGTCAGGGGTACAGGCTTATCTTAGTCCATGGTGAATGTTGGCAACAACATCATCTATCAGCAATACACAACCTAGTCCTTCTCTAGCAACCCCTGGTATGTTGATATCGTCTATTTTATGCTCAACAATTGATGTCCAGAGGGGATGAATTTGACTCAAAGGAGATCCCTGAGAATGAAGAGTTCTCACTATATGTTCAAAGGAGGGCTGCTATACAGGAAGAATTTTGAAGAAGTGTACCTAAGATGCCTTGATCAGCAAGAGGCTAAACATGTGATCTCTGAGTTTCATAGGAAACATGGCACATGTCATGGTTCTGCAGATTCATTGGCACACCAGATCCTCAAGTCTAGTTATTATTAGCCTTGTGTGTTCAAAGATGCTCATTAGCATGTGAGAACATGCCACATATGTCAGATTTCTGCATCAAGGGAACGCCATGCAGCCATGCCATTGCAGCCCGTCTATGAGGTAAGGCCATTTTCCCAATGGGTGCTGGACTTTATTGGGGTGATTAACCCAAACTCCTCTGCAAGACACAAGTTTATTCTAACTACCACTGACTACTGCACAAGATGGACTAAAACTATACCTTGCAAAAACAACAAAACAGAGGTAGTGATCAAGTTCCTCACCAAATGCATCACCACAAGGTTTGGGGTACCCTTTGCGTTGGTATGTGACAATGGCTCTTCCTTTTCTTCTGCTGAATTCATTTCATGGGCATATGATCACAAAATTATTTTGAAATATTCTTCAAATTATTACCCTCAAGGCAATGGAGTTGCAAAGTCAACCAATAAGACCCTCTTAGGGGTAATTAAGAAACTATTAGAGCATAACCCCAGAGACTGGCATACCCAGCTAAGATGCGCATTATGGGCAGATAGGACTAGGATTAAGGCTACTTTAAACACCTCACCATTCAAGCTAGTATATGGCCAAAAGCATGTCTTTCCTATCCATCTACAAATACCTATCCTTAATTTCATGCAAAAATTCTACTCTAGTGACAATAGGATAGAAGTAAGATTGGCGGCTTTGTTGAAATTAGAAGAATAGAGAGATGCCGCATTGCAACAATTCTTTAGGCACCAGGCTGTGGTCAAAGTTTGACAAAAGAGCCAAAATCAAGGCTTTTAGGATATTTGACCTGGTATTGTTGTGGGATAAGGCTAGTGAAAAGAAGGGCGGCCACCAAAAATTTCACAAACTCTGGCTAGGCCCTTATCAGATTGATGAGATCCTAGGGGGAAATGCTTTCAGACTAAGTACTCTAACTAGATAACCTGTCCCATTACCTATTAATGGATAGTTTCTCAAGCACTATTTTGAGTCATAAAGCTTGTTAATTTCTTTTTTGCATGTAAATAGTTTACTTGTCTCTTGTTTGTAAATAATTTGTATTTCTATAAATAGTTTCTATGTTTCTGCTTATAAATAATCTCTGCTTGTAAATAACTCGTTCCTTTATGTAAGTAATTCGCTATTTCTTTGTGTAAGTAATTCGCTATTTCTTTGTAAATAGTTTGCTGATTGTTTGTTTTCCTTTCTTTTTTGTCTTTATGTTTCCCTTGTTCTGTGGTTTATGTTTTTTTTTATTCTTTTGGGTTGATCTATCCTTTCCATCTAAAATTGTGGGTAGTTATCTAAATCATACTATGGTTATTAGGAGAGAAATGGTTTAGGTATTTTCATGCTTTCTAATTGGGTGATTTTGTCCTAAACTCTTTGCTTCATGTCCATTGTCAATAAAGGTTGTGGAAGGTCTTGAAAACAAGGTGCCAAGTAAATAGCTTTTGTCAACTCCTCTGAATCTGCCACGGATAATTAAGATCATCTCCTTTGTATCAGTATATTAGTCCTAGGGTGATAGTGTTGCAAGATTTGAGTGAAAAATATGATCTCCCAAGTGTTTTTATGAGGTCCATAGTAGTTTTCAACCCAGATCAGATGTTAAACATCTAACATATTGAAAAAAAAGAACTAAATGAAAATATCTAAAACTCTATGAGAAAATTTTAAAAAAAGAGAGAGAAAGGAAAAGAATTGTCTAAAGAGAAAAAGGGATTCAATGTGAATGGGTGATTCCAATATCTCTACCCGGGCTATGGACGCCTGACTGGAAGTAGAGCAATGTTGTGAGGAAACTAGAGGCATCTCCATTGGGGCTATGGACACCTGACTGGCAGCAGAGCAATGCTCAGGATATCATTACACAGTAGCCAAAGGGAATCAACCTATGTAGCTCAAATCTTGCACATTGTTGTCTCAAAGATGAAGAAAACTTTATGAAAGGATGATGCACTATCAAGCACACACATAGATTCATGGGTAGCTAGTGTTGATTTACATTTGAGATTCTAGCTCAACCTTGCTTGCTAAAATTGACCTAATTGGATTTGTGATGTTCATGAACTAGGAGTTCTGGGTAGCTAAATCCTTCAGCTTCTTGAAAATGGTTAAACCATTTTCCTAGTCGAGTCACCATTTGTTATGCCTTGCATAACCACCCCATTTTATTTTGGAGCAAAATGGGTCCCCCTTTCTCTTTTTAGTTTTGCTACCTTTGGTCTTTGTTTTCCTCTTGGGGGTTCTTCTGTTTTGTTAGCTGATTTTGATTTTGGTCCTATCTTATTGTAAGTTGGTTTTCTTCTTGCTAGGAATTCAATCAAATAATCACAAGCAATAATGAATTTCATTGACATATTTTGTGTTTTATTTTCCCCTGATTACTAATGCAGACCTTTCTTTTGTAGGATTGAATTGTATACATGATGATATTTTCCAAGGGAGCTTAGTTGGAATGAATTCCCTAGTCCAGTTGGTCACAATTCTCCTTTAAAAAGAAAGTCGGCAAGACCTTGCTGATGTCTTGTCGACTACCAATGCATTCTGTCGATATGCATCTATGTTGCCTATCGGCAAGACCTCGGGGATGTCACGACGAGTGGACTTTATATGCAGGCATCTATTGGCGAGAAAATTCATCACCAGAATGAGGTCATGGCGAGCTCCCAATGTCTCACCGACCTGCTCATGAATGAACACTTCGGCCAAACAAGCAGTATTCAACATGTGGTCTTGCCGAAAGCTACATGTCTCATGGACCACTGACAAAGATGTTCATCTCGGTGAGATACTTTTCTTCAGAGATAAGTCTTGGTGATTATGAAAGGTCACACCAACACAATGCAAGGGGATTCTATCAGTGGTCTTTGGTGAGAGATGTCTCAGCGACCAGAAGGGTAGACTTAGGGAAATTTTTGGTAAGATACAAGGTGACCGATATAATGTCTCCCCAATGCTGATAGGTTACAACGACACATGTGAAACAAAAGAATGCATGTCTATATAACTAAGGAAAGGTCTAGCCAAAATGAAATGTATCTCAGTGAGATGTCTCACTAATCAAGGGGAAGTCTTAGCAAAGTAAAGTGGCATTGGTATAGCCATTTGAGCTCGCTAAGAAGTCTCAGCGACTCGTTAATGTCTTCACGACAGAATCAAATGAGCAAGCGGGGAGAAAAGAGGAAGTCGCCAGGAGGTTTGGGTGACTACACTAAAGTCTTGCCAAAAATGAAAAGAGCTCAAGCCCAAAGAGGAAAGGTGTGCACCAAGAAGTCTCACTGAAGAGTGAAGGTCACACCAAAGAAAAAGGAGCTCAAGGAGAACAAGAGGAAATTGGGGAGACTCCAAACGAATGAGGTGCCTTCGCTATGACTTCTTGCTGACCCAGCATAGTTTTGTCGATAAGAGTAAGCTCGGGGAGAATGAAAGGGGCTTCGATGAAAGCTCTCATCAAAATGAAGCAGTCTTGCCAACATGAGAATGTTCTTGCCGAGGGAGAAAGGGCTTCGCCATACGGTCTTGCCGAGAACATGTAGTCTTGCCAATAGGTTTTATGAGCTCTATATGACTTCTTTAGCTTGCTGAAACATCTTTACGACTATCTAGTGTCATGCCAATGCTTGATAAGAGTGATAATTGCATCAGGGAGACATGATGAGTGTCTCACCGACATGCAATTCAATATGAACCACTTTTGACTTACAAGGAATCTTGTGTGACCTTTGTTCCTCCAATTAGAGGAAGATGACCTATTGACTGATTGACCATCCCTACGTAAGAAGACCAATAGAGTGCAAGCGACATGGATCCATTCTGAGATTAGGGAGGCTATGGATCAGCTCAGATAAAATGTTCAAATCTACAAGGAGACCCGATGATGTTCAAGAAGATGGTCAACCTGCAATAGAAGTCTAGAACATGAAGGAAGCTGAAGGAAGGATTTGTGACTCACAGGGACAACTGTAGTAACCACCGACAAGGTTGATTAGTATTAATGGTAAAGTGCCCTAGAGCATTCAAGGTGACCCTAGCAGAGTTTAAGGTGGACACAAAGACAAAGAGTAAATGTTGCAACTACAAAAAGATCAAAAGGCTTCTCCTGAGGTCAAGCCATCACTGACCCAGACAGTGAGGCTTCTCATTGAATAGCATTAACTCTTCCCAGAAAGATGTGAGGGCCAACTCTCCTGGAAGCAAATATTTTGTAAAAACCCTAGTGTAGGGGGACAATGCATTCTTTTGGTACATTTTGTATATATGGAATTCTTGCCTCTTTGTAAAGGTTAGAAATTTTAAGAGACAGTTAGAGGTAGGGAGAACCAAGGGAGAAAATAGAAGATACACTGTTAGAATAGATAGTTAGAAGAAAATCTAGGAGTTAGTGAGTTAACAGAAGGAGATAAAGTTGCATATTGATTCTTAGTAATGAGAGTTTCTTTTGTCTTCTTGTTTAGCAATTAGATTCAGTACATACTATAATATATTTTCCAGGTTCGCTTAGTGTAGTTGGAAACAATTTGGAATCATAGATTCTCTGTACACTGGTGATTGTGCTAGCTTTGTAAACATTGCTTATCTGTTTCACTAATAGTAGAAGCAATCAGAGTTTAATCTACTTCATATTGTGTTCTTGAATGATATTTGTCTTAACTTGATCATTTGATTTTTGAAGTCTTCAAGGAGTGAAATGTTATTTTGTCTTTTATTTAAATGATAACTTAAAATCTATTATTTGAATTAGCACTGTGAATGAAAGAGGCTATGTGTGTCAATCACAAGTTTACTTTGTTCTGTAGTTTTAGTTAATAAACTCCTTGAAAGGTAGCAAATCTGGTTAATTGGGATGAATCATCATTCTTTTTTGTTCCAAAGCTTTGACCTATCTTTTGTTGTTTCTTTAAAAACCCTAGTTAAATTAGGTTTTAATTCATGCTTGATCTCAAAACAATCTAGAAGCTCAACACCAGGAGGCCCCTTGAATATTATTGTTACATTAACCAATTGAGCAGTATCAGCATAGTTGAGAACCAACTACAAAGACCCAGGGAGCTAAGATATCCATGTGATCATCTTTTTCTTTTAGGAGAAACAAAGTAGCAATATTATGTTTGCATGTTGTTGTGCCAAAGGGACCATCAACAAGACTGTGAAAGAGGTATTTAAAATGTCTAATTCAAACTCTTGGTTGGAAGCCATGAATGAAGAAATGGCATCATTAGAAAAGAATGATACCTAGAGTTTGGTACCATTGCCTTAAGGAAAAAAAGTTGTGGGCTGCAAATGGGTGCTTAAAAATAAAATTGGTCTAGAAGGTAGTGTAGAAAAACATAAAGCGAGGCTGGTTGCAAAAGGTTATTCCCAGGTAGAGGGAATTGATTATGGAGAATTTTTTTCTCCTATAGCTAAGCCAACATATATTAGATTTCTTTTGTCACTTGCATCAGCGTATGACTTAGAGATTGAATAGATGGATGTGAAGACAAAATTTCTTCATGGTGATCTTGAAGAAGAAATTTATATGTCCCAGCCGGAGCACTTTGTGGAAAAAGGTAAAGAAAGACTAGTTTGCAAGTTGAAGAAATATTTGTATGGGTTAATACAGTCTCCTAGAATGTGGTACCAAAAGTTTGACACTTTTTTTTGTCATGAGGATTTGTAAGATCAAAATCTGATCACTGTGTGTATTACAAAGCTAAAAGTGATCAAGTTCTTATTATTGCTCTCTATGTTGTTCATAGGCAATAGTAGGATAATGATTTCTGATCTTAAGTCTCAGTTGTCTGCAAAGTTTGAAATGAAAGATCTTGGTGCAGCAAGGTACATTCTGGGAATGGAAATAACTAGGGACAGGAAAAATAGAAAATTTTGGCTCTATGAGAGTAAGTATATCATGAATGTTCTAGAGAGTTTTTGTATGACTAAGTGCAAGCAGCTAGTTGTTCCAATTACATAGGGAATGAAGCTATCTGTTGAGGATTGTCCAAAATCTTCTACTAAGATGGAGGACATGACCAGTGTGCCATATGCTAGTGCAGTTGGCAGCCTTATGTATGCAATGTTCTGTACAAGGCTAGACATTTCCCAAGTAGTGGGAATTCTTAGTCAGTTTATGGCTAATCCTGGAGGGACACATTGGGATGTTGTGAAGAGAGTGTTTAGATATCTGAAGGGTACTTCAAACTATGCTTTGTGTTACAATGGGAACTTGGTTGAATCATAAAGAACTCTTAGCATTCGAGGTTAGGTGGATTATGATTGGGCAGGGGACAATGATAGCAGAAGATCCACCCGTGGATATGTTTTCATGATGAATGTGGTGCAGTAAGTTGGATAAGCAAGTGGCAAGCTGTAGTCACCTTGTCCACTATAGAGGTAGAATACGTGGCAGCTACACATGCCTGTAAAGAAGCAAACTAGTTAAAACATTTGTGTTCTAACATTAGTTTTGATGCAGGAAAAACTAATATTTACTATGACAACTAAAGTGCTATATGATTGGAAAAGAATCCTACTTTCCATGCTAGGATGAAACATATAGATGTACAGTATCACTTTGTACGAGATATGGTGGAGGATGGGAAGGTCTCTTTGGAGAAAGTGGATACTCTGGAGAATGTTACAGATGCATTGACGAAGCCTGAGAGCATAGACAAATACACGTGGTGTGCCAGATCGATGGGCCTCTTGGCCCATGTTTTTTAGTAGTTTGATTATGCTCTAGAGGTGTCAGTAAGATCTTCATCAAGTGGGAGCTTGTTGGAATATGTGCCTCAATTCTTACTAACATGTAACTCCTACAGGGAAAATTCATTGTGACATTAATCATGTCTAGCTGACTAGCTATTCTGAACCTTGCTGAAATGCCCTAGTCACTGTGAAATGGTTTTGGTCTTGCCGAATAGATATATCGCTATGTCTTGGAGACTTAGCAAGATCTCTTGTCAACTATCATTTCTCTCGTTGATGGCTTTACTTGCAGTTTTCGGGGAGACTCCTAGCAAGCAGGTCATTAGAGTAACACAAAGGGCTTTGGTAAGATGTCCCAACGAGTATGAGATGTCTCACCCAAAAAGGTTGTTGTTGGGTGTCAAAGTGGATGTTGAAGGAGCTCAAGGGTTTCGAGGAGAAGTCCCAGTGATAGTGAAAGGTCTCACCAATGGGGATACTTAGAGTAGCTCTCGGTGCTCAGTGAAAGGTCTTGGAAAAGGTCAAATGTCTTGCCGACTCGGTAAGACATGAGTGCTCGATATAAGGTCTCGGCGCTCACTGTGAGGTCTTAGCGAAAGATAAAAGTCTTGTCGACTCGGTAAGACTTGGTTGCTCGCTGTGAGGTCTCAGCAAAAGAAAAAAGTCTTGCCAACTCGGTAAGACTTGGTTGCTCGATGTGAGGTCTCGACGCTTGATGAAACGTCTTGGTAAAGACAAAAGTCTTGCCGAGTTGGTAAGACTTGGTTGTGCTTAGAGTGAAGTTTCAACGAAAGAAAAATGTCTTGCCGACTGTTAGGTGCTTCAGTGGAACTTGAGGAGAGTCGATGAGAATTCTTGGCGAATGGAAAAGTCTTGCCGATGGAAAAGTTGAAATCGATATGGCTTGTGAACATTGGTAAAACATCTTGTCGATGGAGGAATCTCTTGTCGATAGAAACATAATAGATATTGATGGATTCGGTATGACTCATGGCATTCGTTATATCATCTTGCAAACTATTGGGACTTACACTGATATCAATATGAAATCTTTGTGGCATCAGGGAGACACTATTAGTGTCTCACCAATATGCAACAATGATTGAATGCCTTTGACCATCCTATGAGGAGCATTGTGGACCAATCAGAGGAAGCAATTTTTGAATGGATGGCAGTTAGATTTTTTGCAACTGTTACGATGTTGGAGTTGAACAGCATGCATGAAAAAATCAACGCTCAAGTGGAGACTTTCTATGATGGGGCAATGGCAGATAAGGATGCATAAAAGGTAAAAATTAGAAGTGATAAGATTTAAAGGATCGATTATGATTTGGAAAGTGTGAGATTGAATCGGATTGTTGAGATAATTTATGTAACTGGGTGAATAGTGAATGAAACTACTGTGAACTAATACCAGAGAGTTGTATCTCTGATTGTATGTAATTGTTGTTATTGTAATACAAAGAGATTTAGCTTGGTGTGGTGGGTTTTTTCCTAAAAGGGTTTCCCACGTAAATTTGTTGTTCATTGTCTTTGAGTATCTTCTCTATTTGTGTAAATCTTTCATGTGTGTCTTAATTGGATTGTAATTAGAAAAATTAAAAGTACTATCTGCTTACTTCCCTATGGTTTTGACGTTAGGAAAGTTGCTTATGCACCTCTTGCTTTCCTTATAGGATGGAGGGACATAAGGACCCAAACTAGATGGAGTAGATGAAAAATGGGATATGGTGGATGGAGGGACATGAGGACCCAAAATGGATTTAGAAGGTGAAGGAGGAATGTGGATGGTTTTTTTAAGGTGATAAGATAGATGGGGGATGGTGGAAAATGGTTTACTGGAGTGACGAGAAGAGCCTATTGTTCTTTTGGAGGAGACTTGTTTAGGATGTATGGATATTGTACCAACATTTTTGGATTGTGAGTCTTGAGATATATATCCAAAACCTTGTGTACATGGATTTTCTTTGACATGGATGGGCTATAAAATACCTTGCTCATGAAGGCCTAAACCTTTTCCTTGATTGTTCATTCTCTTGAGCATTCAATATATGGTAGGATACTTGTTATTTTGGAAGATTGAATCAAGTCCATTATTAGATGGAGGAGGATGAGCGGCATATATGCTTGATTCCTCTTCTGCAAGAAAACCACCATGGATGAATGTAAGAGTACCAAGGGGATATAAACATGGTGTTGGGGTGGTAGTGCTAGGCGACGATGGATGATCATGAGATGGAGATGATGGGGAAACAACATCTTGATTTTGAGGAGTGAGTGGTAAGGGATCAGGAGAGGGATTAGGAGATATGATAGGATATGGATTTGTGGTAGTGGGTGATAAGGGTTCATGTGATGGAGTGATTTGATCTTGAGTATCAAGGGGATCATGGGATGGAATGGATGTGGGACTGTGATCTTGAGGTGAACTAGATGGGATGGTAGGATCTTGATGTGGAGGAGGGGCTATGGTATGCTTTGGATCAAGCTATTGGCATGACTCATCTTGTTTGGGTGGCATGATGACAAAGTGTTGGAAGGAATCCTCAAGTGGGGGAGATGGAATGATGGAGGATTCATGAAGTTGATGTGAATGAATTTCGGTGATACTAGGAGTGGGAGGAGTGGGTTAGAGTTTCGTATCTTTGATGGATTGGGTGGATCTAGGAGTAGGAGGAATGTATTGGATTTTTGTATCTTCAATGGATTGGGTGGATCTAGGAGTAGAAGATGGTGATTGGGTTTGGTTATCTTCAATGGGCTCAGTAGATCTTGGAGTAGGAGATGGGAGTTTAGTAGATTTGGTGGGTTTGATTGTTTCAATGGTTTGGGTGGTAACAATAACGATAGGTATGGTATGGAGAAGGGTCTCATCACTAGTGACCGTGGATGATGGATTGGGATGGCATGGTTCCATGACTTCAAAGTGTGGAGTTGGGGATGTATTCTTTATCATGAGTCCTTGGAGAACTTCTGGAGTGAGAATTGTGCATACTCTAGGCTTAGATGGTGTGGTAGGAGTGGATGAAGGATTATGATTTTGTGGACTAGGTTTAGATGGTGGAATGGGATTGGATGGAATACTAAGAGTAGGTGGAGGATTAGGATTGGATGGAGGGTTAAGGTAAGAATATTGTGATAGCGGATTAGAATAGGAAGACATGGGTTGTTAGAGTGATGTTGGAGGAAGTAGATGGGGAATTAAGATAGGAATATTGGGATGGTGGATTAAGATGGGAAGATTGGGATGGTGAATTAGGATAGGAGGACATGGATGGTGGATTAGGACAAGAGGATATGGGTGGTAGATTGCAGTAGAGGCATTGGGATAATATAGTAGGATGGGAAGATTGGGGTGGTGGATTAGGATAGGAGGGCATGGATGATGAATTAATATAAGAAGATGTGGATTTTGGATTAGGATAGGTTGATGGGGGTGTAGGATTAAGATAAAAAGGTGTGGATGTAGGATTAGGATGGGTAGTCTGGTAAGGAGGATTAAGATAGGGGGACATGGATGGGAAATTGTAATAGGAGTATTGGGATGGTAGATTAGGATGGGAAGATTGGGATGATAGATTGAGATAAGAGGATGTTGGTGTTGGATAAGAAAATTATGTGGATGAAGGGTATGATGAATATGTGGATGAGGAAGATATTGGATATCCTTTGTTAGAGGTAGCATAAGGAGCATTATTAGGTGTGGATGAAGGCGTAATGGGATAGTTTGGATGAGTGATTGGAATTTGTAAAGTGGTTGAGGAAAGCTTACTATAAATGATAGCATCAAGGGGATCTATGTAATATACCTCATCAACAATACTCTCATTGTCATCATTAATGTAATTGGGATTTCCCTTGACTACTATTTTTGGTTGCATTGGTGAAGGATAATGATTCATGATGTTAGATTAGATGGATATGGATTAAAGGTATGGGAATAGATGATTAGAAGGAAAGAAAATATGATGAAAACGTAAATAGGGTGGATTGAAAGAATATGGAAGAAGGGATCTTAAGATTTTTTTTGATAGGAGAAGATCTTGGATGGCAATGGACTAAAGCCCAAATTGGGATTTAGGTTAAGCTCATATTAGGATTGGATTAAAGCTCATATTAGGATTGGATTGAAGCTCAAATTAGGATAATTGGAATATGTGGTGGGATTGATTATAAACCAAGTTCAGGGGTTTTAACTAGAGGACGTAAGGTGCTGACAATTAGATCTTTCAAGATTTGGCAGTTTTCAAAATTTGTCAATTTTTTCCATTTTAAGTAACTAAACAAGCATATCTTTATGAGTCCAATTTTTTCCCAAAAACTTCCTAAAACTAAGGTAGGATGAATTTCCAACTAACATCCTTAATTTGAGACATGCATTCCGAGTTATTAACAAAAAATATTTTTCAAAAACTGGAAAAAAACACTAAATTATGGTTTAAGGGTCAAGATGAAAGTTTGAAGCCCCGAAAATGTGCCAAAACGGGAGACACCCAAGTCAAAAGTTATGGCCTCTGAAATTTTCTAAATAAAAATTAAAACCCCCCAAAAAAATCCTAGGTAATTGGGATAGATGATTTAATGATGGATATGGACTCTAATGATGTTCTAAGATGCACCTATGTGATTTGGTCAACAAAATGATGACTTTTAGAAGGTGTTGATGAATGGAAACAACAATGATGGGAAGGTGGATGAAGGTTTGATTTTGGGAAAATTCACCTATCTAGGGTGCAAGGTCGCCCAACTAGAGGGAAAGGTCTCCCAACTTAAAGTCAAGGTCACCCAACTTAAGGTCAAGGTCGCCTATCTATGGGGCAAGGTCACCTATCTCTAGGGCAAGGTCACCTATCTATGAGTCAAGGTCACCTATCTCTAGGTCAAGGTCACCCATCAATGGGGCAAGGTAACCTATCTCTAGGGTAAGGTCACCTATCTATGGGGAAAGGTCACCTATTTATGGGTCAAGGTTGCCTATCTATGGGGCAAGGTCACCCATCTCAAGGTCAAGGTCAAGGTCACCCAAGTTAACTTTTGAAATTGTCTAAATTAGAAAAAGGGGTCAAACAGACACTCATAATGGGCAAATAGATGCTCAAAATGGCAAACGGATGCTCGAAACAAGGAGACAGATGCTTGAAATAGGGAGATAGATGCTTAGAATAAGGAAACAAATGCTCAAAATAGGGAAACAAACAATTAGAATGAGGAGATAGATTCTCAGAATGGGGAAATGGATGCTCAGAATGGGAAGACGGATGCTCGGAATAGGGAAACCGATGTTGGGAATGAGTAGATAGATGCTTAGAACAAGGAGAGGAATGCTCAGAATGATTGAATGAAAGTGAAATTGGCTGTTCAGGGTGCAAAATCTCCCAACTTGGAGCAAGGTTTCCCAACTTGGGGCAAGGTCACCCAACTTGGGGCAGGGTCACCCAACTTAAGGTTAGGGTCACCCCTGTTGAAGGAAAGGTCGCCTGTTCAGTGAAAGATAGGTGATTCTAATAGAAAATGACTAGGAAATGACTGAGATAGAAGGCAAGGTCACCCCTATTGAGGGAAAGGTTGTCTATTCAGTGAAAGGTGATTCTAACAGAAATAGACTAGGAAATGACTAAGACAGAAGGTAAGGTTGCCCCTATTGATGGCAAGGTAACCTTTTTCAATAGACCTAGACTTAACTTAGATAAAAATGGATATGGAAAAGGACCTAAAACACAACAATAAACAAGAAAAAAGCAAAGGCTGACTTGACTAGGCAGAAATTCATTGGTTTCGTACAAAAAAGATAGTTCAAACAACACAATCCTAAGATTAGAAAAAAGGGTATGGCCAACATGGTCCTCTAACTAGGCTGAAGAAGGAAAACTAGGGAGTCCTTGATATACACACGGTACATGAGACACAACTGTGAACACCAGCCCATCTACAAGCATGAGTCAAGAACCCCAGTGAGATACTAGAGGCTCAGGCCAACTTTTCAAGTCTTATCTAGGTATCACCCTAGCTTCGATGCTCTGCTAGACCCAATGTGATTGGATTGGGGTATAACTTTTGCTCTCCCCCCTTTATATACCCTATCGTTACACGTGGTTGGGATCATCCCTTGGTGTGATGAAATCCCCAAGTAGGTCCCACTAAAAAGATAACACCAAACATCTTCAGCTATTCCCTAGGCTCACATGAAGTGCAAGGGGAAAGCTTGAATGATGTAGTGACTCTTGGGCAACACAAAGGACTAAGTAAGCTACAATTTCTCTTCACCTAGGATTTCCAAATGGTGCAAGTGGATTGGATATGCCAATATTTTACTTGAAAAGAAAAGTACACAATATATTGACTCCCCCTACTTAAAACTATGTGCCTAACTAGTATAACGACAAGAAACAAACTAGCTAAGACACTTGGCCCACTCATCCTGCATCAAATATATTAGAATTTTTCATCTTCGGTCTTTGACAAGCATGAAACAAGCTGCACAATTTTTAGTAAAAACATGCACATTCAAAGACAAGATGAGTTAGGGGGTTAGTATTAAGAAAAATAGCAAGAAATGGACTCTAAAATTGAAGCTATGCCACTATTTTACCTCACAGATGCCTCTATTTGGGTAGGGTCACCCTTGTTAAAGTTAGGTATTCCCCTCTCTAGGGTAGGGTCAATCCTCCTTGGGGTAGGGTTTCCTATCTAGGAAATTGAAGGAAGATTCTTTCTATTTCATAGATGGGTGATTTTGTAATGCAGAATCACCCCTATTGAGGGTAGAGTTACCTAGCTTAGGGTAGGGTCAGCCCTGCTAAGGTCAAGTTCTACCAACTGTGGGTAGTGTCACCTCTGTCAACTGTGGAGTCACCTCTATGTAACCTAAACCTACAAAACATCAAACAAAAACAAACTTGAAAGCAAGAGACCCATTTGTGGGTCCCACTAGGCATGCCAGAAATGTGATGCAATGTTATTTTAACTATCCTAAAAGATGCAAGACAAAAAGAAATGCAAAGGAAGAAACAACACTTGAACACTTCAAGATTGGGCTATGTTGAACTCAAACAAAGAACAATAAAAACCAGATTTATACCTTGTATGAGTTAATCTCCTTGGTTGGCCCTTTGATTATTGATGAATGTGTGCTCCTTGATGGAAAATAGACTAAAAATGGATGCAAAATGATCTAGATTAGATGATGAATGCAATGAACTATTTGGGTATTTAAATAGATGAATGCAAATGCAAGTGATGAGAGCTTGAAGCATGCAACAATGGAGGTTGTGAGAGCTTGAAAGTTGGAGAGCTTGAATTTGAATTGCAAATGTGATGAATGAAAATGTAATTGTTCAAAATGAGAGAAAATATTCCATTTTAAGGGAAAAATATCTAGTGAAATGAATCTTCAATATTTTTCCAACATGAGCAAGATGAAGGGTTGTGGTGAGTTGAGGACTCACAAGCCCTCACATCTCGCCATGTGGAGGATGAGGTGTCACAAGGACAAATGAGTTAGAAAGAGGACATATGAGGTGGAGGTACTTTCAAGTACCTTGGGATTAGGGGAAGATCTCCTTAAAAATGAAGTTATTGTCCCCATATGAATGTGATGGTGACAAGTGAGGAAATTTAGAAAGTCCTCTCTTATCATCATGGGGATGAGAGAATTTATTGGGGGAATAAATGTGAATTTAAAATTCACATGATTGGGAGTTGCCTAGAGGATAAAACAAGGTCCTCATAAACAAGGTCCTTGTCCCATGTGAGTGATGTGACACATGAGACCCACATATGGAAGAGGAGAACCTTGGATGAATAAATATGAATTTTTAATTCACATGGGGAAGAGGTCAAGGCTAAAAAAGGAAAGCACCTATGAAAGGTTGACTTGGAATATATGCCAAAGATGGCATGTGATTAGATTAAGGTTGTGCAAATAGATGATTAAGAAGATTAATGAAGGATTAGATACAAGTGGCCAAATATGGAGGATGTGACATTAATCTTGATTAAGGGTTTGCACATCCTAATTATGGATTAATTAGACTAATCCATATTAGAAGAGGGTTATAGAGGATGTGACAAGGAGAGACAAAAGGAAGAATTGAAAATTGATTTAAATTCAAAAAGGTTAAATGACTAAATTAAATAAATTGATATATTTATTTAATTTAGAGAGGAAAGGATGAAACATAAAGTGTTTAATTATTAAATGAAATACTTTAGGAATCTTATGCAAATGGTGAAATATTAGTTAAATAAATCATTTAATTAATATTGATGGAATAGACAAGTAAATGATATGCATTTGACCATGTGGGAGTGGTCAAATTTGGATGTCTACAACTACCATCTCCCTTCTTTCCATCACCATATTTAGCATAAGAATTTTTATTTTTATCATTTCCACCACCTCCACCACCCGATGTCCACCACCACCTCCACTGGGAATATGTCCCTCATAATTATTCTTTTGTGATTCATTATCAGTCTATACAGAGCTCGAAGCTATTGGATTAAGTATGGATTTCTTAAGGAAATATATATTTCTGGCTATTCCTACATTTGCAACTTCAATTTCAGCTTTCTTTAAATCTTGTTGCAACTTGTCTTTTACTAGTTGTATTCTCAAGATCTCTAGGTTAGGGGTGCAGTTGATGAAGTAGGATAAATCTTAACATTTCAAGTGGAAGCAATACTAGATACAATATTGGTATGTGTATTGGTGTTGGTATTGAAAACATTAAAGGTAGTTTTCTTTGGTTTATCAATGGGCTTCTTCCCATGATCTATAAATTGGGATTTCTTAGTGATAGGAAATGTTTTAGAGGTTTGGTGGTTGCAATGGATGTGGTATAGGTATTGGTAGTAGAGGTTCCCATCTAAATGATTGCCTTAGGTGGATCTAGGGTCATTTTAGCAGTAAAATTAGAAAAAAATTCATAAAGTTATTTCTTTGCATCCTCTCTCATCTTTTCTATTCTTTTCCTTTGAGCATCCATTTCTTGCATTTTAGCCTTAATTCTATCCTCCTTTTCTTTCAACTCCTTTGCTCTTTTTTATTCCAACTCCCTGAGCCTACATTCTTCTTCTTCCTTAAGCCTGAGCTCTTCCTCTTCTAAGTCTTGCATATCTTTATCTATATCTTCCTCATCTTCAAAAATATATCAAAACTCACTTGGCTTAGGGATAAAGAAAGCAAGATTAGATGGTTCTCCCACAAGGGAAAGGTGTAGTTCTACATTATGAGATTCACCTTTGGGATTAAAATCACCTCCATTAAATAAAGATCCAACTCTAGGAGTTGAAGGATCTAGAAAATTCTTATTATCTTCCAAGAATTCCCACCTATCTTCTTTTGAGGCATCAAGTTCATTATCAAAAACTTCCTCAGTGGGAAAACTCCCCTGTTTTACATTAGGCACCTCAACTTCATGCACTTCATGAATATTTGCACTATTTACTTCATTATTAAAAGTAGGAGATGCATCAGTGGCAAGTTCAGTAGACTTACTTGATTCAACATGTTTCTTCACCCAGTTTAGTTTCTTGTCCTTCAAATGCTTGGAATCCATCTTCTATTTAGGATGCTTCTTTATGTAACTTCTAGTCTTTCTCATACTGTCAAATTGTCTTCTGGAATTCTCTTTCTCACCTTCTCTCTTGGAGTTTATTTTCACATTAGCATGAGAGACTTTAGAGTCACCACCTAGGATACTAGGAAATAGAAATATATCACACTTTGGGGTTGTACTTGTAATATCAAAGAAGACTTTGAACATTACTTGGCACAAGGTGGAGGAATGATCTAGACTCTGAAGCCTAAGACTAAACATGATTTATAGGATAAAAATTTGAACCAATTGTTCTCCAACCAGTGAAGAAAATTTAAAATATTTCTCTAACAATACCAAAACTAAAATAAAGACGTTGGACTAGCAATGTCCCTAGTAGAGTTGCCAATTTGTTGGTTATTTTTTAGAGCCAAACTTGATCTCACCATATTCCTATGAATTTTCCACAATCTAATGATAAACATAGGTAACGATTATTCAACAAATAAGTAAATTATTGCTAAACCTCTACTTCTACTCTTTAGGCTCTGTGAAACCTAAGAGGGTGATCCTGATAATGTTTATATCATACTCTCATGTCATTTTATCATGAACATTGAAACTAATAGATGTATTCCCATAAGATGGAAATAGACAAAATTCCTCAAGGATTTGGCTTAACCTTTAACAAATTAGTATCTAAAGCTAGGAATGAATGGTACTTCCTACCATTTTACTAGAAATATAGGCATGTCAAAAATTGTAATTAAGGTTTGTGTTCTTTTTTAGGTATGAGCATGCTCACTAAGATCAAAGATAACCAAATAATTGGATTATTGCATTATCTATGGGCAACAAACTCACACTTGTAATAAACTGTAATACATCAGCAATGGAAATAAGAATTTAAACACTATTGTGCACTACTTTGTAACACATAACTCGATGCATCCAGAAATAGGAACTTCTCAATAATCCTTGGATTTCACTTACAAATCTATGATCTCACTCAATAAATTACTTAGTTCTTTGAATTAAAGTAGAAATGACATCAAGCATTCAATCAGAAAGATTGAAGACAAATTAAAGAACCTTGATCCCTTTATTCATAATTTGAAAGATAAAATACAGAGGAGAGCAACTAATTCTAGAAACTTTCAATTATCCCTCATATTCCATTACTACTATAAAACCATTATAATCATTACAAATCTAAGTATATTCCTAAAACTCGAAATTAATCTATTCCTCTGTGATTAAAAATATAGAACTCTTACATGAACTCAAAATTTGTTGAACCATCAAAATACCTCTGTAATTGGCAGTGAATTGCCATTTATAAAAACATGGAAGTAACAAGCATTAGACCAAATTATAATTAATGTCACATTCACATTTGACATAAATTTCAATTTTAATTTCAACATTCCCCAGGTAGTTATATTTGCATCCTTTGAAAGTGGGTGGAAAATCACACAAGACAAAACTTATTTACATTTGCTAAAGAAGCTAAACCCACCCTCCAAAAGACATATTTCAATCATTGCAACAACTCCAAACTATCTTCTTCACGAACCAAAACTATTAACCACATGCATACCCAATCAACAAAACTTTAAAAACATGAAAATCAATAGAAGGATATAAAGCTGACCCATCTAAGTCAGCACTTATGCCACCAATTTCCATGTTGGAGAGCAAGAACAATATTTTCACAATACTTCAACAAAAGCCTAATATGTACAGTTTCTAGGCTATGCAATGTTTTCTCTCCCATCCATTAATCACCATTGTTGTAGATTTCAAAAGCAATATTATACTCACCACCTCACCATTACAACTCAATCCTCCATCACATCCAAGTATTTTCTCTTCCAAGCCTAAAATTCCTCTTTCATGGGAAAGCTAAATTTCATGACACTATTAGCTTTTTTTCTGTAAGGTGAATAATTGGTAACAACCTAATTGGCTTCCTTATCAAATTCTACAAGGACAATCTTTACATGGGCCAGCATGTCCACATTCCTCTTTAATGTGCCCATATCATACCCCTAACAAATTGAAGAATCTTGACTTGAAATAACATCCTTAGTCTCCTTTTTGCACTCCTATAGGGTTTTTATGTTACCATCATCCCTTAAAATAGATGGGAGGAGACCATGGTTTGTTTCATGAATTTTTTTTACCAATTCCTTTATCTTGGTCTCCAAAGGCTCTATGTTTCCCTTGAACTTATTAATTTCATTTACAATTGAAATGGTGGGCTTAAGCTTCTTAGGGGGATCAACATCCTGCTTGGATCCAATAAACATCATTCTCAACTCTTGCAACCTAGGGATCCATGTCTCCATAAGTGGAATAGTTTTCTCCTTATCATAGAAAAAAGTATTTATAAAAAACTTCATGGAGGAATAACTATCACGAATGATGTTTAATATATTAATAACCATTATATTTAAGTGCTCTAAGACTGTAGTGATAATCTTCATATTATTGACAAAGATTTACCTATTGTGATTGCCACATTTTTCTGTGTAATCACTTAGTTGCTTAAGAAACTCCTCCTTGTTGGAACCTTCCTCTACCTATGGTGCCTTTGATGTTTCTATCTCTACCACTAAAATTGGTACGATTCTCATATTGTATGGCACAATTTCCCATGAGGAACTTGTGGTAGGAGTATAATTAGTAGGTGTTGGTTCATGTGAAAAAATAGGGGAGGTAGCATTAGTCTACTTTTTCTCTCCTAATTGCAATTTTTGCAATTTATCCCTCAATAATGCTATCTCTATTTGGATCTACTTTTTTTGTTGTTCAGTCTTCCCATAATCAACTAGCAAGTCATTATATCTACTTCCTAAACTACTCCTTTGAAGTATTGATTCCACTATGGCTTTTGTAAACTGAGCAACATGCACTGATATTGTTGTTTCCTCAAGAGTTGATTTCTTTGAAACTCTCTTTATTATCAAGCCTCCCCTATAGTTTTGTGTAGGATCTAGAATTGTAGGATTTCTTGTACTTGGAGGTAAGTCCCATATAGATAATGCATCCCACTACTCATTGAAAGAAGATCCTTACAGTGCAATTATAGCTTTCTCCTCTAAATTGTAGAGATGTCTATCACACCTTTTTATTGTATCAAAGGCAATGATAGAAGCTAGATCCCATTCTGGTAGCAACAAAACACCACTATTCCTTACTAGCCCTTTTCCTTCTACTATAGTCATTCCATGAAATTTAGCTTTTATTTCCCTTAGGACCTATGCTTGAATAGTTGACTCAGGTAACTCTAGATGAATACTTATTTTCTTAGCCACATTAGTAACATATTCATTCTTCTTAGCCCTATAGGAAAAATCCATGAAATCTTGGGATTTTACAAATGATTCATCATCCATGAACCTTGTCCATACTTCCACCTTGACAACATCAATACTATTTATCCTAGTGAGGTCATCCTTGCTCATCCTCATACCCAATTGTTGCAACACAATCACTATTGGTGTAGGAGGAATTCCTTGTTGCATTTCCCTACTCAGATAACCAAATTTCCTCATTAGGTTCATAATCCACCAAACCTGTCAGTTTGAAATTTTTCTTCTTTAATTATGGCTCTTTTGGTGGTGAGGCATCTTGTTATGGGGCATCAATATCCATAGTTTTAGGCCCAATTAACCTCAAAGGAGATGGTGGTGGCATTTGTGGCTTTGGAGAAGGAGGCATTTTCTCCTCTGATTGATAGGGACTAGCAGCTCCATCATCCTTCTTTGCTTTGTTCTTCCTCATGAAGAACTTTATTTTTAACTCCTTAGGAGGATGATCTATAGGCCTTTCCTCCATAACAGGGATTTCTCCTCCACTCTATTCCTCTTCCATGGGACCTTCCCCCTTGTCTTGAATCATTCCTTCACCTCCAAGTTGACCAAGCATCGTTTAAAAGTTCTAGAACACATGTTCCATTCTTTGCATTATAGGGATTTTTGCAAGAGAAGCAAATTTAGGATCATTTTCCCTTTCCTTTCCTTGCATTTTGTTAAAATAAATCCATTTTTATTTTCTATCATCTTTCTCCAAAACATCAAATATTTTCCTTATTACATCCTCAACATACTAGAAAATATGCTCAAATTTGGAACTCCTATTCCTTAACTTTAACTAGGCTATGAAACCCTCAGGATCATAATACTCTCTTTCCACTGCTCCTTTCATGTGAAATTTTTTGAGTATATTATTTATATTATTCCAACATCCTTTATCATTACAAAATCACAAAATCATATGTATAAAGGTAAAAATATTCCTTTTACCTAATCCTTCAAGTTTTTATTCTCCACACTTCCCAACTAATACATCACATCAAGAAACTCAATTCTTTATGGCACACATCTAGGTAATAAGTGAGGTGCAATAGTTGCATCATACTGTCTCAAAACCATATATGTAGAATAAGGCATAACATCTCCCTAATTATGATCAACCCCCAATTTAGGCCTCTTACCTTTAGGTATCAAGGAATCATGTAGGGCCTTGGGAACTCTTGGCACATTCATAGCCAGAGCCCTTCTCAATTTGGAGGAAAACAGGTTCTCAAATATCACAAATTCAAATTTTATGTCATCTTTATCAAGAATAGTGGTCAAACATTGGACTGTCAATTCCAAATTATCCTCTACCCTATGCAATGTCATATTCCTCCCAAAGTAGGGTGCACCTTTGAATAGAAACATGTGCATGAGTAGTGAATACCAATTAAATCTTACCCCCATCTCACCCTTCAACTTTAATAAACCCTCATGAATTCTCTCAACAAGAAACCTCGGATAATCATATGTTGTGCAATAATGGGTGTTCTAAATGTGGGCTTCCATATACATCCATTGCATGGGAATTCTAGTAACTGGGTCAGAGCCAATTATCTAACAAATGGAGTAGAAATTTATTTGGAAGTAATGAAAAAAATAATTAATAGGATAGGGATCCTTATCAAAAGGTCCAATTATAACCTTACCACAATTAAACTTTGCTAGGTACTTTTGCAATATATGGACCTTAAAATAATGTGTATTCTTATCATATTCCTCCCTGAGAGCCTTTTCATTTATCTGAACTAGGTCCTCACTCCATTCAGTGCGCTTGAAAAAATAAGCCATCTCTTCCTTAGTGACTTTAACCATGTCAATTCCATCAAAGGACCTCACAGTCATGGAGACTAGGTCATAATTGACATCTATTACTCTTAACAAATCAATCTCCAGGTATAAATTTGGAACAATCAATTTTCCCAAGTCGACATTCCAAGGGTTACCAACTGGAACACCACAATTCCTATTTCCAAACTAGCCACAAAACAATTCCCACCTAGTGTAGGGCTATTTTTCATCCCTAATGGTACAATACTTGTCCACTAGGATATCAACTACTTGTATATCCCAGAAAAGCAATTGACTCTTAGGTTTTTCATTAGTCGAGGGTGGCAGCTGGTCAACTAGGTCCTTACTCAAAATTATTTTGGAGGTAGAGGCCTCCTCCTTAGATGAAGACACTTTTGTTTTAGGAGCCATGACTCATAGGTTTTTGTAAACTGGGTTCTGGTTTCACAAAAAAAAAACCTATAGCTCAAACAAGGGTTTGACACAAATTATGGCAATGCATGACCAACTAAATGTTCTTCAAATAATGTCTAACCTTAAAATAAATGTAAATCCAGGAAAACTCTAGTGAGATAATGATAGAGAAAACATAACTGAGCAAGTTCTTAATAAATTCAAAGGCAGGATAGTATACCAACATACTAGCTTGGTGTGAGCTTAGAACCCTAACTTCAATGTTGAATAGGCTTGAAAATGTAGCATGAGATTCCTCAAATATTTGGAATGCTTGTATCAATTCTCAATTGTACTTTTAAACTAGTTTTAGAAACCCTATGATCTCTTAACTTGGTAGCTCGATGTCCTATCTACTATAATGGCTCGCTCACACAAACCAGAATGACTCACTTGCTCATGATCTCAACTTTGAATACTATCTATTGATCTTGTAGCAAAATGAAACAACCAACTATTCAGATTGCATCAACCTAGCTTGAAAAAGATGACTATGAGTAGTCACTTCTTTTATCTAATCCAAACAAGCCATGTGGAGCCACTTGCTAGTGTTTTGCGGGCTCCACCATTTCCTTGTCATTGAAGCAAAAGGAGATGCATTTGCTTAGCCACTCCCCCATGAATCTTAACCCATGTGCAAATTTTATGAATGAGAAAATGGGGAAGGGTTGAGATTAAATCTTATATCTTTAACACACATGTATCCTAACATGATCTCACATGCTTGTGCACATAATCCTTTGGCCCAATCGATGGCCATGATTAAAAGATCCATCTATTTTTATAGCACATGCCTCTGAAATTCCCTTTAGTAATCGACACTTTAACATATTCAACCTGTGGCAAAATATTTCATTAATTTTCTTCCATCTCATAATGTTTCCTTCATATCTAATGTGGTGCCATGTGGAATTCTCCCACTTCCCCATTGATAGACAAGAGGTAAAGGTGGTCCCCTATGGGATGGCGAGGAGTGATCAGTACTGACCCACATCACCCCTCCTCAACTATCAATCTCATCCAAATGGAGAGCTTTCCTTCTTCAAAGCCTATTGGGTCCCATGGATAGATGTCATCCTCTCGAGGCACTGTGACAATATTTAAAAGAAAAAATAATTTGAATGGGGAAGTGAGGAATGATCTAGATGTGGCCATGTCTTTTCATCACCACCGTTGATGTGCTCCCTTTCACTGCATGTTGACTTTTCAATGATGTTGGGCCCTCATGTGTATAATATACATGGAACTCACTCTCCAACTCATAATAATATTTTAATTCAAAAAAAAATTGAATAGGGACATGGGAGCAACCAAGATGTGCTCTTAGTGATCAAATGGTCCTCATAAAACCATAAAATTTACACATGTCAAATGTGTTAGTTCTTAAGAAGGGGCCACAACTAGGTAGATGATAGATGGGGACATAGGGATTGAAGCTAAAACCTAGGAATTTACAAATATTTTTATTAGTTTTCACCCACATAGTATAAAGGAAACATTTTATTAAGACGATAGGTAATGACAAGATTACTAGGAATCAAGGGTCGATAAATAAACGATTGAAAAGGCACAAGTCACAACTTAAAATACTAGAAAATGGTAATAGGAGGTCAAAGAATAATTAGAACCATGGAAAATTATGTATACTTAAGATCATTTTAAAAGGTTTAAGCAACATAAACCCTAAGGCATGATAACACAAGACAACCTTGAGCCCAAAGACATGAAACTACCCAAACTTTGCAAAAAATTTATGGGGGAACACAAAGCATTTTATAAGGGTTCCACCATGGCCCAAAATAAAAATTAATTCAAATTTTTGGTGGGATTTTATCCTTCTAGAAATGATGTTGGCTTGTAGTGTTGTAATTTTGAGAATTTTTGCATAATTAAGTATAAATACAAGTTTATTTCACTCATTTTCACCCCAAGCATTCAAGTATTCATCCTTATAGAAATTTTGAGCTCACAAGTGAATTCAAGTGTCTACAAGAGCATTCAAGGGTATATTATCAAGCATTTTAGAGCAAAATTCAAGCATCAAGCATCATTTCAAAGATTTCATGCATCATGTTTGTTTTGGAGCTAACAATTGTGATGTAGGGTTTTACAATTCAAGAAAGAATTTCATTCAATATCTATAACCTTTAAGCAAGAGTCAAGATCAACATCCATTGGATCCATCTCTCACATGTTTGCAACAGTTCATTGATAGGGTTTAGTGAGTTGCAACATCATAATTTTTCATTCATCATTCATCATTCTTCATTCCTATTTCATTGTTACCAAAACAAGGCTTAACCAAGGAAAACCCCTATCCAAGAAGATTTTTTTTCCCTCTCCTTTGTGTGTGATTTGCAAGTCTAGGTTGTATATTTTCTAAGGAGTGATATTGGAGAAATTTTTTCAAATCATTCAAAGTTTTCAAAGTTGTCCTCAAGCCTTGGAGAACATTGGAGAACACTTATAGGTTGCAAATCAAGGTTTCATATATGAAAATCAACCAAGAAGGATAGAAAATCAACCAAGAAGGATAGAGTAGAAAAAGAACAACAAGATCATACTTTTAAGCTACAAAAATCCCTAACTAGACTCATTCATCATCTTGTGCGAATGAGTCCCAATTTAGGCCAATTTTGAGATTTTTGTAGTTTCAGATCCCCTTTTTCCAAAAGCATGTTTCTATGCAGAAACCTTGATTCAGGACTGATTCGCCCAGATTGGTGAATGAGTCCCAGTAGGCCTAAATTTTAGGTTTTCCAATGTTTTAGACCTCCATCTAGCCATTTCCAGATTTCTAGGTGCACACATTCCTTTCTATAGTTTTTTATGTTGTTTCATTTGCATTTCTAGGTCATTTTATAAGTCATTGCATAGAATTAGGGTTTAGTATTGCATCTTACATTTCAATTGTCTTTCCAATATCTTACTTGGTGGTGAACCCCTTGTTAGTTTCCATTCAACCCTAAGGACAACCCTATTACATTATTTCTTTCTCCTTCACATTCAGATCTCTATGGTTATCCTTGAATGTAGTAGGTGGAAAGTGGGTGTGCTCTATGTCCTAAGTTGAATATGATAGTATTCAAACCCCATTTTTCATATACAATTTTTTTGGTGAACTTGCATTTAGAACATATATTTCTGATTTGGAGTGCATCATCATCCTAGATTTGGCTTGTGTTAACATTGCATTATAATTTTCATTATTTAATTGGCATCTAGGGTTTCTAAATTAGTGAAGGTGCATATAGGTTGAATTCTTGCATCTCAAATCATTTAAAATCATATAAAATTTGCATTTTCATTTAATCTTTAGGTCATACAAACTAAAAAGCATAGAAAACACTTAAATTTTACTGAAAATTGCACAAAAAACCCTCACTAGGACTTATTCACCTGTTTGGGTGAATTAGTCCTAGTGCACATCTAAAACTTCCTTTTATAGCATTAAAAACATAGTTTTTTCACTTTTGTTTGCTGCCATTGGTTATCTGTTTCAGCTAGTTGAATTTTTGTTTCATGCATTTCACTAAATCTAGCATAAATTGTCTCATTTCATGCATTGCCTAATTCCAAATTTGCATTTACAAGATTTCATTTTCAAATCATTGCATAGTGTAATCAGAAAATTACCTTTTTTGAAATCTAAAAATTGCATTTCATTCTAGTTATTTACATTGCATTTTAAGTTTGCATAGATTATTGTTCAAAAATGTTAGTTTTTGTCTTTTCCAAGTTTGCAAAGAAAAATTTAGTAAATAAGCATGTTAGTCATTCATTCAATATATTCCCTAGTTATGAGAGTCTCTTAGTGTAAGAGAGTGAAAAAATTTATGCTTTCCTTAAAACTACATCCCCTCTTATCTCTTCTATTTGTGGGAATGATGTGATAGAAAAAGAAGAAAATATAGACAATCTTGATGATCATAGTTGTTATTTTCCTAATACCTCTTCTACATGTGACAAAGGTATTTTGGTGTTAGAATATTCACTCATTGAGAATCATGAAATTGTTGAAAGCTCCTCTTCTATTAACTCTCCTGCATTAGAATATATTATATCACAAGAGAATGACATCATAGACACATTTCTAAACATCACCTTACCTAGCCTCCATTCTCCATTTCCTTGTGCAAATTATTTAGTGGAAGAGGATGAGATTGTAGATGATGAGGATATGTTAGTGTTATATGATCAAATCTTTAAGGTCTATAAAAACCTTCTTTATGATCCTTCTCCCACTTTGGAAGACATTATGGGACAAAGATGTGAAATTATGGACAATAATGATAGTCACAATATCTCTCCTAGTTGTGAAGAAGATACTTTGATGCTAGAAAATCCAATATATGAAGATCATGAGCATCTTATGTGTCTCTCTTCCCCTAGGAAAAACAATATGGAACAAGACAATTACAACATGGATAAACTTATAAAATTCAACCATTGATCATCCCCTACTTGCCATGAAGTCATTCTAGAAGAACCAATCCTTGAATGTCAAGAACATTTGGTTTTTAGTTCTCCTAAAAACTCCCCTCCTAGGGAGAATATCATGGTACAAGAAAATGACAACAATAGTAATGGGGTTTCCTTGGATTATGGTGAAAAGATGATACTAAATTTCCCTTTATGAGAAGTACATCAAACCAAGACCACTGAGGTTATGAATGCACAAGTTTCCATTATATCCCCCTTGACTATTGGACCTCCAACATACCTCGTGGTACATCCTAAGAATCCTCTAATTATTTACCCACCATCACACAAACAACAAACTCAAAACAAACCTAAACTTATTCTTTACCCACCTAAGAACAATGTTTCGTAGTAGCTGATTCATAATACCAAATTCTCATACATATAACACTAGAAACAATCCAAAAACAAGATAAACACCTCCAACATCCCTCCCATTGCCTAACCCCATCTTACTAGGTCCTCCTCATTTTTCTTCACAAAGTGGAAAGGAGTATAATATTGTTGAGCAACCAAAGAATACTCCTACTAAGATATCATTACAAGACCTTATTCAAGCATCCCCTCATTATCATAACATGATTCAAAATATTTTATAAGTTCCTATCCTTTCTAATTTGTAATCAAATGACATAGCAGCCATGATTCAAGGAATAAATGTTGACATTGTTTTCCACCAAAGTGAGCTCCCTCCTTTGGAAGTGCAAAAACAACATGATGCTTTCATGGTAATAGTTCAATACAAGGGAAGAGGCATAAAGTTAATCCTTATCAATAATGGCTCAACCCTTAATTTTTGTAGTGTGACCCTTTTGGATAGGCTTGGTGTGGATAGATACAAAATTCAACCTCCTCTTTATCCATTAGTGGATTTGATAATTTAGGAAAGCAACCGCTTGGTGTGATCTCTTTACCTATCATAGCTGAAGAGGCAACATTAGAAACATTGATCCATGTTATGCCTAATGATATTTCATATAACCTCCTTTTAGGGAGACCATGGATTCACAAAATGAATGGTGTGCCTTCTACTTTGCATCGTATCATGAAATATTTATACAAAAATAAAGTGCACACACTTGAAGTTGATCCTGAACCAAACAATTGTTTAAACATTGACAAAAAAAAGGTAGAATCCTTTGAAAACATTAACACCAACTACACAAGTAGAACTCGTACAACAAAAAGAAAAAGAAAAACACATTGAATAAGTCACTAAGCTATTAGAAGATGAATGGGGTTCCTTATATTTCATGTCAACATTCATAGGAGAATATAAGATCATAAAAAAATATTTTGAAAAGGGAAAATAAAAAGCGATAATGTCAACACAAAATTTGGAAGACCCTTCCAAAGCATCCACGTCAACTACTTTAGAAGAAAAGACAACATACATAATGAACTTTGATAAAACTAATTATCAACAACCTCTAAATCCTAAAGAAATGAAAAATATTTATCAAAGAGTTTATGAACTTATGAAACAACTTGTTAGAGTGGGGTATGTGCAGGATCATCATGGGAAAAAAAGCCCTTATGTGGCAAAAAATTAGAAAAATTAGAGTTAGGCAACTTGACATAAAATTTGAATAAGTCATCTATATTATTTCAAAAATATGTAAGAATAGAATCTGTAGAAAATTGAATCTAGTTTCTAAACTACTAGGTTTATTTAAAAAAAAAAAAAATCTATTTGATGAAAATTTGAAATTTCAATGTAGTAGTACTTAAATTTCAAGGAAAAAATAAGAAGTAGGTGTCTCTCTAACCACCCAAACCATAATAAAATGAGAATATTTTTTTACAATATTTTAGATTTAAGTAGAGGACTCATGTCCTAATGTGTTGCATATTTTTTTATAATTTTTTTCCAAGAAAATAATTAATTATGAATTATTTAGTACAACTTTTAAAAAATATTAAAAATTGTATGTCTAACCACCTTAACTTGTTCAAAACTTCATGAAATTCAACTATTTTTTTATATCCTATAGTATGCGAAGCATAGAATGTGACACATGTTTCAAATTCAAAAAAATTGATACTATTTGAAAGCTATAGATGTTTTTCAATCAGCCTATCAATCAAGACTTTTGTTGTAATTCAAATAGAAAATGAATAATAAATATTTATTAAATTCAAAGTAAATCATAATTTATATTGGTGGAAAGTTGAGAATCTCCTCTAGAAACCCTTTTTGTTTCATCAATTTTGGGTAAAAAAAAAGTCGTTAGCCACATACCATACACATACCCATCATATCGCTACTTTTTGGTCCATCATGATCCTACACCTACCTAGTGGAAAAGTATGTGGTGCTAAAGAATAAGGTATTTGTGTCCCTATAGAGCATCACATGCAAGAAATAACTAATGGTCTTGGTTATTTTCTTTTGATAGAAATAAACAAGCTTTCACTTAATACAAAACATCCTTCTAAGCCAACTTTAATAGTAGTGCATCTTGAGCTACTAGAGACTAGTGGTCTTGATCCTTATTCTTTGAATGAAATGAAATAAACAACAAAATCTCCACTTAATGTCAATGGCATCACACAAAACACTAATAATTTGAATTCATTACATTTTACACCATCCTATAAAGGAGAGGAAACAAATCTCACAATCTAAAGAGCCTTGTGTAGGTATGACACATTGTACTAAGCAAGAGATATATTTATAGCAAAATAAAGGAATATCTTCTACTTTGGATCAAGAGAGTATATTGTTGAGACTCCTCCAAGATCATTTGATATCTCTCCCTTTACGAACATGAAAGAAATTTTACTACAAAAATTCATTTTGTACATATAATAGAGTTCATGGTCATTCTACTAATGAATTTAAGACTTTGAGTAACAAAATTCAACATATTAAGGAGTGTGGTGCTCTTGCTTACATTGAGGCACCTAATTCCTCTAATTGATACTGATTTTTACACTAGTATGTTTCTCATCAATTATTTCAGCTCACCCTTGTGCTGCACTAAGTGGGGGCAAGGGGTTAGATATCCTTGTCCTCGTATGTCACTCATCATTGTCTCTTTTGGCTAGTTGACTACAATTTCATGTACATATAAGAGCAATCTTGGGATGTGGATGACATGCCTTAAGTTAGTTCACATGTGACATACTTATCCATAATGTAGTTTGATTCAAAAACAAATGAATGCATAGGGATTTTTGAATAACCTCTCATGTCTTCTACTTTAATGCAATTTCTCACAACAGTGGTTTTAGCAACTACCTTAAAGTTGGGGTACACATCGACACTCATGTTTCATTGTGTGATTTTCTTTATTCTAGCAATGCATCCTTTTCTTGGTGATGTCATTGGTTTTTATTTCCTCTAAGAGTGTCATATTTCTTTGACTTATCCTCTCTTGGAGACATTAGGAACATTTTTCCCTATGAAGATACTTTACACGAATTAAGCAAAATCCCTTTGAACATTCCTTACACTATTTGGAATTTACAATGTTTGTTATAGGGCCACCTTCCATAACACACCTTGCATGCTTGGGGTGCCGTCTTTTTGTTTTTTCATGAGTTACAAGCATACAAAGTTTTGCTTGCCTAATGAAGTTCAAATTTCATTATTTGTTCATGAGTTCTAAGCATACAAAGCTTTGCTTGTCTCATGAAGCTTGAAGTTTATTTTTGGCATGGTTCCTTATTAAATTTATTATGAGGTATAACTTTGGTATGGTTTGAAAGAAAGCCACACGAGGGCATGAATTTCCCTTAGCCACTCATGTGTCTATGTGAGAGCATACTAGCCATGAGTGTATGTGTCTCACCTGTTGGACTTCTCACCCAACAAACAACCTAAAGTTTCATTTCCTTAGAGAGTATGCATTTTTTAGAAAAATAGCCTAGATCTGATCCACATCATGATGGACAAATGGTTGCAGCTTGATCCACCCCCTTTTCCATTTTTTTTAATTCTCTTTATGTCTTTGATAGTGCATTCTTGTGCTTTGATGATTCTCTTTATATCATTATCATGTGTGTTACTTTATGCTTATGTTGGTTTTCCATGGGATCTTGATCCTGGGGGATTGATCACCCCTCTTGATCATTGTGATCCCATCTTACCAGTATTGGTGCATCTAGATCCCTCTTGGTGCATTTTTTTCAACTTTAGTGTTAGTTTGAAGCAAGTTCATCCTCTCACTAAAATGGGGACTAAATGTGGTAACAGAAAATGTATCCCTTCTTCTTTTCCCTTGCTTGTTTGGGCCCTCCTTGTGAACTAGGCTTAATGATGCCTTGATTTAGTGTTGTAATGTGCTTGAAACATTCACATTAGGTCTTGGGACCTTGTGAATTGATGAACATGAATGGTACCTTTCTAAAGTGTTGTGAAGTGTTGTAACTCACTTTCACACTTTTCTAAGGTTTTATTAACTAAACCTAATAAACCTCTTTTTGACCTTAATCATGCCTTATCTAAAGTGTTGTAAAGTTTTGTAACACAATTTCACACTTTTCTAGGATTTTCATTAATAATTGGGCTTTCTTATGCTTTAATTAGCCCTATTTTGAAACCACAAGCCTCATTTAATGCATCTTTTTGAGGATAATCCTAACACAAATCATTACCCAATCATAATTTAGGTGTTTTAGGCTTGAATGGCCAAGATTTAGTGATTTAGGACTCATTCACCACCTTGGGTGAATGAGTCCCACCTAGATTTTTTGGTCCCAAGATTGGTTTCACACATTTCTAAGCATTTTTTAAAATGGTCCCAAAAATTATGCCTAGTGGGACTCATTCATCACCTTGGACAAATGAGTCCCATGTGGCCCAAAATAAAAATTAATTTAAATTTTTAGTGGGATTTTATCCTCCTAGAATTGATGTTTGTTTGTAGTGTTGTGATTTCAAGAATTTTTGCATAATTAAGTATAAATACAGTTTCTTTCACTCATTTTCACCCCAAGCATTCAAGTATTCATCTGTATAGAAAGTTTGAGTTCACAAGTGCACTAAAGTTTCTACAAGAGCATTCAAGGGAATATTATCAAGAATTTTAGAGCAACATTCAAGCATCAAGCATCATGTCAAAGATTTCATGCATCATGTTTTTTTTGGAGCTAACAATTGTGATATAGGGTTTTATGATTCAAGCAATAATTTCATTGAAGATCTATCACCTTCAAGAAAGATTCAAGAGATACATCCATTGGAGTCATCTCTCACATGTTTGCAACACTTCATTGATAAGGTTTGGTGAGTTTCAACATCATATTTTGTTCATTCATCATTCCCCATTCCTATTTCATTATATTTCAAGGTTTGATTACCAAAATGGGGCTTGACCAAGGAAAACCCCTATCCACTAACCAAACAAGATATTTTCCCCTCTCCTTTGTGTGTGATTTGTAGGTCTAGGCTATAGATTTTCTAAGGAGTAATGTTGGAGAAAAAATTTCAAATCATTCAAAGTTGTTAAAGTTGTCATCAAGCCTTGAAGAACATTGGAGAACATCTACAGTTTGCAAATTAGGGTTTCAAATCTAGAAATCAATCAAGAAGGAAAATAGAAAAAAGAGAAGAGAAGGATCATAATTTGAAGCTCCAAAAACCCCTAACTAGACTCATTCACCACCTTGGATGAATGAGTCCCATTTTAGGTCAATTTTGAGATTTTTACAATTTTGGATGCCCTTTTCCTAGAAACCTATTCCTATGCAAAAGCTTTGATCTGCTATTGATTCACCTAGATTGGTGAATGAGTCCTATTAGGCCTAAATTTTAGGTTTTCTAGTGTTTCATACCTCCATCTATCCATTTCCATATTTCCAAGTGCACACATTCCTTTATGTAGTTTTCTATATTGTTTCATTTGCATTTCTAGGTCATTTTGTAGGTCATTGCATAGAATTTGGTTTTAGTGTTGTATCTTACATTTTATTTGTCTTTCCAAGTTCTTACTTGATGGTGAACCACTTATTAATTTCCATTCATCCCCAAGGACATCGATCTATTGTAATATCTCTTTCTCCCTTGCATTGAGAACTCTAGGGTTACCCTTGAATGTAATAGGTGGAAAGTGGGTGTGTTCCATGTCCTATGTCATATGATAGCATTCAAAAACCATTTTTCATATACAACAATAATATATAATAGATATATGTTTTAGTGTAGGAAAATATATCCCTTTAAATTTTCACACTTGTTTGGGCCCTCCCTACAAAAATGTTGGCTTCTTTATGCCTTATTTTGTCCTATTTTTCATCCACAAGCCTAATTAAATGCATTTTTCTAAGCATAATACTGACATTTAATAAATGAAAAATCATTATTTAATGTTTAATGTTGTGTGCTCCAAATCTAGTGATCTAGGACTCATATGCCACCTTGGTCGTATGGGTCCCACCTAGGTCTCGAGGCTTGATTTCAAATATTGCATTTAACTTAACATTTCTTGAAGTTTGTGTCCCAAGTTTAAGCTACTAGGACTCATATGCCTCAACTGGAATGAGTCTCGCTTTAGATTGGACCTATTTTAATTTAAATTATTTGTGAGATTTTATTATCCTAGATCTAATGTCAGCTTGTAGTGTTGTAATTTCAGGAAATTTGGAATAAAAAAAGTATAAATACTAGCTTATTTCACATAATTTATCTTAGCAATTTTCATGAGAAAGTTTGATCTATCAATTCAAGTATTCAAGAGCATTCAAGAGCTGATTATTAAGAATTTTGAAGCTACATTCAAGATTCAAGCATCATGTCAAAGTTTTCATGCATCATGTGTGATTTTGAGCTAACATTTGTGATGTAGGTTTTATGATTCAAGCAAGAATTCAAGATAAAGTTTCAAGCACTCAATCAAAAGTAAAGATCCACATCCATTGGAGCCCTTTCACATAAGTTTACGACCTTCATTTCAAGGGTTTGGTGAGTTGCAACATTATATTTGTTCATTCATCATTCCTTCAAGTTATTTTGTTTCATTTCAAGGTTTAATTACCAAAGAAAACCCATCTTCCCTAATATAACAACATTTTTCCCTCTTCATGTGTTATTGCAGATTTAGGTGAATTGGAGCTTGAAGATCCTTTGAAGATAAAGTTGTCAAAGTTGTCAAAAATTTGTCATCTTCACGAAAACTCACCTACAAGCTAGAATTTAGACTTTCAAACTTGGAGATCAGACAAGACAAAAGCTATAGAAGATCACTAGAGGCTACAAAATTTCCAGTCAAAACCCTAATACTGGGCCTAAATCGCCCCTCTGGGCATATGAGTCCTAATATACATCTATTTACTAGCTTTCTTAGATCCTGATTTACCAGTAGAAGATTCTAGATTTTTCCTAGATTTTTGTAGTAGGACTAAATCACCCAACCTAGCATATGAGTCCCAATTCACTTTAAAAATAAAAATTTTAGAGTTTCAGATCTTGATTGGAATCCATCAATTTACCAAGTTCCTTTTTATTTGATATCTATTTGTTCATTTTATTTAATGGTTTCAAGTTTCTAGGGTTTAGTGCATTAGACTTTGCATTTCTTCTTTAAAGCTTCATTTTAATGGTGAACCCTCATTTAATCACACCTAAGGAAACCCCCTTGTGTCCCATTCCTAAATAAATTCACTTGCTTGAGAGTCTCTAAGGTTTCCTAATGAACTAAGAGTGAAATAGGTCCCAAAGTTGTTCATCTCCTAAAAGGTGGACACCCTATTTGCCTTCAATTCATTTAGCAAAATCCAAACTTTCGACCCTTGAATTTCTAATTTGGAGAACATTGTAGTACTATATTTATATTAGAATAACTTTTCATTATATTTTCATTAGTTGAATTGCATTTAGGGCTTCTAAATCTTACATTAGTCAAAAGTGCATAGAGGTTGCATTTTTTGCATCTCGCATCGTTCAAATTCATTGGAAATTTGTCCTTGCAAATAGTCATTTGTGCATACAATCTAGAAACCTTAACATCAACTCATAATTTGGTAAATTTGGTTTAAAAACCCTAATTTTGGACCCATTTTCCCATCAAGGTGATTTAGTCCATGTATAGGTTGGTTTTCTAGATTTCTGGGAAATTTGTGTTGTTTATTTTTTGGTATTTCAACCTTTTAGAAACCCTAATTGGGACTTATTCACCCATCTAGGTGATTTAGTATTGAAACAAGTCTGCATCTATATTTTATAGCATTAAAAACTTCATTTTTTGCTTTAGTTTATTGTTATCAAGTATGTGTAGGATCATCATGGAAAAAACAAGCCCTTAAGTGGCAATGAAAATTCAAAAAATCAGAGTTAGGCAACTTGACGTAAAAATTTGAATAAGTTATATATATTATTTCAAAAATATGTAAGAATAGAATCTATAGAAAATTTTATGTAGTTTCTAAATTACTAGGTTTATTTAAAAAAATATATCTATTTGGTAAAAATTTGAAATTTCAATGCAGTAGTACTTAAATTCTAGGGAAAAAATAAGAAGTAGGTGTATGTTTGACCACACTAACCACAATAAAATGATAATATTTTTTTATAAGATTTTAGATATAAGTAGAGGACTCATTTCCCGATGTGATGCATATTTTTTTGTAATTTTTCCAAGTAAATAATTAATTATGAATTTTTATTACAAATTTTAAAAATATAAAAACTTATATGTTTGACCACCTTAACTTGCTCAAAACTTCAAGAAATTCAATTTTTTTAATCCCATAGTATGCAAAGCATAGAATGTGACACATGTTTTGGATTCAAAATTTGTGATACCGTTTGAAAGCTATAGATTTTTTTCAATCAGCCTATCAATAAAAACTTTAGTCGTAATTCAAATAGAAAATGAATAATAATTATTTATTAAATTCAAAGTAAATCATAATTTATATTGGTGGAAAGATGAGAATATCCTTTAAAAATCCTTTTTGTTTAATAAATTTTGGGTAAAAAAAATTCATCAGCCACATGGGCCATCATATCACTTACATATCACCACTTTTTGGTCTATCACGATCCTGCACATACCCTATCAGATCTTTCTTTCAATTTGCTGATTTTTTATTTCATTCATTTCATTAAATATAGCTTAATTTTGTTTCATTTCAAGTGCATTTGTAAACATAATAATTGGAATTAAAGCATATCATTATCTCATGTTCATTGCATTTATCTTGCATTCATTGATTGTCATATGAATGAGCTTTACAACTTGGTGTCCTATTGCTAATACTATAGTGAGATGTAGTTAGAGACTTGTGTCATCCTATGATAACACACTCATCAAGGATCTTGGGTTATCTAGCTCTTTCACTCATAGTTTTGATACTAGTTCACTAGGTATGTGTGAATGGTGGATCTAGACCTACACAAACACAAACAAATAACACAATATTAGTCCATTATGCAAGTTAAAACCATCATTCCCTATAAGATTTATTTGAATGTAAAAAACAAGAAACAAAGCAAGTAAGCCAATTAAAAGCAATGTAATCTTTCTCAAAACAAACAAAATATCAATCCCATGGGGGAATTGGTGCTATTTTGATCAAGGAAAATAGCCCTTTCCCAATCCCTTGCAAGCTTGGTAATGATCAATGATGAAGATTTGATGCTCCTTGATGAAATTTCTCCATAACCTAGCTATGAAATGATGAAGAACTATGAAAATGGATGACAATGGATGAACTTGCTCAAAACATGAAGATGATGACTTTTCCTAAATTGTGGATCCAAAATCAATATGAGAGTCTTCTATTTATAGAAGAGAATGATGGAGAAATGAGCCAAAAGGATGAATGTGGGACAAAACATCAACCAATAGCAATATGCCACTTGTCAACATGTGAGTGGAAAGAAGTGGAGCACATTTGGATGAAAGTGCACATTAATGTTATTAGGTGGATATTTGAAAATGGAGAAGTGACATGTTGGAGGGAGATGAAAGAAGAATTAAATTCCACCTGGTTCAAGAAAAAGGACATGTAGGAGGCTTTTAATGCCTTGTTGGAGGGACAAGTCCTTTGGAGGGAAAATTTTGAATTTGAGGAATATTCCAACTTTCATTCCTTTTTGAATGAAAATGGAACATTTAATAAATCAATAAATTGATTTACTTGCACAAGTTGCAAAACCTAGAGGATTGGATGGATTAGCATTAGGATTAATCAGGATTTGATTAACTTTAATGGAATTTAGTTGATTTGACACTTTGCTTTAGATTTTTGGATTAATTTAAATCAAAATGAGAGGAGTAATGATTAATAGATTTAATTAAATAAGGGTTGGATTTATTTAATTAAAAGGGGAGATGATGTTAGATTTAAACCAAATAAAGATTAGTTTATTTAATTTAAAGGAGATGAACTTAGAACTTAATTAAATAAAATGATTTGTTTAATTAAAAGAGAGATATAAGGATTAATTAAACAAAATGATTATTTAATTATTAGGAGATGATGATTTAATTAGATAAAATTGATTTATTTAATTAAAGGATGAAATATGATGAATTTAATTAAATAAGGGCTATTTAATTAAATGGTTAGTAGAGAGATGATTTGGGTGGAATTGGTGTTAGTAAATAAGGATCGAGAGTGTGAGATCAATTAGTACATTTTATGTGTCTACATTTTTTCCCTCTTTGAAGCAATGTACCTACTATGTTGGTTCAAAGAATAAACTTTCTAAGATCAAAATTAAAAAAAATTCAATTTTTCGGATGCCCCATTGTTGCCCTAGTGAAAGAATTATGCTAGTATACTGCCCCCTCCAGAGATCAAGCAAAAAGTTCAATTTGAGGGTCAATCTCATGACAAAGAGGTTTAAGATGGATGTATGGATGGTTATGTAATGAGATCTATATGATAATGGCGATGCAAATGAGATGGATTAAGATGCTTAGAATAACAAATCTATAATATCCTAAGCAACTTAAATGGCAATGCAATGCATGTGAGATTGATGAGATGGATGATTTTTTCTTATGATGATGATATGTATGAGCATGTAGGATGTGTATGCTGACATTTTTTGAATGTAGGATGGATGCATGTCATGATAGAATGTTGGCGTGAAAGAAAATAGAAGAAAGAGAGGGATCAAGCCCTGATTTTGAGAAGATGTAGAAGTCCAACAATTCTATGAATCATAGAGACTTTATTAGAGATGATGATGAATGATGATGATGTGTTGCTTATCCAAGGATTGGGACTTTAAAAGAGCTTACTTACCTTATTTTTGATAACACACATAGGTACAATGCATCAAGGTATAGAAAACCAGGATGATGTTGTACGTAGTGAGATGGACTTTGACTCAACAAACAAATAGGAATATTATTGTTCACACCTGACATACAGAAACTTTGTTAGGGTGCACTTTTGAAGTTTCAAACATCTCAGACCAAAACATAGAAATGTATAACCTATCAATGCAATAGTCAACAAGCTGCCCAAAACACCTTCCATACATACCTAACAAAGCAAGTATGACCAAGGTTATATTGAAAGAATATCCAACAAGCACAATAGACAAAAGATAATGATCAATGCCCCAATCCTTTCTCTCTAAATAATTTTGATTAGACATCATCGAGAGGTCATTGGAATGAGTGCAATAAGATAAATAAAAAACAATAGATCAAGTACACAAACAAGTCAATGTTCTTCATACCTCTAGCCAAAGGGATGTGTTTTCTTAGGATAAGTTTCCAAAGTGATTACCAAAGATAATGCCCATTGTAAGAAGGATGCATCCCAGGACATGTTAGTGGATGGTGGCAATTTTTTTTGTTTAGGATAATCATCCAAAGTGATTTCCAAAGATAATGCCCATTGTAGGAAGGATGCATCTTAGGACATGTTAGTGGATGGTGGTAAGTTGTTTTGTTTAGGATAAGTATCCAAAGTGTTCTCCTAATAGATAATACCCATTGTAGGAAGGATACATCCTAGGACATGTTAGTGGATGGTGGCAAGTCAATATGTTGTTTGAAAGGTTGTTGATACAAGGTCGATTGACTTGTTTGCAAATGATCAAGAGTTTGGTTTTGAATTTAAAAGTTTGTTGTTTTGATTTTTATTTTACGTTTGAAGTTTTCTTTTGCTAATTTGTTGTGGTTGTTTCTATTTGTTTTTCCAAAGGATGAAGGTGATGATTAGTTTATTATGGATGGAAGTTTATTGTGGGTGAAGCAAAATGAGACAGATGGATTTTTTCAAAATATTTGGATTTTTTGGTATTTTGAAATGTTTTGAGGTTTTTTTCAAATTTTTTTTAGATTTTACAAATGTTTTGATTTTCTAATTTTCTAATTTTTTTGGTGTTTTATGAGATTTTATGATTTTTTTGGATTTTGTGTCTCAAGGGTTGATCAAAGATTAGCATTGCCTACATTTAAGATAAAAAATGACGCAGTTCGGATGACACAAACTTGATTATTGATGAGATATGAACAAACAGATTGCTAGTTTATTATGGAAGACTCCTAGAGGACTAACCTAAGTTTCTCGAGGGATGATCAAAGATTAACCTTTCCTATGTTTAGAGCTTAGAGACCTGTAGTTCGACAAGATGACTCTTTTTTACTTTTTTTACTTTTTTGACCTATTTTTGGGTTTTGATATGTTTTGAATTTTTTTGAATTTTTTAGATTTTATGAATGTTTTTGGATTTTTTGGATTTTCTAAATGTTTTTTGGATTTTTTGATTTTGGGAAGAATTCAAAAATATACATGAATCCAATCCGATGAGAACATGCCCCCAGCGTGATGCAATAGACTACTTTGATAAAGGCAGGACAAACTAACCTTGAGAATGGGTTGAGTAGTACTAGGAGGGATCATGACATGAACACAATATCAAGCTATGATGTGGATGCAGATGGGTGACAGAAGGAGATGGAATGTGATGGATGAATGGTGCAAAAAAAAATGTGGAGATCCTAGTGGATGGAAAGTGCTTATTTACACAAGGCACCTATTTGCCATATTTTCACCAAGGTACTTGTCCAAAGCACCACTGAAGTGGTTTTCACTAGATGACGATTTTTCTCTTTATTGTTTTTAATCATTTTTTTGATTTTTTTGATTTTTTTATATTTTTATATTTTTTTGTATTTTTGGATTTATGCCCCGAAAGATTAGGCAAAAAATATTTTTAGATAGGAGCTATTCATGGGATCCTACAGAGGCTCACCTTCTTGTGTTGATAACTAATATGCCCCTAACTTATAGCTTGTTATGATGACAAAGGGTCCCTACCAATTGGGTTCAAACTTGCCCTTGATGTTTGGATTTGGAACATTCTTCTAATTCTCCTTCAACACAAGCTCTTTGACTTGGAAGGTTTGAATCTTGATCTTCTTGTTATAAATCTACTTGAGATGGTTCTGGTAGACTTGCAAATGGTTTAAGGCAACCTTGCGCTACTCATCAAGTAGTTCCAACTCATTCAATTGTGATACCTAGTATTCTTCATCTGTAATAATATTTTGCAATGATATTCTCAAGGATGGGAGCTCAATCTCAGTAGGTAGGATGGCTTATGATCCATAGACTAGGGAGAAAGGGGAGGCACTTGTTGGTGTGTGGATACTTGCTCGATAGGCCCATAGGGCAGGATTCAATTAGAGTTTCCAATCACGACTAGCTTCATTGACCATCTTCTTAAGGATTTTTAGGATGGTTTTATTGGTAGCCTCAGCTTGTTCATTTCCTTGGAGATAGTATGGGGTGGAAAAATGATGTTGGATATTAAACTTGTGGCATAGGTCACGAACATCCTAGTTTTTGAAAGGTGTCTTGTTATTTGAGATAATGGCTTGAGGGACACTATAGCGGAAAATTAGGTAGTTCAAGATGAATTTTGATATCTACTTTCCTATGATATAGGTCATGGGAATATCTTCCACCCACTTCATGAAGTACTTTGTGGCAGTGATAATGAACTTATGTCTACTAGATGAGGTGGGGGTAATTTTACCAATGAGATCAAGCCCCCATTATGAGAAGAGCCAAGATGTAACAATTGGGTGGAGCTCTTGAGTTGGTGCATGGATGAGTTCCCCATGCTACTGAAACTGCAAACACCTTTTGACATAATCGTGAGCTTCCCTTTCCATTATAGGTCAATATTACCCAGTCCTCAGTAGTTTCTTAGCCAAGGTCATACCACTCGAATGTGAACCACAAATTTCATTATGTACCTCAGTTAAAGTGGTCAAAGCTTCCTCATCATTTAGGCATTATAAAAGGGTTCCTTCAATGCTTATACATTATAGGGTATCTTCTAGGATGAAAAAATGGGATGACTTCTTGACAAACGCTCTTTTAAGGTTTGGGGTTATATTAGTGGGGAGGACTCCTATTCTCAAGTAGATGTATATATCATGATACTAGGGATCATTGCTAGGACCAATGATTTCACACACAAATTAAAAATATGGTACCTCAAATGCTGGTATGAGAAGTTGCTTTTCGAGGAATTCTTTCTTTGAGATGTTGTGTGGGATATCCAATAGCTACCTGATTGTAGCCATTGCATCAACCGATCTATTATTTTCTCTTGGTAGTTGTTCAAATGTGATATCAATGAAGAACTCCTTGAGGATTTCCACTAGTTTCTTGTATGGAGTCAACTTTTCATCCTTCATTTGATACTTATTATTGACTTGGTTGATTATGAGTTGTGAATATCCATAGACTTTTAGTGCCATGATCTACTGCTGCACTACAATTCTCAACCCTATGACAAAAGCCTCATATTTTACAATGTTATTTGTGTAAGGGAATGAAAACTTATATGATTTAGGTATGAAATCCCCTTGTGGGGTGATGAAGAAGATACCTACTCCTAACCCATGTTGTGTGTAGGATCCATCAAAGTATAGTTTCCAGTAATCTACCACACTTAGGTTGAAGATTGATTTGTTAGGGAATTTTGATACAAGTGGGTTTTCTGAATATATTGGTGCTTCTTCTAGCTGATCTACAACTAATTTTCCTTTAATAGCCTTGCATTCCGCATACTCAATTTCATGCTCTATCAAGATCATAACCTATTTAGTTGCCCGCCCTGTAAGCATTGCTTTAGAAAGCAGATACTTAAGAGGATCTATTTTTGCAATTAGTTTTATCTGATGTGCTAGCATGTAATGTCTGAACTTTTGTGTGATGAAAATGACTACCAAGAAAGTTTTCTCAATGGATGTGTAATTAAACTTGTGTCCCACCATAGTCCTGTTGATGTAGTAAATAGCTCTCTTTCCCATTTTCATTGTGTTGTGCTAAGAGAGCACCGAGAGTTGTTGTTTCCGATATGTATAGGATCAAGGGTTTTCCTAGAATTGGTGGCATGAGAACCGGTGGTGTGAGTAAGTACTCATTAATATTGTTGAATCCCTAATCACATTTTTCATCCCACTTGTATGCTACCTCCTTGTGTAGTAGATGAGAATATGGGATAGCCTTGTCTGCTAGTTGCGCTATGAATCAATGGATGGACTGGAATCTTCCTTGTAGGCCTCTTAGTTGTTTCAATGTCTTTGGTGCCTCCATCTCGAGGATTGCTTTGACTTTGGTAGTATCTACCTCTATTCCTCTCATGGATACAATATACCCTAGGAGCTTACTTGATTGTACCTCGAAGACACACTTCTTTGGATTTAGTCAAACCTAGTACTTTTCTATCCTATCAAAGATAGATCCCAATGTTGCTATGTGATCTCTATTTCTTTGATTTCATCGACATAATCTTCCACAGTTTTATGAATCATATCATGAAAGATTAGTGCCATGGCCCTTTGATAGGTAGCTCTAGAATTCTTTAACCTGAACAACATCATATTCCAGTAATATGTCCCCCATAGGCAAGTGAAGTTCATTTTGTCTTAGTCATCCTTGGCTATCATGATCTGGCTGTAACTTGAGAATCCATCCATTAATGATAGCATCTCATGTCCTTCCATCATATCCACAATCATGTCAATGTTTTGGAAGAGGGAAATCATCCTTGGGACATGCTTTATTTAGGTCTTTGAAGTCCATGCAGATGTGGATGCCCCTAGTGAGATTTGAAATAGGTACAAGATTGGAGACCCAATCTGTATAATCTATCAGTTGTATGAACCTTGCATCTAGGAGTTTTTGTAATTCCATTTTGACCAATGATGTTATCTAGGGGCTCATCTTCCTTAGCTTTTGTCTCACTAGCTTCACATTAGGATATACAACTAGGTGGTGAACCACAATCTCTGGATCAAGCCCAGGCATGTCGACATAGGTCCATGCAAATTTTTTCTTTCTTTCTTTTAGGAATGAAACTAAGAGCTCATGTTCTTCTGTTAGAAGTGATTCTCCATAGAAGGTGATATGTGGCATTTCCTTTGTTCGTAAGTTTACTGGACTTCACCTCTCTACTAAGATTTTTGAATTATCCTAATGAATTTCACTAAGAGGAAGATTGAATCCTTCATCCTCTAGCCCCTTAAAGAGGTTTTCACCATTAGATGCATCCTTTTTTTTACTATTTTTGGGTCAAGTGCCATAGTGTGGTTTTCACTCAAAGACGTAGAGATTATCCTCATATTTTGACTTTTGTGACTAAAGGATTCAATCATTTCCCTATAATAGGCATGTTTGTCTAGTATGATGTCGAACCTAGCTTTGCGATCTCCATATGGTATTGTATCCTATAATCCCATGAATTTTGAGAGCACCTTGTTATCAATAGTTTTGCACCCTGCTGAATGTAGTATTCAAAAAACTACTGAAACATGGAAACCTTTTTCAGATGTGGGTGATCTTACATGAAAGAGGAATATCCAAAGTGAGTTGGTTCTCTGAATGATGAATTCTATTCTAAAACAACTTTTGAGGAAAGGGATGAAGAATAACTGAACATAAAAACCTATTTCTAAAAGATGATTCACCAAACTTATAAGAATTCAGACCTAGCCACTCATAACAACTTCTCTATTGCAATAATCCTCACAATCTCATTGGCACATATCCCATCAGTGATTCACATGAAGATCTAGAAAAACAAATACAACATGCAACCTAAAACATGTAATTCTAAAACACCACCTATAACAGCAAGACATAAAAGGATTTCAATTTGAAAACACAATTACATTAGATTGCCATTACAAAATTTGAGATAGAAAATAAGGAGAAATTTGTTGCTCTATTAAAACTGGAAGAGTGTCAATCTGTCCAAACTGAGTATCAAAAGGTTTACAAGCTCCCTGAAATGAGTAAGGGCAACAAACTCTAATCTAAACTACTGAGAATGGAGAGTTGAAAGACTAAATCTATCAAAAGAACTCTCAAGGAAAACCCTAATCCGAGCTTAGAAAAAGCTCCAAGAAAAAAGGCTTCAAACAAACTCAAAAAATTGCTTAAAAGTAGAAAAAAGCACAATGCTTTTATGATGAACCTGTCAAGCCTCTAAAAATAGGCTAAATCTACTTTTAAAAGCAAAAAAAACCTTATCTCTCCAAGACAAGTTTGAAATCTGACCAAGAAGAAAATTCAGTCAAAGATCTGCTAAAAATAGCAAGAAAACATAAAGCAACTTATAGAATATTGCTTTTATGCTTCTGCTTTTACAAGATGCAGATTTTTTTACAATTGTCTATTTTTGCAACTCAAAGATTAGAAATCTTTTGCAAAAATAAAACTGCTTATTCCTTCCTTACATCATTCTGATTTTCTCAAAAATCATAAAAATACATTACATAATGTCATATTCCTATCAACTCCATAATTGATTTCTCCAAAATCAATCAAAAAATAAAAAACCCTAAAAATATGGCACTAGGTATAAGGAATTCATAAATCTTCCCTAATGATAAGATACATTAATGGTTTTCCTTAAGTCAATCAAAACAAAATCTAGGGTAAGGCATTCTTAAAACCTTATTTTTTTAAGCCCCAAAATATAAGCCTTAAAGACTTAATATCAGCCTAGACATATTGATTTCGGCCTCCCTCTAATATTAAACTTAGACTTCGAAAACATAAGGCATAAACTTAAAATTTTAACCCCACTTTGAATTTTGACATATGCTCAAAATTGAACATTCTGGATGATGATGTTATTCAAATTAGGCAAGAGGAAATAGGGTCAAACCCTAATTATCATTCATTTCACCCATGACTTGAGAAGGAGGAAACTCTGTCTGAAAGAAATCTACCACCATGATGGTGTCAAATTCGAGCTCATGTGCTTCAGTAACCCTCTTCATGCTTCAGATAACTAAGTCTCCTCTAGTGGGTGAGCCTCCTTTCATGGAAAAATAGCTTTTCTACTTCATTATTTTGAATATCAAAAAGCCCTAAGGGCATGACCTGTTCATTTATGACTTTCTCTTACCTTGATTTCTCCATGCCATCACGAGTTCAAGCTCGACCTCTATTGTCCACTCCATGAAAGCTTTGACTTGTGCTCTAGTTCTTCTTTACTGCGCAAAGGTAAGCTTTATTTAATGGTTTATGTAATGTCTATTTTAGCCTTGAGGCCGTGGTGAACTCACTCTGATGTCTTTATTTTTCATTTTCTATGTGCTTCTCGTGCTCATTGTTGTGTATCGTTCTCACTATAAGAACTCGGCCACTCTTCAAAACTCAAAATCATGCCTTGGGAAACTAAAGAGGAAGCTATGGTTGCAGCTTTAGACTCTATCAGAAATTTAAGCTGGTAATTTCCTTCATTACATTTGCTCTCTAGAGACTTAAGAAAATCTCTTCCTTGCTAATGATCTTCTGGCCATTCTCAGGCCGCGCCAAATATGTAGTGTAGGAAGCATTTTTTTTTTGTAGATTTTGGGCTCAACCCAAAATAGAATTACTATTATGTCTTTTAAAAAAAAAAATTGTTTGTGGGTATCATGGAAAGTTGAATAAAGCTATATTTTTCTTCCATTCAATTATAAATTTCACATGGTTATCTTTGTAGTTGATTTTTCCTGCATTTTGAAACTAACCTTGAAAATGGGTACTCGAAATCCTCAAGGGAAACTCCATTTTTTTTGTATTTGATGCTAAACTAAAAATGGGTCTTTTGAAAAATTAAAGAAAAATGCATTTGCTTCTCTTCTGAAACTTGACCTAGCAGTTCATTGCATTTATTCCTATTATTTCTTTGTGGTTATTATGAAAATCATATGAAAGTTGTATTGCATCTACTTTGAGGCTCTGGAAAGCTCACTTGCTTGACACTTATAACTCCTCTAGCATGGCTATACTCATGCATTGTGAAGGGAATGACCTCTTAAATATACTGTATCTATGCTAACTCACTGTAAACACAACAGTTGTTTCCCTTTGTCCCTCCTTAATTTTAACATAGTAGCTTTCACCTTTGTAACAAAAGATACCTTAAATGTTTTTCTTTACTTTAACCTCATTAGCATACTGTACATCTTGAAAGAGAGCCACTCACTGTATCACTGCTGCTTGATTAAAAAATGCCTTCAAAAATATATAAGAACATGTTGGAATAACAAGAACTTGTGTGTTTGTTCATACTCGTTTGATTCATATACCCAGTTTTCATTTTGGCATTTCTGTACACCCTTTAATAGTTGTATGATACCTAAACTTGATTCAAAATTATTTCCCTCTTTTGATAAAAGCAACTGACCTCTTGTCACAGCACTATCATTGACATGGATCTTGAGAATGATTTGTATTTGTTCATTGAGAAGAAAAGGATCTCCCTCTTTGTATTTTTCCTGTATTTTAATGTCTTTTTGACACTCCTTAACCTTATCATGGCAACTCCTAACTCCTATTCTTGAACTCCATAGGGAAACCAAATTGAAACATCGTAACCTCATGATCACATGCTGCTCACTAGTTCATATGTATAGCTAAACAACTCAGAACTTATTTTGGAAAGAAAAGACTTACTCTTCCCCTATTATCCTGGAATGATCTCTTTGTTACTAAACCCATAATGTTGTATTTACTTTACCAGCTGACTAGAGCTAGAAATTCATTCATCAAATGCATTGTTTGTGTTTGTATTCATGAGCAACATGGTACTCTTCATGCATTTTTATATTTCACCATACAAATTGCTCTTAAAAATAGTCCTCAAGGCATAATGTATGCCTGTTCACTATCTGAAAGAGAAATGATGAATTGAAACTCTCATGACATATGATTACAATCAGCATAGAAAATGAAGTGATTCAGCAATTTCTGATGTAAATGCACTCAATTAAATTCCTTAAGTGAACTAAACTCACTGTTCACCTACAGCCTTCAAAAAGAAAACTGATCATTATGAATGAACAATTGGTTTCGTTACCTGTTGAATTCTTTGTTTTATTCTTTCAGCTATATTTCATTTTATTCAATGTATATAATGAAGTATCTTTTAAAATAAGCCCATTTAATAAATAGGGCAGCATGCTGAGCTCTACCCTTGTGGAAGCCCGTTTACTCCAAATGCTTGGTCTCCAAACAATGTTCAGCTTCATGACTTTACCTATACCTACACAAGGAAACAAATAGTGTTATCATAAAAATAGAACATGTTGATTATGATGTTGATACTTCTCCTTCAACTCACTTCTTCATACTGCACTTGACTGATTGATTTAATGTATAGCTAATAGTATGTTGTACTATTGTAGGTGCATAATATAAGTTATGTCATAGTCAGAGCCATTGACACCCCTCTTTTCCTCTTATAGGTCGACAAAGCTCGAGATGATGAGGTGCACCATTCAACATCAAGCGTCAATAATCAGGCAATGATGACTATATTGTTGCTTATTTGTTTTCCTTTTGCATCTTTAGTAGTGTAATGTGCTGTTAGAAATGCATTGTCACAGTCACAGTTATATCCATAGCTTGTGTGGATCTTTGATTTCAATTCTACTTTTTGATTGAAAAGAAAAATGCATTTTATGAAATGTTGTAATACTATTCTGATTGTGAAATCAAATAAAGCCTTGTAAAAATATGAGTTCTTTTTGAAATGAATAAAAGCATCTAAAATGCTATTTTGCACATGTACTCAATTCTGTCTTTCCTTAAAATTTGCAACATTTGAATGGCACTCTGAAACTTTATAACCTCACTAAAATGCATAACTATTGTTTGATGCATAATGATAATAATGCAAAACAACATTCGAATATGACACTGCAATTCCATTTAAAGTTTAAATAACAATCAGCCAACTCTTCCATTTGAGCTGAGGCAAAAAATATGTAACACAGCTCATCATTTTTTAATCTATCCAAATTTGGTGGTCCTCATTGGTTGTAATCGATGAGTTGGGGATACACTAAGTTTATCTCATGGGTTTGATAATTTGACTCAAAAGATAGGGTACTAATCATGAGAAGGGAGGAATCCTCAAAAATCATGGGTAAGTTAGTTATGGGATCCTCATCACTACCTACATTGATTGTGTCAAAGGTAAAATTATCTATGACTCATCCTATGGATAGTGGTAATTGAAGGGAAGATGCTAATAGCTGAGGGGGAGTTTTGAACTTTCTAACCAAGGCACCTTTTCCTAGTATGGTTACCTTTGGAGGGGTACATCTGAGGCCAAGATTTCTCATACACTTCTCTAGAATGAGAGGTACTAGAAGACCATTTTCATTTTGTCCAAGTTTCTTGTTTTTGTTATAGCCCATACCAAGCCTCATTTGTAATCCTTTGTTGCTCTCATCCATAGGAAGGTTAGACACGGGCCTTTCATCTTGGTACAACAAGGTTAATATTCCTTTTTCATCTACCACTTCTTGACTTAGATCTCCCCAACATCTGAATCTAGAAGGGTTTGCTCTAAAGGTTTGGGATGATGTTTCAGCTGGTTGGGGTTGCCTGTGAGATCTAGGACATTGAGGTAACTCTCCCATTACAAAATCATTTTTCTTCATTTTATAATCCCCATACCCATTGTCTTGGAGAATGACCTTGATTTTAGAGATATTAGGAATGGCAGGTGTCTTTGTCTTAGAAGTGGAGGCCAAGGTAGTTGGGACTACATATGGAATTTTAGGGCCTTCATCATTCTTTGGGACTTTAGGGATTTTATAGTATTTTGATTCCAAGTTCTTGCAATAAGAAAAGGTCTCAGGATCACCATGGACCATGACCTCTTGATTTTGATACAAGAATTTGATGGATTGATTGAAAGTTGATGTGACAGCTTGCATCCCATGGATCCATAGACGTCCTAAGAGAATATTATAAGGTAAATCAAGGTCAAGGACCTGGCATGTGGTTTCCGTGATGTTTGGCTCTACTTGAATATGGAGTTGGATAGTGCCTTGAGACACTCTTTCCTCATCATCATATGCTCTAATTTTGATGCCCTTACCCTTTTCAATGGAATCCTCTAAGAATCCCAAATTCTTTATTAGCTTGAGGGAACATATATTTAGGCTTGCATCCCATCCACCAAGACCCTTTTAACTTTGTTTTGTATGAACTAGGACTTCAAGATGGAGCACATGATTATGAAATGGCTGGGTGGGGAAGTCCTATTTAGCAAATGTTAAGAGACTTGGGGTGGTGATGTATCCAACCATAGCTTGGAACTGGTCAGCATCAAGATCTGTAGAGATGGTGGATGAAGCCAATGTTTCCTCTAAAATTTTTCTATGTGTAGGTGATATCTTCAGCAACTTCGTGATGGAGATCTGAGTAGGGGTTCTTTTCAACTAGTCTAGGACATTGTAGCCATTAGGAATGAATTTTGAATTTGAGGTGGATTCCCTAGGTGGTTGTGATGGTCCAACAATAGTGACTTTGTCATCGCATGTGGTGACTCCACAATCAGCTTTGGCTCTCTTGAGATTAATAACAGTGACCATTCCATCTGGAGATGTGACAACATGATCGTACACATGGTTTACATTGGCATACTTTGTCTTCCCCTCATTATTTCCTTTGTTATGATCTAGCACCAGATTCATGTATATTTTTCGGTCTTGATTTCTAGTTGGTTGCTCAATGTTTATGATCTTTTCATCGATGAGGTCTTAGATCAAATTTTTCAACCTCATGCAGCTGGCTATTATGTACGCCTTGATTTTGTGAAAATAAAAAAGGTGGTTTTCATTGTACCATGGTGGTTTCACTTGGGGTTCTTGATAGTTCTCATAAACAAGAATTTTGATGAGATTCTCGTTTACCAACTTCTTCACAATGAATTCAATTCATTCCATAAGGGCAGTGTATTTTCACTTGGGGGGATATTGTTTGTTCTACAAGGGTGGTCCCCCTTGATTATTCAGATTGTTGTCTTGATTGTTGGATGGTTGTTGTGATATTGTGTTAGCTTGCATGTTGTTTCAATTGTTTCCTTGTGGTTATTGGTATGTTTGGGTGTTTTGTTTTGGAGCACTGATTATGACCTTGGCATCCACCACACCATCATTGGTGACATTTTTGTCCTTTTCCCATGTGCAAGGTTTCTCATTGTAGCTGGTGGATGGGCGATTGTCTTCATGTTTGATACATGGTTTCCCCCCTTGTGAAATAAGGGATCTTTCCATGTTGAGTGCCTTGGTGATCAAATGGTCATACATGGTGATACATTGCATCTTAAGATGGAATGCCAAGGTTTTCTCAAGATTTGCAATGATGGTGTAAACTTGATGTTCTTCTAGTATTGTCCATTTGCTCCTACTGGCCTTGGATTTCCATCATTGCAAGAAGGAAGTGAATGATTCCCCCTTAGCTTGTTTAAGAGCAAATAGTTCCTCTAGACTCACATCCATACTTATATTGAATGCATAATTTTTTATGAATGCATCTATAATCTCTTAGAACTTTTTAATTCTAGGAGGAAGGTGAGAGAACCATTCCATGGTGAGGCTAGCTAAAATTTGAGGAAATAGGAACATCGGATATGTGTCGTCGTATGCAACCTCCATGCAATGTACTTGGAATTCCCTAATGCAATCTTTAGGGTTTCCTGTCCCATAATATTTTTCAAATTTAGGGATTCCAAACCACTTTGGGAATGGTATCATCGCAAGGCTCCTATCAATTGGATAGAGGCATAAATTGCTTGGTGTTTTTGTTGTTTTCCCTAATTGGAGGTCCAACACCTATTGTGAAAGAAATTTGATTTTTGTTGTCATGTCATTTTGTAGATCAGAAGGTGGAGTGAACATGTTTTGAAGTGGTTGAATTGTTTGAGTGATGGGTGGAGTGTTAGGTATGTTTTTGGGAGTTTGTTGCAAGCTTTGTTGTCTCATAAAGGCTTGTTGATATTCCTACATTTGTTGTTGTTCCAACAACACTTGTTGTTGGTCTTGCTACAATTGTTCCAACAACACTTGTTGTTGGTCTTGCTACTCTTGTGCCAACAATGCTTGTTGTTGGGCTAGTAATTGGGTTGCTTCTTGTTGTGCTTGGTACTGCTATAAGGCTTGCTGATATGATTGTTGTTGAGCAAATTGATACTATGCTTGAGCTTGGTATTGTGCCTAAGCTTGAGCTTGCACTTGTTGGGTAGCTTGTGCAGCTTGGGCTGTTTGAGCTTCTTGCATATCTTTGGAAGCTTGGGTGGCTTGTTGTTGTTGTAATAATGCTTGAGCTTGGATAGCCTATTCTTCTTCTTGTCCTCATTGTGTGGCTGGAGTTGCTTGTGCTTGTTGGGCAGCTTTTTGTGTAGCTTGTGTGTTTTGTGCTTATTGAGCTTAGAACTATTGAAGTTCCTTTTGATAGGCCTATTGAGATGCTTGCAATGTGATTCTTTATTGGTTTGGACACATTTGGTCTTGGTGGTAGTGGTGGTGGATTCAAAATGGTGTTTTTTTTGTGATGAGGGGTGTTGTTGTATTGATGATAGGGATTTGTGTAGTGGATGGTGTGATTGATATGCTTGGTCCTTGAGAGACCATGTTTATGGAGGGTGCAGTGATTGCTTGGGTTGCTTGGATGGTTGTTACCTATTGTTGTGATATCAATGGCAAGATCCGAGGATTTGGTATGATGTTTTGATTTATGATTAGGGGGTTGTTTGGATTTTTTTATTGATGGTTGGTAAAGGGGGTTTCCCTAAATTGAGGAGTGGTGTGGATGTTAATGGTAGAGGTGGAAGTGGTGAAAAGATGGTTGGTGTGTTCCCTTGAGTAAATGATGATGATGAGTGGTCAAAGATTCCCCCTTGTCCAAATATCCCACCTTCTCCTTGTAGAGTCATAGAGAGAGAGGTTTGTATGTTAAGAGGATATGTCGATGTTGCGTGAAAAGAGGATGGGTCATTGGGTTCATGAAAGTTGAGAAGAACATAGGGGTGTAGTGGATTCAATGGGACATATTGATCCAAGATGGTGTTTTCATCCAAATCTTGGTTGTTGACAAGGGGATGTGTTTGAAGAGCATGAAGCAATGAGCTTCCCTTGTTGACAATAGGTTGAGTTGGAGTAATGGATGATGTGATTTAGGGGATGGTTTGAGTGATGCTTTGGAATGGATGGGTGGATGATATCAGGGGCATAATCTCAAGATGCTTGTCCACAATAGTGCTTACGTCAAAATTGGAAGGTAGTTTCCCCTTCTTTGGCCAATTCTAGCATGTAATGTGAGGGATTAAGTTTCATCATGGCATTTCCAATTTTGTGAATCTCAAGATTTTGGACCATTTCAATAATCTCATCTTGAGTCATCCATAAAACATTGTTGGTGATTTCCTTCATTTGGCCACCTTCCTCTTGATGATCTTGTGGAAGTGGAGCAAGATTGAGCATGGGATTGCTAGAACCAATGGGATTCTTTTCGGGAGGGGTTTGACTCAAGTCACTTGAAGTGGATGTTTCTTTGTTCATTTCCATGTTCTTCTTGTGTTGAGATCTAGTTTGGAACATAAAATGAGGATCAATTTTTAGGATTATGGGAGGTGAACCTCTTAATACCTTGGATTGATCTAAACTTTAGGTACAAAAAATAAATTCTAAGATATAAGGATCAAGGATGGTGATGGGATAGTGAGATATGACTAATTTGGTGAATGATTGAACTCTTATAGAACCTTGAATAGCATACTAAAATTTAGGAATTTTGGTTTGATGTTTGATTTTGATTGGATTTGGTTTGGATAATGAACTCATAAACTCTAAGAGGTTGGATGTTGTCCTAGAGTAAACTTGTCCACAAGATGATAATTTAACTAAGTATGTAAAGAAGGATTCATCTACACACACCTAGTCAAACAAGATGAATTTTATTTTGATTTCAAAGGATTTTCCCAAAGTTTACCATGAAGTATTTTTTCAAGATTTCCAAGAGTTTTTTGTGAGGTTATTTTTGATGTTTGAGGGTGGATGAAGGTTTTTGATCCTAAGAGTCTTAGAGAGACTCTGTTTACTAGACCTGGGTGTTGAAGACCATGCTAATACTTTCTATGTGAGATACTCAAACCTTTGAAAAAGTGTTGGATTTTGAAAATAGTAAAATGAATACAAATTTGGATCGTTCCTTGATGCGCGTTTGTAAAAGTTGAAGGTAAATATTTCTCTAAATTCATAAAGCATAGAAAAATGTTTCTTGCAAGATTTTTGACTAAGACATTTGGACTTGGGTTTTTGGATTTTGATCTTTTGGGAAATCATTTGGAAGAGTACATGTGTGGGGTCCAATTGTTTCTCATCTTTGCTTCATGAGTTCTTTTTACCCCAAAAAAAATCTTGATTAGGTTTTCAAACTAAATGTATAATGTCCCAATTTCTTCTCATCCCAGAAAGTTCATTATGTGGAAATCAAGGAAATTAAGGAAATAGATCCCTAATGTTGACTTTAGTGAAATAAAATTGAGATATAAATTCAAATGCTTAGAAGCCTCTAAGGATAGAATCCCTATGGAAAGCAATAGCACTTGGATTTTGTCAAAGGTATTTACTTCCTCTAAATGGTTTGAAATTTGATGATCATGGTTAAATGTTTGCTTTTCCAATGTTTTAGATCCAAGAAAAGTGTTTTGATTCCAAGAAAATGCACCACCCTATGGATAGTCAAGAGACAATATTTGTTGAATCCCCACTTGGATAAATACATCTATGCTTATTCTTGGAGGATGATTAAAAGCTTGATCACACTGGCTCCCCTCCATGACACTCACTTCTACGGGTCAACCAAGTTTTAGTACCCATAAAAATCCAATGGCATACTTCTCATCTCTACCAAGAACTGCAAAAATGTGGGGCAGCTTCAAAGGTCTAACCTCTTGCACCAACAAATAGATAAGTATTTGAGCTTCTAAACAAATTGGTTCTTAGTTAGGGTGATCGAGGACATTGCACCTTGCAAGCATCCAACAAGCCACTAAAGGCTTTAATCAATCTTACTAGGGGCTCTTATACTTTTTAAGGTAGTACCCCATTTTGAAAGACATTGTACGACTAAGGCATACATACCATTTGACTTGAAATTTTAGTCTTATCCTTTTATATACTAGCCCGAGTGAAAAACCGGTTGGAGTCACCTTCGAGTTCTCCTTTTGGATGTGTCTCTTAGGCAGGCCCCTCGAAGGGTAAAAAAATGTGAGCAAACACATTCATAATTTGATCATTTTTTTTTATGTGAACAAAGAGAGGACACACATGATATACTCTACTCACACTAGCAAGCATTGTTCAATTTTAAGAATCAAAATTGAAGTGTGGAGGCAATATTTTATACAACTTAATATCACCATGAAGCACGCGAGAAGTGCATATTCCTTTTAAATGATATTACTTTGTACAAGACATTACAAAACACAAAATACACATGTTCATTTTAACCTTCAAAGCAAGAATGGATTCTTTTTAAGCACCAGGATGGAAATGTGAAGTTTGTTTGTTCAATTTTAAGACCCCAAAACAAACTCTAGTAAGTTCCTAAGGTTATTTTTTAATCCCTTTTATTTTTTCTTTTTAAGCCCAAACGAAAATTATTGAGTCCTAAAAATCTTGAAGATGACAAAGTTCTTAGAAATGGGATTATAATTGCTCCCCAAATTGTTCAAAAACACTTGATACAATGGAATGAAGATGCCATAAGAAGTCTTTCTTTCATTTCCTCCTTTCCCTTTTGATCACTCCAACCTACAGAAACTGGTTAAAATATAGAAACAAAGGCCAAAAACTAGTTAGAAGTCAAAGGTGACCAAAATGAAAAAAAGGAACATATTTAAAAAAACTTGAAATCTACCCTTTACCCCACCCCAGTGGCATAGTCTGTGATGGAAGCGTAGTTTGAGAGAGGTTAGTAGTGCTCTGGTGAAACTAGCGGCAGTCTGTGGAGAAACAAAGGTCGTGATTGCAGTGTTGTTTTACCAAGCAGCACCGTTTGGAGTTTGGTTGACTCGAGCTTAGTGGAAAATGACTTCAGCATCACAATTTCAAGTTTGACAATGTCGTAGTCTGAATTTTGATAGTTTCACTATTAAATAGTGCTACTAGATTGATAGCAGCACAATTTGACCCTTGCAACAACACACTTTCCTATAGACACAAAAATTCAAAAAATAGCACAATTTTGGTCAAAAAACATGTTAATTCTTCAAGATTCACCCTCCTTCTAGCACCAAAATGTGAATGGTAGATCTAGACCTACACAAACACAAAAAAGCAACACAATATTAGTCCATTATGCAAGTTAAAACCATCATTCCCCATAAGATTCATTTGAATGTCAAAAACAAGAAACAAAGCAAGTAAACCAATTGAAAAATATCTAAATTTCCTTAAAACAAAAAAACTCTCAATCCCATGGAGAAATTGGTGCTATTTTGATGTGGAAAATGGCCCTTTCCCAATTCCTTGCAAGCTTGGTAATGATCAATGATGAAGATTTGATGCTGCTTGATGAAATTTCTCCATAACCTAGCTATGAAATGATAAAGAACTATGAAAATGGATGACAATGGATGAACTTTATCAAAACATGAAGATGTTGACTTTGCCTAAACTATGAATCGAGAATCAATATGAGAGTCTTCTATTTATAGAAGAGAATGATGGAGGAATAAGCCAAAGGATGAATTTGGGACAAAACATCAACCAATAGCACAATGCCACTTGTCAACATGTGAGTGGAGATAAGTAGGGCACATTTGGATGAATTTGCACATTAATGTTATTAGGTGGATATTTGAAAATAGAAAAGTGGCATATTGGAGGGAGATGAAAGAAGAATTAAATGCCACTTGACTCAAGAAAAAGGACATGTAAGAGGATTTTAATGCCTTGTTGGATGGACAAATCCTTTGGAGGGAGATTTTAAAACTTGAGGAATATTCCAACTTTGATGCCTTTTTGAATGAAAATGGAAGATTTAATAAGTCAATAAATTTATTTACTTGCACAAGTTGCAAAACCTAGAGGATTGGATGGATTAGTGTTAGGAATAATTAGGATTTGATTAAATTTAATGGAATTTAGCTGATTTGACACTTTGATTTAGATTTTTGGATTAATTAAAATTAAAATGAGAGGAATAATTATTAATAGATTTAATTAAATAAGAGTTGGATTTATTTAATTAAAAGGGGTGATGTTAAATTTAAACCAAATAAAGATTAGTTTATTTAATTTAAAGGAGATGACCTTAGAAATTAATTAAATAAATTGATTTATTTAATTAAATGATGAAATGTGGTGAATTTAATTAAATAAGGGCTATTTAATTAAATAGTTAGCACATAGATGATTTAGGAAAAACTAGTGTTAGTAAATCAAGATCAAGAGCATGAGATCAATCAATATATTTTATGTGTCTACAGTATAGACCATACCCTTTGTAATTATTTACCTACATGTAGTATGACAAGTGTTAAACTAATGGTTGATAGTTCCCCTCAAGAAAACATAATCCAAATCCATGAAGAATTGGAAAACCTAGAAAACGTAGTGAGTATTGAAAAAATTTCCATCGCTACTATTCCTACCATAGATAACAAATACCGAATGATTGAAAGTTAAAAAGGAATAGAGGTTGCATGTAACTTAGCTTATATTTTTGGAAAACATCTTACCAGAATGACTAGTAGTCAAAATTTGAACAATACTCAAAGTCAAGAAGGAACGAAAATTCCTCCTCGTATAACCATCACCTCTATTCCCACCTATAGCAACCCTCAAGTTACCATGATGATTCAACTTACTAGTAATGTCATTCCTACCTTGGGTATTTCCACTAGCAATCCATGTACCTTTGTGGCATCTCACATCATATCTCCTACAACTTTACCTCCCATAAGTATTCCATTCACTACCCCCTCAAACACATATACACCTCCACCATATTCACCTCCATCCCAAAACACAACCAATCACACCATCCTTAACCAAATATTGCAAAATGTTTCATCCCTTCAACAACAAATTTCCACTATAAACCAAAATTAAAATGCCCAACCAACATATTATGTCAAAAGAAATCCCTTATCCTTGGAGATATTAAGAACACCAATACCACAAAGTATAGAAATTCCTAGGTTTGGGAAATATGGAAAGAAGGGAGATCATTCTAACCATGTTTTTTCTTACACCACCATATGCAATGGTTTTTTCCTTAAAGATAAGCTCTTGGCTAAGCTTTTCCCTAGCTCCTTGAAATATACCACTTTAGAATGGTTTTCCTCATTACTGAATAACTCAATTAATTGATTCAATGAACTTATTGAGGTATTTATAAACCATTTCCAAGTGCACATGACCCCTAAGATGCTATTAGTTGATTTGATGAGATACAAGCAAAAGGATGATGAAAAGGTTACTGAATTCATTTTATCCTACTGATTTCTTTATTTCCAAATTGACATAAAGATTCTTGATCCTCTCCTCCAATGAATGTTCATTGAGAACATACAAACTAAGATGCAAGATAAGCTTGACATGAAGAAATTTCCTTCCTTCATACAATTGTGTACCGCTATTCCTAATTATCAAAACTCGATTAGTAGTCGTGAAATAAAACCCACCTTTAGACATCCCAAAAAGTCTAAATCCACAAATCAAAATAATTACCAACCTTTTAAGAAACATAATAAAGGCTTTCTTCATCTAAATCCCCCTCAACCAACTCAACATGTTGATACCCAAGTGGATGTTATAATGAAGACAAATTCCTTTTATATTTCGGGATCTAAAAAGACTATTTACTCCCTTTCCTGATACTCTCCATAACGCCATCTTACAACTTCTAGAAAATAACTTGATTGATCCTTATCTCACGTTAAAACTCTCAATCCTAATAAGCCATTACCTTTGAAATTTAAATCAAATTCCTATTATCATTTTAACCATCAAAATGGACATGATACAAAACATTGTAAGCGTCTTAAACACATGGTGTAAGACCTCATTGATTCAAATCATATTCAAAATGGTGTGGTTAATGATCAATGTAATAAGTATGTTTCCCCTCCTAACCAAAACCTGAAAATATTTACCAACCCTATGCCAAATCATAACATTTCATTTGTCAAATCTAGTGAAACTAAGAATGATATGATGAATGCTAACAAGGATGATGGAAACATAGATACTAATGACCAAAGTCCTATGGATAATATGGTTGGATTGATCAAAATTAAATCTCGTAAGGGAAAAACTAAAATACCTCTTAACATTGCTTTCTCATCTAAAAAAATAATCAAAAAGACACCTAATGGTCCTCTTTACATAGCCGATCAAATAAATGACAAGCCCACTAATGGGATACTAATGGATCCGGTCTTTGGAGAGAATGTGATCACTAAGGTATTATTACTAGTGCATTAACTCTATCAAGAAAAATATTACAAACTGAAAGCATGGATAAAAATGCATAATGGATTTTCTTTCCTCGGGATTGGTTTGATCATCCTTCCTTTAAAAGTTGGACTGAAAAAATTAGATTTCCCATTCTCCATCATGTAGACATTGGATCAATTCCATGTGAAGCTTGGTTATCCATGTTTATGCTTCATGGAAGTCATCCCATCGATTGTGCATAAATTTTTAAAGTTTCCCTTTGGAAATGAAATCTATACTATACATCATAGTGGCTTTAATCCTATGTCTTCCCATGGGAATTTTTCATTGGATTTATTTTGGCCCAAGCCTATTGAACATATTAAAGCTTGTGAATATTTCTTTTTCAAATCCCATTAAAAGTTTAAGGAAAAATGCATAGCTATCCCTTCAAAACATGCCTCAACCCATGATTGAGCCTCCTATCCTTGATGAAACCATGATAGAACCAAAATCCATTCCAAATAACCAAGATCAAACCATGAAAAATACTTTTCCTATTTCCTACAAATGACCAAGAGATCCAAAACAATCCCATCACACCTCCTAAGATAAAACAAGTCTACAAAGTGAAAGAGAAAGTGGTTGAAAAAAATCCCATTATTCCTTTCATTCCTCCTCTAAGGGAAGAAAACAAACATATGGTTGATAAACCCTCTCCTACACAAACACAACTTGAAAATCATACCAAAAGAAACAAAAATGATAGAGAGCATAGGCGTAGACGTCATGCTATTTCTTGAAGGTTAAATGAAGAGAATAAAAAAAAAATCAACATCCAAATGTAAATGAATAAATAGATGATGAGCCCCTCTCTTTATCACAACAAAAATATCCTATATCACAACCGAAATAGGGACTACCACCTTCTTTAGACATTATCATTCAACCTCCCATTGTGATTAACTTACACCATATGATGAGATTGCTAAAATTAACAAAGAAGTTCATAGTGAATTGAATTCATTGTTTTCATCTTCTATGATATTAAATGACAATTATCCTAATAAGAGTGTTGAACTTGGTGCTTCCCCTAGTTTGGCACTCACTATTGTCCCTTTGGCTAGTTGTCTACCTTCTATATATGATGAACAAAATTTGGATGTGGATGACCTACTGTAGGTTGAATCACATGTTCCTTACTAGTCTTTTGCATTATTTTATTTTTCATGTTATGTATGTGATTGCATGTGCATAATATGATCTCCTATATGGTTCTATTTGATGTAACTCTCTTTGTCAAATTCCTCTATTTGTATCTGCATTCATTTATGTCATAAAATACTTTCACTTTTCTTTGTCTTTTGTTTTCCTTTTGGGGATGATGCAAGGCATCAAGACATTTAGGTCTCTTCCATGTTCACCCAAAATATTTTCTTTTCTTTTTGTCTCTATGTTTTATTCTTCCTATTCCATGAGTATTTGGGGAATGATGACATTTCCAAGCTCTATAACAACATTGTAGCAAACAAATACTAACCCTTATGTGATTTTGGGATTTCATTTTGGGGGAAACCCCGTTTCATGGTGTATCTTCATTTGGAAACTTATGACTTGGCATATGGCATTTCAAATAAGCTCTCATGTCCTCTTTATTGTTAGCATTCATCATTTCATACTTTAAAGTAATTGCTCACAACATGGTGTTTAGCAATTCCTCTAAAGTGGAGGCATACATTGGCATTATTATTTTAAATTTCAATTACAACTCATGTTTCATTGTGTGATCTTCTTACTTCATACGATGCATCTTTCTCTTTGTGGTGACATTAGGTGTGATTTCCTTCAAGAGCGTGATCTCTCTTAGCATATTATATTCCTCTTAGTGGCTTGATTTGACACACTACATCCCCTAAGTTATGGATCTTCTATTATTCAATTGGTTCTCTCTTGGAGACATTAGGGACAATGTTCCCTATTTTAAGAACTTACATGAACTAAGAAAAACCCCATTGAAAATACCTTACACTACTTTTGCATTTACAATAAATATTATATGGCCAACTTGCATAAAAAACTTTTCTTTCCTATGGAGCCATCTTGTTTATTCATGGATGTTATCATACAAAATTTTACTTGCCTCATGAATGCTTTTGTTCATGTTGTGTGGTGCCTTATCGAATTTATAAAGAGGTATAGATTTGGTATGGTTAGTATGTATGGGATTCAAAGTTAGGCATGACTTTCCCATAGCCACTTGCTTGTGTTTGTGAGCGCATACTAGCCATTTGCATATGTGTCTCATTTGGGGCTCACCTAGTGGATGACTTGAGGTTTCACTATCCCATGTGAGCATGCATTTTGTTTGCATAGTGGAAATCGTATTCCACTTGTAAATATTTTTTGGAAAAATAGCTTAGACTTGGTCCACATCATGTTGGACAAACTGTTGAGGCTTGATCCACCCTCCTTTTTCTTTTTCTTTCATCTTTATGTCTTTGGCAATGTATTCTTGTACCTTTTTGTTGCTTCATACATCATTCACATGTTTGTTATTTTGTGTCTATGTTGGTTTTCCATAGGATCTTGATCTTGGGGGCTTGATCATCTCTCTTGACCATTTTCGTCCTATCTCACTAGCATTGGTACACTTAGACCCCTCTTGATGTGATTTTGTATACTTTAGTGTGAGTTTGAATCAAGTTCCTCCCCTCACTAAAGTGTGGGCTAAATGTAGTGTAGGTAAATGTATCCCTTTACATTTTCACACTTGTTTAGGCCCTCCTTGCTAAAATGTGGGCTTCTTTATGCCTTATTTGGTCCTATTTTGCATCCACAAGCCTAATTAAATGCATTTTTCTAAGGATAATCCTAACATTTAACAAATGAAAAATCATTATTCAATGTTTGAGGTTGTGTGTCCTTGGGGTCTGATTTCAAATATTGCATTGAACTTAACAATTCTATAATTTTGTGTCCCAATTTTAAGTTACTTGGAATCATACGCCTCAACTGGCATATGAGTCCCACTCTAGCTTGGACCTATTTTAATTGAAATTCTTGGCAGGATTTTATTATTCTAGATTTGATGTCATCTTATAGTTTCGTAACTTCCATAAATTTGGCATAAACAAGTATAAGGGAATGTGCAAGATCATGATGGGCCAAATAGTGGTGATATGATGGGTATGTGTAGGGTATGTGGCTGACGACTTTTTCTTTACCCAAAATTGATGAAATGAAAAAGATTTTTAAAGGAGATTCTCAGCTTTCCACCAATATAAATTATTCTTTACTTTGAATTAGATAAATAATTATTATTCATTTTCTATTTGAATTACGACTAAATTCCTTATTGATAGACTGATTGAAAAACATCTATAGCTTTCAAAAGGTATCACATTTTTTGAATCTGAAACATGTGTCACATTCTATGCTGTGCATACTATAGGATTAGAAAAAGGAAAAATAAATTTAATGAAGTCTTGACCAAGTTAAGGTGGTCAGACATATAGGATTTTATATTTTTTAAAAGTTGTAATAAAAAATTCATAATTAATTAAATTTACTTGGAAAAAAATTACAAAAAAATATACATCACATCGGCACATGAATCCTCTACTTATATCTAAAATATTATAAAAAAATATTATCATTTTATTGTGGTTAGGGTGGTCAGACAAACACCTACTTCTTATTTTTTCCCTAAAATTTAAGTAATAATGCATTGAAATTTCAAATTTTCACCAAATAGTTTTTTTTTTTTTAAATAAACCTAGTAGTTTAGAAATACATTCAATTTTCTATAGATTCTATTCTTACATGTTTTTGAAATAATATAGATAACTTATTCAAATTTTTACATCAAGTTTCTTAACTCTGATTTTTCTGAATTTTTTGCCACTTAAGGGCCTATTTTTTCCATGATGATCCTACACACGCCCATAAATACTAGCTTATTTTAAATAAATTCTCCTAATAATTTTCATGAGCAAGTGTGATCTAGCAATTCAAGTATTCAAGAGCATTCAAGAGCTGATTATCAAGCATTTTGGAGCTACATTCAAGATTCAAGCATCATGTGTGTTTTTGAGCTAATATTTGTGATGTAGGTTTCATGATTCAAGCAAGCATTCAAGATAAAGTTTCAAGCATTCAATCAAGAATCAAGATCCACATCCATTGGAGCCATTTCACATAAGTTTGTATCCTTCATTTCAAGGTTTTGGTGAGTTGCAACATTACAGTTGTTCATTCATCATTCCTTCATGTTATTTCATTTTATTTCAAGGTTTAATTACCAAAATGAGGTTTGACCAAGGCAAGCCCCTATTCCCTAACACAACAACATTTTTCCTTCTTCATGTATGATTTCAGATTTAGGAGAATTGGAGCTTGAAGATCATTTGAAGATAAAGTTGCAAAAGTTTTCAAAGTTGTCAAGAAATTTCCATCTTCACGGAAACTCACCTATAGGCCAAAATTCAGATTTTCAGACTTAGATATTGAACAAGATGAAAGCTACAGAAGATCACAAGAGGCTACAAAAGTTTCAGTCAAAACCCTAATACTGGGACTAAATCACCCCTCTAGGTGTATGAGTCCCAATATACCTCTTTTTACCAGTTTACTATAGATCCTGATTTACTAGTACAAGATTCTAGATTATGCCTAGATTCCTTTAGCAAGACTAAATTTCCCAACCTAGCATATGAGTCCCAGTGCACTTTAAAAAGAATAATTTTAGAGTTATAGATCTTGTTTGGAATCCATCAATTTACTAGGTTCCTTTCTGTCTAATTTCTATTTGTTCATTGGATTTAATGCTTTCAAGTTTATAGGGTTTAGTACATTAGACTATGCATTTCTCCTTTGAAGCTTCATTTTAATAGTGAACCCCCATTTAATCACACCTAAGGAAACCCCTTTGTGTCCCATTGCTCAATCATGTCACTTGGTTGAGATTTTCTAGGGTTTCCTAATGAACTACGATTGAAATAGGTCCCAAAGTTGTGCAGCTCCTAAAAGGTGGACACCCTATTTTACATTGGTTCTTATATACATAACCCAATATGTATATATATATATATATATATATCAACTCACAAGTTTATAAAATGCATTATATGATACTTGAATATGTTGGTGTAATTAATTATTTAATTACACTTTCATAAGTTTACTTAGGCATTATTTTAATTCCTAGGTTGCATCTAGTTATCTCTATCTAGTTGAGTTATCTTTTTGCTCAAGTTAGGTTTAGAGTTGTGCATGTCTTTCCTTTTCAAAGGCTTTTGTATCATTTGTAAATCAATTACAATCAATAATCAACATTCTGGTTTTGCTTGCACATTCTTGCTTGAGGGTTTATAGAATATTTTTTTTATTCTGGATATTTGTTGCATGTGATAGGTGATTGCATGCAGGTGGTTCTTGGGGATTGTGAAGTTGGTTTTTCAAATTCTGCATGGTATCAAAGCTCCAGACCTATGGTTGCCTATTCGTGATTTGAAGATATTTACTCACAACATTTTTTTCTGTGCAAGGATTTCAAGCTAGGTTGATTTTTTGTGGATCTGGGGATCACCTAATTTTCTAGGCATTTTTGGACAAAACAGACCTCACCATTGAGTCTGCAGTGCCCAAAAACCCTATTTTCATATAAAGCTTGTTGATTTTGGACACACTCATCCGACAAGGCAAAAAACAATTTCCCCAAGGCCGTACGAACCTAGGACATGCTTCACGAGGATCTGAAAAATAAATTTAAAAAAAAAAATCAAAAAATTTTAAATAAAATTTTGTGCGGCCAATTAGAAAGGCCCACGCCGCCCACCCACCACCCGGTAGCCACCACAGCAGCACCCACCACTGGCGGTCAACACCTCCATGCCACCCACTTCATCCAACCCCCATAGGATTTATTCCCTAGTCGATGGTCTCATTACAGACTGGGCACTTAGCATTCTAGCCCTTGCCGAATTTTTTTTCAACCCTGCAATGGCCAGTCACATGGCATACCGAGGGCTAGCCCCAAGGTGCTGATTTTTTGTCCCTCATTAGTGTTAAAAGTGCCTTTTATAGGCTTTTTTTTTGTTTTTCATAACTTTTGCAAACGAAGGCCTTTTTTCAAAAATAAGATATCATCGGAAAGCTGGTTCGATGAACTTTGCAGTGGTGGAGCTTTGATTTTTTGATTTTGCTGTTTCGATGAATTTTTTAGCCCCTGAAGTCAAAGTTGTTGTTTTCACTCCGAAGGGCATATCTTTTGCCTCGTTTATTGGCTTTTTGTGATTCAAGTGGCATCAAAAAGCTAGTTCCATCCTCTTCTCAGATCTCAAACCTGATCTTTCTAGAATTTTCTCTAGGTATCTAATTTTTTTATCAGAACTCAACCTTTTTTTGGGTTATTTTCTTGGGAAATGTGCAATCAGGAGTTTTTTTTAGATCAAAGGGATTTTTTTTTTGCTTTGAGTGTATATATTGCTATTTTTTGTCATGGATACACTTAAAATTGTACCCCTTACTCCATTCAACTATTTTGGTTGGAAAAAACAAATGGAGATTCATTTGAAGCACAAAGGGTTGTATAGGGTAACCATGGGTACATAAATTGAACCTACAGGTGCTACTAAAAAGAGAAAATGGTTTAATAGGTGTGATGAAGCTTATGATATTTTATGTTTGTCTCTTTCATCTAACCTTCTTTTTCATATTGAGTCTTGCACTACACCTAATGAGATATGGACTACTTTAGATTCTTTGTTTGGGAAGCAAGATACTATGAGAGGATTTCAGTTAGAAAATGAGCTTATTGGCTTAAATCATAGGGATTTTGACAACATCCAGGATTTTTTCACCAAACTCAAGTCTCTTATATTGTAGTTGTCATAGTGTGGCATTCAAAAGGAAGACTCTCAGTTGATATTGTCCATTCTTTCTAAGCTTGGACAAGATTATTCAGTTTTTGTATCTACCTTTTATGCCACTAAGGCACTTGGTACGAGATTCACTATGCCATCTCTTGATGACTTTTATTCATCTCTCGCTTGAGAGCAAGCTAAGTTAGTTAGCATGGGCACAGTGAAACCTTCTTCATCATAGGAAATTGTTGCATCATAGGAGCCCAGAGATCAGAAGGCTTCTACATGAAAAGGAAAGAAACATAAACAAAAGGATTCCAAACCTCATGAGAAGAAAAAATAGTCCTCAGATTCATCCTCCTCTTCTAAAGGGAAATCATATAGGAAGGAGAAGGGTCCATGTGCATATTGCAAGAGGGAAGGACATGTAGAACATAGTTGCTACAAGGACATTGATGAGCTAAATCATCTTCTTCAAAAACATCAGATTGATTTTCCTTCTAGGATTTCTACATCATCTTCTTCCCCTCGTCCTTCTTCTTCAGAGTAGCATGACAGGGGAAAAACTAGTTTACATACTTCATCATATATGAAGGGACATGCTCTTTGTGCTACTTCATGTCTTGGATCAGGAAGATGGATTCTAGATTCAGGAGCATCTCATCATATGGCATCTTCATAGTCTATGTTCACTTCCTTTGAGCATTGCAATGTCTCCTATTTTAATGGGAAAAAATACTTACATGAGTGTTATAGGGAATGGGTCTATTAGTTTTGGGTACAACACCTTTCAGGATGTCTTGTGTGTTCCTCACTTGAGAAACAACCTTCTTTCCATCTATCAGATCACACATGGAGGCAATGGGAGATTTGTGGAGTTCACACCAAATTATGTTATCATCAGAGACTTGGAGAGTAGAGCAGTTATTGCTACTGGGGTGGTGGATCACTCATCTTAGTTATATTCCTTTACTGATTTTGCTACTGATGGTACTTTTGTTCCTACAGCTATTCATCACACTTCTAGTGTGAATCATCATTTAGAGGAGACATTTGGCTTCTTGAAAATTGGTGTTCTCACTTTGGATCCAATTCTTGAGCCTTATGTTCCACCTCCTGTTGTAGTTGTTGATACTTCTATGACTACAAATGTGGTTTCTTCCGTTTCAGTGTAGTAGGACATTGTTGATCATTCATCTTTGGAGGTTCCTATTTAGTCTTCACCTACTTTCACTTCTTCATTTGTTGAGGTCACACCTGTTTCTATGGAGACATCTTGGGATACACCTACTTCACCTTCAGATATTTCATTCATGAGGCCTCTTCCCTCTCACTTCTTTTAGGAGATGTGGTTTCTTCATTTTTTTTTGAGCTACTTCATTCTAGAGGGGCTATGTGGTCTCTTCATTCCTCTCTTCTAGGGGGGTTTCATTCATGTATATTTGTGATGGATGGTGTCCTTGGGGGATCTTATGGAGTCCTCCATCTTTCATCACTTAGTTTCTTTTTTCATTCTATTTTGGCGAGGAGTTTTTTTCCCACGTGGTTTTCTCCTTTACCCCATTTGATTTAGTTTTCATTGCATTTGTAAATGGGTACCTGATCAGGCTTTGTTTTTGGGACTCATCTTTTGCATAATAATTTGCTTCTCCCTAATTTGCACTTATGGGGGGTGTTGGTGTAATTAATTATTTAATTACACTTTCATAAGTTTACTTAGGCATTATTTTAATTCCTAGGTTGCATTTAGTTATCTTTATCTAGTTGAGCTATCTTTTTTCTCAAGTAAGGTTTAGGGTTGTCAATGTCTTGCTTTTTTGCATGCTTTCCTTTTCAAAGGCTTTTGTATCATTTGTAAATCAATTACAATCAATAATCAATATTCTAGTTTTGCTTGCACATTCTTGCTTGAGGGTTTATAGAACATCTTTTTTGTTATGGATATCTGTTGCATGTGATAGGTGGTTCTTGGGGACTATGAAGTTGGTTTTTCAACTTCTTCAGAATACACGTACACATATTCTCATATTTCACATATTGATGCATGCATATATATATATATATATATATTAATATACTAGTGTAGACGTTTCCTTTTCATCAATACATACACGTATGGTAATATATATATCATGCCTTGATATTTAAACATATTTACTCACAATAACATCAATTGACATATATACACAAAGTGTATATATATGTCAACTTTATTCGATTGATATTCCATGTATATGGGTAATCCTTCCACGAGCATGTGTAGATATGTCTATCCATGTATACTCATATATTCATTTACTCATGTGTATGGGTTTATTGTTGACACATACATATATACATATATACATTTTGTTTATATATCCCATTGATTAAATATAAACACATAAAGAGGATCTCACACATCTAAAAGAGACTCAACACTTTTAACCCCTAAGACAAGAAAATTCACAAATAGAACCATAAGCAAGACTAAAGCTAACTAACTAAACCCAAAGCTATTATCTTGACTTGACCAAACTAGAATTGTGTGTGTGAAGGCTCAGTTTAGGTGTTATCAAAGGTTACAAGACCAAGTTCTTCTTCTAACTGATACTTCCCCTCCCTTTCAGAGGCTTGAACCTGTTCCTGCATTCAACTTAGCACATAATAATAGTATTTATCTATTCACATGAAATCCACTTGCATCATAAATCATTTGCATCGATAAAGAATTTAAACTATCCACATTTCAATACATATTATTTCATCACATTTCATCAATATAAAACATATTTATTCCTTTAAAATAAATATCTTCCTAATGCATATTTACATATTTCATTCATCTAGTAAACATATTAAAGTCACAATTTGAATTTATCAACATTTCCAATCATGAAGGTAAAAGTAACTTAGTATCTATGAAATGGGGTATAACATACTTCCCCCTTGTGAATCGTCATCCCCGATGATTTTAATTCCTTAACATATATATAAAGTAAAATAAAGGTTTTTCCTTCAATTTTCTCATTATATAAGAAATAAGTAAAATAAACTAATCTTCCCTCATAGCATGACCCCTTGCATTCTTTTCCTCCCTAGACCTTGTACTGAGTGACTACACTAATGTACTAGGATAACTTACAGTGTACTTCATGCCTACCTTCCCTTTAAAGTACTATACATCATAATTTTATTAACTCTTTTGTACTTCATAAGTACATTGTGACCATATCCTATATGACACCTATACCCTAGCGACTAGAAAAAATGTTCTCATTGGCTAATGCAATTATCCTTAGTGTAACCCAAATAGATAAGGAAGGTTGGTGCATTGTACACTACACCATGGATCCCATCCTTCCATTTGGTGTTTACACCATCAAATTATTCAAAATTCGAGATCATCCATCCATGACACAACCATCTACCTTAAGGATAATTATATTGCTTCATAATTTTAAGCTTTGTGTCAAAAAAGTTTCCTTGATCTTTTTTGATCTATTATTCCATTTTTACTACCTTTCCAATCTAAGGTTAATCCTATAATCAATTTTTTTAATCAAAATTGGTTACCTTGGTGAGTCCATTCACCATCATATTATGTCAGCGCCATCAACATAGAAGGATCAAAACTATTCCTATGATCCATCACTTCCCTTCTAAAATTTCATGAGAGTATAAAAGTCTTGTCAATGACGACATCCAGTCTTCATCCCCTAGCATACTAGACAAAGAATTGATACATACCTCATAGTATCTTACTCTATCCCTTTCTAGATTATAGTGGTTCCCCATTCTTCAAATAATTTTGTCATTACTATGTGTCCTAAGTATGAAATCACTTCAACTCATCTCATTCCTTAATATCCCATATTTTGGATACATAGGTTCTTTTCCAATTCATAATAATCCATTCTAACTAAGTGAAACCTCTTCCTTGGACTTATGCCATATTCGGTTTTTGAAATATAATATTTAAATATTGATGGCAGAGCTAAACTCCTTTCTCTTAGGACATACATATCTTGGATATATTTCATCATTTCATCATTTTCAAAGTTGTAATCCAATTTTAAACTCAATCTATTTATTCCAATAAGCACTTTATATTAGTTCAAGTAACAATTCTTGTTTAAATCACACTAGTTTTGATGTTATCTTCCAAAAGATGTCAATAATTATTGCATACCTAGTTACCAAGCATGAATGTTTCATAATAACTCAACATCATAAGTACATGAATATTCCCCTCTTTTCCTTTCATGATCAAGTATACTACCTATCTTTCTCTGATTTGTACAAGATTTTTCAAAAATGTAGAGAGTTCAACATCTTGTTGAACTCGAAGAAATGCATTTTTATAGTGACTGAAGGAAAGTTGCTAGGGAATGTTATTTCAGAGAAAAGGATCTCAATAGATTTAGAGTGCATCTAGGCTATATTAAAAATTTATCCTCTAGGCCTAGTAAAAAGGAAATGAAGTCCTTCTGGAAAATCAACTTTGTTAGGAAATTCATCACAGGCTTCGCAAAAATCATCTAGCCATTGAACGTCATGCTCAAACAAGATGATAAAGTGGAATGGACACTAGAATCCAAGTAGGATTTTGAAGAAATTAAGAAAGAAATTGTAGATGCTCCAGTGCTAGTCATCCTAGACTATCTGAAGTCATTCTACATTTATTCTTTCACTTCACATCACTCCTGTGAAAACATGTTAACAAAGAAAGATGATGAGGGAAATGAGAACCCCTTTGCATTTATGAGTGCTCCACTAAAATATGTTGAATTACGGTATCACAATGTTGAAAAGAAGGAATATGCTTTGGTAAGAGGAGTTAAGAAATTTCAACACTATATTATACAAAACAAGGTATTGGAATTGTCCCAGATTTGGTAGTCAAGACCTTATTAATGCAAAATGAGTTGGGAGAAAGAAGAGAAAAATGAGTCACATTGTTACAAGAATACAACATGGTGACTCAACCCATGAAGTTGGTATGAGGATAGGATCTCAATTACACCATAGCAGAAAATGGACCCAAGCTCACAATGTAGTAGTACCAGTTGGAAGACGTCTCTCTGAGAGAGTGTTATGATGACATTATTTATTATTTACTAAACAAGTGTCCACCATACCTACAAGGAGTGAAGATATGTGCTTTAAGGTTGAAGATAAATAGCTAAATTTTTTAGGGATCTATATTTTATAAGAAAAATCATGAAGGAATCTACCTCAGATGCCTGGGAAAGGAAGAAGTAGCTAAGGTGTTGAAATAGTTTCACGATAGGTTTTCCACTGGCCATGGATCTGGCCATTCCACTACTCATCAAATTTTGTAGGCTAGGTATTACTATTCAAAACTATTCAAAGATGCACACAACCACGTCAAATCTTGTCACGTCTGTCAGATCATAGCCATCCAAGAAAGGAATGTTGTTTTCTTGTTACAACCAGTTGTAGAGGTAAGACCTTTTGCTCAGTGGGAACTTGACTTCATTAGTCTAGTAAGCCCACCATCCTCTATAGGCCACATGTACATTTTGACTACTTTTGATTACTACACTAGATGGACTGAAACAATAGCATGTAGGCAATGTACAACTGCAGTAGTCATTAATTTTCTAAAAAAAATTATTTTAAATCGCTTTGGTTGTCGATTTTCTTTGGTTTTGGACAATGGTCCCTCCTTTTCATCCCTTAAGTTTGCTAGTTAGGCCTTTGATTATGGGATTGTTCTTAAATTCTCATCCAATTACTATCCCTGGGGGAATAGCCTAGTTGAATCCACACAAAAAATCTTCTGATTGTGATCCAAAAGCTGCTTGACAAGAATCCAAAATATTGGCATACCTAGTTGTGTTTCTCCTTATGGGAAGATCACACATGCCATAAGGATTCCTTAGGAAATTCCCCATTTCGCCTAGTCTATGGCTTAGAGCTAGTATTCCCAGTCCACCTCAAGATCCCCACCCTTCAATTTGTTAAACATATTATGAGGAAGGAGAATGTCAAGAAGCCCATCTAGCTGAATTACTACACTTAGAGGAAGTCTATGACCAAGCAATGGAAAATTTTAGTAAACACCAGGGCATAGTCAAAAGATGGTTTGATCACTAAACCAAAGTAAAGGGATTTAGGATTGATGATTTAGTCCTATGTTGGGACAAGGCCCATGAGAAAAAAGGGGAACATGAAAAATTTGACAAGCTTTGGCTTGGACCCTTTTAGATTTTGAGATTCTAGGAGATAATTCCTTTCACCTCAAAATGCTAACTAGAGAGGATGTTTCATTGCTTGTCAACGAGTAGTACCTCAAGCATTATTTCCTTGCTTGAGATGTCCAAGCTCACTCTTTGTATATAGGTGTAAAATGTTAGAGTAGGATCTTTTTCTTTGCTACTTTTCTTTTGCCTCACTTTCCTTGCTTTTGGTTTTTCCGAGGGTGTCTCCCTATCTTGATGTGGTGGTTGTGCTTGGATTGTTAGAGGGCCTACTTTGCTTCCTAATCCCACTTTTTCTCTAGATAAGTCTTCATCCATTACTATTGACTTCTAACTGCTCTTGTGAAGTGGGTTTCCTTACTTGAAACCCAACTTGATCTAGGAAAAAATCCTTATTTGAATCTCCTCATGTTTATCTTAGATTACGCATGAAAACAAACCTTAAATATTTTTGACAGGATACATAATAGTCATTATGAGGTTTCAGTGGGTGAAAAATCTTTAGTCTGCTCCAGTGATCACTATGATTTCCAAGCCCACTATGAGCTTTGGTTCTTATACAATTGAGAAAAGAGTATCAAAAGAAAACATCTAAAAGGAAGAAAAGAGAAAATAAAATGATTAAAACAAGCAACTGTGTGGGTGTGCGAGCAACTCTATTGGGGCTATGGATGCCTAGTTGGCAATAGAGAAATTTTCATTAGTTCACAGTGACAACTTCGTCAATGCTATGGACGCCTAGCTGGGAGTGGAGAAATGTCCAAGTTACTTTTGGGGATAGGAAACTTATGTAGCTTGCCTCGACCGATTGACTATTGTTCATTATGGTCTCTGAAGGAAGGAAATGAACACACTACATAGACACACCTAAGATATTCCTATGATTAGACTCAACTAAGGATCCTATCCTCTTTAATTTTTTGGTTCGCTTGACGAAATTGGATTTTGGTCTACAAAACTAGGGATTCTTGGTTCTGGATAAATATTTACACTTAGAATGCTCAGGAGTGTTCTCCCAATAGATTCTCCATTTGTTGTGCCTATTGCACACACGCCCCATTTAGAATGGGAACCCCCTCTATCTTTTTTGGCTTGGCTGAGTCATTTTCTCCTTTGCCTCATTTTGTGCCCCTTTTTTTGAGATTAAGATGGTCATGTGCCTTAAAGTCACCAATTTCCTTCTAGCAAAAATCAACATTCCCTAATTTGCTAAGTATTTTGTCCCTACTGAAATCCCCTTGTGGGCTTCCCTTTGCACTTTTCCCCAACATCCATGTAGCTTGACAGACCCGCATTTGTGAGTTTCCATCCATAGGTGGTTGTCACTACTTAGTTGCTAGCTAGCAGCGATACCCAAGAGTCCTCCCACACTATGAGTCTCACATCATCTTCTACCATTTATTGTCAATTCCAAGTCAGGTTCCTGCATCATACCAACCTTGCTACCTATCATATAGAGGTTTAATGCATGTCATAAATGGACTTTGTCCTATAAATATGCAACCCAACCTATCATTTTCATTTGTATTTTCAAAATTTTAGTGATAGAGAAATAGAAAATGAGGAGCTCGTGCTTGCATAGGCTTTTGGAGGATCAAAACTAGGGTTTTCATCAAATTCTTTCACCCTTTTTAGGTAGGCCCTTGTTTGAAGTTTCAAGAGGTATTTTTCATAGTTAGGGTTTTGAAAATTATGATTAAAATATTTAAAAGAAAACCTTGGGTCACCCTCAGATCACCCAACAACCTTTTCTATAACTAATCTTGCATGAATAGTTTCCTCCCAACATTCAAAATCCCTAAATAGTTAATCAAAATGTTCCCTTATAGTCGTGAGAAATCCCATCTCATCCTCACTATTCTTCATGTGGTAAGGAAGTTCTTGTGGCCCACACCATTGCCACCAAATCATTTTGCTAACATTGAACGTCTTGAAAGAAATGACTAATTACTTGACATCCTATGGGGGTTCCCATGTGTACTTCCACTTTTGGACATCTACCTCCCCATTGAAGTTGATTAATGACCTAACCCTCTCTTCTTTCCACATTGCAGGTCTCGGCTTCACTATTGCTGCCATGTGCTTAAAACTCACAAAGTCTGATTGATCCTATGATTCATTGTGTGTGTCTCGTCGTCATTGCAATTCCAATGCCTAACAGTAAGGCCACCCCATCCCTCCACATTGTGAACCCCAATAAATTTTTTACCATCTGCTTTGATGAGGTTCATCAACGCTAAAACTAAGACCTGGAGTTCACTGTGGGCCATCCCTTGCAGACTGTCATTCCATAAAAGTTGTTCCTTAATGGTGAGCATCTGACAGTGGCCTGATAGCTCCTATTTGCATGCCCAAAATGATTAACCTTTAGAAAAAAAACCTGACCATCTGAACCACTCATGAGACCCACAGTGTGGAACTCCACCTATGGGTTTTTTGTCCCTTGAATGCCAATGTTTAACACCTAGACCTAGGCATCATCCCACCTTACGGCTCTTGCAGAACCAAAACCCACAAAAGCATCAAGGCATTGTATGACTATTCCAGGTATCTCATAACATGTTTTTGCATGTGCTAAACCATTTTCTAAGGGATTTACCCTCCTAACCAATAGCATGGAAATCTCAATGCATACTCCCATCTACAGGTCTTTGTGGTGACTTGGATGTTTGGTAACTTCCTTCACCCTCATGGCTTCTAGCTTGGGGAAACCTACAACTCTGGGACCACATTTCCATAAATGGTCAAAATAAACCCTAAATATAGGATAATGATGAATTTTGTGAACCTCTGATGATATATGAATGATCTAATGCTTGATTTGTAGGATTTGACTGACATTTACTTCAATTTATATGTAAACAAACTTACTACATCTTTGCATGCAAGATTTATGGAACCTACTATTGGCCCTTTCGAGAAGCCTTTGCAAAAACTAGATAAGGGAAAGAAACCCACACGCACTCCTACAGGAAAAGGGGAAAAAGAAAAAAATTAAGTACAAGTACTATGGATTTGAACACATGTCAAAGCTCATCTCTAGCTAGGAGATGATCTTAGATATTGACTTTGGGCATGTTAGTATAAATGAATTCAAGGAGAGGGTTATGATGAACCCCAAAATGGACAGGGCCCTAAAAATTAGGAAGAGTGGCCTAGCTAAGGTCATTGGTTTCCCTCCTACACTCATAGCCCTAGAGTTAGTAATGTCCTATCAGGAGTGCTACAACTCCAATAGAAAGGTAATTGACCATGATGAAATATTATTGGTAGATTTGTTAGCCAAGACAATTAGTAAGACCTTAGGCATCCTAGTCTTCAATAAGATGGAAGAAGTAGAGAAATAATTTTCCCAAAATGTATGGCAAATAGATCCCATCGGGTGTAAATGAACAATCAACTGGAATTGGTTAAAGGATAAAAGGGAAAGTGCTACCAAAGTTCCCCAAACACTATACATGAGTGAATTCTTTGAGGAGTACCATGATCTAGTCAAACTCTTGAGTAGAGTAATGGGTTTTCCCATGGCTACATTCTTTGAGAATTGGATTTTTAATTTCATAGAAGAGATCCTCAAAGAAAAGAAAAAATTCTTAGTGACAACATGCATCAACAATTAATGGAGGTAAACAAGACCTCTCACTTCTTCATGACTTCCTATTTGGTGTACCTCCTGGAAGCCAATTTCCCGTATAAAGGATTATTCAGCACTAGAGAATTGGGGACCAAGCAAGGACAATTGAAATTATATGATTACTACCCTCAACTACAATACAATAACTTCAAGAGGGAGTACAAAAGCGTAAATGATGCCTTCATTAGGCATATAATCAGACTCCTAGGTGGAGATTCTGAAGAGATCCTCAAAGAAAAGAAAAAATTCTTAGTGACAACATGCATCAGCAATTAATGGAGGTAAACAAGACCTCTCACTTCTTCATGACTTCCTATTTGGTGTACCTCCTGGAAGCCAAGTTCCCGTTAAAGGATTATTCAACACTAAAGAATTGGGGACCAAGCAAGGACAATTGAAATTATATGATTACTACCCTCAACTACAATACAATAACTTCAAGAGGGAGTACAAAAGTGTAAATGATGCCTTCATTAGGCATATAATCAGACTCCTAGGTGGAGATTCTGAAAAGATACTCAAAGAAAAGAAAAAATTCTTAGTGACAACATGCATCGACAATTAATGGAGGTAAACAAGACCTCTCACTTCTTCATGACTTCCTATTTGGTGTACCTCCTAGAAGCCAATTTCCTGTATAAAGGATTATTCAGCACTAGAGAATTGGGGACCAAGCAAGGACAATTGAAATTATATGATTACTACCCTCAACTACAATACAATAACTTCAAGAGGGAGAACAAAAGAGTAAATGATGCCTTCATTAGGCATATAATCAGACTCCTAGGTGGAGATTTTGAAGAGATCCTCAAAGAAAAGAAAAAATTCTTAGTGACAACATGCATCAGCAATTAATGGAGGTAAACAAGACCTCTCACTTCTTCATGACTTCCTATTTGGTGTACCTCTTGGAAGCCAAGTTCCCGTATAAAGGATTATTCAGCACTAGAGAATTGGGGACCAAGCAAGGACAATTGAAATTATATGATTACTACCCTCAACTACAATACAATAACTTCAAGAGGGAGTAAAAAAGCATAAATGATGCCTTCATTAGGCATATAATCAGACTCCTAGGTGGAGATTCTGAAGAGATCCTCAAAGAAAAAAAAAAATTCTTAGTGACAACATGCATCAACAATTAATGGAGGTAAAAAAGACCTCTCACTTCTTCATGAATTCCTATTTGGTGTACCTCCTGGAAGCCAAGTTCCCGTATAAAGGATTATTCAACACTAGAGAATTGGGGACCAAGCAAGGACAATTGAAATTATATGATTACTACCTTCAACTACAAAACAATAACTTCAAGAGGGAGTACACAAGAGTAAATGATGCCTTCATTAGGCATATAATCAGACTCCTAGGTGGAGATTCTGAAAGGGTAATGTGTAGTGCAAGGGCCTTTGTGATGGTTTTCAGATATATTTTCATCCAATTCCCCAAGTTCACCTACATCATGGATGAAGGCTTCTCAAGAAGACCTTACAAGTTACCCCACTACCCCAATGACAGGATTATCATGTTAGGGGTAACTAGATAGCTACAAAATTCCCACACTTTGCTAAGAAACAAACATAGGGCTATATATCCATATCCTCTCACTCTTGGAAAAATTATGTATGCTTTCCTTGCCACCCAATGTGCAAAATACTTAGAAAAGGAGTTGGCTAAGTATAACCTTGACCTTCATATACATAGAAGAAGAGTAGACCCCAAGGGAAAATTGAAGAAATGGGTTGGGAGAGAGTATGTTCATTTCCTTCACATTGAGTAATTTTAGTTCAATTGTAGGGATGATAAAGAGGTGCAGATGCACCATTATATAAGAATAACTCTCGCATTCGTAAAGTCAATTAATTTGCTTCAAGTGCTAGACCAAGTTTTCAATTATCACAACATGATAGATGAAAGTTATGGTGCCTTGATGAATGTACCTTTTTTGATGATAGATTGGTCTAAAGAGGAGGGCACTAACATGAATATTCTCACTTGTCTTGTGGAGAACAAAACAAATCAATGGCTAGAGGAACAAATTTCTCAATTAAAGGAACAAGGTGCTAAGCTCACATATGGGGAGCTCAAGGATGAAATCAGTAGTGAGACTAATAGTGTTGTTGCTACAAAAATCTTTGGTGACGCACTAAAATCCCCACATACTACAAGATCCAGAAAGTGGAAAGGGGTATCAGAGTGATAGCCCAATCACAAATTTCATATCAGAAATATAATAGAGGGGCCACATCCACCAAAGAAAGGAAGAATGGGAACATTTGTGCTAGAAATGCCAACCATCCATGAGGGGGAAACTATGCTTGAGGAAGAAGAGTCTGAGCGGCCTCGCTTTCCACCACCGACCACATTCATCTCCATTACCACTATTGCTACCAATCCACCACCTCCTTCGACCCAATCTTTGCTCGTCTCATCTCCACCTACTATGGAAATATTTGTACACCTTTCCTTCACCTTGCCAACTAACTCGGTGGTAGTGTTGGACTCTTCTTCCTCCACTAATTCCACACTATTGACTTCTTCACTCCTGCCTCCCCTACCTACTCTATCTAATTTGCCTCCTTCCATAATGGCAAGCACTATGGAAATACCCACTCTGTTGTAGGCTTTCATGGCATTTATACAGAACATGCCCAATGAAGTCTCTAGGGTAATCCTTGACATCAAGGTTCAGGCTTTAATGGATCAAAATGCTACTCCCCTACCTCTTCCCCCACCACCTACAGATCTGCCAAAGATGGAAGCTACACTACAAATATCAAAAGAGATAAAGAAGCAAAATGAGGAACAAAAAATACAAGCTATGAATCGACTATTTTGAAGGTCTCGAGGGTGACTAAACATAAATATTGATAAGGTTTCCTCAAATGAAGAAGTGTAATGAGGCTCTAGGGAGGAAGGAAATGAAAAGCTTGATGAGCCTTATGAGGTTGAAACCTCAAATTAGGTGGAAGAAGTGCTCCAGGAACATGATAATGTAAGCAAAGATGTTCAAGCTAAAGAGCATCATTTCGAAGAAGAGAAAGTAGGTATTGATACAGATGTGGAGATCCTTGAGGAGCCTCCATGAATTGACCAAGAAGAGGGCCTAAGGCAAGAAGGAATAAATTTGAAAGAGGAAGTTCCTCCAAAGAAAGAGTCAAAAAGGAAACAAGAAGAGAGCATGAAAGAAATGGATGTTGAACCTAAGAAGAATGTTAAGGTTGAGCATGAGAAATATAACCGGACTTCCCAATAATAGTTGACCATCACTAAAGAGAACATAGCTCATACTGAGCTAGATAGAGAAAATGTTATGTAGATAGAAGGCTTAGACGAAGAGGGAAATGATAAAGAAAAGATCCCTAGTGATGAGGAAGATGAGCATGACAAAGGGGAAGGTGATCATGAATCATCCAAAGGTCAAACTGAGATACCTAACTAGCTATAGCATGAATTGGAAAAGAAGAAATCTCATGTGGTCGCTGACTCAAGGGAAAGATTAGAGGCAATCCTAGTATGGGTGCAAGTGAGAACCAGAAAAGAGAAGAATCTTGAGGTCTTCTCTCACATCACATTGGATGCCTCTAGGTCCCAAACAATACAAATTTCCACCCTTATGATAGATAAAGATATAGGCATCAGCTACAACATATCAACAATCAACCTAGGCCCAACAACCCATGAAAAAAAAAAGATGAATTTCAAGGGTTGGTAGAAACTATTATGTAGCAAATGAATAGGGACCAATCCATGAAGGAAGAGTTGAAGGCCCAAGTAGCGGATCTCACTGCCTATATCTAGTAGTGAACATCCATAGAAGAGGAGACTCCAGCAGAAACATCAGCACTGACTTCCCTACTATCAAAAGAGGATATTAGTAAAATGTAGAATAGGAAAAACTAGACCAAGTCCATGACTGTTTGGTTCAACAAGGTTGTATCTACTAGAAAATAAGGGATCAATCATGTCATCACAATGTACAATAGGTATAGGATCCTAGTAAAGGACATAGAAAGCCTAATGAATACTTGTAAGGAGTTCCTAGAAACATATAGGGTCACTTATCCTAAATTAGAGTGTATCCTCAAGCTTTCACGAGACATTTGGGTAAAGGAGCTGGAAGTGCCAAAATAAAATCATTGGTTGATAGAAACCTGGCTAATGAACCTGGACTATAGGAAGGAAGTTCTAGAAAAGGTCTTCCATGATATTGAGGTTGACCATGAATGGGATATCGAACGTTGGACAAACGATGCTGACTATATGAAGTTAATGATATATTTTGAGATGCCTTCCTTTGAGCTAGATCTAGAAAAGATCAAACCCTTGTTCCACAAGAAAATAGAGCAAAGAGCTGGTGACACACTGACCCATAGAGTTTTGGGTGAGAGACTTATAGGCTACTCTTGCACTCTTAGGATGTTTCACCTAAAAGGAGAGAGATAAACTACATGAAAAATCAATGTGGTTCACTCAAATTAAGATGTGTACATTGTTATTAAGGATAAATGAGATGATATAAATGAAACTAAGCTAAGTAATTGACTGACTATGAGTGCAAAACCTAAGATATATGAAATTTTGGAAAACACAATGTGATATGCAAACATGAACTAGAACATGAATGAATGAAAAAAAGGAGGTTGAATTACTGTGCACCTGGAAGTTTGATGAAGAATTTGGAGTGTTCTAAATGCTGACAAAAATCACTGAAAAATCACTAGTGGGACACATTCACCACTAATGGTGAATCAATCCTTCTTCTGATGAAAACTTCTAAAAATAGGTTTCTAAGTGTCAAGATATAGAATTTGACAAAATATAACTTTCAATCCTTAAGGTGGGACTCATTCGTCACTGATGGTGAATCAATCCTCTCCCAAAATTTTGTGAAATCAGGGACTAATCCTATTGCACTAGTTATGAGCTTGTCTTCTTGTTGGGTTGAAAGAGTCAAATCTATAGAAAATGGACTATAGGTTGTCTCCAAGCTTGAAATAGGTTGTAGTTGACTTGAAACACTTTATTGACTTCTTTTCCACTTTTCAACACATAGTTTCTTGATAAATATGTATACACAAGTCTACAAACACACATACAAAAGGGGGAAAATGGTTAAGGGTTAGGTTATATGGATTTACCTTGGTCAAATCCCACTTTGGTAATCAAACCCTTAATGAAGAAATTGAATGAAATGAACAAATAAAGATGAATAAAAAATATGGAAATGTCCTAAAATTACCAACCTTTTTGAAGAAATCTAAAGATATATCAATCGTTGCTCCAGGATACTTCATTGATGCTTGATTGAATGATGCAAAGTGCTTGAAGGATTGAATGAATGAGTGAATTAGTGAACTTGATGAATGGGGTTTAAAATGGATGTTAAAACACTTATTTATACACACTTATCCTTAGTAACCCCAATGATACCTCATTGAAGGTCGAAATAAGGTGATTTTGAATAAAACCCCAAAGAAAATTTGAAATATTTTGAATTTTGAGCCAAGAGGGACTCATTCGCCACCCATGAAGAATGGGTCCCACCTTGGACTTGTAAGTGGGTGTCAGGAATTAAGTCACATTTAATGTTATTTGTGAGGTTTACATTCAAAAACACACTTAATTAAGCCTTATAAAGGTATAAAGGGGTCAAATAAAGTATAAGAAAGGTGTAAATAGTGAAATTAAGCCTAGAAAAGCATGAAATCTTGTTACAAGACTTTACAACACTTCAAAATAGGACTTGATAAGTGATGAAAAGGTGATTTTTAGGTGAATTGTAATAAATAGAGTCTAGAAAAGTGTAGAAATGTTTTACAACACTTCACAACACCTTCACAAGATGTCATAATTTGAATTTTAAGGATCTAATGTGAATGTTTAAGCCACATTACAACATTAAATCAAAGCAAAATGGACCAAGCATCATGAAGAAAGGCCTAAAAGGCCATGAAAATGTCTAGGGACCATTTTTCTATGGTACATAGGCTATCACTAGACTTTATGGATTTTGTTACGAGAGCCTTTGTGTGAATAGAGAAGATGATCAAAGATGCCCCGAACTATACATAGAATCAATAGGAAATTATAGAAAGAATCAAAAGGATGTCCTTCCAAACCCTCAAATACAAGCTCTATGAGGAGGAGAATCTTATAGCTATGTTTGGAAAGTTTGTAGAATATGAAAATTCTTAGAAAATAGCTAGAAAACCCATCATAGATGATGAATATTTTTCAAAGTAGCTATGCAGGATGACAACCACTATAGGACAAAACTACTATAGTGCTAGGGTCACTAAATGACAAAATAGGGAAAAGAATAAGATGTATTTTATATTGTCATATATTTGTGGGTAGGTGAAACCCTAATGTAAAATGAATCTGGGCCATACATTGAAATTCACTCTTGTCCATTCATTTTTCTTTTGGAAAACTATAAATAGGGGCCTCCCCATTTTCAAAGAGAGAGTTGAGTTGTGTAAAGGAATGCTATAGAAAATTAATGAGAATAACATTGTTTTATGGATTTTTGTGTTTTGTTCTCATGTGTGAATGATTCATTCTTCCAACATTATATTTTAGCTTTGTTGTTTGAGTTTTAAGTTGCTTAGTTGTTAGTATATGTTGCACTTTAATGGTGAAGAGTGCTATGGTGTTGATATCTTCCTTGCTCATATTTTTTGTTGTCTATTGATGATAAAAAACTATGTAAAGTTAGTATAAGAATTGTTTTATTGCTACACTTAAGTTCATCTATTGTTCATGATCTAATGGTGAATAAATTGTTGAAAATCTTTAGACTTAGAAGATTGCACTTGTTTCATGAGACTGCAGGATGCCCTCGGTTAAGTGGAACTAAATTTTAGGAAGGATTTCCACTGTAGCATCCTCCATTGTTACTGTTCAACATTATTTGTACATTTAGGAAACTTCTTATCCCTTTTCCCTTTTGAATTTTATTTGAAGACTAAAGTAAAAAAAAAATATAGCATCATAACAAAGCCAAATTTGATGAGTAAAAAGGAGTTTTAGACTGTTGCCCTGAACTTGAAGAAGTTGTACCACATTTCTAGAACTTGCAAAGATCCTTTTGTAGATCTAATTCCTTCCATGTTTAGCCAACCATAAAGGCCCTTTGTGATTACCAAAAAATCACATCAACCAACTGAATTATTCCAAGCTTAGTCATAACCTGACATGCAAGAGACCTTGGGGTGATTTATAGAACTTAGTAGTAGGAATTGTCTTTCAAGATAGGCATTGTACTTGTGCATTGTCTATGTTGAGAAGTGCTAAAACACACATCAATAGAACTGGTGCTAGAAGGAGGGAAACTGGGCTAAGCTAGATCAAAGTGGGTACTCCTCCCCTCAAAGGTCACATAAAGTGCTTAGATCTACACAAAACAAGGGAGGATTCTGATGTAGGAGCATCTAGCAATGTAGGGCAATCTTGCATCACCCAAAAAAATTGTTTTCTTTATTTTATTTAGTTTTTTTGAGTCCCATGATGGCAGTTAAGGGGTATATGACTATCAGGTGTCAAAAATAGTGAAAAATGGGAACTTACTATTTTTAGTAAATTGGCCTAAATGAGCTAATATGGATGTGAAAATTTACCCCAAGGAGTAGAGCTAAAAAAAATTTCCATTCATGAAAGAATCACCTCAATAACCTACATGGTTTGGGAGAAATTAAAGTTTCCATCCTAAGAAATTTCTCCAATGTAGCTTCAAATTCAAACATAAAACTTTAGAGGCCCCAAAACAACTCAAAAAGTGGTCGAACCGACCTGTGGTCAACATGTTTGTTGTAGAGCTCGTCAAGAGCTTTCCAACAATATGCAATAATAGTGAATCAAACACCCAGATCAAAAGTTATGGCCCCATGAAGGTGGCCCTCTAAAAAGTGAATTTCATAAAAAATTCTTCTTAGGCCAGAAATCAAATGATGAGACTTTTCGCGCCAAAACAAAAAGGGGAAATTTGGACTTTCTAGAACATTCTAGAGTGGTTATTAGGGAAAATAAAAAGGGTTAAGTGGGGGTTGTAGAAGGTGGCCCTGATAGTGTAGATTGTGGATCCGAATAGTAGATTTTCTTTTTAGAGTTGATTTTGTTGTAATGAATCAATCCCATATGGTTGTACCATGTAAGCTTTGAATATGTAATTTCATTTTCTGAAAATAATTGAAAGTGAGTCATTTTTTTGTCTCGCATCTTTTGTGTTGGTATATGTTGTGATTTCTATGGGTTTTGGGTAGTGTGGCCCTAATTAGATTCCAAGAGGTAAAACCTCCCACCAGGGCTAAGAGAGCCAAAGAGAGAGAAGTATTAGATTTAGCCCCACCCACTCGACCTCCATCTCCTTTGTCCCCTTCCATACATCTACTTCACTCCTCCCCTTCACTTCTAACATCACTTCCTTTCTCCCATCCACTCCCTACTACCTCTCCACCTTCACCTCTCCACCTTCACCTCCCATAGCCAAAGTGTTTTCCTAGCCCTTGCACTTCACCTGCAAGGCACTACCCCAACTATTGTTCCATCACAACCTCAAGTTACTATAGTATAGAAAGCACAACCTCCACCTCCCAAAATGGCTTGGTTGGGTAACAATCCATCTCCATTATCCTTCAATTATTACCATGAAATTCCAAAGAATCTAGAAGGATTTTGCACTAAGTTCCACCCATGTGATCTACAAAGGATAGTAGAAGAACATATTAATATCTTCCAAACAACCTTGAAGGATATGTAGATAGAACATGAAGATGTGGCATGTAGGATCTTCCCTTACTCATTAGGGGAGGAGGCATTCTATTGGTACATGTATTTTCAACTGGATCTATCACCACTTGGGATCAAATGAAGGATAGATTCGTGCAAAACTTCAAGCTTCTTGGTTGTCATCCCTTCTGATTTATACCAATAGTTCATGTCCATTAGGAGGGAAGATAATGAGCACATTAGCTCATTTAATGAATGATTCCATAGAGCTTACATGAAGTTGCAATTACCCTATGTGGTTGATGACACCTTGGCTAGGATGGTCTATTATGCATCCTTAGATAATCTTACATCCACATTGGTGAAAAGGATGCACCTGCCACCTACCAGGTTGGTGGATGCATATGCAGAAGCAATCACAACAAGCATAGACTTGGGGAAGCATATTGTAAGTCTATTTCTCTCATTGGGGCCAATTGCTCATCCAAATCAAATTCAAGGGCTTACCCATGCTAAATCAATTCCCTTAGTTGCCAATAATACCACATCCAAGGAAACCCCTGAACCAAGTGCCTTATGTGCCTCATTACTTACACTCTTCATAGTAGCTGGCTTACACTCAACAACCTCAAGTTCCCTCATACCTACAAAGATCCAATTTCCCACCTGCACAACAGAACCAACCCATGACGTAGTCAATCTTCATTCAAAACTCAATACCACAATAGAATAATGTGGAGAAAGATCATATTGATGAATTGATTGAGATGGTAAAGAAGCTATCTACAAAAATGACACAACTAAGGAACCAAAACAACTAATTATAGGCTTCTGAAAGGAGAATTCAAGCCAATCTCGACCGAGACAATAGTGATTCAGGTGCTTCTTCTGTGCAAAATTATGAAAGAGGCTAGAATTCAGGCCAGAACTTTGAATGAAGGCCTTCACAAAGGAAAAATTGAAATGGAACACAAGCCAAAACAATGGAGGAGTCCCTACACATCTCAATCAACCAACATGCATGGATAATTCTACAAGAGGGGTTTATCTAGCTGAGGTTTTCCTATCTAGATGGTGTCAAATCCATAAGATGAATAGGCATTATGAGTTGGATTGCCCAAAATTTCAAACTGCTGTAAAAATTTTTCAAGCAAAAGTCTAGAATGTAGTTATTGGCTTGGGTTTCCGAGACTTAGTCCCTTCAGAGTGATATGATTCCTTAGTGATGGTGGCCAACTAGACTCCTTTACCTAAAAGTGAAAGTAACACACTAAAAAAGGAGGCTTCCCCTAAAGGCGAAGAAACAAAAGAGGTAAGAAACAACAATGCTTTAGCTCAACTATTTGATTCAATAGATAATGGTCTAGAAGATGACAAAGAACCTCATGAGGATGAATTCCATATGTTCCACCAAAGGGAAACTCCTTATAACCTAAGGAATATACAAGTTGGTGGTCCTTTCACAACTTCTACTCCTCCCAACAACTTTAGTACCCCACCTAATCCTAATGCCAGCAATAATCCTACTTATCCCCACATGCCTACCCAATACTTCAATAGGAATAAGCAGCCAAATCAAAATCAGGATCAACCCACTAGTTCTTCCCAAGGAAAATATTTCTAAGAGAAAGTCAAACAAATGGGGGAATATGTAGCCAAAGAATTCAAGAAGGTTAAGTTGAGTTTGTTAGATTTTGAATTATTCAAAGCCCTTGCAGTTAGAAATTCCTTCCTTAGAATGCTCAATGGGACTGTTTCATCCAAGTCAACCTAGGAATTTCTTTCCAAGGTGGTTTCATTTGATACCTCCCATAATGAGCCTATAATCAGGAAAATTTTTGGAAAGAAACTCGATCAACCTCCAAATTAGCAAGTAAACAAGCAGCCAGTTAAAGAGAAAAATAAAGTATATACCAAGGACAAATCCAATGATAAAGACAAGGCTCAAGTAGCTCAGGATGATGTTTCAGTGGGCATATTCTAAGGGAAGTTGGAGACTCATCCTTTCTTGAGAACATCAAAATATTTGGCAAGAATCTACATAGCTGCTTGCTTGATTTAGGAGCCTCAGCTAATGTCATAATGTTGGTAGTGTGCTAGGCCCTAGGAATAATGCCCAACCCTTCTCGATGGAAGGTAACTTAGTTGGAAAAAATGGAAGTGGACATAGTTGGGGAATTGGACAAAATACCCATGCAAATTGTAGTGGACCCAACAGGTTATGCAAATTGTAGTGGGTCCAACAAGTTATAGAAATTTAGGTTATCGATATCTCAGAAACCTATGACATCATACTCGAAAGGGATTTCACCTGAGTTTTGAATGGTTACACTACATTAGATTATTCCAACCTATGGATAACTTAGAAGGGGTTTCCCAATCAAATACGCATTGATTGGGAGCCTCAAATGAGGTTCATGATCACAAAGTACAACAACACAAATGAGTTGTTTGCAAAACTGAGTTTGGGGAATTATTGTCCCATGGCATATCAGGGTTCATAAGAGTTCCAAGAAGAATAAGTGGTCAAAGAGGTCCTTGTATTGTGCAGTCCTCCCACCAACTTAACCCACATCCTTGATAGTACAGAGGTGTTGGTTGAATCCAAAGATGAAGAATCTTGTGAAGATGGTAACCTTGGATTGCTAGATGGATTCCAAGAATTTGTGTAGAAATGTGCATAGGAGCAGCTCAATTTGGGAACTAGGATGAATTTTCAAGAGCTACTACTACCAAGCTAGTGCAGGGTACATAATTTGAATGGTGCCTATGTCAAATAGTATTCAAGCATATCAAAGGGAAAGTCATCCCAAAAGAGGCTGCAAGAGAAAAAAAAAATTAGGACCATCCCAGATCCATGTAGCAACCTAAGGATATAGAAGTAGATGCGCAACAAAGAGAGGAAGCACACTCAACTGGCTCCAAATTCAAAGACTCTTCTAAGTTTTGGATGTTGCGCTTTGATGGGTCCAAATCCAAGCATGGTAGAAGAGCCAACTTCAAACTCATTAGTCCCACAGGCAATACATATTTTTTTCCCCACACACTCCAATTTTATTGCACAAATAATGTAGTAGAATATGAAGCATTAGTTCATGGACTTTTCCATGGCATTAAGAAAAAAGGTTAAAATGCTGCAAGTGTTTGGTGATTCTAAGGTGGTAGTGAAACAAGTTAGGAAACTTTACTCCTATCATGATAGAAGGTTAGTAAATTATAGACATAGGGTATGAGACCTTATAGAAGGATTAGATGCATTCAACATTCAGTTAATCCCTCGCAATAGGACTTAAACTATTCATGCATTAGCTCAAGCAGCTAGCACACTTCAACCCCTCTACTTAACCGACTTATGGAAATTCAATGTAGAACTCACCTTTACCCATCTATGCCTGACAACATCATCAAATTTCATCTGTTCAGTGATGACAAGCACATCCTTGATTTCATTACTAGTTCTAATGTGTTCACAACCTAAATCATTGATGAAATGGAACCAGGGGCGGCTAAACTTGAAATAGAGGGAGTAATCAACTTAAAGAGCAACACAATACTGAGAGGTATGGTTCAGCTAGAGAGAATATTTGATCTCAACCAGATAAGGGATCAAGACCAATAGACCAAGAAAGATTCAATAAATAATCAATGTGATGGTCACAAACATGGGTGTGGCTGAAGAAATTCAAAATGTGTTCATTGGAAAAGTTTGCACACTAGAGGAAAGAAAGGGAATCATTGATTCCTTAATCATGTATTGTGATGTAATTTCTTGAGGATACGAAGATTTGAAAACTTATGATACTTTAGTTATCACTCATACCATTCCCCTCAAGCTAGAACTTGTGAGACCTTTCTGACAGGGTCAAGGCCTGATCAATGTGTTGTTGAAGCCAATTATTTTCAAAGAGGTTCAAAAGCTATTGTTAGCAAGAATTATTTTCCTAGTCAAAAACTCCATGTGGGTAAAAAATTTGGTCCTATTCAGAAAGAAGAATGGAGACATTAGATTATGCGAAGATTTCCTGAATCTAAATAAAGCCTCTAAAAAGGACAACTACCTATTGCCTTCACTGGATGAGATATTGCAAATAGTCAATGGATCATAGATGATGTATTTTTTGGATGGCTACTCAAGATATAAACAAGTGATGGTATAGTATGAAGATAGGAATAAAATGAAATTCACTACGAAAGGGGGAACATTTGCATACAGAAGGATGCCATTTGGATTAATGAACATCATCACTACATTTTAGTGTGCCAATTTTAGTGTGCCATGAACATTGCCTTTAAGGACCTCATTGGAAAGTGCATCATCATATACATGGATGATCTTATCCTGTTCTCTAAGAAAATGGAAGACCACCTCTATCATTTGTGTAGGATTTTTCAAAAATAGAGAGAGTTCAACATCTTGATGAACTCAAAGAAATGCATTTTTGGAGTGACCGAAGGCAAGCTATTAGGTCATGTGATTTCAAAGTAAGGGATCTCAATAGATACAACTTGCATCCAATCTACAATGAAAATTTATCCTCCGGGTGGTAAAAAAGGAAATGAAGTCCTTCTTCAGTAAAATAAACTTTGTTAGGAAATTCATCATAGGCTTTGCAAAATCATCAAGCCATTAAACGTCATGCTCAAACAAGATGCTAAAGTGGAACGGAAACCAAAATCCAAGCAGGCTTTTGAAGAAATTAAGAAATAAATTAGAGATGCTCCAGTGCTAGTCAGCCCAGACTATCTGAAGTCGTTCTACATTTATTCTTTCACTTCAGATCACTCCTGCACTAGCATGTTAACAGAGAAAGATGATAAGGGAAATGAGCACCCCATTACATTTATGAGTGCTCCATTGAAAGATGTTGAATTACGATATCACAATGTTGAAAAGAAGGAATATTCTTTGGTTAGACAAGTTAAGAAATTTTGACACTATTCTTTGAGACAAGGTGTTTGTAATTATTCCAGATCTGGTAGTCAAGACCCTATTAATGCAGAATGAGTTGGGAGAAAGAAGAGGAAAATGGGTCACATTTTTACAAGAATACAACATGGAGATTCAACCCATGAAGTTTGTCTAAGGAAAAGCCCTCACTTGAACCATAACAAAAACTAGACTCGAGCTCACAATGCAACAGTACTACCTAAATGGTGTCTCTCTAGGAGAGTGGTATGATCACATCATTTATTATTTACTAAACAACAAGTGCCAATTATGCCTACAAGGAGTACATAGATGTGCTTTAAGGTTGAAGAGCAGTAGCTACATGTTGTAGGGATCTATATTATATAATAAAAATCATGATGGAATCTACCTCAGATGCCTCAGAAAGGAAGAAGTAGTTGAGGGGTTGAAATAGTTTCACGATAGGTTTGGCACTAGCCATGGATCTAACCCTTTCACTACTCATTAGATTCTATGAGTTGGGTATTACTGGCCGATGCTATTCAAAGATGCACACAACCAAGTCAGATCTTGTCACATTTATCAGATCACCGCCACCTGGGAAAGGATTGTTATTGTCCCATTATAACCAATCTCAGAGGTAAGGACTTTTGCTCAGTGGGGAATAAACTTCATTGGTCTAGTAAGTCCACCATCCTTTGTAGGCCACTAGTATATTCTAACAACTTTTGGTTACTACATTAGATGGGCTAAAGCAATAGCATGTAGGAAATTTACAACTAAAGTAGTCACTAATTTTTTGGAAAGTTTTATTTTAAATAGCTTTGGTTGCTCATTTTATTTGGTTTGTGAAAATGGTCCTACCTTTTCATCCCTTAAGTTTTCTAGTTGCACCTTTGATTATGGGATGATGCTCAAATTCTTATCCAATTACTATCCCCAGGGGAATGGCCTAGCTAAATCCACAAAAGAAAAATCTTCTGACTGTGATCTAAAGGCTACTTGGCAAGAATCCAAAAGATTGGCATACCTAGTTACATTTTTCCTTATGGGTAGATTGCAGGTGCCATAAGGAAATCTTGGGAAATTCCCCATTTTTCCTAGTCTATGTCTTGGACCCATTATTCCCAATCGACCTCAAGATCCCTACGCTTCAATTCATTAACACATATTATGATGAAGGAGAATGTCAAGAAGCCTATCTAGCTAAATTGCTACAATTAGATGAAGTCCATGACTAGGAAATGGAAAATTTTACCAAACACTAGAGCATAGTTAAAAGACGGTTCAATCGTCAAGCCAAAGTAAAGTCCTTTAGGATTGCTGATTTACTCCTATGTTGGGACAAGGCCCATGAAAAAAAAGGGGGATGTGACAAATTTGACAGGCTCTAGCATTGCCCCTTTCATATTTCTGAGATTCTAGGAGATAATGCAAGCCTTCTGCTTCAAAATGCTAACTCGAGAGGATGTTCCATTTCCTATCAATGGGCAGTACCTCAATCATTATTTCCTTGCTTGAGTTGTTCAAGCTCACTCTTTGTATATAGGTGTAAATAGTTAGAGTAGGTTCTTTTACTTTTCTTCTTTACTTTCACCTTGCTTTCCCTCGATTTCCTGGATTTTGTTTTTGTTAAGGGTGTCTTCCTATCTCAATGTAGTGGTTGTACTTGTCAGAGGGCCTAAATTGCTCCCCGCTCCCATTTATTCTCTAGATAACTCTTCATCTATTACTATCGACTTCTCACTATTCCTACGAATCGAGTTTCCTTACTTGAACCCCAACTTAATCTAGGATAGAACCCTTATTCAAATCTCCTCATGTTTATCTTAGATTACACATGAAAACACACCTTAAATATTTTTGACAGGCTATATAATAATCATTATGAGGTTTCGATGGGTGAAAAATCTTAATTTTTCTCTAGTGACTACTATGATTTCCAATCTGATTATGAGCTTTAGTGCTAATATAGTTGAACAAAAGAGTATCAAAAGAAAATATCTAAAAGGAAGAAAAGAGGAAAAAAATGATTGAAACAAGCAACTTTGTAGGTTTGTAAGAAACTCTATTGGGGCTATGGATGCCTAGATGGAAATAGAGCAATGTTCATTGGGTCAGAACAACAACTCCATTGGGGATATGGATGCCTAGCTGGTAGTGGAGCAATGTCCAGTCTACTTTTGGGGATAAAAAACTTATGTATTTTTCCCCGATCGATTGATTGTTGTTCATTATGGTCTCTGAAGGAAGGAAATGAACACGCTGCACACACACTCCTAAGATATTCCTTTGATCAGACTCAACTAAGGATCTCACCCTCATTTAAGTTTCTCATTTTCTTGAGAAAATTGGGTTTTGATCTGCAAAACCAGAGATTTTGGGTTTTGAATGAATCCTTACCCTTAGAACACTCGGGAGCATTCTCCCAGTAGAGTCACCATTTGTTGTGAATATCACACACATTCCTTGTTCAGAATGGGGACCCCTTCTATCATTTTCAGCTTCATTGGTTCATTTTCACCTTCACCTCATTTTGTGTGCCCCTATTTCTAAGCTTAAGATGGTCATGTGCCTTAAAGTTGCCAATTTCCCTCTGGCCAAAATCACCATTCCCAAAATTGCTAAGTATTTTGTCTCTACGAAAATCCCCTTGTGAGTTTCCCTTTGCACTTTCCCCCAGCATCCATTTAACTTCGTGGACCCACATTTGTGAGTTTCCATCTATGGGTTGCCATCGCTACTTAGCCACTAGCTAGTGGTGAAACCCAAGGGTGGGTGATTCCAAAAAGTTGGTTTACAATTTCTAGGAGATTCTATTTTTTTTTTTTCTGAAATCACATATTTTTAGAAAATATAATGATTTAAGCCCTTAAAAGTTTCATTTAAAGCATTCCAATTGAAGAGGGATTGATCAAACTACATTAGATCAAACCCCCTTGGATAGAACCCTGCTAATTTTAAACCATAACTTTAATAGAGTCTCCTTTACACCTATCAAAATGATGATAAAAAATAAATTTTGATTTACTTTTTGGGGGATCAAATGAATTCCTTTAAAATTTATATTCTTAAGTATGTAGTCCTTATTATAAGCTTCCCAAAAAGTATAATTTTAAATAAATTTAATTTAATTATTTAATTTATTTTTTATTTCTTGTGAATGTAAGTTTTTCACGGAAAACCAAACTCTTTGTTCTACACATGTGGAAAAATAGAAGATTGTCAAATTTTTTTGAAAAATATGAGTGCACCATATATTGAAGTCCTTGATCCAACAAAAAAAAGAATTTTGATACATACAAAAAAAGTTATGAGTTATATGGTAGTGCTATGTCTGAATTGTAATTGGTTTGACTTCGAAACTTGATTAAAGAAAAAATATTCAATAAAAAACTATCTAACCCAGTGGAAGCACTAGATATTGGAGTTACAAATCTAAATTCGAAAGAATTAGAATTTTATCCTTCATGGAAAAATATTTATGCATTATATGGTGAGCATCACTTTTTAAAAATGTTATTTTCAAAAAAAAAATAGTTTTTGAGGGAGATGGAAAAAGAAGTGCAATTTGATTCTGAAAAATTTGAAAAATGTATATTTAGAATCTACAGACAAAATGTCATGAAACTCTAGTTTGCATCATCTTCAAATTCCTCATGGTTTAGCCGTTATAGGTGCTTGAAAGTGAAGATTAGTTAAAAAAATATATTTCAGTGTCTAGTTTGGCCAAAAATTGTAAACCACTATTGTGGGATCACCTGGGTCTTCCTGCACTATGGGTCCCACATTGTCCTCTATCGTCCATGCCAAGTCAGGTTCCCGCATCCCACCAACCCTACTACCTGACGTACTAGGGTTTAATATGTGCCATAAATAGAATTTGGCCTATTACTACGAAACTCCACCTATCATTTTCATTCAAATTTTCAAAATTTCAAGGAGAGAGAAACAAAAAATGAGATCACACCTACATAGGCTTTTGGAGGATTGAAACTAAGGTTTTCATCAGATTCTTGAGCCATTTTTAGGTAAGCCCATGTTTGAGGTTTCAATATGTGTTTTTCATAGCTAGGGTTTTGAAAATGATGATTAAAATATTTAAAAGGAAACCCTGGCTCACCCTAAGATCACCCAAAAACCTTTGCTATAACTGATCTCACATGAATAGTTTACTCCCAACATTCAAAATCCCTAAACAATCACTCAAACTACACCCTCATAGTTGTGGAAAATCCTATCCCATCCTCACCATTCTACATGTGGCAAGGAAGTTCTTGCAGCCCACACCATTGTCATCACCCCCTTTTGCTAACATTGAAAATCTTGAAAGAAATGACTAAGTCCTTGACATCCTACGGGGGTTCCCATGCAGATAGCCACCTCCCCATCGAAGTTGATTAATGACCTAACCCTGGATACATTTCAGATTGTAGGTCACACCTTCATTATTGTCATTGTGTGCTTAAAACTCACAAAGCTTGATTGATCTTGTGGGTTGTTGTGTGTGGCTCATCAATGTCCAAGGGTCATTGCCTAATGGAAACGCCACCCTGTCCCTCCACATTGTAGACCTCGCTAAAATGTTTGGTTTTTTCTTTGATGAGGTTTATTAGCACTAAAAATAAGACCTGGAGTTCACTGTAGGCCAACCCTTATGGACTGCCATCCCCTAAAAGTTGTTCTTGAACAACGAGTAGCTAACAACGACCCAATATCTCCTATCTATGTGCCCAAAATGATTAAACTTTAGAAAAAAAACCTGATTTTCCAAACCGCTTGAGGGTCCCACAGTGCGGAAATCCACCTATGGTTTTCCATCCCTTAAATTCCAATGTTTAATGGTTAGACCCAAACATCTTCCCACCTTCCAGCTCCCACACAACCCAAACCCGCAAAGGAATCAAGGCATTTTCTGACTATTCCAAGTATCTTGTAACTTGTTTCTACATGTGATAAACCATTTGCTAAGGGATTTTCTCTTTGAACCAATAGCATGGAAATCTTAATGCTGACTTCCATCTATAGGTCTCCATGGCCCCTTGGACATTAGTTAACTCCCTTCACCCTAACAACTTCTAGCTTGAGGAAACCTGTACCCCTAGGCCCACATTTACCTAAATGGTCCAAATAAACCCTAAATGTAGGACAATGATGAATTTCATTAACCTTTGATTATATATGAATGATCTAATGCTTGATTTGTAGGATTTGATTGACATTCACTTGAAATTATATGCAAACACACTTATTGCATCTTTGCATACAATATTTATGGAACTTGCTAAGCAGCCTTCCAACAAGCCTGAACATAAACCAGATAAGGGAAAGAAGCCTACACACACTCCTAGAGGAAAAGTGGAGAAAGAAAAAATGAAGTACGAGTTTCATGGAGTGAACAAACGTCAAAGCTCACCTCTAGCTAGGAGACGATCTCAAATATCAACTTTTGGCATGTTAGTATAGATGAATTCAAAGAGATGGTTTTGATGAACCCCAAAACATACAAGGCCTTGAAAATCAGGAAGAGTGGCCTAGCTAAGGCCATTGGTTTCCCTCCTACACTCATAGCCCCAGAGTTAGTAATGGCCTATCAGGAGTGCTACCACTCCAATAGAAAGATAATTGACAATGATAGAAGAGTATTGGTAGATTTGTCGGCCAAGTCAAACAATAGGACATTTGGCATCCCAGTCTTCAACAAGATGGAAGTAGATAAAGAATTTTCCCAAAATGTATGGCAAATAGATCCCATCGGATGCAAATGAACAATCAACTAGAATTGGTTGAAGGATAAAAGGGAAATTTCTTCCAAAGTTCTCCAAACACTATATAGGAGTGACTTCTTTTAGGAATACTACGATCTAGTCACACTCTTGAGCAGAGTAATGGGTTTTACCATAGCTACACTCTTTGAGAATTGGATGTTTTATTTCATAGAAAAGATCTTTGAAGGAAAGACAAAATTCCATGGGGAAAAAGGATTAGTGAAAACATGCATCAACAATTAATAGAGGTAAACAAGACCTCTCACTTCTTCATGACTTCCTATTTGGTTTACCTCCTAGTTGCCAATTTCCTGTATAAAGGATTATTTAGCATAGGCGAATTGGGGACTAAGCAAGGACAATTGAAAATATATTACTGCTACCCTCAATTGCAATATAGGAACTTCAAGAGGGAGTGCAAAAGATTAAATGATGCCTTCATTAGGCATATAATCAAATTCTTGGGTGGATATTTTGAAAGAAGGGTAACACATAGTGCAAGTGTGTTTGTGATGGGTTTGAGATATTTATTCATCCAGTTCCCCATGTTCACCTACATTAGGGTTGAAATATTTTAGGGAAGACCTTACAAGTTACCCCACTACCCCAATGATAGGATTATTATGTTAGAGGTAACTCGACAGCTACAAAATTCCCACTCTTTGCTAAGAAAAAACATAGGGTTGTGGTTCCATATCCTCTTAATCTTGGAAAAGGTATGTATGATTTCCCCACCACCCAATGTGCAAAATATTTAGAAAAAGACTTGGCCGAGTATAACATCAACCTTCATATAGATAGAGGAAGAGTATATCCCAAGGGAAAATTGAAGAAATGGGTTCAGAGAGAGTATGCTCATCGCCCTCACATCAAGGAATTTTGGGCCAATTGCAAGGATGATAAAGAGGTACAAATGCACCATTATATGAGAATGAACTTCACATTTGTAAAGTCAATGAGTTTGTTTCAAGTGTTAGACCAAGTTGTCAATGATGAAAACATGATATATGAAAGATATGGTGCCTTGATGAATGCAACTTTGTCAGTGATAGACTAGTCTGAAGAGGAGGTCACTGACCTAGATATTTTCACTCATCCTATGGAGAAAAAAGAAAGCAATGGATGGAGGAATAGATTTCTCAATTAAAGGAACAAGATGTCAAGCTCACATATGGGGAGCTCAAGGAAAAAATGAGCAATGAGACTAATAGTGTTGCTACTATGGAACCCTCTAGTGAGGCACCAAAATCCACACTGCTACAAGATCCATAAAGAGGAAAGAGGTATTAGAGCAATAACCCAAGCACAAAGTTTAAATGAAAAAGGAAACAGAGGGGCCACCTCCACCAAAGAAAGGAAGAATGGGGAAATGTGTGCTATAAATTCCAACCATCCAAGAAGAGGAAACCTTTCTTCAGGAAGAAGAATCTGAGTAGCCTCACTTCTCACCACCAACCACATCCATCTCTATTGTCATTGCTGCTACCACTCCACTACCTTCTTCAACCCAATCTTTTCCCATCTCATATCCACTTGCTATGGACATATCTATTCACCTTGCCTCTACCTTTCCAATCACCTTGGTGGTAGTGTTGGACTCTTCTTCCTCCACTACTTCCCCAATATTGACTTCTTTGCTCATACCTCCCTTTCCTACTCTATCCAATTTTCCTCCTTCCATAATGACAACCACTATGGAAATACCCACTTTTTTACACACTTTCATGTCATTTATGCAGAACGTGCCCAATGAACTCTACAGGGGCTTTAATGGCTCAAATTATTGCTACCTTGCCTCTGTCCCTGCCACCTATAGAGCCACCAAAGATGGAAGCCATAATCCAAATCTTAGAAGAGATGGAGAAGAGGCATGAGGAAAAACAAAGAGAGGTTATGAAATACATCACTGATGAACCCAAAGATTCTGATAGGGATGATTACTTTGAACATATAGAGGTTGGAATAAACATAAATATTGATAAGGTTTCCTATGATGAAGAACTGTAACAAGGATTTGGGGACAAAAAGGTTATGTGGATAGAAGGATTAGACAAAGAGGGAAAGGATGAGGGGAAGATCCCTAGTGATGAGGAAGATGAGCAGGAAAAAGAGGAAGGCAATCATGAATCACCCAAAGGTCAAGCTGAGATACCTAGCTGGCTAGAGCACCAATTGGACAAGAGGAAAGCTCCTATGGTTGCTAACCCAAGGGAAAGATTAGTGACAATCTTGGCACAAGCTCAAGTGAGAACTAGGAAAGAGAAGAAGCCCAAGGTCCACTCTCACATCACATTGGATGCCTTTGGGTCCTGGACAATAAAAATTTCCACCCCTATGATAGATAAAGATATAGGCACCAACTACAACATATCAACGATCAACCTAGACCCAACAACCTATGAACAAAAGATAGATGAATTTCAAGGGTTGGTAGCCACTATTATAAAACAAATGAATAAGGACCAGTCCACAAAGGAAGAGTTGAAGGACCAAGTAGTGGATCTCACCACCTATATCCACTACTGGAAATCCATAGAAGAGGAGACTCTAGTAGAAACATCAATTCCACCTTCCTTGCTATCAAAAGAGGATACAAGTAAAATGGAGAAGAGGAAGAGCTAGAGCAAGTCCATGAATGCTTGGTTCAACAAGGTGATATCTACTGGTGACAAAGGGATCGATCATGTCATCACAATGTACAATAGGTATAGGAGCCTAGGAAAGGACATAGAAATCCTAATGAATACTTGTAAGGAGTTCCTAGAAACATATAGGATCACTTATCCTAAATTGGAGAGTATCCTCAAGCTTTCATGAGACATCTAGGAAAATGAGCTAGAAGTTCCAATGGAAGATCACTGGATGATAGAAGCCTAGATATTGAACCTAGAGTATAGGAAGGAAGTTCTAGAAAAGGTCTTGCATGATATTGAGGTTGACCATGAATGGGTAGTCAAACATCAGACAAACAATGCTAACTATCTAAAGTTAATGATAGATTTCGAGATGCCTACCTTGGATCTAGATCTAGAAAAGATCAATCCCTTGTTCCACAAGAAAATAGAGCAAGGTGTTGGTGACACACTATGACAAGACTTTATGGATTTTTCTACAAGAGCCTTTGTGTGAATAGAGCAGATGATCGAGGCTTCCTTGAACTATATAGAGAATCAACATAAAATTATATAAAGAATCAAGAGGATTTCCTTCTAGATTGTCAAATTTGAGCTCTCTAAGGAGAAGAATCTTATAGATATGCTTGGAAAGTTTGTAGATTATGCAAATGCTCAGAAAATAGTTGGAAAACCCATCATAGATGATGAATATTTTTTAAAGTAGCTATGAAGGATGGAAACCCCTACATGAAAAGACTGCTACAATGCTAGGGTCACTAAATGACAAAATAGGGAAAAGACAAAGATCTATTTTATATTTTCATATGTTTGAGGGTAGGTGAAACCCTAATGTAAAATGAATCTGAGCCATACAATGAAATTTAATCTTGTCCATTCATTTTTCTTTTGGAAAACTACAAATAGGGGTCTTCTCTCATTTTAAAAGAGATAGTTGTGTTGTTGTGTAAAGGTATGCTACAAAAAATTAATGACAATGGCATTGTTTGGTGGATTCCTTTGTTTTCCTCTCATGTGTGCATGATTCATTCTCCCAACATTATATTTTAGCTTTGTTTTTTTAGTTTTAAGTTTCTTAGTTGTTAGTATATGTTACACTTTAATGGTGAAGAATGTTATGGTGTTGATATCTTCCTTACTAATAATTTTTGTTGTCTATTGATGATAAACAACTATGTACAGTTAGCTTGAACATTGTTTTATTGTTGCACTTAAGTTCATCTATTATTCATGCTCTAATGGTGAATGAATGGTTGAAGATATATAGATCTTAGAAGATTGCACTTGTTTCATGAGACTGTAGGCTACCCTTGATTAAGTGGAACTAAGTTTTAGGAAGGTTGTCCACTATACCATCCTCCATTGTTACTGTTCAACATTAGTTGAAAGTTTAGGAAACTTCTTATCCCTTTTCCCTTTCAACTTGTCTTTGAAGAATGAAGTAAAACGAAGTTCCAATATCATAACAAAGACAAATTTGATGAGTAAAGAGGAGTTTTAGATTGCTGTCCTAAACTTGCAGGAACTCTACCACATTTCTAGAACTTGCAAAGCTCCTTTCATAGATCCAATTCCTTCCATGCTTAGCCAACCATAAATTTCCCTTTTTAATTACTAGCAAATCACATCAACCGACTGAATTATTCCAAGCTTAGTCATGACTTGACACCCGAGAGACCTTGGGGTGATTTCTAGAACTTAGTAGTAGGAATTAACTTTCAAGAGAGGCATTACACTTGTGCATTCTCTGTGTTGAGAAGTGATAAAACACACATCAACAAGGTTGTTTGTACTCTCTCCCTATTTTTTCAATTAGAATCTCTAAATTGACCTAGCCTATTCTAGTTTGTTGAATCATGTTGGATTTTATTCTCCAAGGGTTTCTTCTTTTCTTGACCATTATGGTCTTAATCCTTCATTCTAAGGTATTAATCCTTCACTCTTGATTCTAATTATCTTTCAACATTTTAACCTTGTATTGAATCAGTTCTATCAAGGGTTATCCTACCTCCTGGGTACCTCTCTAGTTGATTTTTAATCCGCCAAATGCTAACTTTCTACATCAATTTTTTTTTAATTTATGCTATCAATTAATTCTTTTCCAATAAAGAATACTCATATATTCATAGTATCCCTAATTAATCCACAATCCTATACTTTTTGAACCTACTACTTGCTATTAATGAGGGTTACTACTTCAATCCATTCTATTCCTCATATTCATTTAAACTATTTTGTAAGGTGAGGGTACTCATTGGTAATCCTCCATAACCTTCCTACCAAACTTGGTTGCATAATATTCTGCAATCCAAAGGTGTATCCAAATGAGTTGTTGGTTTAGGAGTTTACAACTCTGGGGAAAATTCTTCCTAGTCAAAACTTAAACAAGATTTTTTTAGAAATCTTAAACTTCTCTTTTTGTTTCCCCTATGTTCTTTTCCTCTCACCATCTTGGCATAAGAAATTTTCAACCTTTAACTTCCAATAAGAGATATTTTTTACTTACATAATGAGCCCATAGGTTCTAGAGCTAAACCTGGTAGCTCCGATACCATGTGCAGCATGCCCATTGTTCTACCCAATAATTTTACTATGCTTTTAATCTCAAGTAAATATATTATTATGCCAACACTTAGCAATAATTTTTTTCTTTTCATATATAAAATAATATGCACATTTAAAATAAACATCATTCTAAACTTTCCCATTGCATTGTAACAAAGTAATACAACTTTCCAAAGTATTGATAAATTATTACATAATTTTTCATGATAGCATCTTCCATAGAAATGGATGAATAAATAATTACATATCTTCCATGAGCTCACTGTCACTAAGTTTGTGAATAGTCAAGGTGAACTCCATAAAATCTTGGTTGCCAACTAATGAGGAGAAGCATCACTCAAGTGCTTTTCTACCAACCATGGACTTACTATGGTCCCCTGCACACCTACCACATATGACAAGATTTCCCTCCCTTCAATGAGGAGATTGGTTTAGTAACCTAATAATAATAATGTCTTCCCTAAGCTTGGTGGTGTTTCGTATACGTTTCTAGATCTATCACATAGTGGATACAACCTACACATATGGAATTCCCTTCCTAATATGTAAGCTCAGATTACAGTGAACTAACAATGTAAATAGTGGAAGCTTACACTACTTCAGAAAAATTACATAACTCCTAATCTAGAATGGATGTGGGTATGTGTAGGATCATGATGGGCCAAAAAGTGGCAATATGATGGGCATGTGTAGGGTATGTGGCTAACAACTTTTTTTTTACCCAAAACTAATGAAACAAAAAAGGTTTTTAAAGGAGATTCTCATCTTTCCACCAATATAAATTATGCTTTACTTTGAATTTAATAAATAATTATTATTCATTTTCTATTTGAATTACGACTAAAGTCCTGATTTATATGTTGATTGAAAAACATCTATAGCTTTCAAATAGTATCATATTTTTTGAATCTAAAACATGCATCACATTTTATGCTTCAAATATGATTGCATGAAAAAAAATGAATTTCATGAAGTTTTGACCAAGTTAAGGAAGTCAGACATATGAGTTTTTATATTTTTTAAAAGTTGTAATAAAAAAATCATAATTAATTATTTACATGGAAAAAAATTACAAAAATATGCATCACATCGGACATGAGCCCTCTACTTATATCTAAAATCTTATAAAAAATTATTATCATTTTATTGTGGTTAGGGTGGTTAGACAGACACCTACTTCTTATTTTTCCCCTGAAATTTAAGTACTACTACATTGAAATTTCAAATCTTCACCAAATAGATTTAAAAAAAACCTTGTAGTTTAGAAACTACATTCAATTTTCTATAGATTCTATTCTTAGATATTTTTGAAATAATATAGATAACTTATTCAAATTTTTACGTCAAGTTTTCTAACTCTAATTTTTTAGAATTTTTCGTCACTTAAGGGCTTGTTTTTTCCATGATTATCTTGCACATACCCATGTCACACACACACCCACCTTCCTAGTTTGATTTTATTGACCATTCATAACCTATGCATAGGCTATCTACTTACTTCATGGAGCAACCTCAACCCCAGGAATAACCTATTTCCCTCTTATGTTTACTATGACACTTCTACTTAAGTTATTCAACTAATTCTAACATACCAACTAGCCATATGGATAAACATAACATCACATCATTAAAAGAATCTATTTCAAAACTACATTCACAACAATAAAATTTCTCATACAAGAGTGTAATCTAAACAATAAATGATTCTGATCAAAAGGCATAATCTCATCAACAAATGACCTCAATCAAAAGTATAATTTTCAACAATAAATGACTTCAAACAAATATATAATTATCAATCAAATGATCAACTAGATCATAAGGGCTAATTCCAACCTATGTGCTTCAATTTCTAATCAAGTAAACAACCCAACCAAATAGGTTATTCTTGACTTAGGGTTTCAATCAAGGTAAAGTAACATTCAAGTGAACATAACCCAATCGTAAGGCTTCTCTTTCAAATATCTCATACATTCATGTGTGTACTATATTTGTATATCATCTGGAGGACATAATCAACTTGCAATGATTTGGTGCTTTTACACCCATAGTCCTCTCACAATACAATTTTGGGTTACCAAAATGTGTGCCCTCTTTTAGATTTTAAGGAATAAGAATAGACTCTAATTCAAAATAGCATAACTAGTAAGTACAACTCTAAACCCTATTGTTGAATATTGATATATCCTTCAAGTTTATACCCTACACTAGGGATAAGACTTTATTCCTATCTCAAGGGGACATGAGCAATTAATCAAGTAAAGATTATCAATCAAGGTTTGTATAACATCGTAATGATGATATTTATACTAAGTAGATCAAAGAAACTCTATAACCCAACTTCATAAATTAAGCTTCTATTATATAAGCTATAACTTAATATAATATTTAATACAAATTTAAACACCCAATCCTTAATATGGAGTACATACATACACTCTATCAATAGAGATTCCTAGACTAGATCCATCAAGAATAATTTACTTCCATATAAGGTAGAGTATACCTATCCATTATAACAACTAAACATATTTTCCAAAAAGGCATTCAAGAACAAACAATATTTTAAAATTCATACAAAATATAAAAGAGTAGAAATCAGCATGCATATTTATGAAAAGCTCCAATTAATCAAATTGGATTCCTAGCTCAACATTCCCAAATCAGCAAGCAATTTCCAACTATCTCTCTTCCAATCACCAAAACTTTCTCCCAAAACCTCTTACTAACTCTCAAACATAGAAGATAAGAATAAAAAAATAGAAATTAAGCATAATGTGTCTAAAATGAGGGAGAAAGAACCTCTATATATACATAAAAGTGAGCAAGTGCAAGCTAAAAACAAGCTATCAAAGATTACACTTCTCAATCCAAAAGGTTTGACTCAGCAGGAAAAACAAAAAGGTGGTAGCTAAAATCATTATATAGTAAACACATACACAACTAGATTTTGTCATAGCGAATGAGTCACTTATTTAAGAGGACAACAAGAATGAAAATAATAAATGAAAGGTTAATGTCTTCTAAAGGTTGACCCTATTTGGTCATCTTCTCATTTGACCATTTCTCATATTTTTTAATTTTTTTCATACGCAAGAATACATATTGTAGTTTACAATTCTATTAGGCTCTTACTTTCATATATTGGGGCCACCAAAATATCATGCACCCCTATTCCTTTGGTTGGTGTTTGCTTATGACCAGGTCAAAGTTTCCTATGCATGATTATTCACTTTACCTTTTCATTTTTGACTTAGTCTTTGGCACATTATCTCACATGTTGGATTTGCATTGGATACCATTCACTGCCAATGTTTCATATCACTTAGCTTTTAAATACTTGCCACAATGTTTAATGTTCATGTACTACCCATATTGGTTCACAAATCCCCTTAATATCAATTCCATATACTATATGTATATGATGCACAATATACATATAGCATATGCAGGTGAGTGTAGGATCATGGGGGTCCAAAAAAGTGGCGCTATGACCCAAAAGTGACCGATGACATTTTTTATCTGAATTTGATGAAACAAAAAGGGTTTATTGATAAAAAAAATTTTAGCTTTCCACCAATATAAGATATGCATTTGGAATTGAATAGATAATTATTATTGATTTTCTACATGCATTTCGATGAAAGTTTTGATTGATAGGTTGATTGGATTTTTTGAATCTGAAAGATGCAACACATTCTATGTTTCCCATACTATAGGATAAAAAAGAAAATTTGATTTTAATAATTTTTTGACCAAGTTATGGTGGTCAAACAAACAAGTTTTAATATTTTTTAAAATTTTATAATAAAAAATTCATGACTAATTATTTACTTGCAAAAAACTTATTAAAAAAATGTGGTACATCTAAGCATGTTTCCTTTACTTATATTGAAAGTCTAAAAAAAATATTAGTATTTTTCGTGTACTTAGGTTGGTCAAACATATGCTGGCTTTTTATTTTTTTCCTAAAAATTTAGTACTACTATATTGAAATTTCAAAAATTTACCAAATAGATTTACTTTTTTCAAAAAGAGGACTAGTATCATAGAAACTAAATTCAATTTTCTACAAATTTTGTTCTTACATGTTTTCCAAATTATGTAAATAAACTATTCAAATATTTATGTCAAGTTGCCTAGCTCTATTTTTTTAATTGTCATTACCACTTAAGGGCCTAGTTTGGACACCTATGATCTTGCACTAACCCATGCTATGTATTTTACACATGGTATATGTTGTTCAATATAAGTTATGCACTTTATAATATTCTTGTGCTATTTGATATCATTAACATATATACATTTAATAGATATAATTTATATACACATAATGTATAATATGTATATATGTATATATATATCTCAACTCATAGTTTTATAAAATGCATTATTTGATATACTAATACACACATATTCTCATATTTCACATATTGATTCATACATATATATATACATATATATATGTATGTATCTATCTATATATATATATATATATATTGAAATAAGGGGTAAATTTTTTATTGAAAATTAGAAAAGAACATTACAACCATAACAAAGGGACTAAGCCCCAAAAGCCCAAGGAAGCAACACAAAAATCCATAAACAAAATCAGCTATCTTCAAATATCCTTCTATCATCCTCAAGAAACCTATACAAATCCTGTCATAACTTAGGGGAAACTTGCATCCAATCCTTGATCTTCCAACCATCAACTTGCTCAAAGGCCCATTTGGCTAAACAGTCTACAACCTGATTCCACTCCCTCATGATATGAACAAAAGAAACTGCCTCCATTCTAGAACTAACCTTAAGAATTTTCTGAAAAACTAAGGCTAATCACCAATTAATATTAGACAACTTCCTCGCATTCAGCAAATTAATCAAGATCTATGAATCATTTTCACAAATAACCTTTTTCCATCCCAAAGCAAGGGCCTGCTCCACAGCATATAGAATCACCAATCCCTCCATAAGGTTAACCATCTCCCCCTCATGAATAGAGAAAATAAATATCACCAAACCCCCTAAATCCCTGCCCACCCCACCAATCCCTGCAAGCCCAAGATTTCCTCTAGAAGATCCATTAGCATTGATCTTCAAAACACCTGCTGGTGGGCGTACCCAACTACCCATCCTCTACATTCTCTTGCTCCCATGCCTGCCTCTTTTGGAAACAATAGAAGAAGAATGTATCCCCTCCAATCCTAGTCTATCCACCAACTTGACATCCCCTTTCTCTAAGGGGAACACCACTTCACTTATAGCTGTAACTGACTCATGTATCATATGTAACATATGCATCCACACTTGTTGACCCCCCAAATTCACACCATGAAATATCCTGTGATTCCACTCAAGCTAGATCTGCCAAAGAAGAAAGGTAGGTCCAACATACCAAACATCCATACTAGTATGGATGTTTATTTTTTTCAATACATACATGTATGTTAATATATATATATATTCATATACTATATATACATATCATGCCTTGATATTTTAACAGATATATTCATAGTAACATCAATTGATATATTCATGAAGTGTATATATATATGTATATATGTCAACTTTATTTGATCAATATTCCATGCATATGGGAAATTCATCCATGAGCATGCATAGATACATATATCTATCTATACTCATGCACATATTTACTCATGTGTTTAAGTTTATCGTTGACACATGTGTATATATCCAATTGATTAAATATAAACACATAAAATTGATCTCACACATCTCAAACAAACTCAACACTTTTAACCCCTAAGACAAGAACATTCACAAATAGAAACACAAGCAAGACTAAAGGTAGCTTACTATTCCCTAGGCTATTATCCTAACTCAACCAGATTGGAAGTGTGTGTGTGAAAGCTCAGTTTAGGTCTTATCAAAGGTTACTAGACCAAGTTCTTCTCTTGAGTGATACTTCCCCTCCCTTCTGGAGAATTGAACCTATTCATGCATTCAACTTAGCACATAATAATAGTAGTTAGTTTTTTGCATGAAATCCACTTGCATCATAAATAATTTGCATCAACAAAGCATTTAAAATACCCACATTGCAATACATATTGTTTCATCACATTTCACCAATATAAAACATATTCATTCCTTAAAAAAAAAATCATCCTAATGCATATTTACATATTTCATTCATCTGGTAAACATATTGAAGTCACAATTTACATTTATAAACATTTTAACTCATGTAGGTAAAAGTAACTTAGTATCTATGAAATGGGGTGTAACACTTTGACTAAATTCTACCTTCCCTAATTTTTTTATCTCCCTACATAGCTACAAAAGATACCAATCTATATTTTATTTCAGACTTGGTTTTCTTGGTCATATTCTCTATAATCAAGCATTTTAAAATTGCTTTATTTACTTTCTTCCTCCCTTATTCCTCCCTTATGTAAATCCTATCCTTCTCTATCTTTTATTCTCCTCAATTCAGTGCCCTTTCACTTTCAATTTTTTTATGCTACCTCACTTTGGTGGCCTGCAAACAACTTTAGGATTATTTCTTAGTTTCCATGCCCTTTCTCTTCTGGAAGATTCCACACATCTTGGTAGTAGCTACTTCCTATTAATTTATTCTTCCTCTGTCCCACACACTCCTATAGTTTTTCTCTTTTTTAATCTGCACTATTGTCTTATATGGAATAGATGCACATGATGGATTATGCTCCATACATTTTTTTTATTTTTTTATCTACTCCTCTTCCTCTATGGTGCAATCTTCCCACCCCTCCTTCTCTCCTTCAGGTGCTACCTTTTAATGGTCATAATGAACCATATAAACTCTTTTGATTTTCTATAGACCTCTTCAAATTTTTAGAGGATAAAAAATATTTTAATTTATTCTTACATAGCTAGAAACCCATAATATTATACCAATTGATGAAGTCCTTAGGTTCTTTGCAAAAATATTTTGCTCCAGCCTACTAGAATCTTGATATATGAAACTTCTCGTAATCCATCAATCTTAGATATGATGTTTTAATATCTCCCAAACCATGCAAGATATGACTGTGAAATCTTCACCATTAAATCTAGGATGGCTCTAACTATATTCCTATGCAAGGATTCATGATGAAATTTCACCAATTTCTAAAAATAATTTTTTTGATGAAACTAAATGTTGTGTGTTGAAGCCAAAGTGTGGAAAAAAATTAAATCTATCAAATCTAATCACTCATGTATCCCAAGGTTTTGAGATAAACAAAACTAAAATAAACCAAAACTAAAATAAAAAATTGAAAATATTTTTTGGTGATGTTGATTGCACATGCACCTAATTTCTCGTACATTAGTGCATCACTATCGTAGTTTACTATTAAGTTCTAAATTAGATCCAACCGCGCTACCATAAAAAGGTACCAAAACCATGATCAACCATTTTGGCTCTTCCACTAAAAATAGTAGCCAAGTGGTCTTGTTTGATCATTTTTATATCCCTAAATGTTAGATGGGCTAAGGTGTGATTTAGACCCTAGATCCCATTTTCCCCCATCACAATAGTATATTGCAAGTTGGGTCCACTTGTATAGGTAGACATATTGTACCCTCAAAATCTTACTCTATATTTTCATATCCTTTTATGGTGATAACATGAGGCTCCAAATTTGTAACAAAATATTCAAAAAAAGTAAATCAAGATACATAAATTTAAGGAATATACATTATCAAGTAGGACTTATTCTACCTTATTTTTTCTTATGATGACTTAAATTTGTAAATATTTATTATGGGATTGATCAATTTTAAGCATATTATTTTGGCTAAATTCAAGTTGATATGTGTTAGAGAGGTGTCCCACAAGTGCTTGGTTAAAAGTACAAAGTTGTGCCACACTTTTGGATAACTTACCAACAAAAGTGAATTTAAGTATTTCAAACTAAAAATTAATGTTTTTCAAACATATGATCTAGTTAGATTAATTGTAGCTAACTTATATATGGCCACAACTTATCCAAATTAAAGTGTTTACTAAATGCATATGTAGCACCACTTTGAGGCCAATTTATCAAAAAATAAATAAAAAACTTGATGTTTAAACAACTCCTACTCATGTAAATAACATTTATATATATATATATATATACTCTTTGTCAATTTATTAGTTTACTTTTAAAATATATATAGATTTTAAAAAATATTAGTGTTTATATTTTATTTATTTTTATTACTAAAATTAGGTTATCAACACTAAAATATAAGGTTGATTATCTTGTCAAGGAAAAATACTAAAATTTATTAAAAAACTAAAAAAATATGGTGCACTAGATAAAAGATTCTATGTCAATATGGTATATTCTTTTCTATTTTATATAAATAACTAATACAAAAGGTGATGTCCCATGGAAATGAATATATTTTTACATACACTAAAAAACATATTTGTCAAAATTGGGAAAAATAAATTCATGCATTGAAGTTTTAACTTGGAAATACACCAAAAAAAATTGAAAGAAAAAAATACTCGATAAGGAGTGGCATCCCATTTAAATTCATTTTTTAGCATTTTATCAACAAAGAAATTAGATTGATAATTTTATAATTAAAAACTATATTCAAATTTAAAAAAAAAAAATTGGTAAAAAGACATAAAATGCACTGAAGTATATTATTTTATTAGTTTAAATCATTTCAAGATTCAAAAAATGTAAGTCACTTTTTAGTGATTCAAGTTAAAATTTTTGATTAGTGTTAGTTGATTTCTTTATGAAACTATGACACAACATTGCACATGTTTGTTTGCGAAAAGAAAACCACACTCTTCCCAATTGTTTGGTGCATTAAAAGTTATCATAACTACCCACTTAGCTACAAACCTTGATGGAAGAGCCACAATAGTGGATCATGGTTTTTATCCATTGCTTTTGTGTTGTATTATGTGTTTTTGATGATTATTAATTGAATTATTTTGAGGATGAAATGATCTAATTATGTAAACTATGAAAATACAACAATCTATTATGAGCTCTGAGAAACTTAATGCAAAAATTCTAAAATGGAATCAATAAACATAGAAGGAAGACATAGAAGAACTTGGGGTTGAAATCTAGTGAAAAATTAGATGGTCTAAGGAATACTATCCCATAGAATGCCCTATTTTTTAGGATATAAAAAAAGGCATGGATTCCCTTGTTTATAGCTTCTATCCTTTCGGGCTCACTATCAAAACTTTGTTTGATGATGAGAAAATTTAATTTTAATGGCTTGAAAACTTGTAGGGCTTGAATGCGTGAATAAGAAATTAGTTCTATATCTTTTGTGGTGTACAAAAAAGTATCCCTTTTTCACACTTAATTTTGGAATGGATAATTAATAATAAAATGAACCTAATTATGCCTTATTTATGGTGTTGTAAAGTGTATCCTACCACTTTCACAATAATCTAGGGATTTATTAATTAATTGGGCTTATTTATGCCTTACTTGGTCCTATTTTGCATCTACAAGCCTTATTAATTACATCTTTCTATGGATAATCCCAAAACTTATCAAATAACCAATCATAATTGAATGTTTTGGGTCATGTGTTCAAGATCTAGTGATCTAGGACTCATATGCCACCTTAAGTGTATGATTCCACCTAGTTTTGAGACCTAATTTTGAATTTCACATTAAACATGACCTGTATTAGAGTTTGTGTCTTAGTTTTGAGGCACTGGGACTCATACAACACCTTGGGCATATGAGTCCCACTCTAATCAGAACCCATTTTGAATTCAATTCTTGGTGGGATTTTATCTTACTAGAACTAATTCCAGCTTGTAGTGTTGTAATTTCTTGAAATTTTGCATAAACAAGTATAAATACAAGCTTATTTCACATAGTTTCATCTAAGCAATCCTATAAATTCACAAGAAATCAAGAGCACTTTCACAAGAGTTCACAAGAGTATTCAAGGACATTCAAGAGCATATTTCTTCATCATTTTTTGCAGCAATTAAAGATCCATCATGATTTCTAAGGCATAAAGCATCAAGCATGTTGTTGAGCTAGTGGGGTGATCCCACAAAGCCGATTTACAATTTTTGGGAGATTCTGATTTTTGCTAAAATCACATATTTTTAGAAAATATAATGATTTAAGCCTTAAAAATTTCCATTTAAATCATTCCAATTGAAGAGGGTTTGATCAAACTACCTTAGATCAAACCCCCTTGGATAGAACCATGCTAGTTTCAAACCATACCTATAAAGGAGTCTCCTTTACGCCTATCAAAATGTTGATAAAAACCAATTTTGATTTACCTTTTGGGGGATCAAATGAATTCATTTAAAATTTATTTTTTATAAGTATGTACTTCTTATTATAAGCTTCCCAAAAATTATAATTTCAAATAAATTTAATTTTATTATTATATTTTTTTTTAATTTCATGTGAATGTAGGTTTTTAAAAATAAAACTCTTTGTTTTGCACATGTGCAAAAATAGAAAATTAAAAAAATAAAAATAAAAATATGAGTGCACTAGATATTGAAGTCCTTGATCAAACAAAAAAATAAAAAATTGAATTTTGATACATACAAAAAAGTTAAGTGTTATACGGTTGTGCTATGTCTGAATTGTAATTGGTTTAACTTTGAAACTTGATTAAAGAAAAAAATTCAATAAAAAACTATCTAACCAAGGAGAAGCACTAGATATTGAAGTTACAAATATAAATTTTAAAGAATTAGAATTTTATCCTTCATGGAAAAAAAGCTATGCATTATACAATGAGTTTCACTTTTTAAAAATGTTATTTTATGAAAAAAAATAGTTTTTGAGGGAGATGGAAAAATAAGTGCAATCTAATTCAAAAAAATTTGAAAAAAATATATTTATAATCTATAGAAAAAGTGTCATGAAACTCTAGTTTGCATCATCTTCAAATTCCTCATGGTTTAGCCACCATAGATGCCCAAAAGTGAGGATTTAGTTAAAAAATTATGTTAATGTCCAGTTTGGCAAAAAATTGTAAACCACTATTGTGGGATCACCTAGTGTTGTGATGTGGCATTCAAGATCCAAGTTAAGAATTGTTCCACATCTAATTCAAGATCAAGATCTACATTCTTCATGGTAGCTTCATCTTAGATTGTTGGTTTACATTTCAAGACATCATTCAAGGATTATTGTTCATGTTTCATTGTTTCATCATAAGGTTTAATTACCTAAATGGGGTTTGACCAAGGCAAACCCCTATTCCCTAGCAAGATTTTTTTTTTCTCTCTCTAAATGTGTGATTGCAGATCTAGGTTTTTTGGATCTTGACGATTCTTTGAAGACAAATTTGCAATATTGAAGAAAATTTTCAAGGTTGTCATCTTCATGAAAATTCACCTACAAGCCAAAATCCAGTGTTTCAAACTCAGATATTTGGAAAGAGAGAAGCTACAATAGATCACCAAAGAATACCAAAGTTTTAGTCAAACCCTAATACTAGGACTAAATCTCCACCTTGGGTATATGAGTCTTAGTATTTCCTTTTTCCAGATTTTAGGAGATCTAGATTAGTCACTGAGAGATTCCAATTTCTAGATAGAAACCCTAGTTTGGGACTAAATTGCCAAAACTAGCATATGAGTCCCAATGAACACTAAAAGTTAGAATTTTAGGGATTCAAAGATTATTTTGATCACATCTTCCTTCCATGTACCCATCTTCCAATTCTTAGTTTGTTATTCTATATTTCAATTTCATACTCTATGTCATATAGTTAGGTTTTCATATTGCATTCATCTCCTTCTTTCCAAGCCTTTGCTTAGTGGTGAACCCCCTTATTTTATTTAATCACACCCTAGGACACCTTATTGTATATTTCTTTCCCTAATTCCATGCCTAGATTGAGATCTCTAAGGTTTCCTTGAATGAAACTTGAAGGAAATTGGTTTTATCTCCCAAAACATAGACCACCGATTTTCTATGTTTCATCTTCCTCCACTTTGCTTCAAATATTAAAACACACACACATGAAAGAGGGGGAAGGGTTTTGTGATGTAGGGTCTTTCTTAAGTAAAACTTTTTTTTTCTATTTCTACCTCCATCATAGCTAATAATGATATGAAAAGAGAGCTTACCCTTAAAAAGGATGAGGATAATAAGAAACAAGTAATGAACTGACTAATGTTGCAACTCACCACTGAGATCTATATTCCTAGATGAATTGAACTAATATACTCATCACATTCAAGGAGAATTTCATAACTTGAATAAATTCTTACAAGTGTTAATACTCACAAAACAAATGAACACGAAATATAAACAAAATTACATAAAAATATGATGAATGATTGACATGATGCTTGACTAAAACTAATTTTGCAATAATGTTGACCAATTTTCTCTTGAATGCTCTTGAATACTCAGTTTCCTCAAAGAATTTCCTAATGTGTTCTTCTAGTATTTCAAATGATAAAATGATTAGTATTTATATTCAATTATTTAATTACCAAAAATCAAATGCCAATAGATGATAATTGAAATTGAATATTTAAATAATAAAATATTGACACCGACATATTCAAATTGGAGCCAAAAAGAGGTGGTCTAGGGCATAGGGCACCCTAGACCAAACCCATTTATCAAAACACTGTGACTAGCCACTATGTTTCATAATTGCTTTCTCTTTACAAGGTGATGACACTTTCCTGCTTGACCTCGTCAAGACCATTGCCATAATTTGCAGAGGATGCACCTAAGCTTCGAATGAATGGATGCTTGGTTTCAAATATTTTTCTATTGTAATGGCCTAGAGGAATACTCAATTATGCATCATTGCTAGGGATCCTAAAATATTTTTTGTTATTGCTCGCCAAGGTGGTGGGAGTTTCAGCTATATATACTTCTCTCTATTTTGAGGGAAAAAGCCACAGATTTTTAGAAGAACACTAATTTTAGAAAAGATACCAGGACTTATTGTTATTTTTTATTATTGTAAAGACTCTCATATTGTGCCAATTTTTCAGCCTCTCTATTCTCTTATGCTATTTGATTAACTTTAGATTGTGCTACTATTGTTTGGATATTTCATTCGAGAACTTCTATAAACTGAATTAAAGTTTGCTAGTCTAGATCATGTCTTATGACTCTTCTTGGTAGTAGGAATGTATGCAATGTTATCTTATGTCAATGAATGGATTATCTATACTTTAATATTTAGTTATGCCTTTCTAGGACATCACAAATTACCAATTGAGCACTTTGATCTATGATTTATCGTGCCTATTATTAAGTCTCGACACATCACCTTAGATTAGACTTTATTTTTATATGTCTATTTCCTTTTCCCTTTCCAAACCTGATTATAGAAGAATCCAACTTCTTTAAAAATATGGAGGTCACTCAGTTTAGTGCAAAAGGTCCCCCATAAACTGAGTTTCCCATAAGAATTGTTACCTTGTCAATTTTTGGCATCAATAGTTTGTTCTTTTTTTTGCCACACCTAGTGGGATAGAGCTTAAATGAATTTTTTCTTTAGAAGGGTGTATGATCCATCATCCTATAACTAGATCCCAAATGACAAAAAACCTAGTTTACTAGTACCACCACTAGGAATAGTGTAGGCCACAAACCAGCTGTTAATAGTTCAACTTCCCCCTCCCATTCTTCTAACCATGTTGTCAAGTGCCAATAGAAATTATGTGACATGGGACACTGGAAGTACCCTAGTAGCACTAGTAGCACCTACTATCTGGCCTACTATATCGGTATCCACTATGAAAGCTATACCTAATTTTACTAGAGATGGCTCAAAAATGCCCACAGAACATCTGGAAAATGTGGCAGGCATGTTTCTGGTGCATGGAATCACCGCTCAGAATGTAGCGCTGAGGCTCCTCGCTGCTTCTTTCAAAGGTTAGGCACTGGATTGGTACTGAACATTTCCTTCATGCACTATTCATACCTGGGATGAGCTCAGAGACCTATTCTATGAGAGGTTTTCAAATGACAGAGATTGTTCTTCACTGTACTATCAACTATCTATCATAAAATGAGCTCCCCAAGAGGCTATGATAGACTTCATTTCCCAATTCCACACAAACTGGTAGAGGATTTAGGTTGCTATATGACTGACTCCCGAGTTGGTATTCATATTCTACCTAAAGTCTATCAGGCCCGACATTTCTATGATGATCAAGTCTTTGGGAGGGGCCACTCTACCAAATGATTACAATGTCACCATTAAAGTAGAGAATAATTTGATAGATTGTGGAAAGTTTCCTCCTCATCCCATCATTCCAATATTTCTTGAAATCTTGGTGCACACCCAAGAAGTTGCATCAACTAGTGTGCCCCCACCTCCCTAGTCAATGTACACATATGGGGCAGCACCACAAAATGTTGCCTCTACATCAAGTTCTTCCAAGGATGAAATGAGAGATCTTAAAGAAATGTTGTAGACTATGGAAAATGACATAACCACCCTCAAGTGAAACCAATAAATTCCTTTGAAGCCTGCCTATTAGAATTATCAAGGTGGATGGTCTTCATATTAGCAGAATCAGTACCAATGTAGTCCCTGCACTAATCCACCAGCTCTGATAACCAACCAAATGGTGTCGGTACCTACTCCATTGAAAAGCAATTGACCATGAGACAAAACAACCTCGTCAATGATATCAATCCATGGTGTTTCCCTTGCAGCGATGTGTACATGCCTCAGAACTGTCCGCATGGAAACTTACAACAAAAGGTGGCAGAGCAGTATAGCCAAGGTGCGACTTTGGACCATGGAGGTTATGTATATGCCTCACCACAAATGGAGAGTGTGGTTCTTACCACACAAATTCAAGGGATTTCCCTAGAACAAGAATCCGATATCACTCCCGATCACGCACTCTTCTCATGGATGGAAGAGGAAGAGGCGATGTTCGCAAACGATCCTTCTACATCAAAGGAACCACAAGTTCAGTCTGATTATATAACACTCACTCTAAGTGAAGTGTTATGGGTGAGCCAGTCACACCACAAAATAGGAGCACCTCTGATCAATCTTCTAGCTTCACCGCAGTCACACCACCATTTCAACTGCAGAAAGAAATTGTGATAACAAAAACCTAGGAGAAAAAATCCTTAAACCCACCACTATTTAATGTGGTGGAACAATTAAAGAAATCTTCAACCAATGTGTCCCTATGGGACATCATGGAAATCCTAGAGAAAAAAAATTGCTTCGAAAGGATTTCTAGGAAGATGCTAGCTCTAATCCAACGCAACAATTTCTGAAAGAAAAGGCTATTGATCTAACACCTCAAGCCAAATTTCTCACAAATAATTTAGAGGAACCCCCTGCAGAAGCTAAAGGTAAGCCAAAACCATTCTTCCTAACCCTTATCATGGGTGATAAATTGTTTCACAACTTGATGATCAATTCAAGTTCTAGTACCGTAGTCATGCCCAAACAAATGCTGAAACATTGGGACTTAGCTATGAACCCATGAAGAAGGGAGTTATGCAGCTTGACAGGAAAAAGGTTGAAATAGTGGGGATCATTAAGGATCTTCCCTTAACTCTCTTCAGCTATCCTAACATCACTATTCCTTAGGAAACTGTCATCATTGATGTCCCTCCTATGTTTGGTCTTTGCCTGTCTCAGGAATTTACTGTTAAAATAGGGGGATACTTATCGCTTGATTGGACACACTTTATTTTCTGAACCAAGCACAAGGCTAAGCTAAATTTATTATCTAAACCACTACATGTGTACCACATTGTAGATGAGGGTGTGATCAACTTTGAAGCCACCCATACCTCTGTTACTAAAGATGAGATGTACTGTGATGAATTGCTAGAGGACGAGGAGGTGACCAAGGATCAAAGTGAAAAGGATGAGGCTCTTCTAAATGAGTTCATCGACACGGATCCTTTTGGAAATTACCATGCCACTGTACTAGGTACATATGCCATTTATGACAAGGAGCAAGAGATTCCAGAGGTCACAGAGGAACCTGTAAGTAGCGCAGCCTCTGAGTTGTGGATGTTGTACTTCGATGGAGCAAGATGCAAAGTAGGTGCCAAAGTGGGGATATATTTGGTATCCCCACAAAATGAAGAAATACAAAGTTATTTCCACTTCTAGTTCACTTGTTCAAAAAATGAAGCCAAATATGAAGGACTAGTACAAGGTTTAAGCCTCGCAAAGTGAATGGGCATCAAGCAATTAATGGTGTTCAGAGATTCCGAACTGGTGGTCAACCAAGTCTAGGGAATTTCAGTGGAAAGCAATGTCCACATGAGATCCTATTAGCACCGATTATGGGACTTGGTTGAGGGTTTTGAAGCCTTCAACATCCAGACCATTCCCCAAGAACAAAATGGTTATGTGGATCACATAGTAGCAATCAGATCCCAGATTGATCCTACCTTTGACCTTATAGATAACAAAAACTTTGTATGAGTAATAGTATGACCAACAATTCCTGATAATAATCAAAGTTGGCAGGTATTTGAAAGTGATGAACACATTGCCTCATTCATCCAGTAGTTAGGGGAATTCATTAATTAACTCCAACCAAAGATCCCCGAGGCTTACAAAGGAAAAAATAATGTAACTAAAATCTAACAAGCTTCTGAAAGGATTGGTTATTCTCGAGAACCTTTTTGATTCTGATGATGGAAGGAATGATAAAAGGAATTTTGTGGTAGACAAAAGTGACTATGTAGACCTTCAAGTCTCATATGTCAGAAACCTTTGAGTTGAGATAGATGTCTCGCATCATGATAAAGAAAGGCTTATCAATTTCTACGAAAAATATGAAGTAGTGGCTTGGTCCTATGATGACTTGAAGGGATATGATCCCGACATCATCTAACACATAATTGAGCTGGCGGAGGGTGCAAAACTAGTCCAACAAAAGTAGAGGCCAGTGAACCCCAAAATTGAAGCACTAATAGCATAGGAGCTAACAAAGCTAATCCAATCACATATTTTCTTCTTAATCAAGCATAGCACATGGGTATCTAATCTGGTCCTAGTCTGAAAAAAGAATGGAGATATTCACTTGTGTGTGGACTTTTCAGACCTGAATAGAGCATCCATGAAGGATCATTATCCACTACTTTCTATGGAGTCAATCTTGCAAATAGTAGTAGGATCAAAAATGTTTTCCTTGCTTGATGGCTTCTCCAGTTATAATCCAATCTGAATTAAAGAGGAGGATCAACACAAGACTACGTTCACTGCAAAGTGGGGAACATTTTCATATGCTAAAATTCATTTTGGTTTATCCAATGTAGGGGCAACATTTCAATAGGTAATGGATATTACTTTTAGCGAGCTGATCAATAAGATTATCCTAATTTATTTGGATGATCTTAGTGTGTTTTCTAACTCTAAGGATGATCATTTTGATAACCTAGAAATGGTTTTTCAGAAATTCTAGGAGTTTGGGGTTTCCCTAAATCCAAAAAAATGTGTATTTGGAGTACCGCAAGGCAAGCTATTGGGACATGTGGTTTCCAAAGAAGGAGTTTCAATTGACCCCAAGTAGGTGAAATCCATCAAAGAACTTCCCCTTCCAGTTAACAAGAAATCCAATCACCTTGATGCTAAAAAAGGATCAAGCATTTAAATGGACAAAGGAAGCCAGGGAAGCCTTTGAGAAAGTTAAGGATGCTATTTCCTCAACTCCTATACTGGTTAGTCCAGATTTGTCCAAGGTCTTTATAATGTATGTATTAAGTACCAAGTCTAGTATTGCTACTCTCTTGACTCAAAAGGATGATGAAGGAAAGGGAGAACATCTGATGGCATTCTACTCCTAGACCCTAAAGGAATATGAGATGAACTATAATTTTGTCAAAAGACAAGCCTTTGCAATAGTAAAGGGACTTAAAAAATTCCATCATCTAATTTCCTGCAACAAAGTGACTGTCTATGTCACACATTCTAGTGTGCACGAATATATCATGGAGGGAGAAATCATAGAAAAAAGAGCTAACTAGATCACCAAGATTCTTGAATATGACATTGAGTTCAAACCCACCAAAATCATCCATGGAAGAGGACTATGCCAATACATGGTGCATGACAAAGAGATACCAGCTGAAGAAGAGTAACCAGAGCTTGTTCTAATGAATGAGACAGAGTCTGAAGGCTATTGGCTAATGGATAGAGTAAGGTTTATACTATCAGCTATATAATTGCAGATATGTGCTAGTGGAATGGGTCCTTTTTAAAAAGAATTTCAATGGTCTCCTCCTACAATGCATTAATGTAGAGCAAGCAAAGAGAATCCTTGACACATTCCACAATAGTGTTCTGGGTGGACACTTCTCCACTAAGACCACCACCATCAAAATCATATACGTAGGTTACTATTGGGCCACACCTTTCAATGACTCACACTCCTTGGTGAAATCTTGCAAGGAATGACATTTCTTTATAGGAAAAAGGAAGAATTCTACAATGCCTCTCAAGCCTATAGTGGCAGATGAACCATTCACACAATGGGGCCTAGAATTCATTGGGATGATCAATCCTACTTCTAATTCTTAACACAAGTGGATTCTGATAGCTACAGATTACTTCACAAGGTGGACAAAAGACACTACTTAAAAATGCAACAGAGGCAGAGATAGTGGATTTCCTTAAAGAACTGGTGACAAGGTTCACCCCTCCAAAGACTATCATTTTTGATAATGCCAAATTTTTCCTAGACGCAAAGGTATGTCACTTTGCATTAGCAAATGGAATATTCCTTAAGACATCATCAAATTATTACCCACAGGGAAATGACCTAGCAGAGTCGACGAACAAGAACATGGTCTAACTCCTTAAGAGAATTGGTTTAGAGAACCAGAGAGAATGGAAAAAAACCTCTGAATGATGCTTTGGGAAGATTGCATAATTCCTAAGCAAGTCCTTAAGAATTCACCTTATGAGTTGTTATATGGAAAAGAGTCGATGTTGCCTATATCCATGGAGATTCCAGCACTTCTATTGTTGAAATCCCTCGAGATAGAACAAAATGGTGCTATGGAGGTTCATCTTGCCGAACTATTCAAAGTACAAGAAAAAAGGGGGAAGTCACTAATAGCCATGACAAACCACCAACAAGTGGTCAAGCGATGGTTTGACAAAAGGGCATCCAACCAAGGCCTAAAGTGTAGAGACTTAGTGTTGAAATTCAATGAAAGGGCTGTGAAGCTAGGTCAGCACGAAAAAAATTGATAGCCTTTGGGAGGGTCCATTTAAAATAATTAAGTGCAAATAGAATAATTATTTGAATTAGAAAGCATGGAACAGGAAGCCTTGGGAATTATGGTCAACAAGATTCATCTTAAGCTATTCCATTGAGTGGAAAATTTTACTATTGTATATATGTTAATAATGCTTTTGTTTTCTTTCCCTTTTTGTTCTGTTGGCCCGTCCTTTTTAGAATTAATTCATGTTTTGGCAGAAAAAACAACCCATCATTGTACAGAATAGGGCAATAAAAATGCTTTGTAGGAATAATCAAGAAAAACACCCATATTCAAAGGAAATCAACAAATATGTTGAAAGAAAAGAAACCCATATGACAGAATGCCAAAAGGAAAAGAGACATAGATTTTATAAAGCTATATATCATTATATATATATATATATGCTTTCATTTTTACATGGAAAAAATGGCTAGAGAGCCATAATTCAAAAATGATATGATTATATGTGGTTTTCTTTTCATATATGTACTATGTATGGCCTTTTCAAGCATATATACAAAAACTAAATAGGTGGCATATTCTTAAAAGAAAAAAAAAGAAGTTTGGGAGGCATTTCATCCAACTGCATGAGCAACAACTATTGACACATCAATGGTAGCATCTACCACATCCTCATTAGTAGACACACCAATAGCAGAAGCAACATCATTTGGAACAACAACCATTGGTAGAGGAAACATAAGGTTCCTGAAGTCAATGTACTTGTTGATATTGTAGAATGGAACTACATTGTAGATGTGGAGGAGAAAGTGCAATGCCTGGGTAACTCTTTGTTGGTGCTTGTCATTTGTCTAGAGGTGGAATCCACTGAGAAACAGAAGCCATGGGACAACCACTTCTTCATCAATGTAGCGCCTAAGATCACTAGTTGTTGATAAGCCTACACCATATGTAGTGTGAGCAATGACCTCACCTAGACCATTCAGGTACTTTTTGGGAAATTTTTTTTGACTAATTTCATAACCAAGGGCTTGGGGATACCAATATCCAACATAGGTGCAACAAAGTGGGAGAAAATATTGGTACTGACACGGTATTTGTCTTTGTACTCAAGACAGTCCCAACCCAAAACCCACTTCATGGCTATCAAAGCCAGGGAGTGTTTGTTTTTCATCAGCCTCTTTAAACTCCTAGTAGAAATTTTGTCGAGGAAATTTTTCTATGACTTGTATGACACTATCCTAATAGGAGTATCCATGGTACTGACACACTGTTATCATTTGCTAACTATTTTTGAAACTTTCCTATAGCCTAGCCTATGAGAACCTTACCAGTAATAAAACAAAATACTAAGCCAATGACCTATTGCTAAAAATTGCTCAAATGCTAAGTGTGATTTTCTCACTTCTTAGATGCCTATTTATAGAAAAAATGAGGAAAAGCATGCTAATTGGCTTCTCAAAAATGTGATGATAACCAAGTTCCAACTTAAAAAGTGTGCTTGGGTTTACCCACATTTCCTGACCAGTTGCGTCTGCTAAAGTATGGTTCAATGCATGCAAATTTAATGAGAACTAATTAATTAGCCTAAAAATGGTGGCACTCATTGGCGTTGAGCTACATAGTCTGAAGGCTGTTATGTAACCTCACAAGTGTTTCCTAGAACCCAAGGTAGGATTCATATCTTTTTAGGTGATGCTCATTTGCTTTGGCTTTATCATTCCATCCAGGATATTAATTTCCAACAATATGAATGTAAGGCTAGAAGGAAAATCATCAATTCAAGTTCCAAGGAAATCACATCGTATCACATGGTTGCCAAATGCAATAATGAATTCTTGTAACTTCAAAATGGAAAGTAATTCATTTTTTGCACGAAGCAAGGAGTTGGCAGTACATGCCAAATTAAATACAGAAATCCCACTTTCTTCTACCACCTTGAGGAAAGATAGCTAAATATCACATACAAAACTTTCAATTCTTAAATGTCTTTTGAAATATGCTATGCCAAGTGAAGAAATTTTTTGGCATATCCAGAGCCAAGTGAAATTTGTAGAGAATTCTAGCCCTGCAGAAGCTTTCATCTAAGGCAAAAAATGGTAGAGGGTTCATCATAGCAAATTTAGGAGGAAGCTAACCAACCCTTGCTTAGGGCTATATGGCCATCAAAGGCTATTTATGTCTATGAAGATATATCATATGCTATGCCTGGTATACTAGGCAAGCCGAAATGGGAAAATACAATGGTGCTAGATAGGTCCAACGATTACAGGAACCAAAAATGGGTCCATGAGGAATGGTACAATATTCATGACCCACACATCACGAAAAAAACTAAGTCTCTAAGAGAATTAGCATGTGCAAGGATGAAAGGATCGCAACAAGTGATGTCGACAACAAAAAAGGTATGGTATAGTGGGCTTCAACAGTACATGGTTCTGCTGGTATATGATTGCCCAGAGCTAGTTGATGTGGTCATTTAGTGTTATAACCCAAGAACCCACAACATCAAAGATCAAGCCTTAAAATTTAATATCAACCCACTAGCCATTTGGCACATGCTATGTATCCTAGACACAAGTTCCAGAAAGGAGAAAATTGAGTCCTTCACTCCTGCTAAAGGAGAAAAAATATGGAAGGGGATGAAAAATAGCCCAAATTTCCTAATTGAGAAGATTGGAAAGAAGGGAATCCCAGGTTCTCAACTACCAAGTATCTTGTTGTCGTACAGTTCATTTTTTGAAGACATGTAGGATTCCTTTTCAATGCTAGCATTTGTGTGTGGCCTTAACTCTGACAAGATGGTGCATGCCTTTCAATTAGGGTTGGGTTTCCAATTCCATAAGAGCACAATTTATTTTGGTACAATTTCACCAAATTCCTCATGGAGGAAATGATAAAGAAAATAGAGAATTACCTGGTAGAAGGGAAGTTCAAATTTATCTCTTTCCTGGTTCATCTGTTTCTACATCAAAATCCTGATTTCTTCAACGAATATTTTGAATTTTCTATTTTTGATGAAAAACAAAGAAGGAAGCCAATATCCACATGGACACCTTTCCTTTCCATGACATATTTCCACTATGCATTTTTGGATTACTTTATAACTCCAGTTTTGCAAGATTTACAAAGAGGAGGTGACATGATTCAACTCAACATAGATCAAACCGGATATATGCAGAGTTTCACTCTTGCCTATGACCGATTCTTTGGCATGGATTTCACAATCCTCCAGATGCGAGGCTTCACTGATCAACCTTTTTGACTCCTAGCCTATGTCATAAATAGAGTGTTCATGCTCAAAATGTATCAACAGGTTTGCATTATTGATTATACCTTCTATAGCAACCAAAGCGTTAAGAGGAAAGTATTCTTCACTTATCTGAAGAGTTTCAAAATAGTGGCCCTAGCAAAGAAACAATTGCACCAATGATCTGCCACAACCACACATGAAGGTTATTAACACTCCTTGACCCTACTGGGAAAAGAGGCGCAACTCATGGGAGGACAAGGATGAAATTTTTGTTGAACTAGCACATATCCCCACACAGGACCAAAAAGAGCCATGGCACAAATTTTACTTCATTGTAGCAGAGGCTAAGGATAGTTTCTAGATGAAGTGGACCATGTACAACAAGTTGCGGAAAGAAGAAGAATGGACTAGTGAGAAAATAAGAGCCTTCTAGAAATATCACCAAGAAACAAGAAAGTTGGATGCTCCTTATGGAAGCTTGAAGGATGACAAAGTATTTGAAAAATGGTGGAATGTTGAACATGAAAACTCTGACTCCAACACCAATAAAGGAAACAACCCAAAAGGTGGGTCTGAAGAACAAGAAGAAGAAGCAGATACTTCCACATCCCCCACACCGCAAGAGAAAAGCTCTGCAGGATAGCCTACCTATGTAGCTACAAATGTGCAATTCAATGTATTGAGGGACTCACACACACTCACTTGGTCCACTAAGGTGACTAGAGTGTTAAAAAAGCAACTAACAGTAACTATCAAGGCTGGGGAAACCCTGACTGTGAAGTAGCAATGTACATAAACCATTGTTGGAGAGAGTTCACAAGAACCCACCGCAAGCCAGGAACCCAAAGGAGAGGAAGAGCTGGTAACAAGCCAGGAACCCAAAGGAGAGGAAGAGCTGGTAACAAGTCAGGAGCCACCATTGACCAGTCAACAGATAATTTTTTTTCCTTCTCTTGATTCTTAGTCCTTGGTATCCTCCATTGTCTCTATGACAACCCCCACCATGAGTGCAGGCCCTTCGGTTCCTAGTTTTGATCTAATGATTGTGGGAGGTTTCTCCTAGTTCTCATAGGCCACTCCATTTTCCTTTACTCCTTTGCAAACCCTTATGCCAACTATTGCTGCTCAATCCTTCCTTACCTCACTTTCTGAAGGCTTACCTACTATTGGCACCCCTACTTCTACTATCATCACAAATCCTCCCCTTCTCTCATAGCAAGTGAACTCCATGATGACAACTCCTTCACTATTTCAGTCCATGAGTCCTTCTACTAGTTCACTAATTGAACCTTGGAAAATGACAAGCCCTTCTACTAGTTTTCAAACCAAGCTTTGGAATGTGCCTCCCTTCTCCCCACAAACTATCACTCTCTAGAAAAAGAAAATTCTTGGGCCTGTCAAAATTACCTATCCATATGCCCTACCTCCTAGTGCTCCTTTCGCAAATGGGATAGTCTCGTCATCGACCCAATTCATGGCACAAATTGACTCTAGAAGGGAAGCAAACATAAATAGAATGCAAAATCACAAGGCCAAACATGATAGTAGGCTTTAAGAACCAAAGATTCAAACTCTCTATGATGAGACCCAACAAGCACTAAAATTTGCAACCATGTACCTGGAAATAACCAAGCTAGAAGGGGAGATGCATCCACAAGACTACGAAGTGTATGCATTAGGACTTGACATAAAGGAATCCCAATCATAGAATAAGGTTTAGCTTATGGAGGAAATGCAATGGATGGTCACCTCTGACTTCCTTAATACAGGTTGCTAGCTGAAGAAAATGGATGAGCAACTTAAATAATTAAAGGAAAAGGCTAGTTTTTTGGAGAAAAAGGAGAAATCCCTAGAAGTAGATGTTGTGTGCTTAACAAAGAGGGCACTGATAGTAGAAGAGGAGAAGAAAAAACTTTAGGAGGAACTTACAAAGGTTTAGACCATCAACCCCACTATGGTTAATGATCTACATACTAAGAATGAAGAATAGCAAAGCCAATTGACTCTGGCAGAACAAAATTTGTAGCTAAGGAATGAAGAGTTGGAGTGGAATCACATTGAATATGATCAAGGGATAGCACAAAATAATGAAGCCTTAGAGCATCAGCAAGCTCAATATGGGCAAAAGTTACAGGAGAAAGATGCTAAATTTGAGGGCCGAAAGACCCAATTAGAAAAAGAACTTTAGGAGACAAAGTCCTCTCTTAACATACAATTAGAAAACCACTCCCGAGCCAAGGAAAACTAGCATAAAGAAATGAGCAACTCCAGGGAGAAACTATTGTCCAAAAAAAGAAAAGATGTGGAATTGGCTGAAATCATTAACTCAAAGGATGTAGAGATTTCCTCTCTGAAGAGCTCTCTCATAACCTCCCCTACCCAACTAGACCTTATTCCATTGGTTAGGTAGTTGTATGTTTCTCATTGGGAAAAGATTAAATTTTTTTTCTTAACATTGCAGCCCACACTTTGGTTCATTTCCAAGGCAACAAAACTAAGCTAGGAAGTTCATGGTACAATTGAGCAATTCCCACGGTTTATCTCGGAAAGGGTTCCAAAAGAAAATAATTTTCTCACCAAGTTGTATTCAATCTCTGATGAAGACCTCACTAAGGTAGGAATTAAGGATCAGAATCTAGCCACCCAGATGGAAAACAAGTTTATCCATTACCATTCAACCTTCTAGTGCACTAGGGTAGCCATAGCTACTCTGAACTAGACAATGGACAACATGTGGGAGATTTTCTTTAGGTTAAGATGGGTCTGCCATCTCCATTCCTTGAAGATGGATCTATTGCTACAGCTGAATAGATTGCAAAAAGAATAGAGGAGAAGGAAAATGACCCAGATGCTTTCCAGAATTTCAGCTAGCCTCCCACCACAACTGACATTGAGGGGGTTATTCATCCTCTTGCACAACTATTATTTCATTATGAGGTAGGGGCTAGTTTTCCCGAGACACTACCTTATAAGGAAGTGCTCAACCTGGGTGGAGCATAGGAGAATTTGTACAACATAGCAAGGTCATCTAAGGATGACTAGTTGCCCTTGTAGGTGACTCTTTCCAAGCTTTGACTCTGTCACCCGATGAATTGTGCTCTAGTTTGAAAACTAGAAAAATTTTGGGTTCTCCGATCCTCAAGCGAAATGCCCCTAGTAGTCACCAAAAGTTGTGAATAAATATTCAAAAATCTCCCTTCAAATATATATTTTTTGGTTAAGTATCAACCCGTGCATCACAAATGAGCCACTCAGCCTTTTTTTAAAACTTTGCTGCCTCCTCCACGTGTCTACTTTGCGCTCCTCAAAGGTTTTCCTTCCTTCGCATTTAAAAGAGGCCCCACTATGTAGCCATGTATCATCGCTATGCACAATTGATGACCACTTCCCTTCACTTTTGAGTAGAGCTCCACTCACATGCCACATGTCACCTTAGCACAAGATTTTGATGGCGAAAGATAAGACTCACAAGGGCTATGCTATACTTCCACGTGTTTCTTCAACGGGTTTTATATTTGGGAAATGGATGAAGTGAACCAAACACCGTGACTTGTTGATGTGTGTCATAATTTCTTTCTCTTTACAAGGTGATGACACTTGCCTACTTGACCTCGTCGGGACCACTGCCATCAATTACAGAGGATGCACCTGAGCTTGGAACGACTGGATGCTTGGTTTCAAATCTTATTCTATTGCAATGACTTGGAGGAACACTCAATTTTTCATCAGTGCTAGGGATCCTAAAATCTTTTTTGTTATTTCTTGCCAAGGCGGTGGGATTTTCAGCTATATATACTTCTCTTTGTTTTAAGGGAAAGAGCCCCAGATTTTTAAAAGAACACTGATTTAAGGAAAGACACCAGGCCTTATTATTGTTTTTTATTATTGCAAAGACTCTCAAACTATGCCAATTTTTTGGCCTCTCTATTCTCTTATGCTATTTGATTAAGTTTAGACTATGTTGTAATTGTCTAGATATTTCATTTGAGAACTTCTATAAATTGAATGCAAGTTTACTAGTCTAGATCATGGCTTATGACTTTTCTTAGCAGTAGGAATGTATGCAATATTATTATATGTCAATGAATAGATTATCCATATTTTAATATTTAGTTTATGCCTTTCTAGGACATCACAAATTACCAACCAAGGCCTTAGATCTATGATTTATTGTGCTTATTATTAAGTCTCGGCTCATTGCCTTAGATTAGACTTTATTTTTATATGTATGTTTCCTTTTCCCTTTCCAAACCCCATTATAGAAGAAGTTGACTTCTTTAAAAATTCATAGGTCACTCAGTTTAGTGCAAAAGGTCCCCCATAAACTGAGTTTCCCATAAGACATTGTTACCTTGTCAATTTTTGGCATCAACAATAACAATTTTTGATTCTTCATTTAATGCCCACTTTAGAGAGAGTATGAAATTACACTTAGACTCACAATAAAGTAAAATATGTCAAAAGGGGTTCAATTATCCAAATATTGAAGAGATATGATGGCATTGAATCTAAGGGATGCACTAGCCCCCATGACAAGGGAAGACATGTGTAAGTGTTTTATCAAAAAAGTTATGGACCCTAGGGTTTGATAATGAATAATCACCTTTCACTAATATAAGATTTGGGAACTAAAGATGGGAAAGGACATGAGATTAAATTACAACCTAAAAGGTGAGTCAACCAATCCTTGATCTATAATTTTCCTTTTTTGTGTGTGTGGAGATGCGTGGGGGTGATTTGGAAATGGAATTATGAAAAAATATAATTATGTAACTAGCTAACTATGAAATTTCACTATTTTGATATGAAAATAGATAACCTGGAAATGGATAATCAAATTTGATGACCAAAAATGAATAGAGTAGATATGTGTGCACTTGTGATTTGAATTTTAGCCTAATTTGAGTGGAAAAGAGCACCAAAGGCACCCTAGTCTAGGGATATAAAATTAAAATCTATTTTCATAGTCCCAAGGTCCCTAGTATATGGCTTCTTCTAGATCTTGTTGCTAGATCTTCATCTATTGTTGAGATAATTGATTTTCTATATCTTGTCAAGTTGTAGGGCTTGAATGCATAACTAAGAAAATTTTCTTCAATCTCCTTCCAATCTTCCTTGAATCTATAACCTATACATTCAAAAGGAGAGGAAGGGTTGTGCCATATAGGGTCTTTCCTCATTCAAACTCCATGTTGGTATTTGTACATCCATAATATAAAAATTGATGTTAAAGAGGGATTATCCTTTTCGAGGATAAAGGCTAAATAATAATGGAGTAATGAATTAACCAATTGTTGTAACACACTAGTTAAATCTGACCTCCTTGCAATATTGAAGTCATGCACATCACATTCAAGTCTTGATTGTAATTTTGATTTATTTGATTTGAAGACCTACAAACATTAGAACACACAAACAAAATACATGCATAAAAATGAAAAAACTCACCTAAAATTTAACATGATGCTTAAATGATGAAATTCTACAATAATTTTGCAAATTATTCTCTTGATTGATATTGAATTCATTTTTGAAGTATTATCTTCAAAAGCTTTTCTCAATAATCTCCTCTTTCATGAAAGTTCTAAAAATACCACATATTTATATCTAATTAATCTAATTTCCTAAAAATTCAATCTCGATGGTCGACAATTAGGATTTGAATTTAAAATAATAAATTACCAACACCAACATATTTAAATTTGGGGCCATTTTGAGGGGAAAAGGGTGCCAAGGGCTCCCTTTTCTTGATCAACTTTTTTAGGATTTGGTGTCAGGGGAAAAATATTAAATGCATGCATACTTTGGTTTTTCATATTTAATTTTCTGATAAATGATAAAATGGGCCATGGAATGGATAATTTAGGAAATTAGGAGCATGATTAGGTCCAAGCACATAGGAAGGAGAAAAACCTAGCGTTAAATAGTCAAGGGTGATAATTTATGATGCTACATTTAGCCCCCATTTTAGTGAGAATATAAACTTATGCTTAAACTCACACTAAAGTAAGAATGTGTCAAGCAGGGTTTAATTTTCTAGATATCAAAGAGATAGAATGGTAAATAATTTAGGGGAAACATGTAAGCCCCAAGGATTCATTATCCCATGGTAAACCAACATAAGGAGAAGGGAACACAAATGTATGGAATGTATCATGACAACACAAAACACACATGACATAAAAACAACATAATGCAAACATAATGAAAAAAAGGAGGGTAAGGCAATCACATACTAGCAAGCTCCACAAAATTATTACTAGGATCCATACCCAAGGCACTCATGACTCACAAGATAGAAAATTTTGATATTTGCTAGGTGAATCATGAACCAAAGGCACCATAGGCTAGTGAAGTCTAATATTCACTAGGTAAGCCTTCTAAAAAGAGTAGGAAATTGAGAAATAAACAAGGGCTAGTGAGGATAAATTTTCTAGGTGTGTACCCATGTCAACCATACAAAGAATTATGATCCAAATAATTTTGATAAGGTGCCACACAAATGATCAAAATTCCAAGTCAATCATCACAAGTCAAGTGTGTGTGAATGAAGTTAATCAAATAATGGAATATATGTCCCCACCTTAAATTAATTTGTAAACACCAAGCTATGATAAATTTCTTTAAGATATAAAAATGATAAATACAATATGATAAGGTCATGAGAGATTATTTGGAAAGCCTTATGTCAATGATATGTTACCAAAAATAGATAGCTCATAAAAATGGATTTCCCCAAATAAAATCCCACATAAGAAGAAAAAGGATGATCACGTAAGGGATCTACAGATTTGGTCTCAGTAGAGATCTTTTGCTAAAATAATATAAGTGAGTTTTGAATTGACATCATTCCCTTGGATACTCATGGAATAATGAACACAATATAACAATGACACATTAAGATAAAAAAACAAACCTTTTGGTCAACATGGAAGAGACCTGAATACCTCAATTCCTTGCATCATCCCAAAAATGAAGACACAAGATAAAAACAAATTTTTATGACTTATAGAGATTAATGGAGTTACAAATAGATGAATTCCACAATGGATTCACTTCCTTTGTATCTTTGTGCTAACAAATCAATAAGATTCATCCAAAGAAAAATCACAAACATGAAGACACAATAAGCAGTAAAACATGTGAGATCACATCATGTGTATGCAAACAGAAATAGCAGACAAAGGGTATTGCACATGTGAGCTAATATAAAGTAAATCATCTACATCCCAATCTTTCCCATCATATATGGAAGGAAGAAAACTATCCAAACGTACTACAACAAGTTTTGTACAAGGAGTACCACCAGGTTCAACATGTGGTGAATCTCTCTCATCAAGAGGATCATCATGGTTTCCCCCAACTAAATCCATAAAATTTGAGAACAACAAAGATAATTCACTATGCACATGTTCATCAATCTTATCATTTTCATCTTCATTATCTAAATTTGTGACAATGGGTGGTTTAATAACAATTTCAATCATGTGCTCTTGATTCATTATTTGTTTTGGTTGAGACATGTAAGGTTCATTTTGTTGAATTTGATGATTGAAATCCACAACACCTAGAAATAACCTACAATCAATTATCCTATCACAAAAGAAATATCAAAGCAACTAATTTTCTATGCAACAAAGAGAAAATATTGAATTGAAGAGAGCACTAATATATGTAAGGGTATGTGTAGGATCATCATGGAAAAAAAATGCCCTTAAGTGGCAAAAAACTAAAAAAAATATGAGTTAGGCAACTCGATGTAAAAATTTGAATAAGTTGTCTATATTATTTCAAAAATATGTAAAAATATAATTTTTAGCAAATTGAATGTAGTTTCTAAACTAATAGTTTTATTTGAAAAAAAATCTATTTGGTGAAAATTTGAAATTTCAATGCAATAGGACTTAAATTTCAGGGAAAAAATAAGAAGTGTCTGTCTGACCACCCTAACCACAATAAAATGATAATATTTTCTTATAATATTTTAGATATAAGTAGAGGACTCATGTCTCGATGTGATGCATATTTTTTTGTAATTTTTTCCAAGTAAATAATTAATTATGAATTTTTTATTACAACTTTTATAAAATATAAAAACTCATACGTCTGACCACTCAACTTGGTCAAAACTTGATAAAATTCATTTTTTTTAATCGTATAGTATGTGAAGCATAGAATGTGATGCATGTTTCAGATTCAAAAGATGTGATACGTTTGAAAGCTATAGATGTTTTTCAATCAGCCTATCAATTATGACTTTAGTCATAATTCAAATAGAAAATGAATAATAATTATTTATTAAATTCAAAGTAAAGCATAATTTATATTGGTAGAAAGTTGAGAATCTCCTTTAAAAACCCTTTTTGTTTCATCAATTTTGGGTTAAAAAAAAGTCGTCAACCACATACCCTACACATACCCATCATATCACCACTTTTTTTCCCATCATGATCCTACACATACCCGTAATGTATTAACCTAAATGGTTCTGAATTGTAATGGATCTTATGATTACAATGAGTGTGCATGGTTATAAAAGAAAATAAAATCAAACCCTAGATGAGGATTGTATTATATTGTGATAATTGTCTTAATCTAGACCTAAATTTAACCCAATCTAATAACAAAAAAACACTCCTAAGTTTAGCTTAAGTGAATAAAGTAATAAGGGACTTAATAATTGATTAATGAATAACTAATTAGTAAGTGATTATCCTGATTACTTCAACACCCCCTCCCCTTGCTTAAGATTAACTTAGGAAGAAGCTATAAAACCCTAATGTAGAATGTAGTGATGAATGTATGGATGGGTCTTGGATACAATTCATGATGAGGTACCCATGTATAAATAAATGAAACTCTCAGAAATCTAGATAAAAATAAATGACTACACTAGTGAAAGAAGGATAGAAGGAGGACTAAATATGACCCCTAAGGAATGCTTTTGTCATGCAAGTACAATAGATGTTCCCCCACTAGGAGAGATAAAAAGAGGATATGAATCCCTCCATAAAGAAAGAGTTTCTATACCAACAATGAATGCCTCAAGAAAAAATGTGATCCACAACCTGAAAACAACATTTCTCCCCATAGGAAGAAACATATTCACTTGTGATTGGAGAAGCCAATACAAAATAATCAATGAAATAGTTCTCTAAATCTAAATGATTTGGGCCTTTGAATACTACTCACATATCGACATTTCGAAAAGTGATGATGTCGATCCAAAATCTTGTGAACACTAATGGTGGGCCAACAACATCGATATGGATATCAACAAAGATAAGATGAATGTCCTCAAAGTAATCTTCTAAATCTTCAATATAGTACTCCACAAACAAGGATGATATGTCTACTAGATACAAATCCCAAGTAGCTACATGTCTGAAAGATGTATGTCTTGCTGCATTGAATCAACAAGGGCCAAGGATGTGGCAATGTCAAACTAATCAAGAACAATAGGAGATGATGATGTAGTCTCAATCTAAAGAGTGGGAACATGAAGAAAAGTATCTAAACCATCAAAATATTCAAGACCTGTGATATACTCAAACACCTCTAAAGTATTGTCATCAAAGGGTATGAAATTTATATCTACAAGAGGTATGTGATAATATGCAATAGGATCCTCTAGGTATAGAGAGATATCAGGGTCTCCATGGATCTCCCAAAGATGTTTCTAGAGTGTGTGGGGACATTCAATGTCTGATACAAGACACATAATGTCAAGATCAATACTAGAACATATAACCCCTACAATATGGTCTCTGATGATGCACCATATTGATAAACTCCCTATGTTTCTAGTGTAGGTATAAGTCCATATGAATAAGGAAAAATATCAAGCCACCTAAGATGTGTTAGGATGCCATTTCACCAAGACTCATAGTTATCTATTTCCAAGTTGATCACAAAAGGATGAATAGAAAAACCTATGATACTTAATCCAATGATAATATCAAAGACTAGTAATCTCAATACATATAAAACACATCAAATGATGTCATCCTACGCAAACAAATCCTTTCCAAGTGCTAAGATTTCCAAGTAATTGACATAATTGTAAAAATAGAAAAAGGTAAATATAATGTACCTAGCATAGATTCTACAAAAAATGCATGAATATATTTTAAAAACTCTAAAATACCTTTCTAATTCCATTTGAATCATAAAAATCAAAGATATAGGGAAAAAGTTATGACCTTGAAAGCATAAAATGAAGATCTTACTTTCACTAAGAGTTGTAGAAAACATAAAAATAATATGATAATGATATCTATACCACTAGAAAGAGCTCTGAACCATCTTTCTGAAAATATCTCGTTTGTTAGATTTTGACATCGTATGTCCAAGTTATGGCTGATTTACAAAAATAGGTCAAAAAGGACAAAAAAATTGGCTGTGGTTAGTGGGTGGAAAAAAAATTTTAAATATTTTTTTCTTTTTTTCTTTTTTGTAAAGATTAAAAAGAAAAAGAAAAATTTATGATGTTTTTTTAAATTTTTCTAGAAAAACAGATTAAAAAACTAGAAGATTTTTCTCAAGATAGATATCTCAAAATATGGATAAGAGGCTATAGATTTGGAGCTTTGATACCATGTTGAAGTTGATGATTGAACTCCACATCATGGAGAAATCACCTAAAAGCAATTATCCTATCACAAAAGAAAGATCAAAGCAACTGATTTGCTATGCAACCAAGAGAGAAAAGATTGAATCCAGAAGAGCACTTATATGTGCAATATATTTACTTGAATGGTTTTGAATTGTAGTGGATCTTATGATTACAATGAATGTAAATTCTTATAAAATCAAATAAAAGCAATCCATAGATGAGAATTGCATTAGATTATGACAATTGTCTTAATCTCATGCAATGAGACAACTAGACCTAAATTTAGCCCAATCTAATAATAAAAAAGCACTCCTAAGTTTAGCTTAAGTGAATAAAGTAATAAGGGACTTAATAATTAATTAATGAATAATTAAATATTTTTAGTGTGAAAGTGGTACTTTATCTAACTAGTTCATTTTCTAGCTAATTCTCCACTTAAGTCTTCTTCACACTAGTTGAACTTTACATAGGGATAAGGTGGTTGAGCTTTAATGACCCAAGTTTTCACACCTCATAGGATGACAACACTTATCATAATATAGTTACATCTTATCTCTCCCCTTGGCCTATATAACCAAGGCATTTCCTTTGTAATCTAAATTATCAAGTTGATTATAAATTTGCATTCTTGAGAGGAATACAATTTATTCTTTATTATATTTTTGTATTTGCTTTCCTTCAATTATTTGTATCTTGGGGTAGGCTAGTTAGCAAATATTACATGGTATCAAAGCAAGAACGAGTTTTGGGTTAGCAATTCTTTAGGAAATCTAAGAGTGTAGAGCAATTGAGACAGTTAGAGTTTCCCTTTATTTTACCTAAAATAGACATTGAAGGCCAGATCTACAACAATTTGAAGCAGGAGGTTCATTGCTAGATCCAGCAAGGAACCATCATTTTAGAGCATTTTGGGTTAAATCCAACCTTGCCATCATGCTCAAAAGGACCAAAAACCAAAAAATCAATTGTCAAAATGTCGATTTTGGACAAAATTGTTAGGTAAGAAAAAAAAATGTCCACGGAGCCATTTGACCGCCATGAACAAACTGGTTTAAAAAATAATATTTTTTGTTTTTAAATTTTTAATTTAATTTTTCCTTTGAAAATAATTTTGTTTTTTTTTTTTCTCTTGTAAATTGAAAAAAAAAATATTTGTTTTGTTTTTTTTAATTGCAAAAGTTATATTTAGACAAATATATTATCTTCTTTTTCTAAAAATTAAAAAAAATTAAAATTTAAAACAAAAAAAATTGTTAAAAAATAATTGATTTTTTAAATTAAAAAAAACACTACGCAATACTTTTGTAGTAGGCGGTACCGTAAGGTACCTTGTACTTGCGAACCCTGCTCAGATAACATGCAAGGTATTCTAGGCTTGCGGCCCTGTACAAGGCATTAGCCTTCAAGCCTTTTAAAAAAATATTTTTTAAAAAAATTTAATATATTTTTATGTTAAAAAAATTAATTTCTAGAAAAGTTTGTCGATGAATAATAAGAACACCAACAAATTTAATATTTTTTAATACTTTTTAATATTAAAAAATATAAAATTTCAATTATGTCAACATATTTGGCCAATAGTTTTTAAAATTGCTTTAATATTTTTTAGAATTAAAAAATATAAAAATCACAATATCGCCAAATTTGGAGAAGAATTTAGTAGATAGCTAAACTAGCGGTTCACTAACTTTATTTGTTGGGTTGCTAATTTTGGTTGAATTGTAAATTAGTTGGTGGATATTTAATTTTGGTGGATGATAAATTTGGCTATAGTTCTGCTAAATTTGGGAGGAAATTTTCACACTCCCTCTCCATTGATAAGTTGTTTTTTGAAGGTCAAATTTGAAAGCTCATAACTCAAGTTCTAAAGCTCCATCTTTAGTGCATTTTTTTTATTTGCATTGATTTTTCATGCTCTACACATTGGAACATGGATTTTTTAGAAATTTTTTATTCTTAGAGAGGACATCTCACAATTCTCATTTTGAAAACTTCAAAGTTGTATAAGTTTTGCATATGACCTCAGATCAAGTTGATTATTTTTTTGAAAGTGCATGATTTTTTATGTACTTCACATTGATGTTGCTTATTTTATATGAAATTGTACCAAAATTGTAATTTCCATATATTCTCATTTCTTGAGGATTTGTAAAAGCAATGAAGTCGACAAATCTGTAATCTACACTAAATATAAAGTGTCAAATCAATTTTATTTAGGGGGTTCTTTGATTAAGTATAGAAGGAGGGGTCTCTTGTTGTCTTTTTTATTATACATCTCTTCTAATTTATGCTCTATTTTTCCTTCACTATGGGTACATTTAAGTTTCCATTGCTAATGCTATACAACTATAATACATGATGTCAAAATGCATGGAATGGCTTAATGCAACTAGGATATACACCTTATGTTGAGAAGGTAATTGAACCCACAAATGATAAGGGAAAACTACTCTAGATGTTTGAATAGACAAAAGCTCTTAGTTTTCTAATAATTTTAGTTTCTCTTGATATAATGTTTCAAATTGAAGAATGTAAAGATTCAAATGATGCATGGAAAAAATTACGAAATCTCTATGGTACAACTAATGAAGCTTGTAGTTATCAAATTGACAATGAAATAATGACTCTTGAGCCAAAGTCTTTTGACAATATCTAGGATTATGTAACAAAGGTCAATGAACTTCGATAACAATGTAAATCATGTGGCTTAAAGAAGAAATACATTCAACTTGTCTATAGAAATCTCAAAAAATTTGAACCTACATATGCAAATTTTATTTCTAGATTTCACACTCATAGGTTGACAATAGGATCTACATTAACCACACCTTTTTTTGCTTCATTTTCTAAAATGTTGATGCAAGCACAAGGAAAGCTTCTTTCCACAGGTCTTCTTAAGACTTCACACTCACAAGCTTTGATGGATGGTCAACCAAAGGGTCATAAAGAATCAAGGAAACTTGACAACAAATAAAAGAAATTCAAGGAGAAGTCACAAAGAGATCAATAAAATCATCTTCTACGATAAAATTTTACTCCAACTCCTCCTCTTCAAAGGGGGATTTTCAAAAGAAGGAAAGTCCAACTTGTAGCTACTATAAGAAACTTGGTCATAAGGAACATTCTTGTCATAAGAAGTAGATCAATGAGCTCAAACATCTTCCTAAAAGGAACAACATTAATTTTCCTTCTTTTGTTGTTTAGTCCTCAACTCCTTCCAAATAACGTAAAGCAAAAGCATCTACACTTGTTGAAATTTTGATTCTTCACAAAGTGGATTCTTGAGTCGAGTGCATCACATCACACAGGTTATATTAAAGAATATTTTCCTTTGATGGAGCCTTGTTTTGTGCACCATATTATCATCGAGGATGATTCTCCAGTGGATGTAATTAGGAAGGGTTCAATTGATACTAGTAGTGGTACATTTGAGGATGTCCTCTATGTGCCTGATCTATTAGCCAAACTTCTCTTTGTTTTCCAAATCACTCAAAATGGTAGAAAATTTGAATTCACTCTAGATTTTGTTAGCATTAGGAATCTTGAAGATAATGCACTCCTTGCAGTTGGTAAGGCCAATCATAAGTATCGCTTGTATATTTTCTCTCATTTTCTACTTGATTCACATTCCACCACATTGCTCTCCCATTCAAATTTCATGAGAAAACTATGGTATGAGTAGTTTGAATATCTCAATTACCACTATCTTTAGCAACTCAACAAATAGAATATGGTCACGAGTCTTCCTAAAATCATTTTTTTTTATGGTGTATGTTTGGGTTGTACCTTGGGAAAACATCATGAGGATAAATTTGATAAAGGGAAGGCTTGGAGGGCTTCAGAAGTCCTTGAATTGGTTCATAATGACTTGGTGGGTCCTTTTCCATCATTATATTTTAGTAAGACTTGTTATTTTCTCATTTTCATTTATGACTATTCTAGATATACATGGGTCTACTTTCTTCAACACAAAGTAGAATTCTTTGATATATTTCAAGAATTTAAGACTCATGCTGATAAGTAATCTAGAAAGTGTGTCAAAATTCTCTACACTGATAATGGTAGAGAATATGTGAACCATAGATTTGAGAAATTATGTACTCTTTAAGGGATTGATCTTCAACATACTATTTCCTACACACCACAATAAAATGGCGTAGGTGAGAGGAAAAATAGGTCCTTGAAAGAGATGGCTTGTTGCATGATCCACACACTCCATTGCACCTACATATTGGGTAGAACCTATCAACTATCTGCTCACATCTAGAATAGAGTTCCACATAAGGCATTAAAAGGCATCACTCCTTTCGAAGCTTGGTGTGGAAAGAAACCTATTGTAGGGAGCTTTAGAGTTTTTGTCTCCCCAACATGGGCACATATTCCTTCAGAGAAGTGCAAGGCCTTGGAACCTCAGAGTCGGCCTTGCATCTTTGTTGGTTACCTTAACGGTGTTAAATTATATTGGTTAATTGATAATAAAACACATGAGCTCTTTATTAAACGTAATGTACAATTTGAGGAAAGCTCTTCTAGCTCATCCTCTACTCTTCCTTCCTCCATGTAGTGGATTTAAAGAATTTTGATATCAATTATTTTCCTCATGCTTCCTCTAGTCATCGAGTTGATCATGAGAGTTCATCTTCCTCTTTACAAAGTTCAAAATATCCTTCTTCACCCCCTATCATGCCTCGTTAGGCTCACAAGAAACTTGAGTCTGTTTGTGATCTTGTTGGGGATCCTTCAAATATAAGGACTTGGTCACAACATCATGAAATTCCACATTCCTACATTGTCATAGCTTCAAATCCACAATCAATTCATGAAGTATTTGGTATTGTTGAGTGGGATTCCACAATGGAGGAAGAGTACAACTCTTTAATGCAGAATAAAACATGTGATCTTGTTCCACTTCCTAAGGGAAGAAAACTAGTTCGGGGTAGGTGAATCTATCAAACCAAATTTGTAGTGGATGGATTAGTTGAAAAATATAAAGCATGAATTATGTCCAAAGATTTCTCTCAAGTACCATGCATTGACTACACTGAGACATTTTCCCTTGTTGATAAAATAAACTCTATTTGCTTGCTACTTGCCATTTCTATAGCTCATGATTGGGTTGTACATCATATGGATGTCAAGAGTGCATTTCTTCATAGTGATATACATGAAGAAATTTACATGGAGAAGCCACTAGGATTCATTGAAGATTCTTCACTAGTTTGTAAACTAATAAAGTCTCTCTATGGCCTCAAATAGGCTCCACAAGCTTGGTATGACAAAATGAACTTTCTTCTCTCTATTTGGTTCTCTGGATGCCACTCAAATTCAAATTTCTACATCTTGCAGCAGGAAGGTGCTCTTCTCTTTTTGGCTTTCTATGTTGATGACTTGATTGTCACTAGGAGCATTTCATCCATCATCTTGACTATCAAGACTACTTTGCATGAAAAATTTTCCATGATTGACTTGCGTCACTTTCACTACTTTCTCAAGATCGAGATCACTCAAGTCTCTTCCAAGATCTCACTTGCACAACCCAAGTATGCTCTTGATCTTTTGCCACATTTTCATATGGTTGATTGTAAGCCTACAACAACTCCTTTTCTGTCTAGAGTTAAGCTTGAGGAAAAATGTTCCACACCTCTAGTTGATGCTACTTTGCATCATCAACTTGTTGGTAGCCTCATTTACTTGAATCATACTCACCCCAAAATTTCCTTTACATTTGGCATTGTTTCACGCTTTATGACAAAATCACATGAGCTTCATTGGAAAGCTGCCAAACACGTCTTACACTATTTCTAGGGCACTCATCGGTATGGGATTCAGTATGTAGCAAGAACAAGTTCAGACTTAGACACAAAAATTCTGATTGGGTTGGTGATGTTGATGATCACAAGTCCACCTCTAGCTATAGTTTTCACTATGATTTTGGTCCCATTTTTTGGCAGAGCAAGAAATAACATGCCATTACACTTTCTTCAATTGAGGTTGAGTATCAAGGGGCTGTCCATTCTGCCACTGAGGTTATTTTACAATATCCTCACTAAACTTGGCATCACCTTTCATAATCCATCATTCATCTATTGTGACAACCACAATTCCATCCAAATCTCAAAGAACTCGATCCATCATCAATGAACCAAACACATCAAGATCCATATGCATTTTCTTTGGGAGTTGATTCAGGAGCACATCATTGATTTGTGATACTATCCTATAGTAGATCGGGCTTTAGATATATTCACCAAACCCTTGACTAAGATGAAGTATGTTCATCTTCAGTCTCTCTTAGGGGTGAGGGAAATCTCTTCTAGGGAGTCACTTAGACCTACTTCATTCAACCTCTCATGGTAGGAAATTATTTTCACTAGGTTTTCTCCTTCTTTCATTGAGAGGTTATTATGTATTTGGGTACCTCATCAAGCCTAGTAGCTGGGACCCATATTTGTATTTTTGTGTTGTGTACTTCACCCTAAGTTGCACTTAAGGGGGTTTTTTAGTGTGAAAGGGGTACTTTATCTAACTAGTTCATTTCCTGGCTAGTTCTCCACTTAATTCCTCTTCACACTAGCTTAACTTTACTTAGGTATAAGGTGGTTGAGCTTTAATGACTATAGTTCTCACACCTCTGAACCAAATATTTTAATGTGGTTTATGGCTACTCTTACACTCTTAGGGTTTTTCACCTAAAAGGAGAGAGATAAACCCTTAAAATCAATGTGGTTCATTCAAATTAGGAAATGCATGATGTTATTAAGGTTAAATGAGATGATTTAAATGCAACTAAGTAATTTGTAATTGACTGATTATGAATGCAAAACCTAATAAATATGCAATGTTTGAAAACATAATGTGATATGCAAGCATGGACTAAAAGATTAACAAATGCAAAACAAGATTGAAAGCAGGATGAATAGAGTGCACTTGGGTAATGAACGATGAATCTAGAGTGATTGGAATGTTGAAAGAAATAAGTAAAAAATACCTAGTGGGACTCATTCACCACTAATGGAAAATTAGTCCTACTTATGGTAAAAACTTATGAAAACTGGTTTCTAACTATCGGGATCTAGAATCTGATAGAATCTAGTTTTCGAGCCTTAAGGTGGGACTCATTCACCACTGTTGGTGAATTAGTCCTCTCCCAAAATTCTATGAAATCAGGGACCAATTCTATAGCACCAGATCTATACTTGTCTTCTTGTCGGGTTGGTAGAGTCAAATCTACAGAAAACATATTGTAGGTTATCTCCAAGCTTGAAATAGGGTTGATTTGACTTGAAACACTTTGTTGACTTCTTGTCCATTTTTCAACACCTAATTGCTTGAAAAATCTATGTACACAAGTCTACAAACACAAATGTAAAAGGGGAAAAATGGTTAAGGGTTAGGTTATAGCGATTTTCCTTGGTCAAATCCCACTTTGGTAATCAAACCCTCAATAAAGAAATGGAATGAAATGAACAAGGAAAGATGAATAAACAACATGCAAATGTCCTAAAATCACCACAACCTTGTTGAAGAAATTGAAAGATATGTCAATGGCTGCTCCAAGATGCTTGATTGAATGATGCAAAGTGCTCAAATGCTAATTGAATGCTTGAATGAATTAATGAATTAATTAGGTGTATGGGGGTTGAAATGAGAAGAAAAACACTTATTTGTACACTTGTTCCTTAGTAACCTGATGATACCTCATCATAGGATAACATAAGGTAATTTTGAATAAAAACCTAAAAGAAAATTTGAAATATTTTGAATTTTTAGCCAAGAGGGACTCATTTGCCACCCATGGAAAATGGGTCCCACCTTGGACTTGAAAGTAGGTGTTGGGAATTAAGTCACATTTAATGTTGTTTGTTGGGTTTACATTCAAAGACACACTTAATTAATCATTATGAGTGCATAAAGGAGTCAAATAAAGCACAAGAAAGGTGTAAATAGTAAAACGAAGCCTAGAAAAGTGTGAAATCTTGTTACAAGACTTTACAACACTTCAAAATAGGACTTAATAAGGAATTAAAAGGTGAATTTTAGGTGAATTGTAATGAATAGAGTCTAGAAAAATGTAGAAATGTTTTACAACACTTCACAACACCTTCACAAGATGTCACAGTTTGAATTTTTATGACTTATTGTGAATGTTTAAGTCATATTGCAACAATAAATCAAAGAAAAATGGACCAAGCATCATGAGAGAAAGACCTAAAAGACCATGAAAGTGTCCAAGAGCCATTTTTCTATGGTACAACCTCATAAGATGAAAAAACTTCTCATAATCTGGTTACATCCTATCTCTCTCCTTGACCTATATAACCAAGGAATTTCCTTTGTAATCACAATCCTCAAGCTAATTATAGCTTTGCATTCATGAGAGTAATATAGTTTATTCTTTCTCATATTTTAGTATTTGCTTTCCTTCAATCATTTTTATCTTGTGGTAGGCTAGTTAGCAAATATTACAAGTATCAAGTGATTATACAAATTACTCCAACACATTTTCATTGTTTGGTGAAGGTGGTAATTCATCATGCTTTTTTTGGATAACTATTTTTTAACATAGTAAACTATGACTATTTAAGTTCTAGTGAAATTAGAATGGAACAAGTATGGCAATGGCTATCTAGTAAATAAAGTATAACTCTACTTTATGGATTTTTTTATTTAAATTTTATTTCTAAACAATTTGTTAAGCTATAGTAACATTGTTTATTTTTTTATTTTTCAAATTCGTTGAATAATGTATTAATTTTTATAATAGAATGTAGTTAAATATTTTTTTTCATATAATGTATAATTTATATTTTTATGAATGAATATTTCTTCATTGATTTATAATTTATATCAAGATATTGCAAAATATAATATTTATAAATAACTATAATTTTGTCGTGAATTGATGATATATATTTTTAAATAAATATTATATGAAAGTGATATTTTTACCTCTTTATCATGTGTATAAGATTCAATAAATTCTTAATTTGACATTAATTTCATCTCTGTAATATGATCTTCATATTTTTATGATGTAAGGGTGGGGGTGAGAAACAAGAAAATTATGCTCTCTTGAGACAAGCTATCAGTAGTATTTGGCCAGGGTGGGTTTCATGCCATGGGAATCTAGTTTCTAAATCCTATCAACTATAATTGACCTCCTCTAAATTATCTATTTAATGCATTGGGGTGGGTGCTCTTTTATTTTTAATGCTTCTAGTCCTATGATCAAGGATATTTAACACACCATCATAACAGATACCCCCCAGTGTGTTCCCTTCAATCTATGCCTCTCTTTGTCTATATGCCTTTTGTTATTGTCTTTAGGGTTTCTTATTTCCTCTACATGTATGTTGATGCATTGTGGCAATTATGGGGCTTGTTTTGGGTTCTTTAGGGTTGGAGGGATCAATTGAGGGGTAATTTTAAATTTTGCAACCAAAGTTATTTGAGATCTATTTTTTGTGGGTAACTTCAGATTTGATGACTATTGTTATTCAAAGAACGAAAAATATGTGACGTGAGGGTTTGGAAGAAGGATTCAATCCCTTGTTCTCTACTTTGTGCCTTTAAGTCTGAAGGTTGTCACTCTTTTGTGTACTGTACCTTAAGATCCATCGATTTATTTCTATGTGAAAGAGAGAGTTGGAGAATATGACTCACCAAACAAGGATCTCTTATTTTCAAATTGACAAAAAATGGAGTCTAAGTAGGATAAAATATCTTTGGAGGAAAAGAAAAGAATATTAAAGAATATATTCTAGGTTGAGCGTTTGTAAAATTTCTATGCAGAACATAAGTATCATTCAGAAGCTATGAAAACACAACTATCTATATAGTTGGGATTATCTGAGAAGCAGGTATAGGGATGGTTCTTTCATAGAAGGTTGAAGGATAAAATAATAATGAAGGAAGAAGCTTTTGAAAACGGAAAACAAGATCCACAAAATCGATTTGTACAAGATTATACTAATGGACTTAAACAAGATTCTAGTAGTAGTAGGAAGAAGGTTGAGAATTAGAGCTAAATGACAATCAAGCAAGTAGGAAATCCACATGATGTAACCACCAAATATTTTTTGAAGATGGCGGGTTTGTAATAGCTCACTGATGGCCTCATCACGAGTTTTATTTTTCTATTGTCTTTTTGTTCATGTGATGCTATTTTTGGGGTGGTGACTATGGGTTTGGGTAGTTTCTTTTTTTGGTCTGTTCTCTCCTTTTGGGGGATTTTTGTGGGTGGTTTGGGAATTATTCAAAAGGATGGAAAATACTATATGTTTTTTAGTTCTGCAACTATATAAAAACTAGACGATATTTTGGCTTGAATTGCAAAGGAAAATATCTATTCTAATTCTTTTGAAATTCTTATGGGGTTTTCTTTCTATTTTCATTATTGGATAAATATTTTGTAGTAAATTTTTTAGTTGCAAGTTATTGTTATGGAATTTTTTGGTATAGAGGCTAAGTAGGAGTATTTGGAGTTCACTTGCAGATTCTAAGGTTCAATCTGCATTAGTTTTGGTATCAAAGCAAAATACGATGGCCTAGAGGGGTATTCATGTGAATTGGGGAAGAAGGGGTAGGAGGAATGTAGGCCCACAAAGAAACACTAGTGAAGTGTTTAGAAGGCTAGATGCCCTTGAGACTAGAATACAATTGAATGATTCTAAAGAGAAACCATAAAACTTAGTAAATACTGCTATGGTTTTAGACCCTATAGAGAGGCTTATTGAAGCATTGACTAAACAAAGTTCCAAATCAAAGGTTGATATTTTTTATTTTAAACGTGAGCTCAACACAGATAAAATTGGGTCCAAGAATTGGAGTACTTTTACATGGAGGATATTGATGAGGATGATCCAAAAAGAGTGAAAGTCACCACATCTAAGTTGAAGTCACATGCAACCTTGTGGTGGGAGAACATACATATTTCAAGAAGAAAAGAAGGAAAAAATAAGATTAGACTTTGGCCTAAGATGCTAAAACATTTGAGAGATCAATTTTTTCCCTCTAATTACCAGCATAAATTGTTTAAAGAATTTTAAAATCTGAAAAAAAATGGATCAGTTAACTAGTATAGGCTTGTACTGAATAGTTCACGAGGCTTCAAATTTGAACGGATATACAAGAAAGTGAAGTGAAAAAAAAAAACTTGATATGTTAATGGACTAAAGTTTCAACTTCAAGATGAGCTTGCAATGGTGAAAATTCCTACTCTAGATGAGGCTTATCAATATACCTTAAAGGAAGAGGAGAAACTAAATCGAAAAAACAAAATAGTGAGTAAAAGGGATGATAGCAAACAAATGAGAGAGAAAGAGGTTTCTTTGGAAAATACAATAAGTGAAGAGTCAAAAGAAGGAAAGAATATGAAGATCAACTTCAAAGGAAACAGAGTCTTTAGAGGTAGAGGATGAGGATAACTACCTCCTTGAGAGTGGAAGACCATGAAGTGTTTTATATGTGATGAAGTCCATAAGGATATAGACTATCCTCTAAACCCCAAAATGGTAATGGTTTCCCAAGAAGAAGAAAAACCTTGGTTAGAAGAAGTTGAGGCTGAACTAGAAGAAAACCTAATGCTGAGAAGAGCCTTAATTTTTGGGGACAAGGAAAATCCTAAGGTTGATTGGTGGAGGAAAAGTGTCTTCTGAACAAAATACAAATGTAAGGACAAAGTATGTAAAGTGATCAAAGATGGTGGATCTACTGATAATATGGTGAGTATAGAAATGGTTAACAAATTACATATTGTTGGTGCTCCAAGATTTAATTCGTATAATATTTATTGGTTAAAAAAGGATCATAGTGTGCTTGTGGATAAAATCTTGTCTTGTAGCATTCAAAATTAGTCCTTATGAGGATGAAGTTCTCTGTGATGTCATGTCAATGGATGCATGCCATTTATTGTTGGGTAGGCCTTGGTAGTATGATCAAAATGTGACCCATCGGGGTAGAGACAATACTTATGAGGTTCAACATGAAGGAAGGAAAAAACTTTTAAAACCATGGGAATAAGAAGGAGCGTCTAAAGTGGCAAATTTGTCTCTTCTAGCAGAAGCCAAGTTCAAGCTCAAAGAAGAAAATAATGTTCTAGCTGAGCCAAGAAAAGAGTTGGAGGGAAATCTAAGAGAACATGAGATAAAAATTTTGAAGAATGAGATGCAACCAGGAATTTATGTAGAGCTGCAACAAGGTTCAACTAAAAATATTACATGTGTGCCTTAACAAATAGGTATTGAAGTCTCAGTTGACTGTGACCTTCATTCTCGAGAAGATAGTGAGTTGTGGGAGTATAAGCGCAATCATCAAAGATCTTCCAAGAATGTGATTTAGAGATCAATCTAATGTAACTTTCTTACCCAATCTGAGAGGAGTGATGTGAAGTGTGATTGGAGCAGTGGAAAAAATTTCAAGTCTACTAGTGATTGTAGTAGTGATTATTTTATTGGTTTTTCTTTAGGGACTTTTCCTAGCTTTATCGATCCAACCGAATGGTGGAGTCAACATTGGAATCTTGTCTCTAGAAAATCATGGTTTGGAAGCTTGGATCATAGCTTAGATTGTGTGAGGAATCCCAATAGAATAGTTTGAAGATCAGACTGTTGGTGGTAATGTAGATTAACTCTTTTGAACCAGGAGGTTCAAACCTTTTTAAAGGAATGGAAGATGATGTAACCATCGTATATTTTTTGAAGATGGTAGGTTTGTAATGACTGATTGATGGCCTCATCATCAGTCTTATTTTTCCATTTTTTTTGTTTGTGTGATGCTATTTGGGAGTGGTGACTGTCAGTTTGGGAAATTTCTTTTTATGGTTTGTTCTCTCTTTTTTGGGGAGTTTTGTGGGTGGTTTGGGAGTTAGTTGAAAGGATGGAAAAGATTGTATGCTTTTTGGTTCTATAGCTATGTAAAAATTTTGTGATATTTTGGCTTGAATTTGAAAGGAAAATCTCTATTCTAATTCTTTTGAAGTTCTTATGGGTTTTGCTTTCTATTTTCATTGTTGGATAAATATTTTTTAGTAAATGTTTTAGCTGGAGGTTCTTGTTATGGAGTTTTTTGGTACAGAAGCTAAGCATGAGTATTCAGAGTTCACTTGTAGATTTTAAGGTTCAATCTGCATCACCATAGTTCATGAATGTTATGGATTATCCTACTGTTGTCTTGGTATCCAAGCTTAGAGATCAAAATTTATTTAGAGTAAACCATGATAATATGGAAGACACTTTTGTAGGAACTAGTTCAACATCAAAAGAGAGATCCTCATTTCATAGTGGAAACCCTAATGAAATTGGAGTAGCAAGATGTTTGTCACACAATGGCAACTGTCATGAAATGGAAGCTAAGAGGAAGAATTTAAGGCTTTTCATCGAGACCCTCATTTACAAGAAAATTTTAAAGATGAGGTCATTTCTACTATTAATAAATAACTGGATGAGAAATACAAAGAAGATGGTCCACCTCTTAGTGTGGAGTTTCACCCCATTCCTCCTAGTTCATTTGATGCTCCAATGGAGTCTTACTATTTATGTTACCATAAATGTGATAGGGAGCCTCTATTTTGCATTTTGATGGTAGAAACAAGTTTCCTATTGCAAAAGACCATTTATAACATTATGAAAAAGTCAATATTTATAAACAAAAATATGTGCATTTTTTAAAGCCATTTCAAGGTCATGGAGAAGTTTGTACAATTGTTCAGGGCTTTTTCGTTACTGAAGGAGTTAAGTGAAGTTTTCTTTATTTTAAAAAATTATTTTAGAACTCTCATAGGTGTGATTTTTGCTTGATCTACCAATTTAGATATTATAATTTCTTTTCCCCTTACCTAAAATATTAAATTATTTAATTGTATTTGTATAAAATTGGAAATATTATGCACATTCTCAGTCTTGGAATAGTAGATTGTAAATTTTTTTTATAGAAAAATATAATGTATTATTAAAAGATATATCTATAAAATCCATTTCTTATGTGCAACCTCTGAATACTCCATTTCTTGTCATGTTACCATTGTCATTGCGATTTTCATTTCTCATTTCTGGTAACATAGCTTACTACCTATCAAATTTTCTAGATGCACAAAAAAACAACACAGAGTTGTTGCTTAGTTTCCCAATCAACTAGGAATACCAAAACAAAATGTGAAAGCACAAACAATGCAAGGAGACATGCAACTTTATTTTCCATTTAATAAATTGGAAACAAAATTAAAGGGGTAAACATAAAAACTCAAAAAATAAACCTAAGCTATAGATTACAAACTACTAGGAGCAATCAGGAGCTGCTCACATAGACTGACAAATTTTAGGAGCTTCTAGGAGCTCACTGTCAAGAGCTACACAAATCTTTATTAGGAGAAATCACTACTCAAACACATACAAATAAAATATATAACTACTATTTTTTAGGAGCTTCTCTAAATCACACAAAGAACTCACACAAAAGCATTCTCTTCTTAGACTATTGCTACACACAAAATTGAGTGACTAATTGACTGTCAACATTCTTTTTTTCTCTTCACAAAATTTCCACTCAAAATCTAAAATCACCTACCATAGTTAATTCTAGAAATTCAAAATTTCCTACCACATTAAATTCTAGAGCTATCAGGAGCAGAATAGGGATGGATATCTCAAAAGGAAAACTGTCCTTGGAGGCTCTTGATAGATAGGTGAACTGGGGGATGATGTAAAGAGGCTTAGATAATTAATTTTTACAACACCCCCCCTATGATTAAGCCACCAAAACAAGATCAATCCTGATCCAAATCAATAATTCCCAAACTATTCCTTAGGTGCTCAAAGTTGTCTCTACTTAAAGGCTTGGTGAATATGTCTACTAGCTGCTACTCAAACCTACAAAATGACATTTTGATTTCACCATTTTCAACTAACTCTATGATAAAATGATACCTAATTTAAATGTGCTTGCTTCTTCCATGAAACACATGATTTTTTTTCAAGGCTATTGATGAAACATTGTCACAAAATATTGTTGTTCCATCCTCTTGTTCTTCTCTCAAATCTGCCAAGATTCTTCTTAGCCAAATAGCTTGACATGTTGATCCATTTGCTACTATATACTTAGCCTCGACTATTGATAGGGAAACAATGGGTTGCTTCTTGGAATCCCATGAGATAGCTCATGAACCCAAATGAAACACATAGCTTGATGTGCTCTTCCTATTATCCAAACTTCCTACCCAATCACTATCTGAGTATCTAACCAGCCTAAAAAAATTTGTTGCACCATACACAATACCATATCCTATGTTTCCATTCACATACCTCAGGATTCTTTTACCTGCCTACCAATGTGACTCTTTTGGAGTCTCCATAAATCTATAAATCAGATTTACACTGTGCATTATATCAGGACTAGTTGCAATTAAATACATCAAGCTTCCAACCAAACTTTTAAACATGGTCAAATCCACACTGCTACTGCAATCTTCCTTGCTCAACTTTAGACCTATGGCTATTGGAGTTGGGGTAGGCTTTCTTTCAAGCATCCTAAATCTCTTCAAGATTTTATTTGAATATTTTTCTTGAGATAAATACACCATAATGCATTTTATTTACTTTTATGCCTAGAAAATATCTCAAGAGACATAAATTTGTCATTTCAAACTCTGTTTTCATGGCCTCTTTAAAATTACCAATGAGGAAATCATCATCCCTAGTAAAAACTAGATCATCTACATGCATGACAACAATCAAAATCTTACCATTTGCTGCTTTGATGTAAAGAGTGGGATCACCATCACTTTTTCTAAAGCCATTGCTCATCAAATATGAGTCAATCCTATTGTACCATGCCCATGGAGCTTGCTTCATTCCATAAAGAGATTTCTTTAGCCTATATACTTTGTTTTCTTGACCCATAACTTCACAACTAGGTGGTTGCTCCACATACCTCTTCTTTCAATACTCCATTTAGGAAGGAATACTGCACATTCATTTGAAACACCTTCCATTTGTGTTGGGTTGTAATTGCTATGACTACCTGCATGATTTCCATCCATGCAACAGGGGAAAATGTCTCATTATAATCTCTCCCAAACTATTCCCCCTTAACCACCAATCATGCCTTCTGCCACTCTATCCTTCCCTTGACATTGCATTTGGTCTTGTAGACCCATTTCACCCCAATAACTTTCTTGTTGGGAGGAAAATTAGTTAGCTCCCATGTGATGTTCTTCTCTATTGCATCTATCTCCTCATCCATGGCCCCACACCATTTCTCCTCTTTCACAACATCCTCAAAATAAGTTGGATCAATATGAGAAAGTAATGCAAAATTCACACTCTCATCAAATCCTTCATCATACCTTTCACTTTGGTAGATCTCCCTTCAACTCTTGGTCTTTCTTTGCATTAGGGAGATGAAAGTGGGGTTTGAAATTTCACTACTATTTTTGCTCTATTGGACAGACTATGTTAAGAGTTGTCAGGAGCTCTTGATAGCCAACCTGAGCTATCAAGAGCTCTCAAGAACCAAAACTCTAGCTATTTGTGGCTACTTTACTTTCTATCTACTCACATCAAGAGTCATTAGGAGCTCTTTATGACCAATTCTTTGGCTATCTGTGACTGTCTACCTACATCAAAATTTGTTGAGAGTTATTAGGAGCTTGTCCAGAGCTATCAAGAGTGACCACAGGCTCATCTTGTTGCATTTCCTATTCTCTTTCTTCTTCTTTAGGAGCTTTCAGGAATAGTTCTAAGTTGTCAAAAATTATCAATCCATCCCATGACTCATCCTCTAGGAACTCTACATCCCTACTAATCATGTTGTCTTCTTCATGATCGGGTTATATAGCCTATAGGCTTTGGAATACTCACTGTAGCCCATGAAAATATACTTCTCACTCTTGTCATCCAATTTCTACCTCTTTTCCTTAGGCATGCGAACATATGCCACACACCCAAACACTCTTAAGTGCTAGACTATGCACTTGCATTTTTTCCATGCCTCTTGTGGGATTTTGTCACAGATTTCCTTTGTTGGACTTCTATTTATCAAATATACAGTTGTTGTTATAGCCTCTACCCAATATTTAGTTGGGAGTCCCTTTGATTTTAGCATGCTTCTTTCCATCTCCATGATGGTCCTAGTCTTTCTCTTAGCCATTCCATTTTGCTACGGAGTATAACTGGCTGTTAGCTCCTTCTTGATGCCATTTTGCTTGCAAAAATTCACAAATTGATTGCAAGTATATTATCCCCCTCTATCTCAGCTTAGGACCTTGATCACGTGCCCACTCTCCTTTTCAACATGGGCCTTAAACAACAAAAACTTATCAAATGCAGATATGTGTAGGATCATGATGGGCCAAAAAGTGGCAATATGATGGGTATGTGTAGGGTATGTGGCTGATGACTTTTTTTTTACCCAAAATTGATGAAATAGAAAGGGTTTTTAAAGGAGATTCTTAGCTTTCCACCAATATAAATTATTCTTTACTTTGAATTTAATAAATAATTATTATTCATTTTCTATTTGAATTACAACTAAAGTCCTCATTGATAGGATGATTGAAAAACATCTATAGCTTTCAAATAGTATCACATTTTTTGAATCTAAAAGATGCATCACATTCTATGCTCTGCATACTATAGGATTAAAAAAATTTGAATTTCATGAAGTTCTGACCAGGTTAAGGTGGTTAGACATACGAGTTTTTATATTTTTTAAAAGTTGTAATAAAAAATTCATAATTAATTATTTACTTGGAAAAAAATTACAAAAAAAGATGCATCACATCAGGACATGAGTCGTCTACTTATATCTAAAATTTTATAAAAATTATTATCATTTTATTGTGGTTTGGGTAGTCAGATAAACACCTATTTCTTATTTTTTCCCTGAAATTTAAGTACTACTGCATTGAAATTTCAAATTTTTACCAAATAGATTTTTTTTAAAATAAACCTATTAGTTTAGAAACTACATTCAATTTGCTACAAATTCTATTCTTACATATTTTTGAAATAATATAGATAACTTATTCAAATTTTTACGTCAAGTTACCTAACTCTGATTTTTCTGAATTTTTCGCCACTTAAGGGCCTATTTTTTCCTTGATGATCCTGCACATACCTATGCTTCAGACTTATGTTGCAAAAAATATGCCCACATCTTATGGCTATAATCATCAATGAAGGTCATAAATATTGGATTTTACCAATAGATATGGTTTGGATAAGACCTACCAAATATGTGTGTACCAGCTCCAATGGTGCTCTTGTTTTTGCTTTCCCAAAATGCAAGCCTCACACTTTACATTAGGCTCTACTATTCTTGGCAAACCATCAACCATTTTGTTCTTGGAAAAAAAAAAAAACTAGCATGGCCTAAGTATCCATACCTAAGATTGCATAGCTTGGAGGGGTCTTGAATGGTGCTCCTAAGGGCTACTTGTTGTACTGTTGTACATTTTTCATTCATGAGAGGTGCAACTATGGATTGAGATGAGAAACATGTCTCAATATTCAAAGGAGACATCCAGTTATTTGTCATTTGAACTACTGCAAACACCTTCAACCTCTCATTCTTATCATAAATAATGCATTGACCTTTCTCCATCAGCACTTTATATCCATTTTGGATCAATTGCCCAACACTCATGAGATTATGCTTTAACCCAAGAGCAAGAAATACATTGTGAATCTCCTTTTCACCTTGATTAATGTGGATCATGATAGATTCCCTACCCATGACTATAAATAATCCTTTGTTCCCCATTCTTATCTCTGACTTTACATTCTTATCAATGAAAAAAAATAAACTTTCATTACCACTCATGTGGTTGCTGCAATCATTGTCCAAATACTAGACTTTGGGCTACCTTCTTCACCAATATTGCACATGATGAAGGTTGTGGATTGATTTCCTTTAGCCACATTTGCATTTTGTTTTGACTGATTGTTGTGCTTTTTCCAACACTCACTTGTATAATGACCAAATTTATGACAATAGTAGCATTTAACATTGTTTTTGTCATTCCTCTTATTTGAACTGCTATTCTTCTTGCCTTGTTGAGAGCTGGTCTGAGAGCTGCTCACTCCCTATTGGTTGCTTGCTCATCTTGAGCTTTCTCCTCCAACATTTCCTTTTCCAGAGTTTCCATGAACTCTACCTCTTGAGCTCCTTTCACCATTGTTTATTCTCCCCCTTCCTCTTTCATTTGACTGAACTTTAAAAGCTTCTCTTGGGAAGAAGTGGTAGATCTATTAAGGCACTAATCATGGGTTTGCAGATAACCCATTAGCTCATCAATGGACAACATTGTGAGATCCTTTGCCTCTTCAATGGAAATCACAACTTTATCAAACTTTGTGGGTAAGCTCCTAAGGATTTTCTCCACAATCCTTTGGTTTTCCATGACTTGTGCATTGACCCTTAACTAGTTTATCAAACCTGAGAGTCTTGTGTGAAACTCTGAAATGGACTCATTGTCCTTCATTTCATAAGTCTCAAACTCTATTTGAAGCATATGTAGCTTCACCAATCTAACTTTATCAGTCCCTTTATAGCTGGTATGGAGGATTTCCTAAGCTTCCTTTGCATAGTTAGTTGCTATTATTCTGGAAAAAATGGCCTCTTTCAAGGTTGCTTCAATAAGACTCAACCCTTTTGCACCTTTCCTCCTCAACTCATTTAGTTGGGTCTTCTAGATTTTTGTGAGAACAACATATGTTGTTGAATTAGTCACATCATTGAACCCACTGATCACAAACTACCACAAATAATTTGCAACCATTATTGTCTTCATCTTCTTTTCCCAAACATCATAGTTTTATCTACTAAAGGATAGTGGCTACTACCAAATCTTCCCTTCATCTCCACCCATGTCTCCAACAAGAAAAATTTAAACAACCAGAAAAAAAATTCCTTAACTCATGAAGAAATGGGGCCTATGGGTTTGATACCATGTCAAAATTTCTAGATGCACAAAAAAAAAACACAGAGTTGTTGCTCTATTTCCCAATCAACTAGGAATACCCAAACAAAATGTGAAAGCACAAACAATGCAAGGAGACATGTAACTTTTTTTTCTATTTAAGAAACTAGAAATGACATTATAGGGGTAAACATAAAAACTTAGAAAATAAACCTAAGTTATAGATTACAAACTGTTGGGAGTAATCAAGAGCTACTCACACAAAATGACAACTTTCGGGAGCTTCTAGGAGCTCACTGTTAGGATCTATGCAAAGCTCTATCAAGAGCAATCACTACTCAAACACATACAAATAAAATATACTACTACTATTGTTAGGAGCTTCTTTGAATCACATAGAGAACTCAAACAAAAATGATCTTCTCATAATGCTACTACACACAAAACTAAGTGAGTAACTGACTGTCAACATTCCCTTTTTGTCTTCACAAAATTCCCACTCAAAATTTGAAATCACCTACCATAGTTAATTTTGGAAATTCAAAATTTTGTACCACATTAAATTTTAGAGTTGTCAAGAGCAGAACAAGGATGGAGACCCCAAAAATAAAACTATCATTAGAGGCTCCTAGTAGGTAGGTGAACTGGGGGCTGATGTAAAGAGGCTAAGACAATTAATTTTTCCAACACTATCATGGAAAAACTAATGCCCTTGATGATCTCCATAGAATGTCAAATATGGTGAAGGTACAAGAAGTAGGAAAAGTTGTCATTTCACATAGGTTCCATGTCCTGTACCCACCACAAGTGAGACCAAGCTACACCACCATCCCATCTTTTCATAAATTTGAATGAGCATCTCCAAATTTTGAATGATTATCACCAAATTTCAAGCGGACCCTACTATCTAAAAATGAATTTTTAAATGGAAAATCTACTTGGAGACCTATAAGTAGTAACATACAGTGAGGTGATAACTTTCATGTCCCTGACTTGAATTCTTCAATGTAGATGGATGAAGATTCTCTTGCTAAATCTCCATCATCTGGATTTCCTACAAAAAGCTATCCATCTCGTCACAAACAATATAAATTAGTAAGGCCAATTAGTGAAACATATATGCCACTTTTGTATGGCATTAATAATGGTACTATGCTTGGGAAAACTAGAACCATGGGCAAGGAAATTCCAATTTCTCATCCACAAAATGGTATTGATCCATATTATAATGTATCTAGAGTAAATTCAATTGTGAAAGCTATGATTTCCCTTGTGCAATGTGGTGATCTACAATCATCTCAAGTAGAATATAAATCATAGACAAAAAAGATGAGCAAGAAAGAAAAGGTATGGGAAGAAAGAAGAATCTAGAGAGAGCATGAATGTACACTGAAAACAAAGTAGATTCAGAAGGAATAGAAGAGGATTGAAAGAGAAAAGAAAATGGAGGAAAAATAAGAGGCAGAGAGAGGATGCCAAGTGCCAAGTAGCCATAGAAAAAATGTCAATGCTAAAAAATCAAACAAAAAGACATGTTGGTGAAATGCCTACTAGTTTCAGTGAAGATGATGTAGCAGATTTGAGCTCATCTATGGAGTAATTTAAAGCAAAAATATAAGATTTCTTGTAAAATAGTACAAGGAGCTACAAATTGTAACATGATTAATTTAAAGCTGAAATAGTCTATTATCCTGGCCATTCACACTAGCCAACAAAATTTCTCACCAGTTGGTTATGAGAAGAAATTGAATTACAGAAAAATATTTGAACCTAGATCGAAATTCTTGTAAATGAAAATTCCAAACCTACAAAATCTTGTGTATAGTATCTTCTTGCTAGTTAATGGTTTTGATTAGTTGCTTATGGAGCATTAGTAAATTTTGCAATATTTTTCAATCATCAACGAAAAGAAGGCAATTTGTTAAAAAAAAAAATTAAAATATTATTATGATGTAATTCATGTGATAATCTAAATTGTATGTTATGCAATCTTCTTGACTTAAAACTTATTTATATTCATATAACTTAGAATAAAGTTAATGTAGATGTATCTTTTATTTTTTACTTGTGAATTTGAATATAATATATCTTTTAAGATAGATTTTTATTTTAGCATGGATAAAAAATAGTAAGCTCTAATTGTAAATTAACCTAAAAAACACTTCAAATAATTAGGATTTGATCTAAGGAGGTTTTATTCAATGTCCTTTAGATCAAACATATTCAATAATCATGTGAATTTGTGTGGCACCCTAATGGTAAGATGGGGTTATATTGAAACCCCCACTCTTAGAAAACTATATATAGGATAGATAGATAATATTTCTAATGCATAAAAGAGGAGCAAATGGAGTTTGATAAAGTCACCATATATTGATTTTATCTATGTGGCACCCTTTTCTCCTCCTATCCACATTCAAATTTTAGAGGAAAAAATTGACCACTTCCAATTATACCCATGAGGATCAAATAATATTGCTTATATATGAGATGGGGTTTTATGAGTATGTGACCCACTGTAGATGCTAAAATATGAAAATTACTTAAACTTTAACACACATTATCATGGTTAATAATTTAAAGAAAACCAAATCAAAACATCTCTATGAAATATTGAATCATGTTAAGTATGCAATCAAGGAAACAAGGAAGCTAAATAAAACACACAATAACATGAATCAAACCCTATCTCATAATGGATTGGTGCTACTTTGATGTGGAAAGTATCCCTTTCCCAATCCTTGATAAGCTCTTGGATGATGGATGAAATTTGGATGAACAAGATCCAAGATGATGACTGATCAAAATGAAAAATGGTTGAGATTGTGTATCAAGTTGTGTCCCAAAATCAATAGAAGAGCTCCCCATTTATCGGAAAGAGGGATGGAGGAATGAGAAACATGAAGGATTTGGGACAAAAGACCAACCAATGACAAGATTCCATTTGTCAACATGTCAATGGAGGAAGGTTGTGCACGTTTTGGTCATTGTGCATGATAAATAGTATTGGGTGGATTTTAAAATTTGAAAGTTGGCTTGTTGGAGGGAGAAGAAAGAGTCTTAAATGCCAAGTGGGAGACATGTAAGAGACAATGTAATAGGAATTAATGCCATATTGGAAGACAAGTCCCTTTTGGAGGGAATTTTCAAATTTTGAGGAATATTCCCATAAGATGCCAAGTTGAAGGAAAATAGAGGATTTAATAAATCAATCAAATGATTTTCTTGTGCAAGTTGTGAAAGCTAGAGGATGTGATGGGGGATTAGATTATAATTAATCATTATTTGATTAATTTTAGTGGAGGTTAGTTGATTTTCACATTCAACTTAAATATTTGGGTTTATTTATATTAAATGAGAAGATAAAGAACATTAGAGATTTAATTAAATATTTGGATTTATCTAATTAAATAAAGGAACTTTAGGAGATAATTAAATAAAATTGATTTATTTAATCAAAGAGAGAATATTAGAACCCGGTTGATTAAATTGTTAGTAAATGATGGAGTTAGTGAATCAATATTGATTGTATGATATCAATTAGGCTAATTTACGTGTCTACATTTTTTCCCTCTTTGAAGCAATGTACTTGTTGTGTTGGTTCAAAGAATAATCACAAATGGTCAAATTTCAAAAAAATCTGATTTTTTCAGATGCCCCAGTGAAAAGAAGTATACCGGTATATTTCCCCCTCAAGAGATTAAGTGAAAAAAAAATCAATTTGAAAGTCGATCTTGCGACAAAGAGGTTCAAGATGGACGTATGGATGGTTATGATGATGATGCAAATGAGATGGTTTCAAGATGCTTAAAATAACCAATCTATATTATCCTAAACAACTTAAAATGATAATGCAATGCATGTGAGATGGATGATGTGATGATGTCTATATGATTATGCAATTAATGTTTTATGCAAATGTATGTTTTATGAGATGCTTAGACTAACAGATCTATATTATGATGAACATGCATGTGAGATGATTAGTGTTTCTTATATGATATGATATGATGTGCAGTATGCTAATGGTTTGTGGATAAAGGATGGATGCATTGGCAATGATGATTAACTATCCTAGTATGATGTGAGCGTAGAGAGAAGAAAGAAGAAATGAGATGATGACAAGAGGATTCAACAAGCCAACATTATCAGAGATGATGATGAAAGATGGATGATTTTATTATCAAGAATTGGGATTTTAAAAGGGCTACTTACATTATGTTTGATAACACACATAGGCACAATGCATCAAGGTATAAAGAACCAGGATGGTGTTGCACCTAGTGTGATGGACTTTGACTTGGAAATTAGAGAGGAGTACTATTGTTCACACCTAGTATACAAAAAAATATTCAAAATGTAGTTCAAATATTTTAAATATCTGAGACCAAGACATAGAAAAGCAAGCTTTCCTATGTGGTCAACAAGACACCTAAAACACCCTCCCTACAAATCAAGCAAAGCACACATGACCAAGTTATATTACAAGAATATCCAACAAGCACAGAAGATAAAAATATAATGATCATTGCCCCCTATGAGCCCAAAATGTGCTCATAGTTTAGATATTATGATGAACTTTTAATACCTTTACTTTTGTCATTCATGGTTGTTTAAACTCTTTTGAAAACCTTTTATGGGGATATCCTGTAGCAAAACACTTTCATGTTCCTACAGCCTATTGTGTTGACTTGTCTACATTTATTACCCCATTGACTCCCTAAATGACTGGTATATCGCATGTAGTTTTTAAATGATGAAATAGATTTAAATATGTGATTAATGAATGGATATTGTGTATGTGCCATGCGCCTTTTCTTTCGCATTTGTTACCTTGTGTTTCGCAGGTTGTTGAAGAAAATATGATCGAGTCTAGTGCAGCCGATCTCAGCCTTGCAGTAAAGTCTATTTCCTGCACGACTTCGAGGAAGCTCTAGCGAAGACTCTTTGACCGAAATTGTTGGGAAGGATTTTTAATGACAGTCAATCTGGAAAGAGTGGAGTGCTAGATTCTCTTTGGATCGGGTTAAACGGATAAATTCATTTATGAAGTCTGTTCCTTGATTTTGGGATACACTTTACTTCCACATCTTTCTTTGTTAGGGGTAGTTAGTTAGTTGTTCTCCTGATTTTAAATAAGTGCTCCTCCTGCATGAGTGAGCAAGAGAAAGATGGTTAGAAGCTAGATAGAAGCATAGTGATAGGGAGATAGCATATATCATGTAAGAGTCAGTATGATAGTAATAAAAAGAAGAATATGTATGACACGATACAGAGTTTGTTGCTAGTTTTCATATCAATAAAGCAATGTATACCATTCTGATTTTATGAATAAAGGTTGATGAAGTTCTGAGTTCAGCACTTGCATAATTAGTAGATGCTTGCTAAGGGGGCCCACTTAGTAAGTATTTGTAGCTAGTTAGTTAGTTGTTCTTTTTCTGTTCATCATTAGTTAGATTTCATCTTTAATGTTTTTGTACAAACTCAGTCTTGTATTGCTCCTGCACCATCGAGAATCCATCCCTATGCCTATTCGTGTAGCATAAGGCCAGTTCATAGTTTGAGTCTTAGTCATAACTGTTATGATTTCTATTTTGGTTAAATCATGGTTGAGTTAAAATAACTTTGCATTGCCTTCCTGTAGCGTAGATAGCATTCTTTCCAAGTATTTATTTATGTTAAGTTGTGACCGAAACTAGTTCTTAGTGCATATATTGTGCTACGCCATTCAAAGTATACGTTCCCTAGTTTGACAAGTAAATGAATGTCCATAAAGAGATATTGGTCACCTACTAGAATGTCCAATTCCCATAATAGGTTTTACTGTGATTTTCATATCCTTTTGTGGGTGCAACCTTTTTTGGCATCGTTGCCGGGGATGGTGTCAAGTTAAGAATTTGTCAGAAGTCATTTTTAGCATTAGTTTAGTTTGTTAATCAAAAATTTTCAAAATCCTTCAAATCACCATTCATTTTATTGCATGCATAGAAGAAGAGATGCGTTGGGAAGGTTACTCCCTCAAAACCTGTTTGTTGAACTACCATTTGACCCAACCAATGAAGAACCTGAGGAAAATCCATTCGCTCTGCTATTCCAGCAAGCTAATATGGCAAATAATCCACCTAATCCACCTCCTGCTTTTGAGTTTCCCATTGTTCCCCAACAAGATACTAACAATCTTAAGAATATTCCTTCTTCACTACTTCCAAAGTTCTATGGCCTAGTCATGGAAGACCCTAAAACTTTTATGTTTGAGTTTGATATCCTCTATCATAGTTATGACTATACTTCAGATGCTCACAAGCTGAAGTTGTTTCCTTCCACCTTGAAAGAAGGAGCTATTAGATGGTTCATGAGTTTGAGAAGAGGTGTTTTTGATAGTTGGGCAGCCATGCAAATGAAATTCCTTGAGAAATATAAGGAATATTGTAAAAGTGGCAGTAAGGGAGACAATATAATCAGGATTTAGTAGGAGGATGAAAGTTTGGAGGATTATATTTTCAGATTCTTGTTTTCTCTGAAAAAGAACTCAAACCATACTCTTAATGAAGACTCTCAGAAACTACTTTTTCTAAGAGGGATCAGTGATGTCTGTATAGATGCTCTGGACCTGATGGGAGGAGGTGATATAACCCAAATGCCTTGGGATGATATTAAGAAAATATGTCTTAATTACTCCCGAGAAAATGTGAAGGGTAGAGGTCATCAAGCTATAGTGGGTAAATCTTCTTCTAGTGGAGTTTCCCGGATGAAGATCACAAATTTTCTGTCTGATTTCAAGCAAAAAATCATTAACAACATGGCTACACAGTTGGACACTATGCAAGCCCAGAGGAAGCATGATGAAGCTGAAGCAATCTTGGCTGAGTTTTGTCCACATTGTAGACAGAAGAAGTGTGATTGTAGATGCAAGATGGTGGCCAACATGGAGGCTAAACAGTTGCCTACTAATTTTAAGATGATAGAAGGTGATGATAATCAAGTCTTCTTTGTTGCACAAAGGAGGCCATGGGCCCCAAGACAAGGTATGCCTCAGGACCCTTTGCAAAATTTTGGTTCATATAATAGTCAATGGCAAAATCAGTACCCTCTAAACTATGGGCCATACTCCCAACCTCAGTGGCATAACCCTTGGCTAAATACCCAGCAAAACTATTGGCAAGCCTCACAAGGGAACTGGAAACCACCTCAGCAAAATCAGTGGCAGCCTCCACAAGGGAATTGGCAGCAGCCTAACCAATGAAGAGGAGGCCAGCAATGGTCAAATCCAACCGCAGGTTTCCTGCAGCAACCTCAGTAGCAATCCATTATGCCACCTCCTGCACCTAATCAAGGTCATAATCCAAAATCAACCCAACTACCAACTCAGGCAGCACCTAATCCAAATAACCAGCAACTACAGCAGCAGCAAGTCTATTTTGCTAATCCTAATCATCAGCCTGCCTATGCTCCTAACCTGAATAATATTAATTTACGTTCAAGAACCGTGTTGCCCACACCATCTCCTCCCATAATCTTAGAATTACCACTTGAGGAGACTGACCAAAAAGAAGATATCAATGACCAAGCCCAACCAAATTAGCTAGCTCAGATTCCATCATTACCTAAGTCATCTGATAAGGTGCCCCCTCCTTTCCCACAAAGATTGGAAGGTGAAAATCTGAAGAAATAAGAGGAACCCACCATTGATATTCTTGACCAGCTAAAGCATATATGTGTGAAAATTCCCTTATTCCAAGCAATCAAAGAAGTACCTATCTATGGCAAGGCCATCAAAAAGGCATGTTTGAAGAAACCAGGGAGGAAAAAGAAAGACCCTCAAACTGTCCATGTAATAGGTCAAATCTCTGACTTAATGCTAGGGAAGCTTAGCATCCCAAAATATTTAGATCTAGGAAGTCCTGTTGTGGAGATAAATGTTAATGGGTTGCAAATTAAGAATGTCTTAGTAGATCTTGGTGTAACTATCAATGTCATGATAAAGGACTTGGTTGTAAAACTTAATATTTCAGAGATAAGGGCTACACCTACAATATTACAGCTTGCTGATAGCTCAACTATCAAACCTGATGGGGTAGTCGAAGAATTGGTAGTCACCTTGGATTCCTGGGAATACCCCGCTAATTTCGTGATCTTATCTCCAAAAGCATCATTGGGGGGATACCCTGTCATACTAGGAAGGCCTTGGTTGGCTATTGCTGATGCTTGCATTGGTTGTAGATTGGGTGACATGACAATATCTAATGGATATAGCACAAAGAAACTTACCCTTTATTCTCCAACACTGCCCCAACTTGAGTCTAGAGATGTTGCCTAGCTAGATTTGGGAGAAGAGGAAGAAGTGAACTATGTGGCCAATTTAATGATGATTACCAGAGAGTCTTTCATTGCACAGTAGGAAGAAGAAGATATACTATCCAATATCTTGCTGAATAACTATGGTACTAAATACTTTTATTGTGAGAGAAATCCATGTTCTTTGCAGACTATTCTTTCTCCGCCCACATCAGCTCATTATCCTGTAGCAACTGATTGCTTGCACACCTTACTACCCTATGAGGTAGATATGTCATTTCTGTTTGAAGTATCCATGATAGACTTAACGTCCCAAATTGAGGTAGCTCCAAGAAAAACCTTGTGCATTAATAAAAACCTCACACGTGAGCAACAAGAATCTATGATCAAAATGCTTACTAGTCATAAGTCATATTTTGCATGGGACTATGGAGATATGAAGGGCCTCGACCCAAAACTCTGTACACATCGCATATATATTAACAGTGACTTCAAACCTATCAGGTAGCCTCAAAGAAGAGTCAATCCAGCTTTGAGAGAGATTGTTAAAGAAGAATTGTAGAAAATGTTGGCAACTGACTTTATCTACCCAATCTCTGATAGTCAATGGGTTTCCCCATTGGTCATTGTTCCTAAGAAAAGAGGAAAATGGAGGGTATGTGTAGATTATAGAGAACTTAAATTGGCAACAAAGAAAGATTATTTTCCTCTTCCATTTATTGATCAAGTTTTGGATAATTTAGCTGGAAAAAAGTACTCATTTTTGGATGACTTCAGTGGATACAATCAGATCAAGATTGCTCTTGAGGATCAGGAGAAGACTACCTTTACATGCCCTTGGGGAACATTTTCCTATTTAGTTTTTCCTTTTGGTCTCTGTAATACTCCTGCAACTTTCCAGAGGGCAGTCATAAGCATCTTCTCGAACATCTCATATGATTGCATGGAAATATACATGGATGACTTTACTGTTTATGGTACAACATTTGAGGAAGCTCAAGCTAACTTGGAAAAAGTACTACAGAGATGTGAAGATCACAACCTATCGCTGAATAGTCAAAAATGCTTCATGATGATGTAGGAGGGAATAGTGCTCGGTCACTATATTTCTGCTAAAGGAATTCAGGTTGATCCTGCTAAAATTGAGATCATCTCTAAGTTACCCTCTCCTACTAAGTAGAAGGAGGTACGAAGTTTTTTAGGCTATGCAGGATACTACAGAAGATTCATCAAGGACTTCAGCCAAATAGCAAGTCCCTTATACAATTCGCTGAAGAAAGATGCAAAGTTTTCTTGGATAGAGGGATGTGAAAATGCATTTCTTGACTTGAAAGTTGCCCTCACATAGGCACCTGTTCTAAAAGGACCTGATTGGTCACTCCCATTTCATATTCATACTAATGCCTCGGATTATGCAATTGGAGCAATGCTAGGGTAGAAGGATGGATCAACTGAACATGCACTCTACTACATAAGCAAAAATCTACAAGGGGCTGAATTCAACTACACTATTATAGAAAAAGAAATGTTGGCAATCATCTACGCCCTAATTAAATTCAGGCATTATATCATTGGTTATCAAATATTTGTCCACACTGATCATGTAACAATCTAGTATCTCATGAACAAAAACTCAATATCTGGGAGACTGGCAAGATGGTTATTGCTGATACAAGAATTTGACATTACAATTATGGACAAGCCAGGTAAAGCCAACGTAGTTGCTGATTTCCTTTCTAGAATTCAAAGGAAAGATGACTCTGCACTTATTGAAGACTCCTTTTTGGATGAGCACCTATTTGCAATCAAGGTTATTCATCCATGGTACGCTGATATAGCAAATTATCTGGCAACAGGAAGAACTCCTCCTCAATTCTCTCCTAAGGAAAAAAGATTATTGGTAGAGAAAAGTTTTAACTTTTCTTGGATTGCAGATTGCATGTTTTATACAGGGCCAGATCACGTTATGAGGAGATGTGTACTAGAGGAGGATACTCATGATATACTGCATGCTAGCCATGATGAGCTATGTGGCAGATATTTTGCTGCCAAAAGGACAACAATGAAAATTTTAAATACTGGTTACTATTGGCCAACCTTACATAGAGATGCAGCCACGTATACAAGGAGATGTGATAGATGCCAAAGGATGGGAAGACCAACTCGCTCTGATGAAATGTCTCTATTTCCACAAATTATAGTTACACCATTCGACAAATGGGGACTAGATTTTGTGGGACCAATTAACCCACCTTCCAATGGTAAGTCCTACATTCTTGTGTGCACAGATTGTGTCACAAAATGGGTAGAAGCTAAACCTATGACACATGCTAGGGATAATAAAGTGGCTGAATTCCTCTATGAGGAAATATTTACTAGGTTTGGTGTTCTTAGAGAGATAGTGACAGATCAGGGAGCATAATTTACTTCTACACTTATCACAGCCTTAGTCAATGAATACAATATACGACACAGGAAATCAACTCCTTATCACCCCTAGGCTAGGTTGAGGTCAGTAATAGGGACATAGAGGCCATTTTGACTAAAACTGTAGCTTTGCATAAGAAGGACTAGGCCGCTAGGTTCCCTGAAGCTATATGGGCCTACCGTACTACCTGGAAGACTGCTACAGGATTTACACCTTTTGAAATGGTGTATGGTAAAATAGTTGTGATGCCAATAGAATTTGAACATAAGACTCTCTGAACAACACTAGAGCTGGACATGGATTTAACAAATGCCCAAAAGGACAGAATCACACAGCTCAATCCTCTGGATGAACTCCGAAAGCATGCCCTGCAGCACACTAAGATGATACAAAATCAGCGAATAAGGTGGCATGATAAATACATTAAGGAGAAGAAGTTCAAAGTAGGAGATTGGGCCCTACTTTACAACTCACGGTATAAGAACAGTCCAAGAAAATTATAGACCAGATGGTTGGGGCCATATGAAATTGAGAATGTATTTGCTAATGGTACAGTTCAACTTGTTATAATTGATCATGTTCGATTCAAGTTGTTGGTCAATGGACACCGCCTCCGGTTGTACCATAAACCAGTCTCAAAAGAAGAATTCATGCAATAGTTCGTTCGGGATCCTACCGCTACTCTTCCTGCAGCTAAAGGCTTTAGCCTTTCTCCTGCAGCTTCAACATAGTTTTGAAAAACATGCTCATAATAAAAGTTTTATTTTTAAGGAAACCCCTTTTTTCTTCATTTTCACTTATCGCCACATCTCACTTCTTTATCATCCATCCATCCATCCCATCCATCCATTCCATCCATTCATCTCGACCGCCCACGTCACCCATCCATCTCATTCATCTGGATCACCCTTAATTATGATATCATTCCCAATTGTCAATTCATGACGAAGCCATCAAAGGTATGCCATATCTTTTTTAATCGCATCTTTGATTTATTTTATTCTATTCATTTACTGCTATGACTGTACTAGTCATTATTACATGATCTCTGCCTATTCTTTAGTACATGTGAGGACACATGTCATACTCTAAGTAGGGGGCGGGGTAATCCACTTTTAAAATTTGTCTTTTCGCCGCTACCACAATTGCTCAGATAACCTTTCTTTATTATTTTTCTGGTACTTTCCAAATATGATCGCATGTCTTTTCATTGCATGTTTTTCTTGTAAATTAAAACTGTTTGTTTAAAAAGTTCATTCTTGGAAAAGAGAGAAATGTGATGACATGACAGAGAAGAAATCAGAACAAAAAGGGAAACAGAGAGAAATTTTTTGAATTTTTAGCAGAGAAGTTGAATTTAGTTGGGGAAAACCTATGAACATGGGTGGTCGGCTAGTATGACATGAGCCTATAGCTCATGAGTTATTATTGCAAAATCCTCAAACAGTCTAGGCATTTAGCCTCTATGGATGGTTAAACTACTTCTTGAGTTTAAATGCTTTTGATGAGGAGGCTGCTGGTGAATTTTTAAGAACCTTTTCTGAAGGGGAGGCTACTGTATGGGGTCTAACAGTTGTTGTAACTGAAGACAGAATTGCTGAAGTAACCAGACTTCCAGCCATTGGAGAATTTTTTTTTTTGACGTTGTCGCTAGAAAGGCTGAATTTTCAATACGCACTGATGGACCTTTGGAAGTCTCCAAGCAAGGATGCAAGTGAGTATCATTGCCTCCTCCTTATTTAGAATATGTTGCTTTCATAATCAGGTATTTAACCTGTGAAGGTCATTTCTTTTACCTGCATTCTTACCATTTCAAATTATTAAGTCATATGAGGCATGGGTTAGTTGTGAATGTTCTGAATTTCTTGTTAAAAATTCTAGAACAAAGTGCCCATGGAACCCAATAGGGGAAAGATAATTCTATTGCTCACCATGGCCTTATCAAATTATTGATTGAACACTCTTTGAGATATGTCTCACTTCTTTCCTGGCAACAATTCATTGCCCAAAAGAGCTTGCAAATTCTAAAACCCCCTAGAGTACGTACCCCACGGCCTTAGAAAAAGAAAGAAAAAATTGCGTCTATAGTAGAAGAACAGGGCATGGGTCATCTACTCCTATAGCACCTGGTCCTACAGCTCTCACACCTGAATCCTCTGCTAGGGTACAAACTAGGTCTGCCACTAGGAGAGAGAAGGAAAAATAAAGGCAGAAGGGTCCCTAGAATCTGACCCTCATTCTCATTAAGGCAATGCCCTTCTCCTACAGCATCTTCCCCTGCAGCTGTCTCTCCTACAGCAACACCTGTTGCTATTACCAGTTCACCATCATCTTCTGGCAAGGCAGAACCCTCTAATCAGACCAGAAAGAGGAAGGCTACAAGAACACCTCCTGCAGCCGCACCAGTGCCAAGAAGAGTTTCCACAAGGAAACAATGTAAGACCTCCCCTGCTTCACCTCAACTAGAGGTTATTGTAATTTCAAAAGGGTCCATAGAGTCTAAATTTGATGTTTCTTAGAATGTGTCTGAGAATGCTGCACAGAGTTTATTCATTCCTGAAGAGGAAGAAATTGAGAGGAGGGAAATTGAGCATAATGAAAAAGGGGTACCAAGTCTTGATGACTTGGCTTCCGCTGCTATGTAGATTTCAAAGGAAGCATAGTCTTCTCCACTGCAGCAAGAGCAGGAACTGATTGAACAATTGGATGTGGCCAGTGAAGCTACATTTTCCCCTGCCACTTGTCAAGCCATTGTTGTTTATAAGAAGACATTTTTGATTGAGTTTCTAGAATATGTCAAAGCTAACTGGAAACCAGTTACATTGCAAACCCTGACTTTCCGACACCTAGCCCAGTCTGACATGCAACAATGTCTATGGGAGATAGAAAGGAAGAAACTGAAAAAGAAAATTGAAAGTCAGAAACAGGAAATTCTTGAGTTACAAGAAAAAATGGATGAAATGTTAAAAGTAACTGGTCAGATTATGGAATGCAAACCATCACCCAGAGTTTATGCTTTATGCCTTAAGGAACAATTCTTATGGTTCCAACTAATGAGAATTTTCAGAAATCAAGATCTTATACTTCACACTACTAAAGAGTTCTACGATGCATACCAGGAAGCCCCTAATTGGTTAAGAAATTCTCTATGTGAATTTTATTTGCATGGCTTTTTAATTCCATTTGAAACATAATGGAACCCTCTTCTGTATATGGGTGATATCCATTTGAGATCATTTATGTCATGGGCAACAAATGAAGCAAATTATGGCAGACAATGGGAAACATATGAGGAAGCCGAAAGGAATGAGCCTATTCCATTGTGCCCTCAAAGTTCAGACCCCCATGCAATGTTAAAAACCTGGTTTACTCTGACATATGGCATTCACAATGATACAACCAGGACAAAAATATTTGATCTTAGGAGATAGGTATATGATGAATTTCAGGAATAGTCATATTCATTTTGGAGACTGTCATACACCAGAAGTGAGAAAAGGTGGGAGAGATTAACTATTGGGTTAAGAAGGTCTGAGCCTCACAGTCCCCTAAATTTCACAGCAGCTCTCAAATGATCAAGTAGATATATACAGTTAGGACTTCAAAAGAGATTTGAACTATGGTTTCCATTGACATTCAAACCTCCTATGCTAATGTGGCCCCTTTATCCTTACTAGGCTACAAATCTTAATGATGATTTAGAAGTCCGTAGGTATGAAAAGTGTCAGACTTTCAGAGGATTTTATTATAGGTTTGGAGCTCCATTTCAGAGTCATGCCACAACCATTGATTTCAGAGAAACTACCAGGAAAGTTAACGCTGGAGGACTAGCATTGGGTTAAGTAAGGGGCAGATGATGAGCCCAAAATGTGCTCATAGTTTGGATATTATGATGAACTTTTAATACCTTTACTTTTGTTATTCATAGTTGTTTAAACTCTTTTGAAAACCTTTTATGGGGATATCCTAAATGATTGGTATATCGCATGTAGTTTTTGAATGATGAAATAGATTTAAATATGTGATTAATGAACAGATATTGTGTATGTGCCATGCGCCTTTTCTTTTGCATTTGTTACCTTGTGTTTCGCAGGTTGTTGAAGAAAATATGATCGAGTCTAGCACAGCCAATCTCGGCCTTGCAGTAAAGTCTATTTCCTGCACCACTTCGAGGAAGCTCTGGCAAAGACTCTTTGACTGAAACCTTTGGGAAGGACTTTTAATGATAGTCAATCTAGAAAGAGTGGAGCGTTAGATTCTCTCTGGATCGGGTTGAACAGATAAATTCATTTATGAAGTCTGTTCCTTGATTTTCGGATACACTTTACTTCCACGTCTTTCTTTGTTAGGGGTAGTTAGTTAGTTGTTCTCCTTATTTTAAATAAGTGCTCCTCCTGCGCGAGTGAGTGAGAGAAAGATGGTTAGAAGCTAGATATAAGCATAGTGATAGGGAGATAGCAGATATCATGTAAGTGCCAGTATGATAGTAATAAAAAGCAGAATCTGTATGACACAAGACAGAGTTTGTCACTAGTTTTCATATCAACAAAGTGATGTATACCATTCTGAGTTTATGAATAAAGTTTGATGAAGTTCTGAGTTCAGCACTTGCGTAATTAGTAGATGCTTGCTAAGGGGGGGCCCACTTAGTAAGTATCTGTAGCTAGTTAGTTAGCTATTCTTTTTCTGTTGATTATCAGTTAGATTTCATCTTTAAAGTTTTCATACAAACTCAATCTTGTATTGCTCCTACAGCATCGGGAATCCATCCATGTGCCTGTTCCTGCAACATAAGGCTAGTTCATAGTTTGAGTCTTAGTCGTAACTGTTATGATTTCTGTTTTGGTTAAATCATGGTTAAGTTAAAAGAACTTTTTATTGCCTTCATGTAGTGTAGATAGAATTCTTTCCAAGTATTTATTTCTGTTAAGTTGTGACCAAAACTATTTCTTAGTGCATATATTGTACTGCGCCATTCAAAGTATACATTCCCTGGTTTGACAAGTAAATGAACGTCCATAAAGAGATATTGGTCACCTGCTAGAATGTCCAATTCCCAGGATAGGTTTTACTGTGATTTTCATATCCTTTTGTGGGCATGACCAGCCCCATTCCTTTCTCTCTAAATCCCTTTGTTTGGGACATCATCGAGAGGTCATCAAAATGAGCACAATAAGATAAGTCAAAAGACAAAGATAAAGTAAACAAACAAGCTAATGTTCTTCATATCGCTAGCCAAGACTAAACTATAGTGATGCCTGATGTTTATGTCCATTGTAGGAAGGATGCATCCTAGGACATGATGTTATCAAATGATTGATTTGGGATTGATTGGATGATAGGCTATTGACACAAAGAGTTTACTAACTTGTTTACTTATTGACCTAGACTTGAGATCCTAACTTTTGAGTTTTCACTTTTGAATAGCCAGACTTGTTTCTGATTGTTTTACCAAAGGTTGGGGGTGACGATAATTTATCATGAGTGAATGTTTATTTCAGGTGAAAGCGGGATGGGGACGAATGGATTTTTTCACATATTTGGATGTTTTTGATGTTTTTGAAATGTTTGGAGGCAATTTTTGGTATTTTTGAGATTTTACAAATGTTTTGGAGTTTTTTGAGATTTTGAATGTTTTTGGATTTTGTGTCTCGAGGGTTGATCAAAGATTAGCCTTGCCTACGTTTAAGCTCAAAGACGATGTAGTTCAAATACCAATGTTTTTGACGTTTTTCTAACTTTTTAACTTATTTTGGTATTTTGCTATGTTTTGGATGTTTTTGTATTTTCTTGGTTTTTTTGAATGCTTTTGGATTTTTTCGTATGATTTTGACAATTTGGATATGTGTGATGATATCATTGATCTATTTTGGGATTTCTTTTAAAACCAAGCTAAGGTTGATTGATCAGATCGACGGATGATAACATTGCTAAGGATACACAACAATTCAAGGATACTGTTAAGCAACACAATGATAACATTTTTGAGGATACACAACAATGCGAGGATAGTGTTAAGCAACATGATGATTGGGAAGGATATCCCAAGATGATAGCGGATTGATTGGATTCGATTGATCAAGATTGATGATGATAACATTATTGAGGATAGACAACAATGCAGGGATAGTGTTAAGAAACACAAGGATTGGGAAGGATATCCCGAGATGATGATGGATTGATTGGATTTGATTGATCAAGATTTTGAATCTTGATTTTGGAACAAAATTGTTTAGAATGATTTGATGTGACATTGACGTGAAAACTAGATGCGACTGATATTGATTGTTTGGATTGATATTCAATGAAAGATAATGCTTGATAAGGAACATATTCTTGTAAAAATATTCCCTAGGCTAGTAATTTGGATCACAAATGATTGACCAATTTGATTTGACATTTTTCCATTGTTTGGATCACCACATAAGTGGGAGGATATAGATCAAGATTTATTCTTGAAGCAAGATGTACATATTTGCCCTCAGTGTCTAGCAATGTATGAAATGCCATGGTTGGATGCTTGGATAGATGTATGGATGGATGGATATGGATAATCTTGTGATAAGATAAGGTGTTGGATAATGCTTCATGGCTAAGATAATGTTGGGTATAGGATATGATCAATAAAAATGACCCATGTTAAGATGTTTACCATAAGCAAGTGTTAAGTATGCACCAAACTTTGTCAAGATCAAGATAATTTGGACTATGGACGTAGAATGGATTGGATAGATGGTTCATGGATGAATAGATTTATTATGGATGAGATGGATGGAATGCTAGATTTATTATGGATGGGATGAAATGCTTCCACCTAAATTGGCACACGTAGATGCTTGATTCTACACATGATGCATGCTTTTCATCATGGTACCTGTCCAAAGCACCACCATAGTGGTTTTCACTAGAGGACGAATTTTTTCTCTTTACTATTTTTAATCCCTTTTCTATTTTTTTTGGATTTTTGTATTTTTGATTTTTTTGTATTTTTCTGTGAAATATTTTAAGCTCATGTTGAACCACTTGGTGGTGTTGATGTAGATGCTTCTATCATAATGTGCCATCAATATCTTGCTTGAAAAAGTTTCTTTGCCAAGATACATGCACTTGAAAGTAAATTTTTGGATTCCTAATCTACTTTGTTGATACCAGAGTTAACTTTGTCTTTGTGCGCACATCACGATAAAGTTCCATCTAAATCCTTATGATGAAGGGTCGTTTCCAATACATGGTCAATATGAGAATTGGATATCATGCATGGAGAAGTGGATAGCAGAATGTGATTAGGAATAAAAGATGGATTAGCTGACAATTTGGAACCTTTGACTCTCCAAACTTGGGAAGATGAGCAATGATGAGTGGATACGAAAGTGTGCATAGAATTAGGACCAACTACTTGATATACTTTGTACATTTCTTGAGAATCGTGCTTTTTCCTTGGTGGATTTCTTTGATGGATAGTTTTCCCTTTTTTATTTCTCCCCAAATTTTCTTTGAGTAATGGAGTTTTATAGGGATAATCTTTCTTTATATTCTTTGGTATCCACTTGTATTTGATTTTTCCTTCATGCTTCATTACTTATTTTCCTTTGATGATGTTCTTCTTGCTTTGATTTACATCCTTCTTTTGATGTTGGTTCCAATTTTTGGAAGGGGTCATGGGTGGATGAAGATTTGTGGTGTGGTTGGTTGTAGTATTGGCATCAATTTCATCATAAGGATTCTTCATGCTTCTAATGTTGATGGTTGCTTGAGACATAGTTTCCCCCAATACGGTGGTGATAGCAACTTTGTTCCTTGATTCTACTTGTTTTGAGATGTCTTGTTCAATAAGCCTTATTTGATAAATGTCCACTGCAGATGACATCATTTCAATTTGTTGCTTTGCTGACTCCAGAATATACTATTCTACCTGACCTATTTCCTTGAGTGGATAATGGTGGATATCTTCATACATGATGTCCTCAGTATGAATTTGGGATATATATGATCCCAATGTTGACAACTTAGTTTGACTGTAGGAATCAATAACCTACTCTTTTCATGTGATAATTTCAGGAGTAAAGGAATCCTATTCTGAATGAAGATCATCTATAGGTCCATCCATAGAAAGCATCTCATGGGTAGATGGAGGATTATGTGCTATGTGGATATGATCATCATTTGTGACATCTTGTATAGATAGGAGAGTTTCCATTAGATCATTATAGTATCTTGGAGATACAAATTCTTGATCTTGATTAATATTGGAATTTCTTTTGACATACTTTGGATCAAGTTCTTGATATGGGTCAATTTCAAAGGATGGATTGCTTATAAAGGGTTCTCAGATATCTTCATTAGTAATGGGAAGTGGCTCAATATCCTCTTGATCTTTGATTAGACTTAAATCAAATGTTGAGTTGAAGATTCTTTCAATATCTGCAATCATCAGGTCAAACGATGTCAATATGTCTTAGAAAGGACCATTGCTAGACTTTGGTGAAATATGTTGATCATGCATTGGAATTAATTCTCAAGATATTTCCTCTAACTCATTAGATGATGTAGAGGTATAGTCAAAATGATCGTTGGTGGAAGGATCACTGATTATAGGATCAAATAATGTTAACACTCATTGACATAGATCATTGTCAGATGTTGTTGAGGGGCTCTTATCATGATCAAAAAGTGACTATTGATGTATGTTGAGTTTATGTTTGGATGAGGTAGAAACATCTTCAAGGTGCTCATTGATGGATAGATCTTGATCATTGTTTTCAACAATTGTGGTGGGGAGATTGTCAATACTATCACTAGTGGTTGAAAATTTATCGTCCCCAATAGTTATTATTTTTTTATCAATAAGGTCTTGGATGATATTTTTGAGTCAAATACAATCTAATGTTGTGTGTCCCTTTATTTTATGGAAATCACAAAGGTGATTTTCATTGTACCATGGCGGTTTCACTAAGGGCTCTTGATAATTTTCATAGGTGGGAATTGTGATGAGTTTTTCCTACACCAACTATTGCATGATTGATTTGATTAGTTTCCCAAGTGAAGTGTATTTTCATTTGTTACCCTATGATAATTGTACTTTAAATTGACCTTGTGGTGATTGATTTTTGAGATGTGGGGGTTGGATTTGTTGATGTGGTCGATCTTGATATCTAACTTCTTGACATTGGAGATATTGTTCTTGATGTGGTTGTGGACACAAATCAATGCTTTGATGACATGGTTTAACCAATGGAAGAGTGTATTGATTTTGGGGTAGATATGTCTCTTGGTGCAATGACTCAACTATTTTGGTAAGTGTAGCAATTTGATCTCGTAAAATTTTCTCTTGATTTTGATCTTGACTCCCTTGATATAGTTGATTTTGTTTTAGTTCAAGCAGGTTTGGGATGCATACTTGTGGCGTTTGCATGGGATCATGGACAAATTTATTTTGGACAATGTTTTGATTTGGGATGATGTTCAAATTTGGCATTGTGGGTTGATATTGAACATTGTTGTGGTTGGGAATCACATTGCCTTGATTTAGGTAACTTTTATTTTGCATGGTGTTACCTTGACTTGGATCAATACATGGAGTTGTTAACATATTGTTTGGACTTTGAACAACATTTGTATGATTCACAAACATATCTATCCCAAAGTTTACCAAGGGTGGATTTGAAACATTCATGCTTGGTAAACTTGTACATGGTATATTCACATTTGGCATGTATGGATTTGGTGGGATAATATTGTTCATTTGAAGACTCACTCATTGATTGTTTGGTTGATAGATTTGTAGGTTTGGACTTGGATTTAAATCTACCATCGAGAAAGGTGTTCCAAAATTTTGACTAGGAATAATCACATTTGTTGTACCATTGAGGTTTGTAGGAGATAATGATCCTATGTATGGATTGTATAAATGTGAGTTTTGATAATCAATCAACATTGTAAGGCTTTGATAGTTCAGTTGATTTAGATTACTCTTGATGTGTGAATCAATTTTATGTTCCATGTTATTCTTGTGTTTTGACCAATGATGAGATGAAGGATGAAAGGGGTGAATGATATGGGTGTCAAACTTTTTTAGGAAATTTGGATCAATGCTAGACTTAGGGTTTTATTTTGATTGGTTTGATTTGGATAATGAACTTGTAAACCATAAGATGTTAGATGTTATCTTAGGATGAACTTGTTTCAAAAGTGAACCTCTAAGGTGTTCAAGACCAATGATGAGATGAAGGATGAAAGGGGTGAATGATATGGGTGTTGAAATTTTTAGGAACTTTGGATCAATGGTAGACTTAGGGTTTTATTTTGATTGGTTTGATTTGGATAATGAACTTGTAAACCCTAATATGTTAGATGTTATCTTAGGATGAACTTGTTCAAAAGGGTGATAATTTAACTAAGTGTGTGGGGAATGATTCATCAACACACACCTAACTAAATAGATGATTTTGATTTGGTTTAAGGATGTACCCAAGTCTAGATAATTATGTTTCTAAAGCTCTAAAGTTGTTTTTAAGATAGAGATGATAAATGTTTGGATGAATGAAGTGTTGGTTTTGATCCTAAATGAACCTAAGGAGAACCTTGCTTACAAGGCCAAGATAGTGAAGAACATGCTTTACCCTATGGGTAATTCAAACCAAAAGACAAATGTTTGCATGGAAAACCATATGACCAAAAGATACCAAGCACATGTGTGGGGTTCAATTTGTCTTTTATCTTTACTTAATGGATTCTTTTTACCACAAACACACTTTCTTGATTAGCTTTTGAAACTAGATGTCCAATGTCCTAATTCCCTTTCATCCCACAAAGTCCATTATGTGGAGATCTAGAAAATGAAGGAAAAAGTTTGTTGATGTTGACTTTAGTGGAAGAAAATTGAGATGAAATTCAAATGCTTAAAAGCCTCTAAGGATGAGAATCCCAAGGGTGAATGATAGCACTTAAATTTTGTCAAAGGATATTCACTCTTCCTAAAGGGTTTGAATTTTGATGTTGATGTTGAATGTTTGTTTTTGCCAATGATTTGAAATCAAGAAAAGTGTTTTGTTTCCAAAGTCATGCACAATCCTATGGATGAAAGACAATATTTGTTGGGTTCCCACTTGGATAAATCCAGCTGTTCTTATTCAAAGCAGATGACTAGATGCTTGACCACACAGGCTCCCCCTTACAGTGCACTCTCTTCTTGGGTCAACCAAGTATCAATACCCATAAAACTCCCATGGCATAGTTCTCATCTCTACTAGGAACTACAAAAATGTGGGGCGGCTTCAAAGGTCTGACCTCTTGCACTAACAAATAGATTAAGGATTTTGGACTTTTATACAAAAGATTCTAGTAGGGGAATTCCGTTTGTGGGGGATCATTCATGTGACAAGAGACTATTGATTCCCTTCTTGTCAGAACAATCCTCATGATACCTGAAGTTTCCTCAAGTACCCACACTTATATACTGGTTGGAAGTTGCTTGGATTTAGCATGTCCCAATTGGGTCATTCCCTAGGGTGATTACTTTTTCCCACCAGGCAGGCCCTCTAAGGGTAAACAATATCAAGCAAGCACATTCGTAGTTCGATCAATCTTCATTGAGAAACAAAGAGAGAACACACACGATATACCAAACTCACACTTACAAACTTTGTTCAATTTTTAAAAGCCCAATTGAAATGTGGAGGCAATATTTTATGCAACTTAATGTCACCAAAAATACTTTTGATTCTCAAGATCGTCGTGAAGCCTGAGAGAAGTGCATACACCTTTTTAAATGAGATTACTTTGAAAAAATATTACAAGACACGAAAGCACATGCTCATTTTAAACCTCAAAAGTAATAATAGATTCTTTTTATAGCGCCAAGATGAAGTTTGAAGTTTGCTTGTTCAATTTTTTAGAACCCAAATTGAAATCTAATAAGTGTCTAATGTTCTTTTTAACTCTTTGTAACAAAAATAAAGCCTTTTGTAATGTTCTTTTTAGAGCCCAAAAAGAAGTGAGTTGGCCTAAAATAGAAAATGAAAGCAGAAAATGGAAGTTCTATATTATTACAATATAAGCATTTAAAAATGCTTTTTTAAAGTTAAATTTTACTTTCTTCAACTCAAATCTTGCTATTTTATTCTCATGTGAGAGAGACCACCATTTTTTCCTTATGTAAACTCCAAACAAAAATCCATATGTTAGAGCTATATACCATTAGATTTCATAACCAGTAAAGAAAGAATGATAACCAAATGAATGACAAGAAACCCCCTTTTTTTAACTCTACGAAAGAGTCACTTTACACATTCATATTCATCAGCCTTAAGCATAGTATGCTAAGTCCAATTGGATAATGAAGCTGCAATTATGATCAAAGCTAATGCCAAAGTACTTGTATTGGTTATTCAATGCATGCAATAAAATTCAAGTAAATAGCATTAGAAGTCAAATTTGAGATTTTAACACTCAAAAAGGAATAATGGCATTTACTGCCACTCCAATGATGACCTATACACCATACAATAAATCAAATCATAGAGCACACAGTTGATGTCAGTAGATTATATGTAATGATCAATATTGAAAAAAAGAACACCTTTACTAAAACCTTTGTAGGCCACATTAAATACCACATTTCTATTAATCTTAATGTTTTATTTGATAGTTGACTTGGGCGCATTAATCTTTAATGGCTCGCTAGCACTTTTGAAATGGTTAGAACTTCTTCACATCTTTAGCCACACACCCCATTCATTAATGATAAAAATAGAAATATTAATGATAGAAACAGTGATCACAAGTTGCAGTATAAATATATGTTAAAAGTAGAACCTTGAGAATGGTGAACACCTAGAGATGCGCGTAGCAATACAAATAGTTTGAAAAAAAATCATATGAAGAACCATATTCAAATTGAGTTCTACTTCCAGCGCCAAAATTTATTATGCTCGACCTACTCCAGGAGACATCTACTCTATTGAATATTGGTAAGATAGCCACTTAATTGAATATCAATAAGGTAGTCAGTTCCTTTACAAACCCGTGCTTCCTCCTATCACATACACGCTAGGAAATTTTAGTGAAGAAAAATAGGCATTGAATCATTAAATGGAGGTATTTATCATGGAATATTTTCGTATCACAAGCACTATAGACTATATGTGTTGCTATGAGTTTGTTCACTAGATAGAACGACTCCTTTGGTAGTGGTAAATGTGGTGGTAACTACAAAAGGAAAAAGCATCTAAAGTGACTATCTAGCTCTATTTGTCATTACATCGATGTATAGGTGAATGAATAATTACCAAGCAATTGGATAGCCAAAACATGTTTAGATTTTTAAAAGCATTTTTTGTAGGTATATAGTAGTCAAACCATGCAAGTTGTAGAAGATTATAAAAAACAAAATGACCACTATGGGAACATTGTCTACAAGTTTTAGTACTAGGATTTTAGAAAAGGACTAAATACATTGGACATTTAAAGCTTTCCAATATATCTTGTATTCCTACAAATTTCCATCCACACTCTATTGAACAAAACAAAGCTTAGTTTTGAGGAATACTCTAAAAAGATAGATTGATGTGAGCATTAAAAAAAATCAAAAACTGATGATGATTTAAACAATGATTTTAAATGTTGAATGATGTAAGCAGTGACAACATATGTCTAGAGGGAATATTAAAATGTGTTACTTGTCTGGGCAGTTGAAGTTGCATTATAATTCCTTATGCAAGTTAGCACCATTTATGATGAGCCCTTATGAATAAATGTGATCAACAAGTCAATGAGATATCAAATTTATTTCCAGACGATGGCAATAGCAGAGAAATCCCTTTGAATTTCTTATGGAGATGATTTCTAAGAAACAATATAAAATGCAATCAAAAAAACTATCAACAACACAGGATGATACATAAAAGACAACAATGCAATCAGATTAAATTCTCCATATTAGTGGTGAATTCGTACCATTCCATTGCAAGAATCAACCCCCAAAAGGAGACATGGATTTTGAGCTCCTCAACGAGTCCAAGGGATACAAAGCTCGAGCCCCATTATGATCTAGAAATAGTGAATTTTCTAGCAATGTAGTTGCAAGCTATATTAGAAAAAATGCAATAATCTTGGAATCTCCCAACCTCTTCAACAAGAATATAGTAAAATGCAATGTATAAAACTTCTCATCATTGTCCTTTTCCTTAGTATAATTTCTTTTGTAGGTATCAAACTTTTATATTTTTCATGTTCATGGCATAAGCAAGAGCTACATGAATAACTTATCTAAAATGTCTTCCCGATCTCCCATGGGTCTCTTGGTCTAAAAGTGCAAACAGGTTTCCCATTCTTAATTCTTGATGTCCACTATAAATGCATGAAATGTGTGTGCAATACCAAACCTCTTTGAGGAGTGCATGAAAGTACCCAACCCGATACCCTTGATTAGTCAATCAAGCTAAAATAATTTATAACTATGACACCCTTCTATGAAAATATAGCACCAAAAAATGATATTAGTGAATATCAAGTTCAAAGTAATAATCCACAAAAACTTATCCACATTCAAGACACATTTAAGATAGAAACTTTTAGAGCCAACAAATAAATGGTTTTAGAAACATTCAAGCTAATGCAATTGGCAGGTACAAAACCAATAGGTCTATGTCAAAGAAGACTTGGTCACAAGGTGCAATAAACTTTCAAGCAAAATGCATTTGGTAGGTACAAAGCCACGCTCTAATGGTATTTGGAAAGCTTAAATGTAAATGGTAGGTGTAAGGATGTACCTAAAAGTCATTTGAAAAGATTTCAAAGTAAATGTAAATGGCAAGTGTAAAGCTGAATTCTCAACCTTTGCCAACATCAACCCTAATGAATGTGAATTCAAAGATGGAGCATGTCATTTTATCTAAGACTCTTTACCTGTTGCCCCCCAAATTCATACAATTCTTTAATAAGACAAAAAAAAAATAGTTTTATTCTCCTCATGTATGCAAAAAAGCATAAGCATAGAGAAGGCGTATGAACTGTTGGACATAATGCCTCTGAGAAAATATTAGAATGCAGTTGTTATAGGATATGCGCCAAATGGATTTGTTGAAAGGATTTCGAAATGTTTGAGCAAATGCATTTAGCTGGTGTGTCTAAAGAAACTCTCAAGCTAATCAAATTGAAATCATAAACAAAGCATGTTAGTTTTTTTTTTTTTTTGAAATTTTCTAGCAAATCAAATCGAGTGCTAAGGAATGCAATCTAAATCTGAATGTCAAAACTAAAATCTAATGAACTAAAGTCTAATGCTTAAATTGTCATAGGTTCTTTCCCTCCTTCTAGCGCCATTTTTTAGATGCTAAAATTTGTAAATTTTACTTAAACTTTAACACACATTAGCATAGTTAATCATTTAAAGCAAGCCAAACCAAAACATATCTATGAAATACTGAATCATATTAAGTATGCAATCAAGGAAACAAATAAGCTAAATAAAACACACAATAACATGAATCAAACCCTATCTCATAATGGATTAGTGCTACTTTGATATGGAAAGTAGTGCTTTCCCAATCCTTGATAAGCTCTTGGATGATGGATTAAATGTGGAGGAACAAGATGCAAGATGATGAGTGATCAAGATGAAAAATGGTTGAGATTGTGTATCAAATTGTGTCCCAAAATTAATAGAAGAGCTCTCCATTTATAGGAAAGAGGGATGGAGGAATGAGAAACATGAAGGATGTGGGACAAAAGACCAACCAATGACAAGATGCCACTTGTCAACATGTCAATGGCGGAAGGTTGTGCACGTTTTGGTCATTGTGCATGATAAATGCTATTGGGTGAATTTTAAAATTTGAAAGTTGGCTTGTTGGAGGGAGAAGAAAGTCTTAAATGCCAAGTGGGGGACATGTAAGAGACAATGTAAGATGAGTTAATGCCATGTTGGAGGACAAGTCCCTTTTGGAGGGACTTTTCAAATTTGGAGGAATATTCCCATAAGATGCCAAATTGAGGGAAAATAGAGGATTTAATAAATCAATTAAATGATTTTCTTGTGCATGTTATAAAAGCTAGAGGATATGACGGGGGATTAGATTAGCATTAATCATGATTTGATTAATTTTAATCGAGGATAGTTGATTTTGACATTCAACTTAAATATTTGGGTTTATTTAAATTAAATGAGAAGATAAAGAACATTAGAGATTTAATTAAATATTTGAATTTATTTAATTAAATAAAGGCACTTTATGAGATAATTAAATAAAATTGATTTATTTAATTTAAGAAGGATGACTAGAACATGATTAAATAAAATTGATTTATTTAATCAAAGAGAGAACATTAGAACCTGATTGATTAAATTGTTAGTAAATGATGGAGTTAGTGAATCAGTATCGATCTACACCCACAAAATTAATTTTCCAAAAATATATTTTTTTTAATATTATATTTTTATTTATTATATAAGAAATATATGTTCATTAGAAAAACAAAGACCTCCATTTGAGACACTAGAAAAAATATCAAACTAATTTAACATTTTTTAAAATCACACTACACCTCACATCAATGTTCTTAGTTAAACTAAAAATTCAATTTTGTAAATATGCAAACATAAATGTGTTGTGGTAAAATTTAGGTATAAATTTCATTAATGATAGTTAAACTTTGTAATAAATAAATATTTAATAAACATTATTAAAAATATTTTGTAGTAGATATTTGAGTTAGTGGTTTAATTCTAATGATTTTTGTAAATATTTTATTTGAAGTGAATTTTATGTACTACGAAAAAAATCACTGATAATTAAAAAATAGAAAAAACATATAAAATTAATGAAAAGTAATATATATTTTTTAATTTAAAAAAAAAAATTAATCTACTGAAAAAGCGACACAAATCAATAGTTTATATCATCCTTAAATTTTTTATAGGAAGTGGTATGATTGAAGGAAAGTGTTTAGAACTAATTAAAAGTATTGTTTTTTTGTTACCAATAACACTAAAAGTGGTAACATTATTGTACTTTTAGCTTATATGAATGTTATTTATTAGAATTTACTACAAAATAATCAAAATGTAGAACCTTAAATGAGTGGAATTTCTTCTAATTCAAAGAAAAAGACATTCTTAAATAATTTTTCTATGATTACATTATTTCATAGCATGATCAAAGGTTGGTCCTAGTATATAATTTTTTATCTTCACAATAATATAGAGGCTGTGAGAAATATCTAGGGATACTAGTTTTAGACGCTCAAATTAACATTACTTCTACTATTAATCAAGTAACTAAGTTAATTTGATTAATTCACTTTCTGCTAACTAATGTCATCTCTTTTAATTAAATAAATTAATATATTTAATTAAAATCCTAATGTTCTAACATCCTCTCATTTGATTTAAATAAACTCAAATATTTAAATTAAATATCATAAATCAACTAATTTCATCCAAGTGAATTAATCCTAAATTAATTGACTCCAAATATTAATCCCTTATTTCTCTAGTTATTAACTCAACCTTGGTCAAAACTAAAGCCCTAACTATCCCACCCACTTGCACATGAAAATCAATTTCTTTAATTAATTAATATCATATTTTCCCTCACAAGGCATATTCCCAAGGAATATTCCTTCATTTACTCCACTTATTTGAGTTTTTTGCCCAAACCATTTCCCTCCAAAACATCTCAACCATATTCATTTAATGCCTCTTACAAGTGCATTAATCTCTCTTACACCTCTCAAATCCTCAACTACATGCATTAACCATGCACATTCTCCAAAATGTGCTCCACCTTCCTCCACTAACCATCTGACAAGTGTCACAATATCATTGGCTCTTCTTTAGTCCCACATTCCTCCCATCTCTCCATTCTTGAACCCTTCAATCTATAAATAGAAGGAACTTCTACTCCACAATCTCATCTACAATCTTAGGCATTTTCACTATAGTCATCTTTCTATCTTCATCACCATCTTCAAGGGATTATCCAAAGGGGTTGGGAAAGGGCTACTTTCCACATCAAAGTAGCACTAATCCCCCTATGGGATGATGGTTTGAGTAGTTTAGGAATAAATTTCATGTTCTTCTTGTTGGGACTCTCAAATTTTGCAAATTTGAAGTGACCATTTCAAAAAAAATTCCTTTGCACTCTTAGAACTGCACTTGAGGAATCTGCCTAAGTGACCCACTTTAGAGGGTCATATGTTGGAGCCTATTGATTTTTGTGCAATACCGCTTTGTGGACCCATTCATGTGACATATGTGAATGTAAATGTCAATTTTCAACTTCACATGATGAGTTTTGACAAGGTTTCGAAAAGTGAAGTTGGAGGATTTTGGCACTTTTCTGTTGTTTGCAAATTTTCAGTTTTGCAAAGTAGCCTCCTGTTCGAGCTTACATTTTGCAATTGGTTGACTATCAAGTCAAAATGATTGTTTCTCTCCATTCTCTATACCAAAGTGTACTTCCTAGTCCCATTTCAAAGCCTCGTGATTTGATTTGCTATTTTTAACAGATCAAAACCAAATGCAATTTATTCAGTTTTACATCTGTCTTGCTAACAGTGTTTCACAAAGGTCAACTTTGACCTTCAGTATCTCGTTATGGTTGATGATCCATGCAAATTCCTCTTGCACATGAGCTCACTATACCAAAATGATCAACTATGTCTAGTGGCAGCTCACCAAAAGTTGATTTGATATTTTTGGGAAGAGGTGATTTGGTTAGTTTTAGTTAGTTTTGAACATACTTATTGCAGAAAGTTCAAGTAAGCAAGTTTGATAGTTAATAAATTTCACCTCGTGATACGTTTCACTGAGTCGTCTGTTGCATTCCATTCTCAGGTCAGATGTTTGCATGCCTGTAAGTTTTCATCACTCTAGGAGGTCATTTGACCAATTTTGACCATTGTTCAAATAGGCCAGAGAGTGAATTTAAATGATAATCCAATTTATCATTTCACCTCTAGAGCATTTAGAAGTTGCATCAGGACAATTTGAAGAGAAAATTTGTTTGAAAATGAAATGTTTTTTAGTTGGGCCATATGAGGCCCGGCATGCTTTGCAATGTTATGAGGTTGTAAATGTTGAGTTTGGTCAACTGGGATATGAGAATCTATCAATGGTTGTTTCAAATGATTTCTAGCTTGCAACACATCATTCAAGGCAAACCCTTGAGCATAGCACCCAACCATCAGAATATACAAAGTCTTCTCTACCAAAGGACATGTGATTTTCAATCAAATGGAAAAGATGATGATTCACTTTCAGTTGCATGGAACAAAGTCACAACTCCATTTAATCTTGCTTGGCTATTTGAACATCTGCATGATGTCGAAAAGAAAATAATTTTTACAATTTTCATGTGAATATGGATGACTGTCCTAAAGTAGTAAGAACAATTAAAAGGTATATACTGGGGCTTGATTTCAAAGTGTTCATATGTGGAAATTCCACTCGGAATTTGGAATCATTGTGTAGCTCTTCACTATGAGATAAAGAATCCAAAGGATGATATAGCGAACTCATTTATGAATGATTGCAGAATTTTAAGAAAATGTCTTCTAGTACACAAAATGAAGTGTGCTGAAAAGTGTTGTCAAAATGGAGGCATTTGTGCTGGCAGGGGGCACCCTTCATAGTGGATAAAAGAAATTCATCAAATCCCACGAGTGCTAGATGGCTCAAAATGCAAACCAAGAATTAACATGAAAAATTCCAATGCCCAAGTATGGAGTGTTAGCATAGCAAAGAGAACGAGCCAGCAAAGTGGAAGAGGGCCTGAGATGCATATAAAATAGATATGTTGATAAGACTTTAAAAAACCTTCAAGCAAGCAAAATGGGAAGCAGAGGCAGTGACACCAGTTGCCAGAGGAACGCCTCTGTTGAATGTAGCTTCGTGGAATGCCACAAAGGGTAGAGTATGCACAAAATAGAGTTGTTGAAATGTCTTCAACAACTTCCAAGCAAATGCAAGGAATCAATGGGGGATTGCATGGAACACCCAATCCAGTAGTATACCTACAAAATTGTTTTGTTGAAAACTCTTAAAAAAGCTTTCAGGAAAATGCATTTAACAAATGTGACGCACAAGCACAGGGAAATGTGACAACCCATCTTGAAGAGGAAACTTCAAGAGCCGCGCTTGGGGTATGATGGCAGCATGTGCACAAAATAGATTTATTGAAAATGTATTAGAAACTTTCAAGCGGATGCAGTTGGAAGTGTGCGCTGGACAGCTAGAAGTTTCAAAAATTTAAAAGAAAATGCAACCCATGCTAGAGGGTGAAAGAAACGCCATACTCCAGAGCTCTCACCATCGACGATGTTGTAGAGGGTATTGTGTATGAAATTTCTTAGTGAAAACCCAGTGCATGCTACCACGCCAAGACAACGAGATGTTTGTTGTGAAAATAAATCATGACTATCTAAGAAGGCTCGAACCATCATGTGTTGCCACTAATGTTCGAGCTGCAGATTGGATGTGCTCGAACCAGATTGAGGTGCGCCATCGAATGCAAGTAGTGATGTTGCAAAAATGAATTAGGGGAGAGGACCCAGTAGTTGTGCATCTAACTTCGCGTTCCTCAAAATCCTACTTGGAAATTTCAAATCACTCCAATTTTTTTACAGCAGCTTACTTGGCAAGTCCCCTGCTTATAACAAAAGTTTCGGGGCCACATCATCAAATATGATGCCACATCAGCATGCTTTTTGTCAAGGTGTCCAAAAAGGCACCGTCTAGACCCCTTACCAATACTTGTGCATTCACATCACCAGTAGTTGAGCGCTGATGTGGCATCACATGATTGGTTGCTTTTTAGATCAAAAGAATACATTTTGTTTAATTATGGGTAGTAAAGTCACAACTATTGGCATTATATAAACAACTATTGACATTATATATACAACTATTGGGCATTATATTAACAAAAACATTCTCAACTATTGAAACATGCTCAACTACTGGGTCCTCTCCCCTAGGGCATCAACATTTGTCAGTTGAAATTCATAGCCGCTATAGCCAAGATGAAATTGTAGAATGGTGAAAGAAGTGTTAGGGAAAAAATGAAATAGGGAATGAAAAGATATAATGGAGGACATGGAGATCTCAATGCATTTAAATCTCAACCCTCCCCCACCAGCTCACACCTCCAAGTTGCATGCCAATTAACTCAGTAGGGTGGGCGACAATACAACATGTGAAAGGTGGGTCTCCGACAACAAAAATAAATGCACGAGTACAGTTTAAATGCCCGATGGAAATATATTTTAGAGGGGGCCCCATTTAATTTCAAATGGGATGAGCATATTTAATATAAATTGATTTTTTTTAGCATATTCCCCCGTGATATTTTAATTTAATGGAGATGTGGGTAAATCCCCACCGCTCCCTGTTGTCTCGTGGGAGTTTAATGCTCACTTGTTATTTCTTGTTGGATCCGCGTGAATGTGTGAGAGAGGAAGGTGGGCCCTTTACTTTTTAAAAGGAAAATCCTTTAGAATTAAATGTTGTTTGAGGAGTGAACACAAATAAATGGTGGGGCCTAATGAAATTTTTTTTTTTTTTTTGAAAGCTTTATTAAGAAAGAAGAAAAAATTACAGAGAGTACATAAACAAAGCAGGAAAAATAGGAGATTGCTGGAAGCAAAAGAGCCCTCCAGCAAAAACAGACTCCTATTAACAAAAACCAATGAATGGCACTGTTTGAACACAGGAAACAAACACAGCAGTAGAAAAGCATAACCCTTCACTGTACAAGATGATTTCAGCATCTCTTTTTCCTTTGTGAACCATAGCTCACAAGCTCACAAGCTCTTGGCCAAAAATAGAGGAAAACCAAATTCCAAAGGATACAAAAGTAACTGTTGCAGCAGCAAGCTAGATTTCACTCCCCAAATTTTGTTCTTCCCAAGGCCCATCTTGTTGTTGCAATCTCCTGAAGCCTGCCATAACAACATTAACATTGTCTTGTGTACATTAAATACAAGTCATTTAAAATAAAGTGTGCCTTTCATTTGATGGGGCTATTATTTTAAAAGATTGTTGGGGAAATATTTGAAAGGGGAACACATGTGAATAAAATATTGCCCAATGCAATATTTAAATGGTTTGATTTTAAAACCAAATATTCTAAAACATGTGTTGGGCAATAAAATGTGGCTATGAAATATTTTAATGTTGGATGTAAGAGGATATGGGTCAAGTGAATTTAATATTTACTTTATAATCAAAAGGTTATTATTTGCTAGGAATTAAAGTGTTGTAGTGCAAAAGTAGGAATATTTTAAATTTGAGGTGAAAGTAAAGTGCACAGAGGGAATAATTTTATATAGTGAATAAAGTATTCACTGTGTGAAATTATTTTATTGGTTGGAGAGTGCAAAGTGCAGCCCCAGTTTACAAAGAGCAGAATGAAATATTTTCAAGGGAGTTTTCATGGGCAAAGGTATTTTTACACAACAGGGTAAATGGAGAGATTTTTCATGGTGAAGTGAAATTTTCTGTTGCAGATAAGAAAAGGTAGAATTGGAGGAAAAATTTGTTGCAAAGAAGAGAGATGAGAGAAGTTTTGCATTTTGTTAATCAATGGTGAATGAAACTTCTAGATGGCATCTCCGGATTAGCTCTTGGGCTTCTTCTAGAGCTTTCCATTTTTCTATATCTTCTCATTTTTCTCTCATTATAAAGGGTTCTAAACTCTTGTGTGGGGCTAGGTAGATAGAGAAATGCTGAATTTGAGTCATTAGCCGAGTCTGTAAATTGTAATTGTTGATTTCATGAGTAAATATTAGCCAGTTTGTGCAAATAAATCTTGAATGTCATCAAATTGTCTCCAAACTTGTACAATTTAAATCATATGAATTCAATAATACAAAGCATGTTTGAGTTTTTCATCTCAAATTTCCTGAGATTGTTTTGTCTGTTCATGGTTCTGTTTCAATAAAATGGTTAAAATACTTTGAGCAGATAATTGTGATTTTAAGTGTTCAGGTTGGATTTATGAGAAGAATTTGATTGATAATAGGATAGGATCTGTTGGTGTAATACATTAGCAGTTGTAAATCCACTGGTTGAAGTCTATTTGCTGATGAATTCACTTTATGAATTTGACTCCATGGCCCAAAATTAGGCACTGATCTGTCATTTAGCTTTATGCATCTCAGAAACAAGCTTAAATCCAAAATCATTTTAAATCATTTTTGTTTGGTTGAGGTTTAGTGTTTTGCCTCTCAATTACTGAGTGGGTGTTGATTTACCAAGAATTTAGCCAGATTTGAAGTTGTCAATACTTTCCTTAGTGTATTTTCATTAGGATTTAGCTGCTATAAAAAGCAATTTATGTGTGTAAGTGAATTAAGTTTTAGACATTGTATAGGTTGATCCACCTTGGTCCTACAGAGCCAAAAGTGCAAAAGATCTCAGTCTTTAACTGAATCTTGTCAGTTGGCCAAATCCCTCTTTGAGTCTGTGTATAAGAAATTGGCTAATTCTTTAGGATTCATTGAATGGTTGATTTGGAACACCAACACATCTTGCTTGTAGTTTCATGTTAGTTTGATAATGTTGTTATTTCCTTTACATTTCTCAACAATTTCATGGGGAAGGCTTTTATCTCATTTGTTTAATATTGACTGATTTAACTCAAATTTGTCAATCTTTGATCAATGTAGATTTTAGTCTTCACATCAGTAGCATTGGGGGAAAAGCTTGGGTGTTGAATAGCTAGAGGTAAACTTATTAATCATAAAACCTATCCAAATTAAAATATTTTATTTTATTAATTAAACTTCATCAGATTATATTAACTTAAGAATTAAAGGAATATCATATCTAAATAATTTTGATTAGTTTCATTTGTACACATAATTTATTAGTGGCTATTATGGTATGTAGAACTAACCAAACAAAAATTAAAACTTGAAAAAGTGAAGTGAGACAATTTTAAATTAGAAACATTATTAAGTGATTGTAGTTAATTTTGATTATAATTTAGAAAATGAAAAATAATTGACTTTTTAAAGTGCATTATATTTTCATATAAAAAATATAAACATACTTTTACCATCACATTTCAACTAAAAGGAAAAAATTATGTTTGAGTATGATAGCTCTCACACACAAGAAATAAAATAATTTTCATAACCCATAATTTTTTAATGAATAAATGCCTATATTACCATTTATACAATATCATTATATATATTAAAAAAGATAAATAAAAATAATCATACCAAAAAATATAAACAAGACATTCATAACTCATGAATATGAATATGAATTTAAATTTTTATATATAAAAAAAAATCATGTAGTTCATTTATTTCTCATGAGATTGTAATAGTTTACCTCGATTTGCATAATTTTTTTCGATTCTGATACTACAACTATTCAAGCATTTCATCAAAAACTTTGTTATAGGCTATTCTAAGTTTTTTCTTTGACTGATTTACTGATTCGGCCTGTGAGTTATAGATATATATACTTTGGAAAGAACCAAAAAAATTTAAATGTTGGAATAGTGATTGCAAATTGAACCAAACAGAAATTGGTTATATAATTTAAGAAATCACCAGTCATAATGCTTACAAGAACAAACTATAATTTTAAGAATATATAATCATACATTGCAAAGGAAAATTACATAGTTATTCCACTTCTGAGTTTAATACACAAATTTGTTGTTTTCTCAAAGAATTATATTCACACAACTTTTATTATTAAACCATGCTGATTGATAGGTTGCCACTATGTCCCTTAGCTATATTTCTTTGAAACTCTTCCTTATCATATTCATCTTCAATAATGTAGGAAACCTTAATATGAAGCAATTTCAGGCTTCATATTAATTTCACCACCACTAACTTTGTTTTCATTAGTTTGCTAATGCATAATAAACTGTAGTTAGACATGCAATGATTTTAGAGATAGGAACTTCGTTGTATCAATCAAAGCTATTTTTGCATGAGAATTATTGTCATCAATCTCTCTAGTCTACGATCACATTTCTAGTAGTTTTTTTTCCTTTATATGTGTATACACCTTAAAATGGTCACATCATATTGTCTGGTAATTAATTAAATATTTTTAATATTTAATTAAAATCTTTGAATTCTATCTGCGTATAAATAAATATAAATAATTTATTTATATTTCTTCATTCTTTCATTTCGATTAAATAAATAAGTTTATTTAATCATCTTTTCGTATTCATTTCTTAATTAATTAAATAAACATTACGATTTATTTATATTAATTATCAATAATCTTTGTTTGAATATCTTATTCAAATAAAGATTAAAATATTATTCTTCTTCTAAATATCATTTACAATTAAATATTCCAAAATATTTAATTATTTCTTCTAATCTAATTTAAATATTCATTCTTAAATCATTTCAAAATTCCTCTAATTCGATTCAAAAATCTATTTATAATTAAATATTCCAAAAATATTTAATTAAATCTTCTAAATATTTCATATTCTTCTAAAGTCATATCACAATTAAATATTCCAAAAATATTTAATTAATTCTTCCATAGTTTTCAAAAATCAAATATCAAAAGCAATAAATAAATTAAATAAATTTAAATATTTATTTAATTTGGGATTTATCTTCAACTCCCGGGAAACAAACTGCCAAAACAGAAAATTAAATTTCTCTGTTTCTGTGCAGGCTTGTTCCCGTGGGTTGAAGACAGGATTCCATTCTTCTCTCCAACCTCTCAACCTTCCCCGTTTTCTTCTCAACCTCTCAATCTCTCACCATTCAAACTTACCAGACAAATTCATAGCCGTAGATTCTTGCCAGCCGGGATGAAGCCTGCAAAAAATCTATAAATATAGCTGCCGGGAGCTCCAAAATCATATAGAATTTGAAGCAAGTAAACTATAGGCAAATTGCATAGTATTCCCAGCATTCATAGAGCATTTTCATAGCAATAGCATAGAATCATAGCATAATAGCAGTAGAATCATGACATTTTTAATTCACAGCCCCTGTACATAATCTACAGCCCCTGTCCATATTCATCTGCATTTTCACTTTCATCAGCATCTAGAATAGTTTTCTTTTGCATACTCGTTCTACAGCAGCCATTTGGAGAAGCTTACACAATCTGAGAGCCAAAAAGCTTCAAAAGAATCTCTGTGGATAGAGAAAAATGGGACGGCACTAAGGATTTTGTTTATTTAAATTTTATTTAAATTTCTTTAGTTTAAGGTTTCATTTAGTGTTTTATGTTTTCATTTAGATTAACAATAAATACATATACACAATATGTATGATGTTACAGCATTTCAAACACAATTGAATGCACAGAATAATACAATACATTTTTTTTATTCTCAAGGCTATTGTTCGCTCAGAATATATTGTTCTTTCCTTTTTATTTTCTGAGCAAATTTATTAATCAATTGCAGTATAGTATAAGAGCTATTTGTTTTAGTTTTTAAATCTTTCAATTGGTATGAGAGCAAGGTACATAAAATAAAAACTTCAGGCAGCTACAGGATAACAATTTTCTCCAAGAATTAAAAGAATGGCAAATGGTGGCAATTTCCATTCCAGCATCCTCTATTTACCAGAGACAATTATGATAATTGGAGTAGTAAAATGAAGACTCTACTATTATCTCAAGATCTTTGGGAATTAGTAGAAGGAGGATATATAGAACCTGCAAATCAGAATGCGTTAAATGTTTTTAACTGCAAATCAATTAACTTGGCTGAAAGATGATAAAAAGAAGGATGATCGAGCTCTATTTTCCATCCAATCCGTATTGGATGTGTCAATTTTTCCTCGTATAGCTAATATGACAAAGTCAAAAGTTGCATGGGAGGCTCTACAAACTACATACCAAGGATTTGACAAAATAAGATTGGTGAATCTATTCAAGATTTTATTACTCGGGCTCAAAGTATTGTGAATCATCTTAACACTCAAGGGGAAAGTATTATAGATCAAAAAAATGTAGAATTTTTTTTGATATCCCTTCCTCCAAAGTTAGTAAAGATCTAACCTCATTCAAAGTTGTAGAGTTGATAGGTTCTTTGTAATCTCATGAAGAGCATAAGCAACATTATATAGAGAACCTAGTTCAAGCTTTCAAGTTTACTATAAGAATTGATGAAAAATATACGGCCCTGAAGAAGAGGAAGAAGTTTTGTGGATCATAGAAGCATCTAGTGCCGATATTGTGAAAGGAATGGACACTATGAATATGAATGTAGAAAGAAAAAATAAGAGCCAACTATAATAAATAGTCTTTTGAAGAAGCAAAACACTCTACATTCTTCACTTGCAATTTGGAAAAAGAACCTTAGAAAGATGTTTGGTTCTTGGATAGCGGTTTCTCAAATCACATGACAGGTAAATTTGGTCTCTTTGTCAATTAGCTCTCACATTGGCATCCGCTAAGATGTATACCCTCAAGGCAACCACAAATGATTTCTAGTTATGGCATCAATGATATGGCCATTTTAATTTTCAAGGATTGAGTTTACTTCATAAGAAAGACATGGTGAGAGGACTTCCTGTAATTCAGGCAAAAAAAGAAGTTTGTTTAGGGTGTGCACTTGGAAAGCAACATCGAGACAGTTTTCCAGTGAACAAATCATGGAGGGAAAAATATCCTCTAGAGCTTGTGCATAGTGACATTTATGGTGACATGCAAGAGGAATCATTGGGTAAGAATATTTACTTTTTGACATTTATTGATGGTTTCTCATGCCACACATGGGTTTATTTTCTTAAGTAGAAATCTGAAGCATTTGAATGCTTCAAGCACTATAAGGCTATGGCAGAAAAACAAAGCAAGTATTCTCTAAAAATACTAAGAACAGATAGATGGGGATAATTACTTCTAAAGATTTTTCTAATTTGTGTAACACTCATGGTATCCAGAAACAACTCACGACAACTTATACTCCCCAACTAAATGGTATTGCAAAAAGGAAGAACTGTACCATTATGGAGATGGCATGAAGTATGTTGCAATACAAAAACCTTCCTATTTTCTATTGGGGAGTTGCAGTAGCAACCACAGTTTATATTTTGAATTAAAGCCCAATAAAGTTGCTTTAGAATATCACTCCAAAGGAAGCCTAGATGAGACAAAAGCCCTCAGTAGCTCATTTTCATGTATTTGGTTTCCCTACATATGTTCATGTTCCAATTCAGAAGAGAAAGAAGTTGGATGCAAAATACCAACTTTGTATCTTTATGGGCTATTTTGATTCCACAAAAGAGTATAAATTGTATAACCTTGACATAAAGAAATGGATTATTAGTCAGGATGTGGATTTTGATGAAGGGGGAGTATGGAAATGGAAAAAGTAGTTCAACAAAATACACCAATAATCATGTGCATTGAAGATGATCAAGTTCCTCCTCTCCCCACAAGCTTAAGTGGTTGTTCAAGCCCAAGTTCACCAAGTTCTCCAAGTTCCTCTTTAGGTGATAGTTCCAGTTCACAATCTAGTCCAAGCTCTCCACAAAAGGTACAAAGTTTAAATGAAATTTATCAAAAGAGTTCTAATGTGAATCCAGTTGCCAATTTTTCTTTATTTAGTACCATTCAAGTTGAACCTTCTATTTATGAAGAAGTCGTGAAAGAACAAGTATGGATTGATGCTATGAATGAGGAGATGCATGCAATTGATAAAAATAATACATGGGAATTAGTGCAACTTCCTAAAGGCAAACAGGTGATTGGTGTCAAATGGATTTATAAGGTGAAATATCATGTTGATGGTTTTGTGAATAGACACAAGGAAAGATTAGTTGTCAAGAGATTTGCACAAACACCTAGAGTATATTATTCAAAGACTTTCACTCCAACTGTAAGATTTGATACGGTAAGGATTATATTGGCTATAGTTGCACAACACAAGTGGTTGGTCTATCAAATGGATGTAAAATCAACCTTCCTAAATGGTTATATTGATGAGGAAGTCTGTGGAATAACCTATTGGTTATGAAATTCAAGGAAAAGAACATTGGTTTTCAAATTAGAAAAGACTCTCTATGGGTCGAAGCAAGCACCTTGTGCTTGGTATTCAAGGATTGACAGTTATTTCTTAAAAATGAGATTCATTCAAAGTCCATCCAATCCAACCCTATATATCCAACATATTTGTAATGATATTCTCATTTATGTAGGTTATATCCCATCTCTCATGGAGAAATTTCAAGTAGAAATGAAATAAGAATTTGAGATGTCAAATCTAGGACTCATGCATTATTTTCTTGGAGTGGAGGTGCAACAAAAATATAAAGGTATATCCATTTCTCAAACCAAGTATGCGGCTAATTTATTGAAGCGGTTTAGAATGATGTCATGTGTTGGCCTCCTATAATGATTTAATAACTAAGCCTTTACCACCATGATTTAGAGATTGGAAATCTAACCTAAATAGCTATTTAAATCATCATGAAGGTGCATTTAACTTGTCGACCAAGGGACGTGAACTTGAAATGGGTCAGCACAATATGAGCACTAGGAACCCAAAGTAGCCATTTTCATTCTACAGCTAAGGAACTCACAATAATGAAAGTAAATTGCTTAGAAGGGAATACCATAAATGCCAATCGTCAATCAACAACTACATCAAACTAAAATGCATAACAAAAATGAAAATCTAAGCAAACAAACAAGGCACTGCTCTATCTACTTTGGCTACAAGAACAGTCACAAAATGAAATTCTAGTGGCTAGAGGAATAGTCGGTGGTAGATTTCTAACTAATTACTAAACAGAAAGTAATGCTAAACTAATACTAAACTAAAGGATGGATTACTCACCAAGTGGGCCCCCTTGGATAAGTACCCTCTAAAACTAATGAGAGCTCAGATGCTCAAACTCAAAACTTCATTTTATTCACTATAAATCATGAGTACAAAAGAGTAATGTATCTATATTATTGAAAACTGAAGAGTGCAAGTACAATAACAAATTGTGCAACCCCCAAAGAAGGAGCATCAAATCTTTATTTATACTATCAACTAAACAACACAGTCAACTCCACGACTAGGAGGATGCCATTTAGGAAAAACTAAGAAAGTGGAGTGGTGGCGGTTACATATGCATGGAATCTGGTCAGACATGCAGGTCCAAACATAGATTTAGCATAGCAGTAACGCCCACATCTACTCAACCAACATTAAAGTCTACTACAAGGTGGTTAAAATTAGTTTGCACGAGGAATATTCTACGTCGACCTCCTGTGACCTTTGAACAATTCCTTTGTTGGTCGTTACGGTGCATGCCCAACTAGCGGTGTCTTCCTCAACTTAGCATCCTCAAATTAAATCTGCATAGCAATGTCAGTAGGAACAATAACTGCATATCTATAACCACCTTAAGGAACATTCATTAACCACATGCAAAATTAATATATACAATCCATTTAACATGTCACTATCATTAAAGGTTTGCAAAAATAATATTAAGCCCAATATCTATAGTTTGAGGAAAATATAATAAAAGTATCAACACTTAATGTCAAAGTCCATGATAACGTCAGCAAATAGATCACAAATTCTACCCAAAACTAGACCATATTCTAGACTCATCACTCCCCCCAACCTAAGATCTTGTTGGTCCTCCAGTAGGGGAACGGCTATTCTTTTGCTTGGTCAAAGCTCTGAAGTCTACAACTAACAATTGTCCCACATCAGAGTGTGTTGTGCATGAATCAGGATCCCAATAGAATCCTCCCAACCTGCCTAATCTGCTCCATCTTTGTCTCTCTACAATAATATCATATTGGTAGAACCTAAAGTTTGGTATAGGCCACATCAGGATGGGTGGCTAAAAAGTCAGGGGAAGCTAGAATCGCCCTTTTTTCCTTCCAATGTGAATATATCTATCAATTCTTTTAAGAGTTGTTGCATAGTTTTGGATGGAATGAGGCTCAGCCTATTTGAGATCATCAGTTAGGTTTTTCCATCTTTGTGAGAGGTATCTCTTCATGGTTTCCTCTTTTGCTTTTATCTTTGTCTCATATTCACTGTAAACTACTTCTATCTAGGGCATGATCCTATTACCATAGCTAGGTCTGAAAAGTATTCTATGTCATTCCCTAAAAATATCCCCTAGATTCCTTGATTCAACCCTAATGGGCATAGGGATGTTAGACTCCAATTGCTTATAAACCCCATATTGTTGTCACCAACTAATCTCATTTTCTACCCAAGACATAAATGCTCTTAATTGGACATCCCCAACATACAACATTGGATTCCAATCATGGTCTTTCGTTATGACATAATTATGCAAATAAAACTCACACAATAAATTCTTCATTTCGGGGGAAGCAATCCAATAACCATTAAAAAATTCAACATGGGTCTCAATAGAAGGGTTCAAACCTGAGACAATTCTTGTCAGTCTAAAAGAGAGATATTTCTCCTTCAAATGGAGAGCATAGACCCTTGGAGGGGTCCTACATTCCAAAATCTATGGTACCACAACTGCCATATCATCCACCTTCTTCTTTAGGATGATAATTTCTGCATCTTTATCTTCAATTTCCTCATCTCTCTTTTGTATTTCTTTCTTCAATCTACATCTTTCCTTTTTCCATTCTTCATCTCTTCTTTGTATCTCTTTCCATAAATGCATAGCTACCTGGTGTATTGAAAAAATAGAGGGTTGTGTATTCCTACTAGTATCTTCTCTGGCACTAATGTTAACTATAAGGATTTAGGCTACCCCATCAATTTTGGCTACAGGGGTATTGATTTTTCTCCCAATTTGGGTTGTTGCTATAGGGACTCATACTCTTGTTCTTGTTGCTGTTGCAGGATCTTTTGTTGCAAGACTTCTTTCTCATGCTACAAGAAATCTTGATTTTCCTCAAACTCTTGATTTTCAACTTGTTCTGCAATATTGGCTAGATCAACCAATGTTATGTTTGTTGTTGCCTTAAATATGTCTTCCTCCTCAACATTCTCCTGCCCCATTCAAGCTTACATGTCCTCCTATGGTATTTCTCTAGACTTAGGGCTTTCCTGCAGAGGCATAACAAAGGTTAGCCCGGTTGGTCTTGCTTTCCTAGGAGGGCTCTCATGTTTTTCTTTGGCAGTGTCATCCTTTCTCTTTCTAGAGCTTGACACCTCTTACTTAGATTTCAAATTGGCTCTATTTAAATTTTGCTAGCATAGACCAGCATGGACTGACACGGGAAAAATATTCACATATTTTTCTCCCCCCCAACCTAAATTTGGGCCTCTGTCCACACATACAAAATGATGATTTGATAGGGTAGGGAATATTAGCATGCTAGAGTGAACATCCATACTAATGTACAACAATTAAATGAATGCACTTAAAGATGATTAAGATATAGCAATTAATGCGCACATACCTGAATGTGTGGAGGATTTGCTGCAAAGATTATGGAGAAAATACAACTTTCCTTTTAAAGGAATAAGTTGAGCAATTAATGAAGATGAGGTGGAATAAGGTGGAGTGAAGTGATAGAAGAGAGAGAGAAGTGGAAATGGATGGGTGGATGGGCGGATGGGTGAAGAAATGGACTCCCACGAAAATGGAAGTCTTTATTATGACAAGTATGTACCTTAATTAGCTAGAAGGAGGGACACTAGGTCCAATTCCTTCAACTACATGAAGCTTGGATGCTCCATGCTGAGTGTATTGCTGCAGGAACTCCTCTTTGGAAATTGGCTTGTGATACAGTCTGAGGAAATGACCATTGACAAGCAACTTAAATCTGACTAGGTCAATAGTAATGAGTTGTACATCACCATTAGGAAATATCTCAACAATCTTATATGGTCCTAGCCACCTTGTCTGTAATTTTCTTGCATTGTCCTAATATCTTGAGTCATAGAGTAGGGCCCAATCTCTTGGTTGGAATTTCTTGTCCTTGCTAAATTTTTCATGCCCCTTGATTGTCTGATTCTACACTACTTCTATATGATGCAGGTTTTCTCTTCTCATCTCATCCAAAATATTTAGCTACACGATTCTTTCTCTTTGTGCCTCAAAAATATCCATCCCCAAATCTACTATAGTCCTAAGAGTCTTATGTTCAAATTCAATGGGCATCATGGCTGTATTTCCATACAACAACTCAAATGGAGTGAAGCCTGTAGTTGTTTTCCAGGTTGTCCTATAGGCCCAAACAACTTCTAGTAATCTATTTGCCCAATCCTTTCTATGAATAGCTACCGTTTTGGTCAGAATGGCTTCAATTTCTCTGTTAGTCACCTCAACTTGGCCATTAGCCTAGGGGTGATAAGGAGTAGAATTTTTGTGCCTTATCTTGTACTCATTGACTAGTGCTACAACAAGGGTTGATCTGAATTGAGCCCCTTGATCAGTCACTATCTCTCTTGGAACTTTGTATCTTGTGAAAATCTCCTCATATATAGAAATTCTACTACCTTGTTGTCTCTTGCATGCTTCATGGTCTTAACTTCTACCCACTTTGTCAATTAATCAATGCATACCAAGATATAAGACTTACCATTTGATGGAGGGTCAATGGGTCCTACAAAATATAATTCCCACTTGTTAAAGGGAGTGATTACTATATGAGGGAAAAGTGGCATCTCATCAGATCCGGTTGGTCTGCCCATTCTTTGACATCTATCACATTTTTTGGTCTACCTTCCTGCATCCTTATGGAGTGTTGGCCAGTAATATCTTGTGTTCAAAATCTTCATTGCTATCCTTTTGGCTAAAAAATGTCCTCCACATGGTTCATTGTGGCATGCATGAAAAATGTCATATGTCTCATCTTCTCTCACACATCTCCTCATGACATGGTCTGGTCTAGTATAAAACAAGCATCCTATAATCTAGGAGAAAGGAAAATATTTTTCAACAAGTGCCATTTTCTCTTTTGGAGAGAAGTGAGGAGGAACTCTACCTGTGACCAAATAATTGGCTATGTCAGCATACCAGGGTGTTTGTATATTGAGTGAGAATAGATGCTCATCAAGAAAAAAGTCATTTATGGGTTGATTATCTTCTGATGTAGTGAGCCTTGAAAGAAAATCTGCAACAACATCAGGCTTCCTTGGCTTATCCATCTTTCTAGTCTACCTGTGATCAATCAAAGGTTTATTCATGATATATCTAATGGATGCATGATCAGTGTGCACAAATATTTAGTAACCTATTATGTAATGTCTGAATTTGTTCAGTGCATAGATCACTGCCAACATTTCTTTCTCTGTCACTGTATAATTCAATTCAACTCCCTATAAATTTTTGCTGACAAAGTAAATGAAATTTTCAATAGCTCCTTTTTGTCCTAAGATTGCTCCCATGGTATAATTTGATGCATTAGTATGGATGTGGAAAGGAAGATCCCAATTAGGTCCTTTGAGTACAAGAGCATGAGTCAAAGCTTCCTTCAAGTCAGAAAATTCCTTGTCACAAGCTCCAGTCCATTGGAATTCAACATCTTTAGTGAGAAGAGTATAAAATGGTGCTACTACCTTGCTGAAATCTTTGATGAAACACCTATAATATCATGCATAACCCAAGAAACTCCTAACATCCTTTTGTTTTGTAGGTGTGGAAAAATTTGTGATTACCTCAATCTTTGCAGGATCTACTTGAATTCCCCTGTGGGAGATGTAGTGGTCAAGAACTACACCTTCCTCCATCATCATGAAGCACTTTTAACTATTTAAAGAAAAAATTTGGTCTTCACATATTTGTAGGACTCTCATGAGGTTTTTCAATGCTTGATTAAAATCAACAGCATAAGTGGTAAAGTCATCCATATAAATTTCCATGCAATCATGAGAACTATTTGAAAATATGCTAATGTCTTCTATCTGAAAGGTTACAGGTGCATTGCATAATCCAAATGGAAGTACCAAGTAGGCATAGGTCCCCCATGGATAGGTAAATGCAGTCTTCTCTTAGTCCTCTAGGGCAATTTGGATCTAGTTGTAGTCGTTGAATCTATCTAGAAAAGAAAAGTATCAGTTTCCTACAAGTGTGTCCAAAACTTGATCAATGAAGGGTAAGGGAAAATGGTCCTTCTTGGTGGCAAGATTAAGTTCCCTATAATCAACAAAAACTTTCCATTTCTCTTATTTATTGGGCACAATCACTAATGGAGACACCCACTGGCTATCTGAAATGGGGTAGATAAATCCTGCATCTAATAATTTTTGCAGTTCCCCTTTGTTGATGTGTTTTTTATGCACTTCTCAACACAGGCAGTGCATAGATGCACTACCTCTCTTGAAAGATAATATTCCACAACCAAATTGTAGAACACTATCCTAAGGTCTCTCGAATGTCAGGTCATGACAGTGCTCAGATACCTCAGTAGTTTGATATGATTTGCTAGAATCACAAGGCAGTCTTACAGGAAATACAAAGCATGGACACAAAGTGTGGAAGTTGGATCTTGAAATGGAGCTCTTAGGATGGGAAGTTATTATGCATTGGCTGTAGGTTCAAACAGCAACCTTGGACTCCATTTTGTTGTTGGATTTGGCTTTACAATGTGCAATGAACCTTATCATAGGTCAATTATTAAAAAAAGGAAAAAAGGTGAGGGAGAGGAAAAGTTCCTAAGTCTGCAACTAGCTATGAATAGTGACAATGGAGTTCCTGCAATGGACAATTTCTTAAAACAATGTCCCACTTAACCAGGGATTTCACAGTATCATCGAAATTGTGCTATCTTCTAAGGTCTACAAATATTTTATCCTTCATCCACCACATACATGCATGAATCAAAGATATATATTTGGAGTAGCTTTGAAATCAAGTCCAGGCTAACTTTGCACAGCTATCTACCATCAGCAAACAACAAAAAGTATGGACAAAGAAATCATTAACATGGCAAGAAATTTTCACAATCACCCAACAACATTCCTAAGAGCTATCCAAAGAAATAAAACAGCTAACTAAATAGTAATAAAATCTAAGTGAAACATCTAACATTGGAGACTGAATCAAGCAACATGGGAGAAATCAAGAAAATACATCAAGTCAATGCCTTTTCCTTATAAATTTCTGCAGCATGTCTTTACAACAACTCAACTCTCTCCTTTACAAATGAGAGGAGTGCCCTATTTATAGTTTTCCAAAAGTTAAATGAATGGCCAAGATTCATTCTTATTGTGTGGCCAAGATTCATTACAAAATAGGGTTTCACCTACCCCCAAATAGATCACAATTTAAAATTACATTTTGTTTTTACCCTATTTCATCCTCTAGCTGATGGCATTGTAGCTCTTTTGTCTTTTAGCAAATTGTTGTTTCTTTCTGTAACTACTCTTCAAAAAGCTCTTCGTCTTTGGCAGGGCTGTCTTCTTATCCCTCGGAGGCTGTGTATTTGATGAATTTGAGGGTGACCTCCTGGAGTTTGTCTATTTCGATGACTTCACATCGTAGCACCTGGTAGCTCCACTCCTTGGCATTTTCTTCTAGCCTTTTCCAATCTTCATCATATTTTGAGCCCTAGTCTCTAAACAGTTCTGATTGGTCGGAGGCGCGGGCAACAAAACTCAAGAACTCTATTGTGATATCTCTAGCCACCCCGTCCTTCATCTTTTCCTAAAAGTAGGGTTTTACCTTTTCTGAGTCCATTTGCACAGTGGGCATATCATAGCTCATCATCAGCTTAAGATATTGGGCGTATTCCGCCCAGATTTCTTTGATCCACTCAATATCAGGATCCACCCTGCTCAAGATTTGCTCCAACCTCTCCTTCCAGTTATCGAAGTATCAGCGCCATATATCCATCAGCAAGTGATCTTCTTTCTTAAATGCGAGCTTCTTCTCCCATGTGGCTTCAGGAAATTGAAGGATAGCTTCGATCCTTGGGAAGGTGGAGTCGTAGGCTGCAAGAAAATCAGTGCAGAGCTTCTTTGTGCTCTCCAGAGACTGCACCAAGTCCAAGAACTTGTTGGCTGTTCGCACAACCTGGCAAATTCCCATGTTTGCGACGTAAGAGACCTGTCGGAACCAGTCCTCGGTGGTCTTCTCCATGTTCTTCCTTCCCTCTATTTTGTCGATCTGCTATTTGGAAAGTAATTGAGGTGCGGTCATGGAGGTGGTGGGTAGGTCGTCCACTGAGGACCATTGCTGTATATAATCTGTTAAGGCAGCAACCTGTGCCTTGAGCTCATCTTTTGAGATTTTATCCTACTTTATTAGGTGCACCACTGTGGCCACCGACTCCTCAAGATGCTCAACCTTCTGCTCTCTGGTTGTGGTTCCCAAGTCAATGGTAGAGATGTTGTAGCTTACCCTGGCTTGGCCCATGGTGGGCGTTGCGATTTGTGCCGCTTGGGAGCCGGAAGCATCCATAGTTATTTTGGATCGAACCTTGGGCCTTTTCTCCTTCTTCGTTGTGATTTGGGCTCGAGCCAAGATGGCCTCCAACCTTGCCCTTGGGTCCTTCAGCACTGGGGTCTTTCTTTCGATTTGCTTTTCTAACCACTCAGGCACGCTAGACTTCCCTTTGGGCGAATCACGGTCACCCTCGCCCTTCTCGGTCAATGGCAGGATTTCTGCTTCCTTTTCCTTTTGGGAATCTCGTTTCTCTTTGGTAGCATCCTCTTCCTCTTTGTCGGAGTCGTGGACGAACACTAGGCACTTGATAGGCAGCTTGGTGGATAATTGCTGGATGGGAGTTTCTTCTTTTGCTGTTTCTTCTTCTTTCTTCTCCTCAGTACCCTTAGCCTCGGGGCTTTTGACAGCATGGGTCTCAGCTTCGGTTAGATTTTTTATCTGTTGCTCTTCTGGTGGCTGCCCTTCTTCATTATGTGGCAATCCTTCTGCCTCTGTCCCAATGTTCTTCAATTGTCATGCCATTTCCTCCTCAAGGTCATCATCAAAGGTCTGAATGATTTCCTTAGCACCCGAGCCACCCTCCTCGTCCCCACTCTCGGAAGAGCCTGTCTCCTTCTCCTCATAAACCACCCTGTTGATGGTTCGGTGCTCATACTCAGGGTGCTCATGATACTCATCAACCTCCTCCTCGATAGACTTCAAGGCTTCCTGTTCTCGCTCATCCAACTCCTTTGAGATTAGCATTGTAGCTTCCATAGCTGGTGGCCCTGTTGGCGGTTGTGAAGGTTGAGTAGTTGTGAGGACCTAGGCGAGGGCTACTTGGAGAGTTGGGTCCATCAAGATCTGGGAGAGCTCAGGGGGAAGGTTTTTCATATGCCTTGTAAGAGCCTCGGGCATAGTGGCAGGGGGAATAGGCGATGTTATTTTTGCCAGTGGGAGTGATGTGATTGGTGACATGGCAGCAGAGGAAGGGGGAGTAGTCACGCTGGAAGAGGAGTCAATGATTATTACTGATTCGGCCAGAGGCGAAGGGGCAAGATGGACAGAAATGTCCACTGCCGGTGGGGAAGCGGCGACCGCAGCCAGGGAGGTGGGCGGTGCAACAAGAGGGGCAGGGAGAGCCAAGGGAGGCCACAATTCTTCCGCACCTTCCGCCTGTTTAAGCCTTTTGGGGGATGAGCCTCTCGTTTCTTTCTTTTCAAGGGCCTTGGGGTCTGGAGACTACACGGTCTCCGTTCCTTTTCTTTTTTGGGACCTGGTGATGGGAGGAGACTTGGAGGTCCCGTCAGTTGACGTGGTGGCAGCAACATCCTCTGTGGCACTCGGCTCGCTTTTGAGCCCCTCATATGTCAATACCGCTCCTTGTTGCTTTAGATGAGCCACTTGCCCATCGATCCACTCCTTAGTACGAGTTAAGATTGGCTGGGTGATGGTGTCTAGGTCATCGACCTCCTGTTCGTCCCAGTCAATCGACGGTATTGGTAGATTGGCAACTACAAGGTACCTCGGATGCATGATTGTGGACTCATCCTCCTCAACCTGGTCAGGCACCGAGAATGGTTGCACCCTTCTTAGGAATAGTACCGTCATGTGCATATAGTGCCTTGTGCGCACTTCTTTGTCATCTTGGCAGTCGGCCCAGAAATCCTCAATGTGATATTGATGGGCATAGGCTGGCCCCAGTACCTTCCTGACATGGCCATGCGGGTCCATCCGTGGGCGAGCGGTGTGCCAGTCGAAATGGTACTCCTTCAGCTCCTTCTCGGAGTTACCAGCACATTGTGACATCTGTAGTTAGTACATGCCCTAGCCAAGGGTCATGGGATAGGATATCCCTACTATGTGCTTGTTGTTGAAGATGGCTTGCAGGTGTTGGAGCTGCCGAAAAAGTTCCAGGAGGATGATTCTGTCATTTGGGTATCGGGGCAACCTATTTGGACTTTCAGTGAAGCCCTGGGCCTGAATGTATGTAAACTTTGGGTACTGGATGAAGAGGAAGGCATATTGTTTTAGAAGCACTGTGGGAGACTCTCCTCTCGAAGTCCTCGGTGTTCAATCTGATGATATGGCCAATGAAGGCGTCATTGACCCTATAGTAATCTTTCTTGAAATTATGGTAATGGAGCTACAGATATTTGTCAAATGGTTTGAGTTCTCGCTTCTGCCCCTGATCGGGTGCTATAAACAATCCGCTGTACTGCCTTTGATCAGCCAAAGAATAGACAAGGTAGGAGGTCATGTAAAATTTGGAGCTCTTCTTTACGTTAACAAACTGCTCATGGAAGCAGTTGCTTATAATTCTGCCCCAGTAGAATGAAACATTTGTCGTGACGTCCTCGTTTCCCCTCAGGATCTGCTCAATGAAATAGGCCATCCATTCCTGAAAGTAAGCGGCCGTTGGAAGACCCATAACCCTACTCAACATGGTTACCAGGTTGTGGTAATCCTCATGGAAATCGCTACAGAAAAGTTCCTTAGGAACTTTCGCAGCGCTGCCCCGTCTTTCCTTAAGCCAATGGAGGTTTATTGACTTCTTGCATCCTATTGGGTTATCATCCCACGCCGCTTGGCATTCCTCCAATGTGGGGACCTCCATTTGTTGGAACGTGGGAATGTGGAATGTCTTGGTGATCCCCTCTGGCGACATGTCTGCGAGGATGTTTCCCTCCTTATCGATAATTGTTCTGGTATCTGTCTGATACGCCTCTCGGCAAACCATGACCAATTCGGGCGCTACGAGAGATGGAGGGAAACTGGAAGCTTTAGCTATTCCACTCTACCGTATCAATCTAGCATTCTTTGTTATCGGGTTGACCCTGACCTTCTGCGTGAATTCATCTATATCTACTTGGCCAATGTTAGTGTCGGTGATTTCTTTCCAATCTGTTGTGACCTTTGAGTGGAGCGGGTCGCCCTGGAACTGGTACTTCATCTGATGCTTGTCTTCTTTCCCTCGAGGGGTCCTTCCTGATTTCTTACCCTTGTCCCCTTCGGCAGATGCCCTTGAAGTTCCTGTACTCGATTCCATATATTCTGCAAGTGAGGGAAAAGTTAGCACAATGGGTCACGAAAGCATTCATGTTAGTCCATATCTCGAAAACAACATCTATTTCAAATATTCAAACAAGCATATCATGAACCTTCATCTCAAAATGTTATTGACCTTTGTTTCAGGGCATTTGGACAATCTAGGCCCGGAGGGCCGAACTTCCCTAGCAGGAATGCTGTCTGAAAGGGAAAACGTAGCGGCAAGCCCCCGGGGACCTTCTTTGGTCAATTTTTAATATGTTAAGAAGTTCATGATGAAGAGGATCAAAATTCAAGATGTGGGTCGAAGTTAGATCTTGGATTTAGGCTCGTTAGGATCGATTTAAGGGAGCTTGGAGGTCTCAAGCTGGAAAGCTGTCAGGAGATGGCAGTTTGGAGAGGCAGACACCTGACGGAAATCTGAGGACGGAAGTCCGGGGACCGGGGCCCGGAGGGCCAAAAGGCGGTCGATATGTTATTTTGTTTTCGAAGGTTCGGGCCAGCGACACCGGGAAGGCACTTGGACTTCGCCATTTGAGAAGGCAAACACCAGATGGAAGTCCGGGAGGGGAAGTTCGGGAGCAAGAGCCCAGTGGCAGGGTTTTACTTTTGAGTCCAGCAGTGAAAGGCAGCATGGAGTCTAGAGGTCGGGACGACGGGAGGGGTTTTCTTCTTGGAGCGGCGGGTGAGGACGGGACTCCCGAGACATGGGGCCCAGCGAGTAGACGGCCGTTCAGAGTTGAATGTGATTCTACAGCGAACGACGGTCCAGGGTCCGGTGGTTGGACGAATGGAGGGACATTGCCATGAGGATGGCGGAAAAGCGAGCAAGGACACCCAGTGTCTGGAGGCCGAAGATCAAAAGGACGCCATGAGGTAAACTGCCCGAACACCAAAAGCAAACGAGAATGCAGAGCCCGATGACCGGGATGCCGCATGAGCTTCACCGCGGAGGATGATAAATCGCCCCGGGAAACCCAGAGGTAGAACTCTGGGGTCTCGGGCCCAAGAGGACTGGCGGATGCCGATGAGGAAAGATAAACCAACAGCGGGGGAGATGATGGGGTTCGGAGTGCGGAGGGGCCGAAAGACTTCACCGTGGGGGATGGCAGAAAATGGAGCCAGGAAACCCGATGCCTGGAGCCCGGAGGTGATAACGACAGTGCAAGTTAAATCCTGAGATCAACAGCGAATAGAGAGGCAGAGTTCGCAAGGCGGAATGCCAGACAAATTTTTCCGTGGGGAATGGCAAATAACCCGCAGAATTCCAGAGATGGAGCTCCGGGGTCTGGGGCCCGAGAGGACCAAAGGATGCATGTTGAGTTTGAAGTTCTTCGGCGAGGGGATGGTCGGGGTCCGACAGCTGGGAGGCGGGGAGGATTTTGCAGTTTCTCACAGCGAAATGCAGGCGGAACTCCAGATGGAGAAGTCCGATGACACGGGCCCAGAGGGCAGCGTCGCCGTCGGCAGGTGATCAAAGTTTTGAAATCGGACGGTGAAGGCAGGTCCCGGGCCCGAGGCTGACATTTTCCCTGCGTGAAGAATAGCCGCGACAGGGAGAAACTCTGGATCGACATGGAAGGGCTTTCTAGGAGTTTTCCAATTTTCCAAGATGTGGGTTTGGTGCGCAATTTGTTGTTCTACCATTTTATGCCTTCCTAATGATTGTTTACTGATTTAAATCTTCAAAATCACAAAAATGACACTCGGGAGGGAAAACGGATGGCCTACCTTGAACACGCGAAGTGGGGAGATGTGGGATCCACCAACGATCGACGGAATGATGCCGAGGGTGATGATCGTGACGTTGTCGAAGGCAGTGGGCTCCAAATGACAGCTGGTCCAATTCGCTCTGCAATCTTGTTTGATGAAAATGACTGGCCGGATTGGGCATTTTATACCCCAATCGCCATGAATGTTCGCATTTATTGCAGGTACAGTTGGCAAAAAGGTTGGTGAATCAAAAATAGGTCAGCGACGGCGGCGGGAATGCCGGGGCCCGATGGTCAGGATGGCGGAAGACGTCGGTCATTTTAAGTTTATTCGTTTGAACGGAAGCGGCGGGAGGCGGGCCGGGGCCCGGAGGGCAGAGCGCCTCCAGAGATCTGCCGTCAGGGACGGCGGAACTGTCACAGAATTCTGAAGACGGAATTCCAAACGGATGGACCCGAAAGACCCCACGGCAGATAGGGGACGACACAAACCTTGAACGGCGAAAGGGCCGGCGGGACCCGGGGAGCGGGACGTCGTAGGGAGTAAGCTGTCGTGGATGGCGAAACTCAAACGAAACCCCGAAGGAGGAACTCCGGGGTCCAGGACCCGAAGGGCGGGGCGCCTCCCGAAAAAAATTTCAACAAATTTTTAGATGAAGGGCGGTGAGTCGGACCTCGAGGTCCGGAAGGACACTCGACGAACGCCACCAGGAATGACATTTCTAGAGGGGAAACCCGAAGAGGGAATCCCGGACACCCGAGACCGGAAGGGCCTGGAGTGGTTTTTAGGGCCAAATAGCCAAAGGGATCCCGCGAGGCACCGGAATGTAGCAAAACCAAAAGGGGAGGGCATGGCTGATTTATGATGGGACTCTGAAGCAACATCGACCACCCAAGACATCAAAAAGGGGAGGTATGCAAAATGAGGCAGCGACAAAAAAATGACCCGACAAGGCGAAAGAAAAGAGGGTCCCCGTTCTGAACGGGGCGTGTGTGCTAAGGGCACAACACCCTTTTACAATTTCTCTTAGTGCAGGGTTAATTATTTTTTGTGTTTATCCTACTGGGGTGCAATCATTTCTGATGTAAATTCTATGTGTACAAATTTTAGGGTCCAATCCCTTCATATCATGATAATCCCACACAAATTCATATTAATGGGTCCTTAATAAGTTTTCCAGTAACAATTGTTGTTCTTCACTTAATTTACTATTAACATTTAGATACTTTCCTTCTGACACCTATACTTTTGTAGTTAACTCTATCATGGCTACTTCATTAACACATGGTAGCTTTAGTTCATATGGAAGCAATGTATGAGACATACTTGTTGCTGCAAGAAGTTTGCTTGTAGGAATAGTGGTTGCAGGAAGAGTGGCTCCAAGAACAATGGCTACAGGAAGAGTAGGCAAAAGTGTTTTGACTGGAGTAGCAGAATGAGAAGATGATGCTTCCTCCACTTCACAATGGTTTTGAATGATGTTAGCCAATACTTCATCCTCATCTTGGAGCTACATGAAAGAGATTCTACCTAACATCATAAGTTATGCTACAGAAAAAACTTCCTCGGCCTCTTCACCAACATGTGGCCATACGGGATTATCTTCATCGTGAGATGGTTGAGCAAGAGGATAAAGGACAAAAACTTTAGTGCTCTTCCCATCTGAAATGGTCATGTCACCTAACCAACATCCAATGTATGCATCTGTAGTTGCTAACCATGGCCTTCCAAGAATAATACCTAGATACCTACCTAGTGTAGCTTTAAGAGAAAGAATTATAAAGTCTAGTGGGTACTCCCAGGAGTCTAAAACTACAATACGATCCTCCACTACACCATCAGGCTTAGCAATAGAACTATCAGCAAGCTGCAGGATAGTAGGAGTAGATCTCATGCTTGAAACATTTAGTTGTTGCAGGATGTCCTTAGTCATTATATTTATTGTTGCCCCTAAATCAATCAAAGCATTCTTTATTTGGATCCCATTTATAAAAATTGCTACCACAAGACTACTTGGGTCACTGTACTTGGGGATAGTCACTTTTCCAAGAATGATGTCAACTAGCTGTCCCACCACATGAACTATAGTTGGGTCTTTCTTTTTCCTACCTAGCTTCTTGAGGCATGCTTCCTTGATTGCCTTGTCATAGATTAGAACATCCTTTATGACCTGAAATAGAGGTATTTAGACACATATATGCTTCAACTGATCCAAGATGTCAAAAGTTGTATCCTCCTTTTATTCCTTCTTCTTGGAAACTTCCAATCTCTAAGGAAATGGTGCTTCTTGTTTAGTCTACTTGACTTGGACTGGTTCAGGATTTTTAGGTGGACTTGGCTGAATGGGATCATTCAAAGGTTCCTCCTCCTCTTCCACAGGAAGCTCAATGATAATGGGCTTGGAAGGGGCTAGTAGAGTAGTTCTTGAATGCAAGTGGATGTCACTTACACTCACAACATATGAAAGGAATTTATTTGAATCAATAGACTATGCAGGCTGCTATTGTGACTTGTTATTTGGATTGGGTGTGGGCTAAGTTGGTAGCTGAGTAGGTTTAGGTACATTTGAGCTTGGATTAGCAGATGGAGGCATTATAGGATGCTGCTAGGGCTGAGAAGGTGGGTACATGTAACTGGTTGTTTGGGTAGGCCATTGTTGTCCTCCCCTCCATTGATTTGTTTGTCGCCAATTTCTTGGAGGTGGCTGCCAATTCCCTTGAAATTGTTGCCAATTCCCCTAAGGTTGCTGCCACTAGTGTGGAGAGTTTTGATGATTGGACCAAGAATTTGGAGGATTACTCCAAGGCTTCGATGGAAATTCTCCATAACTAGATGGATATGGGGGCTGCCATTAGTTACTAGATGAACATGAATTAAAATATGGCCCAACATAAGATAGTGGATCCGGTGGCATACCTTGTCTTAGATCCCAAGGCTTCCTTTGTGCAACATAGTAGACTTGGCTTCTTCAATCTGAATTGGTTTGAACTTAGGTGAAATCTTCTTGCTTTCAAGATTAGCTACCATTTTGCATCTGTAGTACCTCTTCTTTTGTTTGCAGTGGGGGCAATACTCTGTCAACATTGCCGCTACCTCCTCTTGTTTCTTCCTAGCCTAAAATGTATCTAGCTGAGTAGCTAGATTGTTTATAATATCTTGCTTGAAATTTGCGAGTAAGTGTGTGATCTCCATTCTTGAGACTCCACTAGTAGATGACTTACCCATAGAGGATTGGTAAGCTCTCCATTTCTTTGAAGTTTCCCTAGAGTAATTTTGGCATATCTTTTTGATGTCTTCCCAAGGAACATGGGAGATATCTCCTCCTCCCATGAAGTCTAAGGCATCAATGCAGTTGTCATTGATTCCCGTTAGGAAAAGAAACTTTTGTGAGTCTTCATTGAGTGTATGGTGTGGAGATTTTTGTAGGAAAAATAGAAAACTTGCAATATAATCTTCTAGACTCTCATATTCCTTTTGCTACATCCTGAAAATGTCACCTCCTCTCATGTCGCGACCCCTACAATATTCCTTGTATTTCTCAAGGAATTTTATCTTCATGTCTTCCCAAGTTTCAACAACATCTCTGCCTAGGCTCATGAACCATCTTAATGTAGCCTTTTTCATAGTGGTAGGAAATAGCTTAAGCCTATGGGAATCGGTGGTATAATCATAACTCCTGGAGAGTATGTCAAACTCAAACAAAAAGGTATCAAGATCTTATGTGACAAGTCCATAAAACTTAGTGAGTGTTGAAGCAGGGATGTTCTTGATGTTATCAACTTCATTCTAATGGGCAATGGGCAAAGGAAAAGCTAGTTG
>VDFB02047230.1:499509948-499535475 GCA_007258455.2 Sequoia sempervirens | reverse complement strand
TTTGAAGGAAAAACTTGCATTCAAATTTTATATTGTATACCTTTATTCAGGAATGTACTTCTGTATGTATATGACAATGTGATCAAGAAGATTTTCAGTTTACATGTTTTCTCAGAGGTACTTTTGTTCTTGTTCCAGGTTTAAAATTTTTGAGATATTTGTGTATTTTTGACCGAGATCATATCACATTCTGGAAATGGTTTTCCTGTTCAAACTTGCATTTTGGTATATATGTATGGATATATTTATATATATGTATATATATACATATACAGCTGAGTGTATATATATATATAAATTCATATACAGCTGAGTGTAATTATATTTATGTGCTTTTAAGAAAGAAATACTGATTTTTTTATAACTGTTCACAAGTTCTCTTACTGTGCACACAGAATAAAACATTGTACAGGGTTTCATACTAGTGTTGAGCACCACAAGGGCACAAGAAGCCCTTGCCCCTCCCATGGGGAGGGGGCGGGCTGTGAGGGGCTCGCGCCCCCTCCACAGGCCGCGGCCTGTGGAGGGCGCGAGCCTCCCGACAGAGCCGCATCCTTCCCATGGGGAGGACAGGGGATTAAAATCCCTTCCCTTATTCCTGTGTATAAACAATTTCATAACTCAAAAAGAGACATTTTGCCCAGTATTATACTGCATTTGAATTTATCTCAAAGGAATTTTGAATTTATTTCTGGTGAAAGTGTTTCTGATCATATGCATTTATATATATATGTATATATGCACGGGAATACAGATTCCTGTGCATATATATATATGTATATATATATGTATATATATATATATGTTTATGTATGTTTCCAAATATAATTGAAAGCACTTTAATAATTTGCAGTTTTTGCAACAGAATGTAACCCTAATCTGGAAGAAAAGATTGGGTATTCTTTCTATAATGCAACAATGAGAAGTAAGCTATTACCTAGATTCAAAAATAAAATTGGAAAAGATTCCTCAGATATCTGTAATCACTTCATAGAATAATGCATTTCATTTCTTCAATTTCTTACTGCAATTTTAAACTGATTGAAAGCAAAGTATGGAAAATAGCCTGGCAATTTTCTCCAGTGCAGTTGCCCAGTATTACCTTCCTGTTTTCCCCTCCAGAGCTCTCATCATTTTCGAATGAATGTTCTCTTTTCTCCCTTCAAGCTTTATTCCTCCTTCCGAGGATCATGCAGAATATTTCCAAATGACAGATAAATTTTACATGCAATTTCCAGAGGGTGCCACTTGCCAACAGCATTGTTGGTTTTAAGGACAAATTTTCCAGAGCCCAAAGTTTTCTTGGGGCTGTTCCTTCCTCCTCATTTTGGACTAAGGTTTTAAAAACATATGCAAACAAAGATATCTCCACCTTTTAATATGCCAATCAAATATTTCTTCCTTATTTTATGCAAATATAATATTTCTCATTTTATTCATAATTCCCTAATCTAAATCAGATTTTCTTTTTATTGCACAAAATAAATGGAATAACTAAATAAATAAATAAACCATAATCTTTTCACAACTTTTATGGATAATTAAATTAAGTTATAATTTAATTTTGCCATGTTATTTTATATTTATTATATATATATTTTTATCAATCACTTATTCACACTATGAATACAATTTAAAATAATCACATTGAAAACAGACATGACCTAAATGCAACTACATGACTTTTAGGTGCTGTGTGTGTGTGTTCGAGAGCTTCTCCTCTTTTACCCTATCGGGAAGCTAGCCTTCTTTTCCTCAATCACACTCTTGGTCTTCGACCACCTGCATCTCAAATGCACTCAGGCGTGCAACAACGAAAATGTATTAGCAACCAATATAAAAATATAAATCTAAGCAATAATTAAATCAACACTTCTATTATGTTCTATCTTGTATATTTTTAAAAATAAAATGCACTCATAATTCTAAAAACAAATATTTTTCTACATTCCCATACACCAAAGCATTGTATTATGTCATATTGCTCTAACACGTATCATAATTCATATAATAAATCCCACAAAGTCATGGTCAAAACAATATCAAAGTCTGAGACATGACACATGTATACATACATGCATGCATACATACATGCATATATGCATAGATACGTATATGCATGGATGCTTAGAAAATTACTAGGACCGATAAAACTTTTAGGAAATGAAATAGAAGAAGTACAAAATTAAAAAGGAAGTTGAAAACAAAACATGATGTCCTATAATGTTTAAAGATTTTCTATTGTAGACTTGGATAAGCAAATCATTTGAAACTATATAAATAAATTGAGAAGTTGAAGAAGAACCTCACAATTAATACATTTGCACTCAAAGATATAATCCACCCAAAGTTTTTAGATTGCTTTGTCAACTATGCTATAAAAAAAAATGCAAATTATGTAGTTGAAAAAGTGAAAAGACATTAAAGCAGACTTTGGTGTCCTTTAGGGATGACTTTGGTGTGGATTTGTGTAACATGTGCTTGTGGTGAAGAGGAGTGTGAGGTTGCCCAGATACAAGTTATTGTCAGTTTGGATGTAAGATGGAACCAAATTAACTAGGAATGTTCAAATGCATCTGTAACTTGGAAAATACCTTAATAAACTCCTCTTGAGGCAATTTTCTCTTGGTTTCAGTAACTTGAAAATTGTGTGAAGATCAAGAAGACAGATTGCATTTTGAAGTGGCTTAGAAAACTATTAAGAATTAACTTTTGCAATAGCCTGTGTTGTGTGCATGGTAGTCAGTGCAAAGAATTATAAATTAGACTTTATGGTAAAAGGAATTTTCAATTATGTTCATGCAACATTCTTATTTTGGATTTGTGTAACACTTATCTATTTACTATCTATTTATGCATATAAATGATATTTTATCCAAAAATAAAATTACTCTTGTAATAAAAGTCAAAGTAAACAATTTGTTTATGTATTGTTTCTATAATTTATTGCATTACTAATAAAAAATAAAATAGTTGTCTAATTAAAATATAATAAACAATGTTAAAAATAAAAATAAATTGAAGTGAAAATTTAAATTGTTAGTTTCTATATATTTTTTAATTGAGTCTTTTACCTATTTATTATGTGATTAAGCAATAGTTTAGATAAATATGGAAAATTGATATTATATAAATATTGTAAAAGAAAATACTTTCAACTTAAATTAATTCATCATAGCTTTAAATGATGAAGTAATATATGATAATATATAACCAATTTAATATAGAAATTTCAAAATCACTCTCATATCTTTTGAATAGATGTATTTAAGAAATATAGTTTATTTTATAATTTTAATTTAAAATAAATAATTTTTTTTTTTTTAACTTATACTATTATAACATAAAATTCTACAGTATACTATTATTTTAAAATATTTATATAGAAAATGATTATTTTTAACACCAATCAAAATGTAAAAATGTAAAAAATAAATTTAAGTGGGATACTGAAAGTAAAATCAAAATGTAAAAATGTAAAAAATAAATTCAAGTGGGATACTAAAAGTAAATATATATATAAAAGTAAATAAATAAAACATAAAATACAACGAATAGAGTGGCAAAGAGAGTAGTTGGAAATGAATCTCCGGAATTTAATAACCACCACATTAATGAGTAAATGGTGCTTTTCACGAAGGTTGCAAAATTTTTCCTTTACACCTGTCAATTGCATTTACTTGAAAGTTCTAAGGCCTTTTTAATAAATCAATTTTGTGCATGCCCAGAAAAAAAACGATGGCACTTCATGAGACCATGTTTTGGGGAGGCATTCTGTCCAACAGTCCACATGTTTTGTTCATGCTTCCACATTTGGCAGTCACATCGGAAAGAGCATTTTCAACTATAACATCTAGAAGAAATTCTTTTTTTGGGGGGATGCTGGAGGGATGGCTGTACCCGGGGGTTTACAAAAAATCATACTTCATACAACCTTTCAGTCATTCACATGGGGGGATATTGAATCAGAGCAGGTGATTCATAGCAGGTGGAAAGGAAATTGTTGGGAAGTTGCTGCAAGAGGAGGGATACAATAGATCAGGGATTCTCCACTCTCTGTTGAGGGATATCATATCCAGGTAATTTCCTTTCCTTTCGAATCCTAGATCTCTATATTTCTCTGATTTCAAAACAATATAATCAAAATGGCAATATATTGATGCTTTTCCTTTGCCGAGTTTATATTTCTATGTTTCCCCTACCAACTAAATTTATTAATAGTCTAAATTAGTTTTGTCGATTGTGAGGGCATGTTTGGTTTTCCAACATACAAATAACTGGTTGTCTTGGCTGCAGTTATCTTCAATAACATATTTATAATGGCATATGGAAATGACTCTTGAATTGTGAATCGGTGACTTTCCAAGAATGTTAAGCCACAACACTGTACACTCTTTTTTCATGATAATCTTTAGTGCTGCTTGTGATCATTATACGAATGGGCTTATAATGACTGCCTATTTACCTTCCAAATCTCTGCTGCAAATGGATCAAAGTAGTTGGCCGAATCTGTTAAGTCATTTTAGATACTTGGAGCATCACCTTCATTAGCTAGTGCTGCATCTGTTTGCTCCTTTTCAAGATTTGACATCTGCACATGGAATTCAATAGGATAATGATACAAGGCTTGTGAGATATGACCCTATTTGTTTGATTGCTAGTTGCTACTATCTTGATCTAAGTTTATGATTACTCACCAGTAATCTCAGGAATATGCATCTAATCAGTGCAATTTTCCTTTTTCTTTTGTATCTTTGGCTTGGTAAGGGATTGGGGTATTAAAATCACTCCATATTTTAATTATATTTTACCTAAAACTAGGAGTTCCGTTAGAGAAAACAAAGCCTTTTAACTAGATCATTCTATGCATATCGTCCAGCCAATGCATTCCATGTCATGGCCTACAGCTTTTAAGCTCTCGCAGTTCCCTGGTTGGACCTTCAGAATCTTTTCAAAATTTGAGAGAGAACTCTTAAGATCAACCAACTCCCTTCGAATTTGTTACACCCCAAAGTATGGAAACATAAATTCCTATGGCCTCTGGCCTTCCCTTGTCTGACGTTGTACAGTTGCAACCTGCAACATTCATAATCACCTTTACTATGATAAGATCATGCAAAATTATAATATGATTGAGATTTCATGAGAGGGCGGTTAGTTTAAACAAGAGCTATTTCAGTCAATGGTTCCACAAGAGAATGCTCCCGTTCTTTACTACAAAGCTCCCATATTGGCACAGGCAATGAGGTTGCTGGAAAAGTTGTGGAAGCTGATTTTACACCTGCTAATCGCACTTGCTTGAAATTTCCTAAGCTTTTCATCAGATTCTTTTTGTGTAAGCTCGTCATGCATCCTTGAGACAAGATATCTTGAGGGTCTTTCGTCAACCCGTTCCCGATCCCTTATCCATTTCTCAGTTTGTGTGTTCTTTATATTTGTAACGTACACGTATTTTGCAGATCAACAAACTCTTCTTAAAGTAACGTACAATTGCTACTACTGGAAAAATATAAGTGGAATCAACCTATGGATTACACAGTGAAGGGGAAAAGAACATGGTACTGTGAAAATAAAATACAATAGAAAGAACACCAAATATTTACAAATCATAGCTCTCACTTGAATAAAGTTCTATGGCTCACACTTTACTGCTAGTAGATATTTCACTCAATAAATGCATAACAAATTATGCTTCTAAAATAGGAATAAAGATTGTACTTGAATCAGAGAGTCTCGAACACTATCAACAGTGGCATAGAATGCTTGTTCAGGCTAGAATTTCAAAGGAAAAAAATGAGGGGTGTACTGAGCATGATATTTTATGTTAGCTGCCACCTCTGCAGGACCTTCAGCAGTGGGATGAGCTGAAGCTGGAATGCTAGAAAGAACTCCCTTTGGAACCCCATTGGTTTTAGTAACAGATGTCATTGCCTTGTTCTATGCTGCTTCTACAAGACTGGCTCCAACAAGACTGTACTCTGCAAAATTCCTATAGAAAACAAAGCATTATTTTTAATATCACCCAAACAACTAGTAAAAAATAGACAATAAAACAAAAATCCTCCAGTTGCATCCGAATCACAAACCAATAAATAATCAGAAATTTTCAATTTAGATATCATCTGATTCTATCTTACCAGATCAATGAACACATGCTTGTTACCAGTAACAATGGGTATGAGGAACTAACATGAAGCCCTTGACTTAGACTTGATAAAAAATAACACCAGTGTAAATAATTATTTTCTGACTGTTTGATGTCTATAACTTTTGCAAAATATGTGTAGTGAAGCAAAACAAACTTTCCTAAAGAGATCACTAGGTTCTTTAAGATGCCATGCAGAACTGTACATTTTATCAAAAATGATTTTAGCTTGACCAAGAGCCATTTCATGTAAACCTTAATAGATTTCATGATATAATGCAACCTGAAAATAATGTAATGGGTAATTTTCCATAACATTTTAATGGCCCACTTTAAGAATAACCCTGTGGAGCGTTTTAGCCCTATGGTTTCGAGTCCTACTTCTCGACCCGTTTTCATGAGGGTAAAACTGCATTGATTGCCCTCACACAATTCTCTCCTGAAGGTGGCCCAAAATAGAACTCTAAACTTTAGGACTGAAAAACTCATACAGTAAGCCATCATAACCTCAGTTTCAATTTTGTTTTAATAAACTGATACCCATTGGCTTACATCCTTAATTTTTTTTATAAAACCAACACCACGACATAAACCTATATATCCAGCAAGTCAATTAGTAACTCTACTAAACAAACTGCCAGATCCTCGCGGCTGTCCACCATTGCAAAGCACAAATATTCAATATATTATACTCAATGCTAATTCAACGAATACTGAGGAATTATTTCAATCTACATAACAAGGATAAAACATTGTATTCCCATAAAGCAACTAATGAGGAATAGATGTAAAATTCATAAAACACTAGGAATAAATTCATTGTAAATTCAATAGCTAATTCCAGTAAACACGGAGCAGAAAGCCAAACTAAAAAGAAACATGATGTAAAACAGTTAGCGAATGTGCTAAATATAGAACAAACATCAAACTAAAAAGTAGCCTAATCTTCACTCAAGAAAATGTTAAAAAATGACGTGAAAGCAACTTAAAGCACTTTCCAACCTTTGCAAAATTGCCAGTGAAACAATTTTTATATTTCTCTCCAATTCGGCGCACTTTGAGCCTTTCAGCTCAAATGCTCCAAAATCTCTTCAAAAAAAATTCTGCAAATAACGAAGCAACAACAATTTGCAATGACAGAGTTCCGAGAATTTAATATTTATTGACATTTGAATCAGGAAAAGTATTCATAACCATACCACGATGCACAAATGTACTTCACACGATCCGAAGCTGAGATTTGCCATGCTGAAAACAGGACAAAAATAGAAAATATCTGGAAAGAAAACAAAAAATCAAGTGTGAAAGAAGATGTAAAATCACTGGAAAGAAAGAGTGAAAACCAAACTGTAACACGCCGATTCAATAATTAAAAACCAGAAACGAGGGGAGCAAGAAGATGCAAAATTAGGGGACAGGGTTAACTAGAAGATTTACTCGAGGTAAAAGAAAAAATTGAAATGCATCATAATGCAGAACATCCAGGTTTAAAGCCTGGTGAAGAGTGCCCACAATATTTGTATGCTTCAGTAGTTCCATATTGTTGTGTCCTAATGCTTGTATTTCAGTGGCATGTTGTTATGCCTCCACTATTTGTAAATTTCTAGTTCCATATGCTTAATAACGATAGTGTAAGTAAAGCACTATGAAATGCAGCTTTGATATGTAGTAAAATGGAAAGAAACTGGGAAAAATAACTACTTATCGCCTCAAGTAACTCGTTTCTAGGTCTGGACTCTGCAACTTCAGCATCCCCTGCTCAGTCACTGTAATAGCGATGCATAGCAAGTGGCTTAAATCTATATTAAAGGACCAAAGTAACTTGGCCACATGTGGCCACCAAGCCATTCCAGCGCCTTCACCTCCAGCCAGATGCCATTTAATGCATTTAATTTGCATTCATGGATCACGTACCTCTAGCCCCCAGTTTTATAAACTATGCCTTTGCTTAAATTTTTTTAATCAATCTATGCCTTCGCATTTTCCTCATTTTTTTAAACAAAAATGATTTATAAACCTACTCCGACGAATAAATTTATAAATGCTAATTTTCCAATATAAAAATAGCTTTCAATAAATTAATAAATATCTTACTAAAGTATAAATTTATTAACAAAATTAATTAAAAAATTTAAATGCTTTGTTAAAAATTTAATATAAGTTTCTTAAAAAAAATTTAAAAATTTAATTAATTAATTTAAATATTAAAAAAATATATATGTAAAATAAAAATCTTAAACAATATATTGTAATATTAATTTTGAAACCTAATAATATTAAATTAATAAATATCTTACTAAAGTATAAATTTATCAACAAAATTAATTAAAAAATTTAAATGCTTTGTTAAATATTTAATATAAGTTTCTTAATTTTTTTTTTAAAATTAATTAATTAATGCATAGCAAGTGGCTTAAATCTATATTAAATGACCAAAGTACCCTGGCCATGCATGGCCACCAAGCCATTTCAGCGCCTTCACGTCCAGCCAGATGCCATTTAATGCATTTAATTTGCATTCATGGATTACGTACCTGTAGCCGCTAGTTTTATAAACTATGCCTTTGCTTAAATTTATTTAATCAATCTATGTGTTCGCATTTTCCTGAATTTTTAAAATGAAAATGATTTATAAAGCTACTCGGATGAATAGAAAAATAGATAAATGCTAATTTTCCAATATAAAAAATAGCTCTCCAAATTCAAACTATACAAAAAAATAATTAATATGTTAAATGCCGAAATGTGATTGGCCGATGCTGCCCGAGAAATGCATTCTAGGCGAATGCAATAGTATTCCTGCCTGGCGGCAGGAACTAATAAACACACCTAATAAACACACCTATAAAATAGTATTTATTTAACGATGTAAAGGACAATCTATAAATGTGGTTTAATAATCTTAGATAAATACATAGAACTAAGTATGATAAATTGATATTTAATTAATAAATTAATTATGAAGATTATGATATAAGTTGATGTTATTAAATTCGATACGTGTCTAATAGTTATTTTTAAATTGTAAAGATTTGGAGGATAATTCTTATAGTTGATAAGTTCTTGTAATCATTGTTATCTGATGGGATTATGTTAAAATGTGTGTCTTGATGGAATTAAGTTTAAATATGTCTATGTCTTGCTTTTGTTATGTTCAACATGATTTTTCCTATGGTGATTGTCTATCAAAAGAAGTTGTACCTTTATGACTTGATATCTAAATCACAATAAAGATGGTGTTGAGAAAAACACCTTTGGGAGTTTTTTTTTGCTAAGATTAAGGTTTGAGATTTGTGTCTTAGTTAGATCTTTTTGGTTGTTTTCTATAAGAGTATGATAATATCAAAGACATGTGATGAACAATATGCCTGATGTAATGTTCATTGATGTAAGTGCAAAATGACCACTAATTTAATGCTCTAAATGCACTCTAGAATAATGCTCAAATAATGCCATGAGATGTGACATATTCTCTTTAGAGCATTATGAGTTATCTTTAAAAATGAGATTAGAGGTGCCAATTTCAATTGTTTTCATATGTCATATGATATGAAATGGTCCATTTTCAACAAGGAGTTAGTTTAGGGGACTAAAATTTAAGTTCAAATGAGATGGATGTAATCACATGCATAAATCATGTAATTTATTCTAGCATGAAAAAATAGGTGTTAAATTATGTTGGTATTGGTTCATAGGAATTGAATTATTATAGAATAGGAGAATTTGTCGATTTCTATAATTTTATTTATTAGAATAAATTAATTTGAACACTAAAATAATACATTCAACAAAACAATCAAAATGATTGTAAAACAAGTCAAGAAAAGTGAAAAATATGTACTTTTATCCTTCACACTAGTATACTTTCTAAATTCACCTATAGAATGACCATATATATATATATATAATAAAATGTTTTAGATTTTGTCTCCTATGATATGCCTAGGATCACCATATACCAAATTTAATATTTTTCCTATTTTATAGAAATAACTTAAACAATGTTCAAATTTTTACCTTTATTGAAATGAAAGTGTATAATGTTTCAAAATTTAGATGTGTGTTGAGACCCTTATGCCTTGATTTTTTTGTGTGATATTGTTAAGATCCTTTCATCCTAATATTTTACTATGACAATTGTAGGTGTGTGATTTTATTGCCTATTGGTTGTACTTCACAATTCACTTTTATTGAGGAATTTATATTGAAGTTATCATGAAAGAAAAGAACATTCTATATTTCATATAAGATTTTATGTAATCATGGTTAGAGGGTCGTGTAAGTGTCTTAAACCATATCGGCATACATGGTAGTCCAACAATAATTTGATGATGTAGTACCACCCATATGACATGAATTAAACTTTATCTTACCCTTTCTAACCTTGATGGAAGTGTCAATTTATCTATTAGAACCTCAAGGATCTCTCTTTCCTTATTTTAACCAACCACGCACCTTGATCATGTGGTCAGTCATCATGTAGAAAATATTTCTCAAATTTTAAGTGGTAAAATAATATAGAATATGATCCACTACTTGCAAAAAAATTTTCTTCCCTTAGGAAGAAATAGATCCACTTGTGATTAGAGAAGCAAAGATCCAAAATAATGGGTGAATCTAGAATCCAAATCCAAATGGCGTGTCTATGAAAACTACTCAAGTGTCCACATGTCAGAAAGCAATGAGGTCGATCCAGAAACTAGTGAAGATTGATGTAGAGCGTGCTCTAAAGAAGATGAAGATGATGGTGGGTTAGCAATGGTGATGTGGTTTCCAAAAAATAGGAGATGGACTTCCTCAAAGTGATCCTCCAAATATATAATATAGGACTCCACAAACATGGATGATATATCTGTAAGATACATGAATCCCAAGTAGCTATGTTTGGAAGATGTATGTCCTTCTACAATGAATGAATAGGGGCCAAAGATGTGGTGATGTGAAACTAATAAGGAATAATAGGAGATGATGATGTAGTCTCGATCTAAAGAGTGGGAACATGAATACAAGTCTTTGAACCATCAAAAAATGCAAGATGTGTGATATAATAAAGATCCTCTAAAGTATCATCATTTTAAAGGGTATATAATCTTCATATGTAAAAGGGATGAGATAATCTACAAAGGGATCCTTTTGGAATGGAGAGATATGATGGTCTCCATGGATCTCAAACCAAAGATGAGTCTAAAGTGTGCGGGGACATTTAATGTCCGATATAGCAAACATAGTGTCAAAATCAACACTAGAACAAAAAACCCCTACAAATAATCAGAGATAAATAGCCTTATTACTGATAAAGAATATCAAATGATGTCATCCAACGCAAATAGATCCTTTCCATGTGCGAAGATTTCCAAGTATTTAAGCATAATATGAAATCACAAAGTATTGAATAAAATGTACCTAGAGTAGATTCTAAAAAAAATGGATGGATGGATCTAAAGAGCTCTGAAATACCTTCCCAACATCACTAGAATCGTGAAAATTGGAGATATAGGTGAAAAGTTATGAGCTTAGAAGCATAAAATGAAGATTTGAATTTGACAAAGAATATCAAGAAACAATAACAAACTTTGATGATGAAACCTATACCACTAGAAATTTCTTAGAACCAACTTTCTAATGATATTTTTTTTCCCAATTTTGACACCATATGCCCAAGTTATGGCAAAAAAAACTTGCTCTCTTAAGCCAAATGAGGGCTTGGAGGGGGAAAAGAGGGCTGCCAAATAATGTTGATGTCAACAATGCACTAGGTTAAATTTGACAGTTGTCTAGTTGCAATAGGAATATTCTCAAGTATGAATGAAAATTTTCTATTCCCCTGAAAAATTACTCAATTGCTAGAATACGCTGTTTTTCTCGAAATATTCCTTGTTACATGCACCGCCAAAAGTATCTGCCTAATAAAAAAAAAATGTTTATTTTTTTCCACCAAAGAATTGAAGATATCAGGGAATCTTGTTAGATTCTACCATCAGTAGGAGAAGGCATCAGATGGTCAGCACTTGAGCTATCGCAGGTAGCTAATGAAGCTTTCAGGTGGCAATCATTATACTGTCAGTGGTGCATAAAGCCGCTAATTGGCTAGAGGTACATGGTGCAATAGAGGGGTAGTGAAAAAACCACTAACAGATTGCAAAATATTGTAAAAAGCTTCTTTTATTTTTCTTTCCATTTTTTAATCATTTTTTTGATTTTTCTAGACTTTTTTTGATAAAAAAACCAAAATTTCTTTTTAAAATACCTACGAATTTTAATGACTAAAAGGCATGAAAATTGATGTACAGGCATCATATAGATCAATTATGGAAGTCTATAATAAAAAAATATTTTCCTTTTTTTGCAACTGCTTGGATTTGAGAAAGTTGATAGAGGATCTTAGGGATTTTTGTCATTCTGAACTCAATGGTGATGCCCATTTTGCCTCAAGATGGGAGGATTTTTTTCTCATGGTTGGATCTCTCAAATTTCAAATAGGAAGTCACATATCTAGTTCTTTGATACCATTTTGGAGTTGATAGTGAACCCCACAACTCCTAGTGATCCTCTACAACCAAAATGCCTATCATGCATGAGAGAAAAATAAATGATTATGCTATGCAACCAAGAGAGGAAAGAGATTGATCCAAAAGAGTACTAATTTATATAATATATTTATCTAAATTAATTTTGAATGAATGATTACAATGTACAATGAATCCTTATGAAATGAGATTGAAACCTAGATCTAAAACATAGGTGAGGATTAAATTAGGCTATGAAAAGTGTTATTTTCCTATGTAATGAGACAATATGTGCTTTATTTAGCTAGTCTAATAATTAAAATTTAATTCCTAAGTTTAGCTTAAGTGTGAAACAACAAAAATAGGTCATACTATCCCTTTGCAGAAGATAGGGTGAGCTAGGGTTTCTAAGACCTAGACCTATTTCCCTCAAGTTTCACTCAAGGAAACCCTAGATACCTCAATCCAAATGTAGAAAAGAGGAAAGAGATCTTGCAATAGGGTGTCCTAGGGTATGATTAGAGCCTAAAAGAGGGTTCACCACCAAGCTAGGGCTTGGAAAGACAAGAAATGTAAATGACATGCAAAGTATTATGCAAAACCTACCTAACTGACTTAGGAAATGAAATTGAAATGTAGAATAACAAATTGAGAATGAGAAGAGGTACACCTAGAAGAAGGATGAGGTCAAAAAAAGCTCCAAAACCATAAAATATTGTTGTTTAATTCCCTCTAGGACTCATACACTAGTCTAGGAGATTTAGTCCCAAACTAGGGTTTTTGTGTTAAAACTGGAATCTAACAGTGTATGATTCGAATCTCTTGAAACCTAAAAATGTGATGTACTAGGACTCATACACCACAAGTGGTGTACTAGTCCCACTCTAATTTTTCAGAGGGTCAACATCTAAATCAGGTCTCCAATCTCTACTTTTCCTTCCACGCTTTGTTTCTGGGTCTGAAACCCTGATTTGCAAACTATAGGTGACTTTCTGTGAAGATAGAAAAATTGTGACAACTTGATGACTTTCTTCAACCTTGGAACCTAATCTTCAAAGGATCTTCAAGCTCCAAGACACCTAGATCTACAATCACACATGTAGAGAGAGAAAAACTTGTTGATTGTTAGAGAATAGGGGTTTTCCTTTGTCAAACCCCTTTTAGGTAATTAAACCAAATGAAGAGATAATGAAATAAGGATATGAAACATGAAACATGGAACATGAAGCATGAACAATGATACCTTGAATGATGTCTTGTAAATCTGCAATCTAACATGATGTGGCCATGAAGAATGTAGATCTAGATCTTGAAATAAGTGTGGAACAATGCTTAATTTTGGATCTAGAATGCTACATCACAACACTAGCTCAAAAACATGCTTGATGCTTGATAACCTTGATATGATGATGGATCTTGAATTTCTGCAACAAATGATAAAGAATTCTACCCTTGAATGCTTTAGAAATGCTCTTGTAGACTCTCTTGAGGCTCTTGTCAAGTCTTGGAATACTTAACTCTTGATAGCTTATGTTGATATCATGAAGGCTTAGTGAAATAATGATTTGATACCTTGTTTATATAGGAAATACATCCAACTTATCATTGATTAGATCCCAGAGGCCCACATTCATGAAGTTTAAACTTAAAACCCTAATTTCCCACTCAAAAACCCTAAAAAGGGGCCAAATGGGACTCATACGTCACTTGTGGAAAATAGGTACCATCTAGGTGGGACTCATATTCCCAAGGTGGCATATGGGTCCCACCAAGCACTTTTAGATAGAGAAAATCTCAGGGAGTTGGAAAATTAAGTATATTTGATGTCTATGTCAAGATTTCAGTTGAAATAAGCCTTTGGATGCATAATATAGGGTCCTAGGTGCCTATTGATGATGATACGAAGGTCATAAATGCAAGAGGGCCCAAAAATTAATGTGAAGGTGCAAATAAATACATGTTATGCAACATTAAATTAAGGAAAAAATAGGTCTATTTAGCTTAAAAGGGCCCTAAATCCAATGTGAATGTGTAAAACATATTACAAAACTAGATCAAGGAAACATTAGGTCCATTTAGTTTACAAGGGTCCTAAATTTAATGTGAAGATGTAAATGAATACACTTTACAATACTAAATTAAGGAAAAGTTAAGTTTTTTTAGCTTAAAAAGGGTCCAAGACCTAATATGAATGTGTAAAATACATCACAACACTAGATCAAGGTGGAGTTAAGTTCATTTTAACATTAATATTTCCCAAATCAAGTAAGGAAAATAGATGCTTTTCCGTTGCCACAAAGTGAATAAAGTAATAAGGGACTTAATAATTAATTATTAAGTGATTATCCTAATTACTCCAATAGATCATGTTCTCAGTCATCCTGTAGAAAATATTTTATATCTTATAAGTGATAAAATAACCCATATAAACTTGGGTTACCTAGGTGACCTAGAAGGCATGCAAGCAACCTACAAGTCACCTATGTGATTTCATCATTATTTTTCATAAATTTGTACCCAATTTTGTCTCTTGACTCAAGTCTATTTTTTGTCTTATCTATAATCTTGTTAAAATATTAATTAAAATCTATAATTGTGCATAAAATTCCTTTTAATGCTCCCTCAAATGAAATTTTATGAGTCTTTTTGGTTGCTTCTTTTGATATTTATTTTGCAAACTCTTTTTTTTTGAAGAAGGGGGTAAAAAATTATTGAATCAAAGAAGCATTACAAAGCACTAGACATCAAGCCCACAAAAACCACCAACTACCCTACAAAAAAGTCCCCAAAGGAACTCGACCAAGGAACCCATTACATATGAAATCCTTCCATGATTATCTTTTTGAGTGACAAAGACAAGTTTGAGGATAAAATGCCCTAGTCATCAATATTCCACCTCTCTGAATTCTCAGATGGACATTTCACTAGAAGATTATCCACTCAATTCCATTCCCTAGGAATATGACAAAAAGAAACAAATTCCAAAGAACTGCACAGATTCAGAATTTGTTTAATCACAACAACCATCTACCAATTAACACCATCAAGTATCTGCTCATTAAGCATATCGACTATAATCTATGAGTCAGATTCACACATAATTCTTTTCCATCCTAGAGAACAACTTCTTTCAATATCATGAAGAATTGCTAGAGCCTCCATGAGATTATTAGAATGATGACCCTTATTAATAGAGAAGAAAAACACCTCCCTTCCATAGTTATCTATGATAATACCACCAATCCCAACATGCCCAAGATTCCCCATGGAAGACCCATTAGTATTTATCTTTAGAATTCCTTGAGGAGGAGGGCACCCCCAACCCTCTCAATGAATATTCTTCTTGACCTAACAAGGGCCATTACTAGAAAAGAACCCATACCTTCTATCAACCAAGTTCAAATTCCTCACAAAATGAATATCACTAGGATCCATAGTAACCAAAAGGTCACATTTGGTTAAATTAGTCTCTTGAATCTTATTGAAGATCTTCCCCCATAAATGATCCCCTACTAGCTTCACATCTTGAAAAATCTGTCTATTTCTTTCTAACAAAAAGTGATAGATAATAAAGGTAGGGCCAATAACCTAAGCAATTTGAAGAAAAGCAGTCTTAGTAGGAGGTCTCTCCAAACTTTTCCGAAACTCCAACAAAGATGAGGCAAGAAAACAAGCATGTTTCCAAACCCCCCACCAAAGATGCCAAATATGCCTAGAATAAGAACACTAAAAGAAAAGGTGACAAGAGCACTCTTTAGGGTTAGTGCAAGATCATGGGGGTCCAAACTAGGCCCTTAAGTGGCAAAAAACTTTAGAAAAATAGAGTTGGGAAAATTGAGATAAAAATTTGAATAAGTTATTAACATAATTTGAAAAATATGTAAGAAAAGAATTTGTAGGAAATTGAATGTAGTTTCTAAGATATTATTCCTTTTTTTGAAAAAAAGTAAATCTATTTGGTGAAAATTTAAACTTTCTATGTAGTAGTACTAAATTTTTAGGAAAAAAAAAATGCAGGTGTATGTCTGACCAACCTAAGTACAAGAAAAAAATAATATATTTTTTTAAAACTTTCAATATAAGTAGAGGATACATGCCCAGATGTGTCACATTTTTTTTGTAATTTTTTTGCAACTTGTAAATAATTAGTTATGATTTTTTAAAAAAAAAAAAAAAAACATTAGAACCTATTTTTCTAACCACCATAACTTGGTCAAAAATTTATTTATTTATCCTATAGTAAAGGGAGCATAGAATGTGCCAAATTTTTTAGATTAAAAAAATGTGAAATTGTTTAATAATAATAGATATTTTTCAATCAACCCATCAATCAGAAATTTAGTCAGAATGTATGTAGAAAATCAATAATAATTATCTATTTAATTCTAAATAAGGCATATCTTATATTTTTGGAAAGCTGAAATTCTCTCAATAAACCCTTTTTGTTTCATCAAATTTGGATTAAAAGAAGGTCGTTAGCCACCTTTTTGTCATATCACCACTTTTTGGACCCCCATGATCCTACACTGACACCTCACTATTATTAGACAAAATAGAGATGGAAGGACCCTAAGCCTCTCTTCCATAGATTATCCCATGTAAGACATCTATTTTGAACAACCAACCATAAGAAGAAGTTACACTTAGGCCAAGAAAAATTATTCAAAACCTACTTCCACCAAGGGACCCCAACCTTTTCCTACAACTCTCTATCCATCTCCCTATACCCAGAAGCAACATAAAATCTACCCTTTGGATCAAGACCACATGCCAAAATATCCTTGTCTTTAAGAGAGTTGTACATTCTACCAGCCAAAATTCTAGCAAGCTCTTGCCTTTCCTCCTCAATACCTCCTAGAGGCCACTCCTGGGGATCCTTCCAATGAGATGCCTCCACCTGACCCAAGGCCTAATTTTTTTTGAAATCCTCCACCTTACGCCAACCAACTTTCGTCAAACTATCACAAAGAGGTTGTAAATGATGAAACAAAGATATAATAGGGGGATAAACATCCCAAGAATCATACCAAAAAAGAGCTTCTGAACCCTTATTGCAAATCCAAAATAGACCCTCAATTCTAGCTTAGCCCCTCTTTTAAGAGTATCCCAAATCATAGATCCCTTCCCCTAGAGACTATATCAAGGAAGATCACAAGAAGTCACCCCATGGAGGTACTTGTGAGTGAGAATTCTAGCTCAATCTTGATCCTAGCAAGTGCACCATCACCAATACAATTTAGAAGCTAAAGCTTGACCATTCAAACCTATAAACTTGATACCAAGACCTCCCTCTTGTTTCAACTTGCCCAATTCACCAAAATCCACTTCAAATTGAGAAGATTACCCACCCAAAGGAATTGACGAGCAAGGGAATTAAAATCCCTAACAAAACGGGTACCTACACAAAACACTAGTAAAGGGTAAAAGCAAGAAGTTGGGTACACGAAGAGGGGAAATCTCGGGGAAAAAAAAAGTTTTGCAAGAAACGCATACGCGTTTTCAAAAAAATGCGTACATGTTACGGATCAGGTACTCGAGCCTGGATCCGAATGCGTATGCCTTCAGACTCGGGTACGCGAACCTAAAACGCGTACGCATTTTGAAACACTTACGTGTTTCGAGAAAGTATTTATTTTTTAAAATAAACGACTGTAATTCATTTTCCACCATTTTGATCTGGGACTGAGAAGAAGAAAAGAGAGCGCGTATGCATTTTAGAGGCCACAAAATTTTGACTACCACCTCCTTCCATTGACACTAGTGACCTCGTCGACTTCTAGGTTAGTTGAATTCTTCATTTTTTTTTTGCTTTATATCTTTTTTTTTGTTTCTTAATTAGTATTCAATTTTTGTTTGTTTAGTGTGTTTTAGTTCAATGTTTTTTTTTTTATTGCATTTAAAAAACCAAAAACGTCAACGAAACAAAGAAATTTAAATTGTAAATTGAAAACCATAAAAATTAAACCTAAACTGAACACATTTAAAACTTAGAAATTTCAAAACCCTAGAAACCCTAGGTTACAAAATTTACATAGGTTAATCTTTGGACCTAAACCCTAAAACGTAAACCTAAAACCCTATTTACCCTAATTTACGTAAACCTAAAATGGGCTATTTACCCTAATTTACATAAAACTAAAATGGGCTATAGATAGACTATGTGCAATATGGATAGAGCTAGACACATAAATGTTATTAAATCAAATAAATATTAAAATGTGAAACATGAATGATTTCTACCCATTTCTCTGATTTGGATGAGATCCTTTGTGAATTATGTAAGGATGCATTATGATCATATTTAAACCTTAATTTATAGGATGTTATTCATAAGATCTATAGGACAAGTGTGTAATCTAATTCCTATTTTAACTCTCATGTGTAGTGGCATTGTTCTAGATTAGGAAAACTAAATGTTGTACTTTCTCTAAACTAGTGTATCAAAGCTAACTTGTAGCATGAACATTTCAATTTGGAAAATTCAAATTACTTTTTTGAGAAACTTGTAGTTTAGGGTTTAGGGTTTAGATCTCCTCTTCCTTTTTAAATCATCCAAGAGTGCTTAGAGGTCCAAATAGGTTCAAAATCCATCATAACTCAACAACTTACTTATAATTGAAATCTAAAATTCCTAATTGTTGATATATTGAAGCTATTCCTAGAATGTCACATATTTTATTCAAAGCACTAAGTTTAGGTGGTAGGGTTTCTCATTTACTTGTAAAAATTTATTCATGTGTCTTCTATATGTTTTCATGTCATCAAATCTCTAAATCTAAACCCTAAACCCTAATTTAGCATTCATTTTGTTGTAGGACCTTAAAATTAAATTTGGTTGCCTTTCAATTCTATAACCAAAGTTTATTTTCTAAGATTATTTATTTATTGAATTGATCAATTGATTCCTCACTTAGTGGCAGTTAGGTTCTTTTTTTGAAAAGCCATGCACATCTAGAATTTATATAAATATTCAAAGGAAGAGTCTATGTCATAGAAACGTTTCAAAAAATATATGATTAGACAAAAAATTGGGTCTAGGGTTTAGGGTTTAGGGTTTAGGGTTTAGATCTCCTCTTCCTTTTTAAATCATCCAAGAGTGCTTAGAGGTCCAAATAGTTCAAAATACATCATGTGTCTTCTATATGTTTTCATGTCATCAGATCTCTTTAAATCTAAACCCTAAACCCTAATTTAGCATTCATTTTGTTGTAGGACCTTATAATTAAATTTGGTTGCCTTTCAATTCTATAACCAAAGGTTTATTTTCTAAGATTATTTATTTATTGAATTGATTAATTGATTCCTCACTTAGTGGTAGTTAGGTTCTTTTTTTGAAAAGCCATGCACGTCTAGAATTTATATAAATATTCAAAGGAAGAGTCTATGTCATAGAAATGTTTCAAAAAATATATGATTAGAAAAAAAATTGGGTCTAGGGTTTAGGGTTTAGATCTCCTCTTCCTTTTTAAATCATCCAAGAGTGCTTGGAGGTCCAAATAGGTTCAAAATCCATCATGTGTCTTCTATATGTTTTCATGTCATCAAATCTCTAAATCTAAACCCTAAACCCTTATTTAGCATTCATTTTGTTGTAGGACCTTAAAATTAAATTTGGTTGCCTTAGGCAACTCCACCAAATTTTATTCCCTTAAGCCATGGAACATTTTTTCCTAGTCCACCTTACTAGACATAGATCCCCTTAAGCCAGCCTATCACCCTAAATCGTAAATCGATGTCTTAAGGGGTCCTAATATGACATTTCTTAAGGGGATCAAAGAAGTTCTCAAAATTTTGTGAGTAGAGCTCAAGCTCATCTTTGTTTATTTTGTACATTGAATTAGGTCACTAGCATATATCTATGTGTCACCTTTGAATGTATTCTATTAATCTTTCCTTCTTATAGTTGCATATATTCTTATTTCTCTCTTTTTTCCTTTATAAGTGTTGTTTACATGCCAAAGGATTCTATTTTTTTTTATATTGCTTCATATAATATTCTCCTTGAAAGATCGATGTGGAAATACTTGTATGTTTAGTAGTTTAATCTTGTTTTTTAAAGTTTAATTATTAAGGGGTTTGTAGGAATTTTACATAAGATTTTTTTATCATATTTGAGGTGGGTTTTTTGGGTTCCATCTATTTGCATGTTATTGATCAATGGTTTGTGAGTTTTGGGTAATCCTCCATTTTGTTTTTGAGCATAGAAATATTGTGGGAATTTAAGAATGCTTAAGTTGGAAGATCTTAAGGTGGAAGATCTTGGAGTTGGTGATGTGTTTTCATGTTTCATGGTTATGAATTGTAGATCTTATTTGGTATTATGATACTATCCTCTAAGATTAAATTTCTATTTTCATGTATTATGTGGTCATGTAAAATGGAAGATTTTTCATGTTGGGTTCTTGCTTTTGGATTCTTAGTTACATGAGAAAGTACTAGTTGTTTTTAATACTATTTAAAGTTCTTATGTTTGTTTCAATCTTTAAATCCACGGTTAAATAGAAGAATTGGATTATTGAACCCTCATTACATGTTAGTTGTAGAGTTGATCTCTTAGTGACCTAGAAGCTCCCAAAAAACCTTGTTCTTCTATTTGGATGTACAAAGTGATGGTTGTGGAATATTTTGGTTGCTTAAATGTCGTAGATAACCCTCTAGCATTTTTAGATATTTGTACTTGCATGTTATAGATTCATGATAGTTGTACTTGCATTTTTCTGATTATTGAGAATGAATAATTTTTCCTTCACTTTGGGATTAGCTATACCTAGGAGAGTATTCCTAGAGGTAGCCTTTAACAATATTTAATCACAAATAAAGATATATAAAATATTAAAAAACTATAATAGTATCTATATACATGAAATTTGAAAATTTAGATAAATCAATTTATGTCCTCGGATTTAATTAAATTTTCTCATACTTGATTAATACATCAATTCATTTTGAATTGTAGGACCTTAAAATGAAATTTGGTTGCCTTAGGCAACTTCACCAAATTTTATTCCCTTAAGCCATGGACCATTTTTTCCTAGGACCTTACTACACATAGATCCCCTTAAGCCATCCTATACCCTAAATCATAAATCGATGTCTTAAGGGGGAATTTGACATTTCTTAAGGGTATAAATTTGGTGAATATATCTATGTGTCCCTTTCAATGTCTTCTATTAATTTTTCATTCTTATCTTTAGTAAATTATTTGAAAATAATGAATGAGATTAAATAAATTTTAATAAAACCCCATAATTTCATAAATCTACCCTTCATATTAACAACCCCACACTGGACTCAATTTAATGTGTGTACATGCTATGAATTTTTAATGTTATGGATTTATAATGTTATAAATCAAATGGTCTTCAAATGAAATATATTTTGAATTTGTGCATGTTCAATGTGATTTTTAAATAGCTTTCAAATTGTGTGCATTATTTAATTAGTTTGTTGATATATATTTTTTAATTGTTTAACATGCAGTTGCCATATCATTGCTCACATGGATCCATTGTTTAATTTAGAGGATTTTATGCCCAATCAAGAAATTCCCATAGATCCCATACATCCCAATCCACCACATGAACATAACCCTAATACACCTCCACATTCTCCACCACCTAACCCCCCACCCCCTCCTGTAGTTGATGAAGATCAATTAAGAGAGAATATCCTAGCAAACCTCATTGTCATTCAAGGAAATATAGATCTCATAAAAAATGAGCCTAGAGTCCCTCCCCATCTCACACGGTTTGCATCTACGATGCAAACTATTGTTGATTCTGTTCGATCTATTGATGCAGACCTAGTTAGGTTCCATCAATGGAGAGAAGAGATGAGACAATTCTATGTGGATGGATTATCATATAAAGAAATCAATGACCTGAAAATTACTAAACAAGCCATGTGCCAATATTTTATTAATCCCCATACAAACCAACCCATTCCACCCACAAAAAAATGAATTTCAATTTTATGGTGTAGGCACCTGCAGATAGCTGTGCATTTTTGGGATAGATGGTGGATGGTGTTTGATACTCCACCACATGGCAATAGTGAGGTTCCCTTCTACTTTTTGAGAAAGTTATAGGCTGAGTTTGAGTTGGGTAAAAAACCCAACTATTTTGATATGAGGTCATTTTAGGGAGTTGGGCGTGGCATGCCCCAACATAGACTAGGAGCACATGTTGATCCTCAGTGACGTGCTCCAATTGCTCCTATTGTTTCTCTTCCTTCTTCTAGTGTTCCCGCTGCATTTCAACAACAGACCATGTTATCGACATTAGGAGAATTGAGTTCACTTTCAGGTCATCTCACTTAGCAGACTACACACGCGGCCACTGAAGTGGCCAATAGAGAGCATGGAGGCTCAGGCTATAGGGATACTCAGAAATCCACTTCAGGCGATGCACATGCATTTAGGACGGGGTCATACTTGGATTTACTATATTCTGAGGATCGTCCTTCACATGTATGCTCATATTTTGAACTTAAATTTAATTCAAGTTTGAAATATGAAAAATTCATGTAAATAATAACATCAAACTATATATATAATATAATATTAATTCAATAAGTGTTTGGTGTAGACGCATGATCACGTGATGCCTGAAACTCAATATGATCATCGTGTGCATATGTAGAGTGCTGTAGATCTGGGCTCACCTTTTGGACAGGTACTTGAACCAATATATATTAAATAATTTGTGTGGATATATATCTAATTTAATTTGAATTTTTACAAATGTGTGAATTGATATATATTATATCTAGATGCAGGGAGGTCATACAATACCTAGTACTGACCAACCACAAGTTACAATGGTGAGCGCTCCTGAGACATCATCAGCTTAGGTGCGTGCTTTCAAAAGTTTATTAAGTTTAAATTAAATAGACATCATAGGTCTAATTTAATTTTTCATTTACATACACATGTGTCAATGATCTATACGAACTGTTGTACATCTATATGCAGGAATTTCATGAGATACCCATGGCAGGCTGCACACCTGAGACATCATTGGCATTTATGCATGGGCAATCTCAGGTGCGTGATCATGAGGTCATATCATTCGAGGTTGTAAACTTTACTTTAAATCCCCTATACAATTTTTATGGACCTTTTAAATATATATATATTTGAGGTTTTCACAAATTGTTTGCACTTTATATGAATATGCATGATAGGCATTTGCATCTTCTCAAGTGACAGTTATGCTACCCGTTGAAGAAAATGTGCCAGTTACAGATTCACATGATCATATGGTAATTTATGCATACTAGAAATCATTTTTACTATATAAATACTAGATATTTAATTAAATTTATTTTTATCTAAAAGTTTATATTTTCAAGTTTAAATATGTTTAATTATATCAAAATTTCTAAATAAATTTAAATCTAATTTCAAGTTTCTTGTACTCTTTTACAGCATGATGAAGGTACATCTAGTCAACATGGAACAAAGAGGAGACTTGATTTGACCGATCAGCCTGAAAGTTAGATGGTTTTATATTTTATGGACTATAGATCTCTAGTTTTATTTAAATATATGCGTTGGACTTGACATATAAATTCTATGGACTATCTATCTCTAGTTTTACTTTGAACATGTTATTATCATATTTGTGTTTATTTATATTAGTTGACTTTAATATGATGATTATATATGCAGTCAATTATGATATCTTGTTATGTTCATTTTGATGATTATATGCACTCATACATTAGACTATTTATATTTTATCTAATTTTCAAGTATTACATGCACTATATAAATTCTTATCTAGAATCAAATTTAATATATATAATTTATCACATGGTTAGGTGAAAAATTAAAACATTCCTTAAATAGTTTAGATCATATTCATAATAAATTAAGGGCAGGTAATTTTAACTATTTTCCAATTAGATAGCAAATATTTGAATCAATAAACAAAAAAACTATCTCCTTGTATGTATAAAATGTATAATCTATACAATTGAATAATTATATAAAATGTGGTAAATACAAGACATGTAATGTATAATCTATAAAATTGGAACAAGATATTTAAAAAGTGACATTGAAAAAACATATATAATGTATATCAAGATGTTTATTACAACTATATAATATGATGAAACATATATGTGCATGTAGATACAATTAAAACTTATCAACTTTTAGGTGAAGACCAAAAATTGACATTTACATAGTCTCTTGATAAAATAATTTTTCAGTTCAACAATCACTTCATAGATCGACTTGATGAGAACCTGTAAAAATAATTAATGTAAGTAACTACAATTTTTATGAGTCATTTAAGAAAAAAATTCATGCAAGAAAAGAATAGTATATAGTAAATTCCATACAAATTCAAAAGATGTTTGCCATAGGATGGATTAAGGGGACCTAAGAGGATATATAGCTTGAGGGGGGTCTTAAGAGAATGGCTTAAGGGGAGTTAAGAGGATGGTTTAAGATGATGCATCTCATGAACCCTAGGATATGGCTTAACAGGTCCTAAGAGGATGGCTTAAGGGGAATTATGAGAGTCCTTTAATAGGATGACTTAAGGGGATGTAAGAGGGTGGATTAAGGGGAGTTGATAGAATGGATTAAAGGGATGTAAGATAGTGGATTAAGGGGATGCATGTCATGAACCTTACAATATGGATTAAGGGGATGTAAGAGGGTGGATTAAGGGGAGTTGATAGAATGGATTAAAGGGATGTAAGATAGTGGATTAAGGGGATGCATGTCATGAACCTTACAATATGGATATTAATAGGCCCTAAGAGGATGGCTTAAGGGGAATTATGAGAGTCATTTAAGAGGATGGCTTAAGGTGATGTAAGAGGGTGGATTAAGGGGAGTTGATAAAATGACTCAAAAGG
>VDFB02047230.1:499397163-499504421 GCA_007258455.2 Sequoia sempervirens | reverse complement strand
TTGGTATGGTAAAAAAATAGGGACTTTTAAAAAGTGGTTTTTATAGATCCCTATCAAAATTTAATTTCTATAATTTGGGTATTTTAATAAATTACATATTTGGAAACTAGATTCAAAATTCTAGATTTCATATTACTGAATTTTTTTAATATTCATTGTGTAAGTGCCTTAAATTTTTAGTCCAAATGTGACAAATTCTGAAAAACAGCAAAAATATTTCCACTTTTTGAGCTTTTTGTGTACCCAACTTCTTGCATCAGCCCTAAATAGAAAGAGATTGAACACCAAATTTGAGCAGGATTACATGATCTACCAAAGAGAGCTGCCTATGATTCCAACATGGCTAACCCTCCAATGGAATTTATCTAAGACATGCCAAAATTATTTAGGTTGAGGGCCCATAGTAAGGGAAATTGCCAAATAGATCAAAGGAAGAGTGCCAATTTGAAATCTAAGAATATGAACAATCCTAGCTGTTAGAAGATTAATCTTTACTTGGTAAAGGTTATTCTTTAATTGTAATTATTTATTAACTTGTAGGAATATTCCAAAAGAATCCCTACAAGTCTTTTGTCCTTTTTGTCATCTCACACATGTGTGAGGATGTCTTATTTTTAATTCCTTTATTAAGGAATATTTGTAACCACCTCCTTAAGAGGTGACACTTTGCTAGATGAATGGTGGCATTCATTGAGTTGGGAGTTACATTTTAACTCCTTCTTCTCACCTCTACTTATTGAGGTGCCTCTCCTCTCATTCTTCAAGACTCATCAAGCAAGCTAAGGCTGAAGCTCTCTCTCTTTGTATTATTCTTTAGGCATTTTGCCTCCATTCATAATATTGGGGTTTTTTCTTGTTTTTTCCCTTAACAAATTCTTGTGTCTCTCTTGCTTTGGTGGTGCTTGGTTTGGCTACTTCAATTTATTTGGTAATCTCTTTCCTTCAAACAATTGCTCTTTATTAGTACTTTCCATTGCTCTTTTTTATTTCCTTTCATGGTATCAGAGCTTGGTATTACTAATATTTTGTGAGCTACATTGTTGAAGGTTTACCAGATTTTTCAGCACACCATTGGAGGCACTCAAAGAGAAAAAGAGAAGAGCCAAAAGTCTAATCTTGTTTTTTGTTTGATATATTTTTCTAACCATTGTGCAGGATTTCTTATCTAAATATTTCTAAGTTTTTCAAATTTCAAATTTGTGCAATATATTTTGCATGCATGATTTATTTATTTATTTTTGCAGAAAAATTTAAAAATCCATTTTTTGCATATTAAAAATTTTGTAAAAAATCAATTTTTTTAGGGGCTCTAACTCTAGTTCAGAAATTCTTTTTAGAAAAAAAGCTAATCTATTTTTTTTGCAAATCTGTATATTAGATCTGTAAAAAAATCCATTATAATTTGCATGCATGTTTATTTTTTTGCAGATTTTTAGAAACCCTCAAATAAAGGATTATAGTTCAGTCTTTTTAATTTTTTTTTTAATTTCTGTATGTCATAATTTGCATGTTCAAATTTCTGTAAAAACAATCAATTTTGTAAATAATTTTTTTTTTAGGGATCTAACCCTAGTTCCAATTTTTTCTTTTTAAAAAAAGGCTAATATGCTTTTTGCAAATCTCCAAAAAAAATAAAATCTCTATATGCATATTTGCATCTTTGCATGTTGAATTTCTGTAAAAAAAATCATTTTTTTTTAAGCTCTAACCCTAGTTTAGAGATCTTTTCAAATAAATCAAATAAATCCTTCTTTTTCAAACTTGACACCTTCTTACAAAATTTTTTTAAAAATAATAAATAAATATCTAAAACCCAAATTTTTATGCATACAGTAAATAATAAATTCAAATAAAAAACTTTGCAGCCCTTGCCCCTCTACTGCTTGAACCATGGCTTTTTGTTGTAATCTCGCCCTTGAAAAAGCTGCTAAAATATCCCCTCTGGCCTGCTACTTCGTCTTTCAAAACCCTTGCTGCTGCTTCTCCTCACACTTCACCTCTTACTTGCCTCTTTTCTATTTCCTTTCAAAAAAAAGCAGAGGGAAAAGAGGTAAAATCTCTTTTGTTTAAAAAAAAGATTTCATTTTAAATGAAAAATCTTTCCCTCCCACATAGGAGGTAAAAGTTTCTTTTTATGAAAAATGTGTTTTTCCTCTTTTTAAAGAATCTTCCTATTTTTAAGATTTTAAAAAAAGTTTAATCTTTTAAATCTTTCATTTCATATTTATTAGTTTATAACTTTAAAACTTTAATGTAGTTTTATTTATTAGTTTTAAATTAATATTATATAACTTTAGTAATTTTTCATAATTTATATTCTTAATTTAATTTTATATTTAAATCAATTAATTTTTTTTTTAAAATCCAATTTATATTGATATTATTTAATTATATATCCTTTTAGATTGATTATTTTACAAATATAAGATATTTATTTTTTCTCTAACTAAAAGGAGATTGTTTTTAATCAAAAGTGGTATTTTTTTTGTAAGCAAATATTTACAATACTTATTATTTTTCTCATAAAGTTGTGATTTTTTATTTTTGGCAATCATGTCAACTTTAATTCCTGAAATTAAATTAAATTCTTCTAACTATCATTCTTGGAAAACTCATATATGCTTTATTTTTCGGTTTAAACATCTTTTAGATGTAGCTACAGATCCTAAATCTAAACCAGGTTCATCTGCATCCAAAGATGAAATCGAAAAATGGAATCTCAAAAATGAAGAAGCCCTTGGCCTCATAGGTATCTCCATGTCACCTGAACTTTATGTTCACATTGGGACATGTACAACTGCCTATGAAGCATGGGAAAAACTCAAAACAATTTATGATAGTACAAATGAATCAAGAAAAATTCAAATTCAAGATCAACTTGAAGATTTGAGGTATTCTGATTTTAAATCTATGGATGAATTTTTATTGAAATTTGATGCTTTAAATTGTCAATTGGATGGTTTAGGAGTTAAATTAGATAATCTTAGATTAATTCATCTTATTCTTAAAAATTGTCTTCCTAGACAATTTCAACAATTCATTACTAATATTCATGCTCAATTAGCTATTCCTTCTTTAACTACTCAATTAACTTATGATATTATTCGTGATTTATTAAGACAAGAAGAGGCTAAGTTAATTCAGTTTGGTACTTTTAAGTCTAATGAACATGCTTTCTTGTCTAATCGTAAGCAAAATTTTAAACCTCAATCTAAACAACAACATTATAATTCCAAACCTCATTATAATAATGGCAATGATTTTAGAGAGTTTAACTCTTCTAAGAGACCACATTGCACTTATTGCAATAAGGATGGTCATTGGAAAAATACTTGTTTTAAAAAGAAAAATGAGAAAAAGCCTATGAATCAAAATAATCAACAGTTTCATAACAATGTTAATCAATCTAGACATGCTTTTACATGTAGTTTTAATGTTTCTAAACCTTTTGAATGGGTTAATGATTCAGGTGCATCTCAACATGTTACTTCACATAAAAAGTTTGTTTTTTAAATAACTTCACAAGTACTTTATTATTGGACTTGATCAACCCAATAATAGTGTACTTGTTTTACTCAATTATATTTGGAATATGAAAAGGGGATATTCATGTAGTCATGAATGCATGAATATCGTCTTAAATGACTTATTTATACTTAATAATTATTCTCTTCATAGCATGCATTTCCCATTATTCCATCACAAATTTTTTTAATATTATTATCATTATTATTTATAACTTAAGGTGGATTGATTTGTGGCTTGAGAAATTATCATTCTCTCTACCTAAGTCTTGATCTATTACAATATTTAAAACAAAGCTAGTGTTTCCTTCTCAACTACAATTATGTTGTTTTGAAAAAGGGAATTTGATATTTTATTGTGTCTCATTAATTCGATATTGTGCATTATTGGTCAATTTGTCTTTTTGATGGATTTATTTCATTTATATATTTTTTGAAAATTAAAAGCTCATTGGAGTATTTGCCTCCTTGATGGATTTATTCCATCTATATATGTTTTGCAAGTTAATCACTTTATCAAGTCTCAATGGAGCCTTTACATATATTTTTTTGTGCTAGTCACATTTGCAGTAATGTTGCATAGGGAGCCCTATCTATAATGAATCATATATTTTATCAAGTCTCATTGGAGTTTTTTTTGGGACCCATGGAAAATATTTCCATCCACTTTGATGGAATGCACTTACTTATTTATGATGAACTTAGATCTATTTTCTTAATTGATGGGGATCAAGTTCTTGAAACTCTTATGTTTCATTATTTTATTGAAGGAAATATGGTTTTTATACCATTATTAGGACTATTGATATTAATTTTTTTTTAACTAAGGCACTATGGTTTTTTTATAAAACCATCTTTAGGACTAATTTTCAAAGTCCTTTATTATTAATCTTGATACAATTTCCCTTTACAATACAACAAATGATGTAGTGAGAGGAAACCTAGAACTATTATTGCAATGTCTAGATATATTGACATTTTATAATTTGGGTTATCCTTTCTTTCTATCTCATGGTTTCATTAAAAGTAAAAATGATCCAAATTTATATATTAAGCATAGTGAAAATAATAATGTAATTGTTATTTTAATGATTTAATTATCACTTCTAGTTCTAACTTTTTTGATTAGTGATGTTAAGTCTACTCAATCAACAATTTCAAATGAGTGATTCGGGCCTATTACATTATTTTGGGTATGCAAATTTGGAAAACACCTAAAGTGTTTGATTGGTTTCTAGATTTATGTCTAAACCACAACAAACTCATTTTAAAGTTGCAAAAAGAATTTTAAGATATGTTAAAGGAACTCTTAATCTTGGTCTCTTTTATGATGCAAATTGTGATTTTTCTTTAAAAGGTTATATTGATTCAAATTTAGGAGGTGATCCCAATGATGGGAGATCCACTTGTGGTTATTGTTTCTTTGTTGGATCAGGTGCAATCTCATGGAATAGTAAGAAACAACAATCTACTTCTCTTTTTTCTATAGAAGCTGAATATAAAGGTTGTACAAATGCATCTAAAGAAGCATTATGGTTAAGAAGATTACTTGAAGACTTGGGTCTACCTCAAAAGGATCCTACTCCTTTATATTGTGATAATCAAAGTGCTATTACTTTGGCAAAGAATCCAATTTTTCATGCAAGGACCAAGCACATTTCTCTTCAACATCACTTCATTAGAGAGCAAATTGAAGACAAGAAAATTTCTCTTTTGTATTGTAAAGGTGAAGATCAAGTTGCAGATATTCTCACCAAAGCTCTTTGTAAAGATAAATTTCTCTTCCATTGTAAAAATCTTGGATTACAACCCATTGAAGGGTTTGATGTAACCTCCCCAAGTAAAGCTTAAGGGGGGATGTTAGAAGATTAATCTTTACTTGGTAAAGGTTATTCTTTAATTATAATTATTTATTAACTTGTAGGAATATTCCAAAGGAATCCCTACAAGTCTTTTGTCTTTTTGTCATCTCACACATGTGTGAGGATGGCTTATTTTTTAATTCCTTTATTAAGGAATATTTGTAACCACCTCCTTAAGAGGTGACACTTTGCACACACATAAATGAATGGTGGCATTCATTGAGTTGGGAGTTACATTCTAACTCCTTCTTCTCACCTCTACTTATTGAGGTGCCTCTCCTCTCATTCTTCAAGACTCATGCAAGCAAGCTAAGGCTGAAGCTCTCTCTCTTTGTATTATTCTTTAGGCATTTTTCTCCATTCATAATATTGGGGTTTTTTCTTGTTTTTTCCCCTTAACAAATTCTTGTGTCTCTCTTGCTTTGGTGGTGCTTGGTTTGGCTACTTCAATTTATTTGGTAATCTCTTTCCTTCAAACAATTTCTCTTTATTAGTACTTTCCATTGCTCTTTTTTATTTCCTTTCATAGCTTAAATAAGCCGAGGAGTATTGAAGAAGAAAATAGAGGACTTAATGACATTAATATTTTGACCAAAGGTAGTGAAATAAGTATCCAAATCCTTCCTTAAATTCATTGCTTCATTTATTCTAACCATTCCCATTAAAGTAGTATCATCAACAAATTGAAGGTGAGAAAGAGGAGAAAAAATGTTACCCTAACTCCATCCTTGAATCAACCCTTGACTAACACAAGACTTGATAAATTTCCCAAGCCCCTTAGCCATAATAATGAATAGGTAAGTATAAAGAGGATCCTCTTGTCAAAGAACCCTAGAAGCTCCAAATAATTCTAAAGGATTCGGGCCATTGATAAGCACCAAAAATGAAGTACAAGTCACACAACTAGAAAATCCAAAAGCTAAGAGAATATTCTACAAAAGGCCCATTTGACTCTTTCATAAGATTTTTCCTCATCAAATTTAATGAAGATAGCATTCTCCTTAGAGACTCCCATAAAATGAATGGACTTAGTAGCTGTTGGTTATTTTTATTGCAATCTTCAACCCTATGGAGAAACAAAATGCCTAAACTAGGGGATTCAACATTTAGGACAAGGATTCTAGACTATCAATAGGTTGAAGACAAGAAAAGCCAATGAACAAGGCTATGAAAGCCTTTTGCACTTTGAGCTCCATAGGACTCAGGATAATATTCCTAATTGTAGGCTTGAATATATGATAATTTCATGCCAAGCAACATATTATAGACCTATGAAAGTGGATGGTTCTCAAGTATATGAGTGATGGGAATTGTATATTCTACCAGGTTCAAGCATAATCCCATTTGCATTGAAAATTACTGAGAACACATAACTTAGATATCTTTATCTCAAACACATAGAGGGTTAATAGATGGAATTCTCTCAAATTTAGCCTCTATACTCTTTCAAACTCCATGAAGATACAAAGAACAAAGATAACTTAAACTATAACCAAGAAAAAGTAACAGAGATTTAATATGATATGAATTGTTACTGAAAATTTCTTAGGCTTTGTGATAGATCAGTGCCTAATCATGGGCCATGGAGTCAAATATTTAACTGCAACAAAGATCCTATCAACAAACTAGGTTCAACCAATGGATTTAAAATATGTTAATGCCTTACATTAACAAATCCACTCATAATTGTTATAAAATTCTACTTATCAATCCCACTTGTGCACTCTAAATCATAGTTATCTGATCAAAGCAATTTAACTCTTTACTTGAAAGAGAACCATGGCCAAACAACACAATCACAAGAAAGATGCAATGAAAAATCCAAAAATCCTTGATATATTGAATTCATATGATTAAAATCTTACAAATCTGGAGACAATTTCATGACAGTAATATATTGTTGTACAAATTGGCTAACATTTGCTCATAAAACCTAGCTATTACAATTTACATACTTAGTTTATGACTCAAAATCAACACTATTCTACCTTACTTCCTAATTCAAAAGTTCAAAACCTATACAAATGAAAAGAAGAAAGAAGATAAAGAAGAAGAAGCCCTAAAATCTATTTGTAGTTGGCATCTGGCAGCATTCTTCTACGTTGATTAGTAACTACCTACAACACTTGAAAAATATTCAACCTGCACACTTTGGTTGATGACTCTTGCATTCTCTTGCCCTCTAACAAAAAATATTCCTCATCATGATGAACTTCTTCACTATGCCCCTCAGTTGAAAATATCAGTTTTCCACCGACAAAGCCTTTCACTTTGAAATTTACCTTGACCATGAAAAATATTCACCCATTTGTTTTTCCCTAAAAAAGTTTACTCCTCGTCTATTTTACCCTGTATTGTGAAAGTTATCTGCTTCACTTGTGAAAAATTTTTACCCTGCAACCGAGATATTTATTTCACCATGAAAAAATCCTTTAATCTCCTCTCTATTTTGCCCAGAAACATTTTTCATTTTATCTACTCCATCAGGCTATAAAGGACTTTATTCACTCATTGCTTACTTGCTTTCACCTTTTAAATATTTTCCTAGCCAAAGTATTTGTTTTCACATTATGAAGACTTTAAATCATTTACTTGCCCAGGCTATACAAATATTTCACCTCTTCCTTTTATAAATTACACATTATATTTAAAATATTTACTTTTTAATTGCACGAAGCCTTTTAAAACTTTTCCATATGGAATTTCATCTTTGAATTAGGGGAGAGGGGCCCAAAGTAGGGCAGATCAACTTTGCAGGTCCATGTGGCAATCCACGTGGACCTAATTTTTTTAAAAATTAGCTCGCCATGTCACCTTGCCACTCGTGCGTTGACCCATTTTTTTTTTTTTTAAAATTGATCACCCCGCCTCGTGTCAAGCACATTTTATTCCAAAGTGTCCAAAACTTGCTGATTTTGTCCTCCACCCAAAAGTGGAGCCCACCGGCCTCCTTAATCGGCGAGCACATCTACATACACTGGATTGGATGGTAGCATGTATAGGACAACCTCGCTACCTCGAACCAACAGTTTAGAGCATTAAACACTCGTCACCTCCTTCATTTCCTCCACTGACCAAATTTACTTACGCATCGCTTCACATTTACTTTGTCTATCAGGCTCATTATTGAGAGATCAAGGTTCATTCAATGCTTCACATTCTCGCATATCCCACTGAGTCTCATTCCTTTTGTTTGCAAACATTCTCGACTGTTTGTCTCCTTTTGCACTGAAACTTGTTTAGCTCTCCATGCTTCATTGTTCATCTCTTCACGCTTCTTTGTTCAGCTCCACACTCTTAGCAGCTCCCTTTCTCATTCAGGTGAGGTTTAATACCTCACTTAGCCTCTACCAGTCTAAGTGATTATGACGTTATTTTGTCATGAACTTAGTTTTTTTTTCAAAAATATTTGGGAAATTTTTTCTTTCAATTTGATGTATAGAATGAAATGTGGGGAGGGTTTCAGTGGTTTTCATTTTCTCTACACTCATCCATGCACTCCTACTATTCCCTTCTTCATTGCAATGTTTACTCTATATTGTGCTTTTCATATTTGCTTCCTTATACGAAATATGAAATGGGTTTTATTGGTTTAAAATGGTTTTTCATTACTATTAGACTTGTTCTACATAATATGGAAAGGGTTTGACTGGTTTTTAGACATGCACTTGTTTCTGTGTGTTCGTCATTGCTCGAACACTAAATCTGCAATTTTCTTTTCACATTTGTTTGTTATTCCAAAATAAGGAAATTGATACAATATATTTGCTTGTTACTATGAGATATTCATACGGTTTTAATGTTTATCACTTCAAGGGTTTCTGCCATGCACTTGCATTCGTGTCTTCCTCACTACACATACTTTAACTCTATAATTTGCTTATAATATTCTCATGTTATTCTGAAATACGAAAATGGTGTGACTAGTTTTCATTTCGAAGATATTCTAGCATGTTTATGTATTATTCTGTTCTTCCATGCACAATAGTTATGTTTATGAAATGCTTTTTTCATTTCATTGTTATTACCAAACATGGAAAGGGTTTCACTCGTTCAAAGTTATAGGGTTTTAGCTTTCAAAATGCACAAAATTTAACTCTGCAATTTCCCTTTAACATTTGTTTGTTATTACCAAATATCAAAATGGATACAATATATTTGCTTGTGACTAGGAAATATTCATATGGTTTTAATGTATTTCATTTTGAGGGTTTCTACCATGCACTTGCATTGTTGTTTAACTTTGCAATTTTCTTATAATATTCTCATGTTATTTTGATATATATGAAAATGGTATGAATGGTTTTCATTTCCAAGATATTCTAGCATGTTTATGTATTATTATGTTCTTCCATGCACAATAGTAACGTATGGGAAATTCCTTTTTCATTTCATTGTTACTACCAAACATTGGAAATGGTTTCATTGGTTCAAAATTATCAGGTTTTCTACCATGCACTTGTATTCCTCTCTTTCACAATGCACAAACTTTAACTCTACAATTTTCCTTTAATATTTGTTTGTTATTCCCAAATATGAAAATGGATTCACTTACATTTTCATTCCGAAGTTAATCTACCATGCAGATATATTATTCTGTTCTTATATATGTATTTGTATTTCCATACATATATATACATATTGTGCATTGAATAACATAATAATACATAAACATGGATAGTGTTTGATTGGTTCACAATTACAAGGTTTTCTGCCATGCACTTCTATTCTTGTGTTCAACATTGCACGAACTTTAACTCTACAATTTTCCTTTGATAATCTTTTGTTATTCCAAAATATGAAAATGTGTTTTCTTGTTTTCCTTTTGAATATTTTATGCCATTTCTAAGATATATATATATATATATATATATATATATGTATGTATGTATGTATGCATGTATATATATATATATCACCCTACCACTTGTACATGTGCCCACACACACACATATATAATTACATATATATATATACTTGAACAAATATATATATGTATATATATATATATATACTTGAACAAATATATATATGTATATATATATATATATATATATATATATATATATATATATATATATATATATATATATATATGTATGTACATATGTATATGTAATTATATATATATATATGTGTATGTATATATATACACACACACACACACACATATATATATGTGTGTGTGTGTGTGTGTGTGTGTGTGTGTGTGTGTGTAATTATATATATATATGTATATATGTATAATTATATGTATATGTACATATATATACATATAATGATAAGAGGAGTGAGCTTAATGCATAGAGGCTTCATGAAACAATTGATGTGATTAAGGAGGAAGGTGTCAAGATTGTGAAATGTTTCATGAAGCCTTTGTGCATCAAGCTCATGCCTCTTGTCATGATGTCTTTTGTCTTTATCCACAATATCCTACTGCTGCTCATTGACCTTCAATGAACACACACACACACACATGCACACACACACACACACATACTCTATATATAATGACAAATATAAGAACATACTGCCATGCAATTGTATTATTATGTTCTTCCATGCAGAATTCTTTTGTTTGCAAGATGCTTTTTTTCATTTCATTCATACTACCAAACATGGAAAGGGTTTGATTGGTTCACAATTAAAGGGCTATCTTCCATGCACTTGTATTCGCTTCTTCGACAATGCACAAACTTTCACTTTGCAAATTTTCTTTGCTATTTTTTTCGTATATACAAATATTAAAATGAGTTAATTTTTTTTTATTCGAAGATATTCTGCCATGCAATTAAAGACTCCATACCAAACCAACATTGAACATATAAAGAGTTTTACAAATTCAAAAATTCATATCTTTGGATATTTTCCAATTTACATTTACCACAAATCACTTCCATATTCATATCTACATGGAACTGCAGACATTCAACTCCCCAAACAAAAAATTGAAGTTGTTCAATTCCATGGAGACTGTAATGAATGGAATGAATGATGTATTACCAAATGATATGCACCGCATACTTTTAATGCAGGGTGGATGCCAAACCATAAGCACGAGCACCGTTACACTTTCCATGGAAAAGAACAACTTCACTTTTTTATTAATTCTTTAATATGCCTTTGAATGCCAAGCAATTGTATTCATCTGTTCTTCCATGCACAACAATTCTTCATGAAATGCTTTCTTTATTTCATTGTTACTACCAAACATGGAAATCAAAACAACTTAACCCATTATCATATTTGGGTATAACACAAAAAAATTAAAGGAATATTGTAGAGTTAAAGATTGTGCATAACAACAAAAAATTAAAGGCAGTGGAAAATTACATATATATATACATACATATATATATACATATATACATATATATACATACACACACACACACACACACACACACACATATATATATATATATGTATGTATACATATCTGTATGTACCATTTTCCCACAAACACAACACTCATGGAAAATCAATTGTTCACATGTGTTCCATTAGTCAGATTACAACACACAACTATAGTTGACTTCTCCTCTTTTGCCACATGCAACCACCAAAAAACAATGTGTTAATCGCTCGAAAAGCAAACAAGGATTGCACACCATGAATACATACAATCTCTACAATTGAAGGCATCCAAACAAGTTTTCAAATTTGAAAAAGGAGGACACAAATTAAAGAATCCATAACAAACCACCATTAGAGATTTACAAATTAAAAAATACATTTCTCAATCTTTTCCGATTTCCATTACCCGGAGCCTCACTTCCACATTCATATGTACATGGAACTGCGTTGTAAATTAAATTCAACTCCCCAAATTAAAAAAGTGAAGTTGTTCCTTTAGATGGAGAGTCTAACAAATGGAACAAACTATGCATAGCAAAGGGATATGTTCAGACTACTTTTAATGCGGGGTGGTCACAAGACCATAAGCTGCAACACCATTACACTTTCAATCTTAGAAGAACAACTTCACTTTTTATTAATTCTTTAAGCCTTTGAATGCCGATCTGTTGTATGCTATGCAAAGTGGGATAGGGGGTGGGTTCGATTGGATTTGGTGGTGGGACAGTCTTGGATCTTTTTTTTTTGGTGCCAATGGATGTATGAAAATATTGGTGGCGATGTAATGAAAGTGGTGATATAATAGGGGAGTGTGGGTTATACTAATTTTATATTTTGGCTTCATGTTTTAATGCTACAAGCCATTAACAATCAATATGGCTTGTATGTTTATGGTATTAGATGTGCTTTAAATATTTTATGACATGTAAGACTGCAAATAACTATTTGTGTTTGGGACAAATATAAACTGATTATAATACAATTTTGGTGGTATAGTGATTCGAGCACCCTTGTCGACTTTTTGGGTGAAAATTGTTTTACAATTGCATATTAAGGGGGTCTTATATGCCCTATTTTTGGAGGTCCACATGTTTCTACATGATACTGTTTACAATTGCTTACATTAATTATTTTGCTTACCAAGAATATAGAATTGCTAGAATTGATGAGGCAATATATATATATATATATATACATATATACATATATATACATATATACATATATATACATATATACATATATATACATATATATACACATATATAGATAAATATATACATATATATACATATATATAGATATATGTGTATATATATATATAGTATATATATACATATATATATGCATATATATATATATATATATATATATATATATATATATATATATATATATATATGTATGTATATATATATATATATATACATATATATATATATATATATATATGTATGTATGTATATATGTATGTCTATATATCATAGAGATTATGGTATATTCGCCTAACACCTTGTCATTTTGTGTCTTGTTCACTCCGCTTCATCGGCGTGCAAAGAAATACATGTTCAGCCCAACCCATTGTTCCTTTGAAGCTTCGCTAATGGTGAGTTGCAATTGAAAGGTATACAGTTTTGTAATATTCTTTGTGTATTAAGCTAAGCACTACCTACAATTGTGTAATATTCTTTGTGTAATCTTCTTGATGTATTGATTGATCCCTCCTTTCGTTTGTTCTTGTAGCAAGTAGGATAAAGGTGAGTGCAACAAGACACAACATCAGACAAATCGATACTATACAGGTGAGCTTTCTAACCTCACTAAGGCTCTACCACTTTCTCCTGCCAGTAAATGGTTTTTTTTTTGTCTCGCTGATTTTGATCATATATTTTTGATGTTTCTTAATTAGAAGGAATTTTATTGCTTTCTTGGTGCATGTAGAATGTGCTTGATGAAGTGTATGATGTCGAGGGTGTTTATGAACATTTCAAAATTTTGTGTTCTTAAACACACTTTATTTTTCAAGGAAAATAATGCTTCTTTCTAGCATCACTTTGTCTTTAATGGGTTACTATTTCTTATGTTTCTTTCCTCTCATGGTTAGCCAAAATTTGTCATCATTGAATTTCCCACCATGTGACCGTGCCACATATGCTTTTAATATGTATATGCACATATATTTGTAGATGCATATATGTACATACATTTATATATGTATATGCATATATGTACTTTTATGTTTATGCATAATTGTACATATATGTACATATGTATAACAATATATGTATGAAAGTATGCACATACATTTATATGCAGTAGAAGTTAATAAAAAATTGCACTAAAGAATAGAATAATACAAGTGCATGGCACACAATCTTCCAAATTAAACTACAAAGTTTTTCTGCACATACATATATATGAACTAAGGTATGAATGTTCATATATTAGTGCATGCACATACATATAGAAATCCACTATGTCTATACATACAATAATCTATGCACACGAACGCACACACACACACACACACATATATATATACATATAAACATATGTGTGTGTGTATTCTTGGTAAGCAAAAAAAATTATGTAAGCAATTGTAAATAGTATCATGTATACACACACACACATATATACATACATACATACATACATACATACATACATACATATATATATGTGCGTGTGTGTGTATTCTTGGTAAGCAAAAAAAAATATGTAAGTAATTGTAAACAGTATCATGTAGAAACATGTGGACTTCCAAACATAGGGTGTATAGGACCCCCTTAATATGCAATTGTAAAATAGTTTTCACCCAGAAAGTCAACAAGGGTACTCAAATTACTGTACTGCCAAAATTGTATCATAATCGGTTTATATTTGTCCCAAACATAAATAATTATTCACATTCTTATATGTCATAGAATATTCAAAGCACATCCGATACCAAAAACATACAAGCCATATGATTGTTAATGGCCCGTAGCATTAAAACATGTAGCCAAAATATACAATTAGTATAACTAACACTCCCCTAATATATCACCACTTGCATTATATCACTGACAATATTTTCATACATTGAATGGCACAAGAACAACAAAGAGCCAAGACTGTCCCATCACCAATTCCATTATATTATACATAAGAGTTTGTTGCACTTTATACATTCTATATCATGTAAATGATGTTGCCAATGTTGTGTACATGACTATATGAAGATTCAAGTGATATTGTTAGTGGTTGTTAATGCATAATGTTGTATACATGCAATAGTTATGCAAAGTGTGTTGTACATTTCAGCCCAATCAAGCAATCACCATAAAAAAAGTTTGAGTATAATTAAGCAGACCATTAATAAGCAATTGCACTACACTGCCAACATGGACATCATATTGCTGATTAGGCCCATAAAAATATATCCATTTAATAAATCAATAAAAAGATCCATTTGATATCAAATCTTAAATATAGGCATGTGAATAATGGTGACAACAAAATTTAGATATTATAGGAAAAAAATTTGTAGTGACATTGGAGGTTATAGCATTGAGAAGACTTATTTTTTAGAAGAGCATTTATGTATATTAAACTATGTATCATTATACTTTAAAAATTGTCAGTGTATGCAACATGGTTTAATACTAAAAATGCTTAGGTGAAAAGAAGCCTCTCCAATGCATGGCTGAACAAGTTTTAGTGTGAAACCAAATGAACAGTCGAGACTGTTTGCAAACAAAAGGAATGAGAATGAGTGGGATATGCAAGAATTTGGAGCATTGAATGAACCTTGATCTCCAATTTACTTGCCTGAAAGATCAAGTAAATGCGAAGGGACATGTTCAGTGGAGGTAACGAAGGAGGTGGTGAACGATTAATGCTCTAAACTATTCGTTTAGGTTGGCGAGGCTATCCTAGACACGTGGCCATCCAATCCACTATACGTAGATTTGTTCACCGATTAAGGAGGCGGGTGGGCTCCACTTTCAGGCGAGAGGGAAAAATCAGCTAGTTTTGGACATGTCAGCGTAAAACGTGCTTGATAGGTGTTGGGGTGATTGATTTAAAAAAAAATAATATGGGTCGATGCACAAGTGGCAGGGTGATGTGACAAGCAATTTTTTTTGCTTAATATCAAGGTATTTCAGTCCCCAACGAAAAATTGAACAACAAAAAATTGAACTGTATATTGCAGCTCAAAATACACATAAAAAAGTAGCCAATCAGTCATATAGTTGTAGTGATGGTCCCTCCCAACATCAATCAAGCATGACAAGATAAAAATTTGGAGATGTGTTCTCATCTCCTGCTTGTGCCTTTTGAGTTGTCCTTGGGTGAAATCACAATACTATGTCTCACTTTTTTCCCAAGATGGACATTTACATCAATATTTTTTACCAAATCTTCATCTTCTGAGACCTATAGCATCTAAACCATTAAGAATTTGAAGATGATGCAAACTAGTGATTTGTGTGTAGAAATTCTAAATATATATATTTTATTTTTTTTGAAATAAATCATGAATCTTTCAACATCTCCTTTAATAACTAGTTTTAAATAGGAAAACAACATTTTCAAAAAGTAACGTGTGTGTCGTACAATATAACTTTTTTTTTCTATAAAGGATGAAGTTCTAATTTTTGGAATATAGATTTTCAACATCAATATCTAGGGAATGGATATTTTTTCATAATTTTGTGGTACATATATTAAATTTTTTAATGAATTTTTGAAGTCACTATAACTATAATTTGGACATGTGTTTGTGTCATACAACCTAACTTGTTGTGTATATATTGAAATACAATTTTTCTTTTTTTAGTGAAACAAGGACATCAATACCTAGGGAAAGGGTATTTCATGATTTTGTTTTACAATGGTTTACTACTTTTTCAGCTCTGTAAAACAAAGAGCTTGATGTTCAGAGAAAAACCTATGTTTAGTAAAAATTGAAAATTAAATACAAGATAAAATTAAAACATATCAAAACTATACTTGTTGGAAAGCTCATTTTGTGGGCTACAATCTTGCAAAATATCATTTCTAAATGAAATTATTTAATCCCTCAAAATGTAAAGTAAACATGTTTTTTTTCGAGCATTTTGATAGGTGTGAAGGGGATTCCATTGTGGGTATGATTTAATACTAGAGGGGTTCCATCCAAGTGGGTTTGATCTAAGGGGGTCTTATCTAAACCTCTTCAATTAAAACCATTTAGATGGAACCTCTCAAGGCTAAAATAATTAGTTTTTCTAAGAAAAGTGATTTCAGGAAAAAAACATGTCCCAAAAGTGAGACACACTATTGTGGAAACACCCCCTTACATGATTTGCATTTGCATTTGTAAATTGAGTGCTAATTAAATGCAATGGTGCTAAACAAATATTTGCAATCAAGAGTGGATTGCAGCCTACATTTGGGCTAACACTCGAATTGACATTCAACTCCCCAAATAGAGGGATGTATATACATTTTAATTTATCCTGAAACAAGGCATGGTTGTGTGCAAACGGGTTTGTAGGACTGCATATATGTCTTTCTCGCTGCAATGACCTACATGGGACTAGTTGATTTCTCTTTCATTCCTATCTTGTTTCTTTTGAACCCTTTGTTGCTCCATCTTGTCCTACCTTTCCTTCTTATCTTGTTTCTTTTGAACTCGGTCTTGGTCCCTCTTTTGCTCTATTTCCTTCCTATCTTGTATCCTTTGAACTATCTCTTGCTCCTTCTTTTTCTCTCTCTCCTTCCTATCTTGTTACTTTCTAGCTTTGTCTTCCTCCTTCTTCTACTCTATTTCCTTGCTCAAATCTGCATAGTAATTTAGCAACTGTGGCATGGAAAAAGTGACAAGTGAAGAAGGAAATGAATAAGTTCCTTGCTCTTCTTCGTACTACAAGACAATACTCAATTTTTTGGCTCCATCGGCCAACCAAGATGGTTGGGTAGGGGCTGAGGGAAGGTTTAAACCATCATAACCCTCATTAGTAGCTCCCTCAACCAACCAAGAGGGTTGGGAAAGGGGTGATGGAAGACTTAGACTATCATTACCCTCCTTCATAGATCCATCTGCTAACCAAAACAGCGGGGTAGGGGTTGAGGGAAGATTTAGGCTATCGTTATGTTCCTCACGGTGGTTTTCCACCATGTCATTTGTTTGATTCATTGTCAATTCCTAATGTCGTGATGTTGTTATCCGCCTGCTTGATGGAGCAGTAACTATGACAACTATCTTTGCTTCTACATTTTATTCTTATTTAGGGGGGAATGAAATCCCTCTTTGACTTGCATACCACCTTGTTATGGCTCTCTTCTTCATTGGCTTGGACCTCATATCAACTTTATAGTGAACCTACACACATTATTGAGACATGTTTGAAACAATGACAAGAAACACCATTGAACACCCTTAAAGATAGAGTGATGCATGTTTGTTTTTTTTAATTCCTTTATTGTGTTAGCTAATAGATTATAATGGTAAATTTAGTAAGTGTTGAAGTTTTATTTGATCATACTATTTTGTTTGAATTGGACATTTTTAAAACTTATTTGATTGAAATGAAAGTAGTTCAAGTGTAATGCCATAAAGCCAATTGTAACTAACATTGTAGATAACTGAAATTCATTGTCATTCATCAAGAGGCATCAAGCATGAAACAGCGTGATACCGAGTTACAAGTTTTTGATATACGAAAATGTTGAAATTGAACATTCATACACAATCATAAACAATATTAGTTGAAACCCCAGATAGTGAGTTACAAAGAATCAGTTGCAACAATGACATTGCCATGCAAAAAAGTGACCTAGCCTTGTGCAACAATCACATAGGGTTTAACAATCACAATCTAAGGAACTGGAAAGCATTGACATCCATAGACAATGATAAGTTGAAATCCCAGATAGTGAGTTACAAAGAATCAGTTGCAACAATGACATTGCCATGCAAAAAAGTGACTTGGCCTTGTGCAACAATCACATAGGGTTTAACAATCACAATCTAAGGATTTGGAAAGCATTGAAATCCATAAACAATGTTAAGTTGAAACCCCAGATATTGAGTCAACATGTCACGGGTGAGAAAAAATTATAGGGTAAATAATTGATTTATATACCCAGGCATATAGAACATAACAAAAATACTAGGAATTGAGCTGAAATTACTTGACAATCATATATAGATAAAGTTGAAACACCTGATATAATTGTCACTTTCATATGCTTGAAAAAAAGTTAGGGTGTGTAGAACTAATCTATATTGGAAGCCATTTGGAAAAGTCCAACAAACAAACTTAAATGACTTAACATACATAAACTCTGTAAGTTGAAACCCCAGATATTGAGTTATAGGTTTGTGGGTCACATAAATTTTATAGTGAACATAACAAATCTATATTGGGATACATTAAGAATGTAAGAAGAACCCATAAAATGAAAATAACTTCTTGGACATTTAGAAACAGTGTAAGTTTAAACCCCAAATGTTGAGTAACAGGTTTTTTTGTGAAACGTTACCATGGTTTCAAACATATTGCCGTAGGGACATGAATAGTTAATATGAAAAAGAAAAGGTATGTACTAGATGGTGAAAATCACTTGCATAGCATTGAATAGATTGGCATTCATAGGAATAAACAAGAAGTTTGAGATTGAAATTCATAGGCATAAACAGTGTGTTTGTGTAAAGTACATGAATGTTGATAGTGTGTTGTTGGTGTTGCTTCTTCTTCTCCTCTTTATTTGTCTACCTCTAGGAAAATGTTGCAGTGAATATGAAACTGAGATGTGATTAATGGAAATGCAATTTTGAATTTGAAAATCTCTTTATATGTTCAATGTTGTTTGGTATGGAGTCTTTAATTTTGGTCCTCCTTTTTCAAATTTGAAAATTTGCTTAGGTACCTTCAATTGCAAAGTTTGTATATATTTATGGTGTGTAGTTTTTGTTTATTGCTTAGGTGAATGTGGTGGCCTTATTTCCTTTGTTTTGGTGGTTGCTGTAAGGAAAGCTCAAGTGCGGAACAAACTCTCTTAACGTCAAAAACCTTAGGAAAGAATGCAGATTTGACTTTAAATTTTTTTAATTACAGTCTAATAAGATGCACATGAAAAGAATAACAAAAAAGAGAAATGGACACATACACAATTGAACACTAGATTTACGTGGGAAAACCCTTATGGGAGAAAAACCCACCACACCAAGAAAAGCCTCTTTGTATTACAGTAAACAAAATTACATACAAAGTACAAACTTCACTTTCTGGTGTCAATTTACAACAACAACATTCACTGATCAATCTTGTACATAATAGTAATCTTACAATGCTCTCAGACGCATATAATGAACCCACTCAGATCAATCTGTGTTCAGTATCGAACAAAAATATCCATTACCCGAACCCATCATTGTCATCCGTTACAGAGTATATCTCATTCTGTTCATGGTCTGTTGATCTTCCACACAGGAACAGTCGCAACAATTCAACTACCAACAGAACTTTACATTCTGCTTCTCTCATTGGCTCAGAACACACCACAGAGGACAGATGTTCGGTCAAAATGTTCAACTGTATTGCATGTCGGTGAGACACTAGACCATGTCTCCCCAATGCCAAAATTCCTGATCACATAGCTAGCTATTGACAAGACCAAAGATATCGACAACATCCTAAGAATTCAAACCGATAACAAAACAAGTCTCCCTGATATCACAAGAAAAATAACTATCCTTATCAGCAAGAGTCACCACCATTGGCAAGACATCTCACCGATGTCCACTGCAAAACTATCGACAAGACTATCATTGTCGCTAAGATTTCCAAGAAGCTCAACCATTGACAATATCCCACATTGACACGAAATATTAGTATTCATTAGTTTATAAATAAAATCCCGAAGACTTTAGGTATCCACGAGTTAGTCCTTTTATTACCAACTTACTCATACACCACATTTGACCATCACACCGAACTGTTGGTCATTCCTTGTGGTCTCCACCATGAAATGCATTCACTGCTTGTGCATTTCCAGAGAATCAAGTTGGGAATCTACAATATTCTCAACAAGTCTCTCAGAATTCCAAGTGGTCCCCACATCCATCGGCTTGTCGCTCAAATAGAGAAAGCACAAACTTACAACTTCCACAGTAGGTTAGGAAAATCCTGAACACCGCGACAATGAAGGAAGTCGGTTAGTCGGGAAGTTACAAAACTTCCAAACTCCGTGACAAGGTTTCAAACTTAGGAACTCCAGTGATTGGCTAAAAATGAAGACTTGAACAGAGATACAAGCTAGCAAGTTGAGGCACAATTTCCAACAGTTGCAGGTGGTAAAAGAGGAGTTTGAACTAGTTGTTGTGTGAATGGATTTGATAGATGGGACAGTTATGAATGATTTCTTTTCATTTTAGTGCTGTATTGGTGGCACAGTGGGATAGGGGGTGGGTTGGATTGGATTTGGCCGATGGGACATTCTTAGCTCGTAGTTGTTCTCCTCGTGCCACTTGTATTAAAATACTATCTGTGAGCTAATGCAAGTGGTGATAGTAGAGGGGAGTGTGGGTTATACTAATTTTTTTTATTATGGATGCAAGTTGTAAAGCTACAAGCCATTAAGAATGAATATGGCTTGTATGTTTGTGGTATCGGATTTTCTTTGAATATTCTCTAACACGTAAGACTATGATATATTATTTGTGTTATTGACAGATATAAACCAATTATAATACAATTTTTATGGTATAGTGAATCAAGTACCTTTGTTGACTTTGTGGGTGAAAATTGATTTACATTTGTATATTAAGGCGGTCTACTGTGGGGCCCACGTGGGACTACTTCCGTCCGCACAATTGGCTCTTGCCCTACTTTGGGCCCCTCTCCCCTATTTTTAACTCACCATAAAAAATAATCCATAAGTAATGCCTTTTTTAAAAATTTTCATTGGGCCACATTGAAACCTCCCTACCAATCCCCGCTCTCCCACTACTTTCTTCTCACAGTAGCATTGAGACCAATGGGTTGGAGGGGAATGGTGTAGCTTGGTCCATGTCTCTCGTTCCTGACCATGGATCGATGACCTTCCCACATTACTTTGTATTTTATATCTTTTGGATAAAACCAATTATTACCATTTCAATAATAGTAATAGGCATATGCTCATGATGTTATATTGCAGCTATTTTAGTATACCGGAGTATCGAGACCCCATAGAAAAAACTCTTGTTGCTGCAAATCATTTACCTCATAGATGAGAGGAATAAAATATATTCAGATTATCTCAAAGGCAAGTGAGATGGCCACTGAGCATTTTTAAAACTTGCAAGTCATGCAAATGAGTTACAGGGCATTTTTTTATGTTATTAGGCACTTAAAAACATCAGAAACCTTGGTAAAATTGGTTCCAAGTCATTAGAAATGCTTTGGGAATCATTCTAGAGGCTACACCAACATTTTCTAGCTTGTAAATGTCTGTAAAAATACACCAGAAAACTAAAAACGTGATTAAACTTTACATTTGCTTCTTCAACAACATAAAACATTTTTAGGCTTTTAATAATGCAGTGATAAAGTTAATAAAGCTTTAATTAATCATTAAAATACTCTATTCTTCTCCCAAAATGCTCACAATAGGTTTCCCTACTTCCTCGCATCAATTCTTGGCGGCAACACATACTCCAATGGGTTGGTGGGCAAACATTTTAAAACATTTAAAATGTCTTTAAAGGCTGCAAAAATGTTTTCAAAGGCTACAAAAATGAATTTGGAATATTTAAAACACCACTAGAAGGCTTCATCTTCCCTCCCTGCTTCCTCGTGAGCTTCCTGTGCTGTGAGCAAAAGCTTTCATGGGTTGGCAGGGAAAGCAATTTATTAAAATTATGACTTTATAAACTTTGGAAAATAATTAAGCTTTTCCTAATTTCCCTCAATTCACGTGCATCTTTCATTTGATAACTTTTAAAATATGCAAAGCATTTTAAATATTATGTTTTCAAAACTTTAGGAACTTTGGAAATTTCAATTTCGTTTGTGGACCAAGTAGGGAAAATTCACTGCAGGCAAATCAGGACAGCTGGAGCCACAAAAATTTGTGTAGGGACATTATCAATTATTTAGAGCAAACCCATTTCCTCAAAACTTGCATCGCCAAAAGATTTCTAGGACCTCCTTTGTAAATTGGCCTGCCAGATGCCTTTGCCATGACTAAAATGCATTAAAATAATGCATCATATGATCTCTGATTTTGACAAAAAGTGGAGTTGGAGATGTTTTGAATCAAAATGAGAAATGGGTTTCCATTAAAATTTTCTTTCTGGCATTTTGTACAATAGTCAAAAGCAGGTCAAGTGGCCTCTGGAATTGCCTTGGAAAACTAGTCAAACAACCTTCTGAAGCCATAAAGATGCAAAGGAATGTAGACATTTGACCCAAGAATTCAGTGCAACAAACAACTTAGAAAAAAAAATCCTAAGGCACAAGATATTAATATCCAAAGTGGCTCAGTAAGACTTTTTTACAACTGCACTTGTCAACAACTAATTGGGGCTCACCTTGTCACCACTTCGAAAAAATATGAAATCTCCTCCTAGGAAGCTACCATTGGAAAAATTAGATCATTTGGATCCATTGAAAATGTGTGCAAGAGGGATTTTCTTCAATCAAAATTCTTCACAAGATATTAGTGGTCAAAGTTGACCACCTTGAAACATTCTAAAAATGCAGGTGTAAAAACAGAACAAACTACATTTGCTTTTGACCAGGTAAAAATATCAAATCAAATCCTGAAGCTCTAAAACTGGAATAGGGAGCATATGAATATGAGGGGAATGCAAAGCACCAATCCATTTTTCATGATGATCATCCATTTACGAAATATCAATCTGAACAAGAGGCAAGTTCACATGCTTGAGAATTTGCAAAATAGCAAAATAGTCCTCGAACCCTCCAGCTTTTCACTTCAAAGCCTTGTCAAAACTCATCATGGGAAGCTGTAACCAAACATACATGTTGACATATGTCAAATGAATATGCCCACCAAAGGATTTGACATGAAAATCAATTGGCTCCGAATTATGATCCTCTAAAGTAGGTCACTGGGGCAGATTTTTTAGGGGCACTTTTGAGTGTGCAGATTGAATTTTTCAACATGGGCACTACAAATTTTGCAAATTTGAAGGTGCCAACAGTGGCTCTAACTAGGAACGCATGCCCCTTGTGGGCATGTCTAGATTCTAGATCTCTGGGAGTGTAGACCAAGTGCTAGAACATTGGGTGATAGAGTCCTTTTAATTTTTTAAACCACATTTGATGACCCTCGACCACCAAATGAAAGGTAGAGCCCATGTTTTCCTCTATCAAAAACCATCCTGTTGAAGGAACCAATTTCGCTCAACCCATATTTACCTCTTGTTAGAGTTAAAATGACACTGAGAGGGGGGTGGGTGAATCAATGTTTTAACAATATGACCAATTTTTCAAATAATCAAACACAACTCAGATTTGATCTCAATATCACTCTGATTAAAGCATTCATGAATTGAATGTAATCATTCATAAACATAATTGAGAAAGATAATGATTCAACTGTGAATTGAAACAACAACATCATAGTAAAACAGAGAGAACACATAAGAACAAAGAGACACAATATTTTGCCGAGTGGAAAACCCTCTTGGGGTATAAAAACCACTCCCTAAATGCCTTCCAGGCTTAATCTTTTAATCAACTGTTCACAATGCCTTATAGGCTGATTTTTGAGCACCCACTCAAGGAGCACCAACCCCTCATTTAGAGATATCTATCTCAAGGAGTACCAACCCCTCAAATTATACTTTGAACAATAGTAATGATTCAGAGGATTTCTCTATTTTCAGTTAAGCACATATCTCTCTGTTTTCTCATCTACAAAGTACCTTTAAGATTCAATAACTGAATCCCCAAAATACTACATAGAGAAGAAAATTTCAAAGTGTCTGCTTCTTTTATTGCAGAGTTTATCCATACATTTTCATATAGCCAAAGAATGATAATCTCAGAATTACAACAGTCAAATAGAAAACTTGGTTTTTTGCTACTATATATACATCTAGATTTAAATGCGAGATAGGTAACTGTCTTCAGGAGTAACAGCTAAACAACCAAACAAGACAAGAACCGATTCACCCAGCTAAGAGCCATTCTCAACAAATATGTAACGAATGAGTTCATTTCTTTGCATGAAACGCACAACTGCCCACCACAGAAAATCATAACAACTAATGTATGAAAGACAATACTCAGTCAGGGCATCATTTGTCATAGAGATGCAGAGATCAGTTAAAGAAAATGGTGATTATAAACCAGTATGTGCAGCATGAAATGCATAAATAAAAATACCAGACAAATTTGTAACTCCCATGGCTCCATCAACCACTATCAAGCTTCCAGAGAGGCACATCAAACATAGCAGCCATACCATTCATTTATGAACCAAGAACGAATTTCATCCTGACACTGCCATTATAGCCAACAACAATAGTAAAGAACAGTTTATGAAGCTTTCTCATGATGGCAGACAGACTAGGGTTCGATACCCAGTCAAAAAGAATAAGCTCAAAATTTTTTCCCTAACAACCTTTCAATTCAATCGATGACACGTTATGCCGAAGGCAACTCTAACGTTGCCAGACAACCTTATGGTTGTCGCTTTCGCCAAGATCCATCAGAGTCGGAAGAAGTCATAATGAATACATCATGTCTCATCGATGGGCTTCCTTAGTATATTATGCATTCGCTGAGACATAAGGAAACTTCTCATCGAGACGCCCTTTAAATTGATTCACTATCACTGTGACCAAACGAGATCAGAGTGACCTCTTGTAGACTTCATAAAGTTTTTCCGAGAGCCATCAAACATCCATTTGGTCATTGAAACAAAAAGTATCTTTCACCGAAAAGAAATCATCATTCGCTATCGCTATAGCTTTTGATATCAGAGAGATATCATATCTAGATCAACTTTGTTATACCGAAATACCTCGAATTCACACTTGTTTGCCGAGACTTCCAGAATGTATCGCTGAAGGTAATTGTCCAACAGCGATCGGTGTGACATTGCACAATTGCTGTGACATTTCAGCGAAGCCACAACCTTTGCCGATAAGACCTTTCGGTGCACGGTCGGTGAGACTACATACCGAAAACATTATGTTTGGCCGAAGCGAAACCCCAGATGATGTTCGGTAAGACAAAACCACTTCATCGAGACCTATTCTGATACTGTCCAGCACTTGTCGAAATGTTGCCATTCAACCTCCGATTGGTGAGACAAGGTAATTTCGCTGTGACCACATATTGACAGAAAAAGCTTATGTCGAAAGACCTTTCTGCTGTTGCCATAACAAAAAAGAGGTCTTGCTGACAGCTTCTAGAATGTTAAATTCAATCGACATGACATTGGAAATGTCTTGCCGATAGGCAACTCAGACATTTCAAAGTGGATCGGGGAGACCCTGCCATACTCATGCCGATATGTGTAAGCCCGAATGAGAGACAACCAATACCATTAGACAAATGAGATGTTAGAACCAAGATAAATGTAATGCCTTCAAAAATGTGAGATCAAAGAATGTAATCAAATGGCTTGTAATCATGTGAAATACACCTGATATGCAAAGAGAACCATCCTGACAAAGAAACCATCTTTCAAACTCTGCCAGTTAAAGAAATAGCATTCATAAAATGAACTAGAAATCTCATCACCATGAATTTGAATCATAACAAATAACTTTCTAAAGAGCCAATATAAATTATAAGGATCCAAACTGAGACTGATCACCAAAGAGAACCAACTGAAAGAGATTTTGTCATCAAGGACAAACCATAAACACAACTGAGATCCAACAAACTCCCCCTTTGTCCTTGATGGCAAAATACAAATGACTCTCCCCCTTTTTGCCTCAATGACAAAGAGTAGAAGAGAAGATCGTGCATTGCCATGAAACACAACTGAGAAGCCAACCAAAAATATCATGAGAAACAACTACAAAAAAGAGAGTAGTAGTGCAGCAACCAAGATTGTAGGAGAGCAGTAAGTGAATTAAAATGTTTAACCTGCTCCCCCTAAGCAGTAGCTTGGAGATTCAGTGAAGTAATGATTGAGAGATAACTCGCAATCGAAGTATTAGTCTTTCAAATAGCTCGTTTGCTAAGGGTTTAGTGAAAATGTTAGCCACCTGATCTTGTGAACCAACAAACTATAAGCAGATGTCATTAGCCAGTACCTTTTCTTGTAGAAAATGAAACTTGATAGCAATATGTTTAGTTCAAGAGTGCATAACAGGATTTTTTGATATATTTATCACACTAGTGTTATCACAGAGAATAGAAATAGGTTTAGGAACTTCAATACCCATATCTAAGAGAGTTTGACTCATCCAGAGAACTTGAGTACAACATGAAGTGGCAGCAATGTATTCTGCTTCAGCAGTAGAAAGAGAGACATAAACTTGTTTCTTGCTGTGCCATGCCACTAAACGATCACCAAGAAAGAATGCAGCACCACTGGTGCTTTTCCTATCATCCAAACAACTAGCCTAGTCAGCATCAGTATAAGCAATCAAAGAGAAATCATTGCTCCTAGGATACCAAAGACCATAATCAAGAGTGCCCTGAATGTATCTAAAGATTCGTTTAACTGCAGTAACATGAGATTCTTTAGGTGATGCCTGAAAATGTGCAACAATGCAAACTGCCTGCATAATGTCAATTCTAGAGGCAGTTAAATATAAGAAAATGTCGATCATTGATCTATATTCCATTTGATTCATATCAGGAGAATCATCAACCTTGGTAAGTTTGCATCCAGTAATCATTGGAGTGCTAACTGGATGACATTCATCCATCTAAAATTTCTTAAGCATCTCTTTAGCATACTTGGTTTGAGAAAGAAATATTCCATTCTCACATTGAGAGATTTGCAGACCCAAGAAGAAATTTAATTCTCCTAACATTGACATTTCAAACTCAGATTCCATTATCTGAGAGAACTTTTTACTTAAAGTGACATTATTGCAGCCAAAGATAGTATCATCAACGTAAATTTCAACAACCAAAATATCAGAACCTTCAGTTTTAACATAAAGATTATTGTCTACACCTCCTCTAACAAAGCCATTAGAAATTAAATGACTGTCCAGCCTAGAGTACCAAGCTCTAGGTGCTTGTTTTAAGCCATAGAGAGCCTTTTTCAACTTGTAAACATGGTTAGGATTATCTTTGCATATAAATCCTTCAGGATGTTCAACATAGACCTCTTCATCTAAATAGCCATTCAAAAAAGCTGTTTTGACATCCATTTGATAAACAATAAAGTTTTTATAAACAAAATAAGCCAAGAATATTCTGATGGATTCTAATCTAGCAATGGGTGCAAAGGTTTCACCGAAATAAATACCTTCTTGTTGAGCATAGCCTTTGCAGACAAATCTTGCTTTGTTGTGAATAACATTACCATTTTCATCAAGCTTATTTCTGTAAATCCATTTGCCTCCAATGACATTCTTGTCATCTGGTTTTGGGACTAACTCCCCAGTCTGATTTTTCTTAATTTGATCAATTTCTTCTTGCATAGCATTAAGCCAACATGAGTCTATGAGAGCTTCATTAAAAATTTTAGGCTCAAACTGAGTAACTAGCTAGACATAAAGCAATTTGTGCCTTTTCATCAGATTCTGCAACCTTTCTTCTAGTTTGAACTCCCGCATTTTTATCCCCAATAATCTGATCTTTGGGGTGATATTTAGCTAGTGCTTTTGATGCAACCTTTTCAGGACTTGTTGTTTCATTTTTAGGGCTTGTTGGATCAGTATTAGGCTTTGCTGTTTCAGCTCCTTCTGAAATTGTTTCTAGTTCAAGTTCTTCTTCCTCATTATCCTGCAAAGATTCAGCATACAAATGTGGTCTTTCATCAAATTTGACATTAACAACTTCAATAATCTTATTAAGCCTTTTGTTAAGGCATTTATAAGCTTTGCTGTGAGTTGAGTATCCCAAAAAGATACCCTCATCACTCTTTGATTGAAAGCTCCCAAGGTTATCATCATCTTTCTTGATAAAACACTTACTTCCAAAAATTTTAAAGTGTTTGACAGAAGCAATTTTTCCATACCAAAGTTCATAAGGAGTGTTTAGATTTCACCCTAAGCTGCACTCTATTCAAAATGTATACAACTGTATGAACAACTTCTTTCCAATACATATCAGACAACTTAGCTTCATCTAGCATGGTTCTAGCCATTTCTTTTACAGTTCTATTTTTACGTTCAACTACCCCATTTTGTTGAGGTGTTTTAGTTGCAGTATACTGCCTTTTAATACCGTGTTGTTCATAGTAATCAATAAACTCTTGAGAGGTGAACTCACCTCCTTTGTCTGAACGAAGGCATTTGAGTTTTAGATCAGATTCATTTTCAACCATTTTACGAAATATTTTGAACCTTTCAAAGGCTTTGATTTGTGCTTAAGAAATGTGACCCAAACCATTCTAGTATAATCATCCACAAAAAGCATAAAGTACCTTTCACCATTAATAGACCTTGTTCTGGTTGGTCCACATAAATCAGTATGCACAAGCTGTAAAGGTTTTGAAGAAGAATGCTCTTTTGTCTTGAAGCTGATTTTAGTTTGTTTACCACTTAAGCATTCTTTGCACACCGAGTTTTCTGGCTTGCTAAGAACTGGTAGACCTCTAAAATTTTGATTTTTACTAATTCTAACCAGATTTTCAAAGTTTATGTGTCCTAATCTATTATGCCATAACCAATTCTCTTCAATTTGTCCCATTAGACACATACCTTGATTATTGTCATTTCATGATGAGTCAAGAAGATTGTACACATTTCCTTTTGTCCTCCTTCCAGCTGCAACAACCTTTCCAAGCTTGTTCTTAATCTCACATCCCTGTGAAGTGAAAAGAACATGATAACCACTATCACAGATTTGACTAACAGTTAGAAGATTGTGCTTGAGACCTTCCACATAGTACACATTATAGATAGGAGTGTCTTCATTCAGAAGAAGTGAACCTCTACCTTTAATTTGAATACCAGAGTTATCACCAAACTTAACATATCCACCTACATAATCTTCAAGTTTTATAAACTTATCCTTGTCGCTAGTCATATGGTTAGAACATCCACTGTCTAGGACCCATAAGTCCTTTTTCTTGGAATGAAAAGCAGTTTGAACCAACATAGTTTGTTCAATGTTGTTAACAGTCTTAGGTTTCCAAACCTTTTTAATTTTTTGCTGTTTTGATTGCAGATCAACTCTGCATTGTTTGACAGAATGTCCCAAAGTATTGCATTTAAAACATCTGATCTGTCTAACAAAACCATAGTGTTGCCTAAGAAAAAACCTAGGTATTCTAGAATTCATAAGCCTACAAGTGCTCATCTTATGACCAAATTTGTTGTAGAAAAAGAAATAACCATAGAAAAAAGAATTTACATTGTATGAAGGTCTATTACCTCTAAAAATCTTAACATGATCCTTACCATATTCTGAGTGATTTGAACCTGAACCTTTGACTTCAGAAGAGGGGTTTTGTTTTGCTTTGTCAGTTGAGAATTCACCCTTTTCAAAACCAACACCAGATTTATCTTTATACACCTTTTGCTTGCTGAGCATCTCATTCAGTTTTAGAGTGCTTTCATATTTTTCAATTTCCTTCCTAAGAAGGAATACTTTTTGTTCCAGTTTTTGAATTTCTTGATCTTTGCAGCTTATAGTCTCACGAAGACAGTCTTCAACTCTTTTAGTTTCTTCAAGTTGAGTTTTTGGAGAGATCATTTCATGACCTGGTTTATGTTCTTGAGCAAGAACTTGTTTTTTGAGTTTTCTGACCTCTTGTAAAGCACATTTCAACTCACTTTCAAGATCTACTTCACCTTCTTCAACATCAATAGTGTTAGAATCATTTTGCTGAGTAATTTCAGCCATGAACAAGGTTTCATCTTCTTCAACAGATGAATCTTCATATTCAATATCAGATTCATCCTTACTAAATAGACTTTTCTTCTTTTTGAAATTGAAGTTTCATTTAGGTTTGAAGGCCTTCTTCTTAGGCAATTTTTCAGTTGTCTCGTTGTCACAGATTTGATCATCATAGGGACACTTTGCAGCAAAGTGACCTATTTTGCCACAGTTAAAACATTTAAAGGGAAGTTTTCCCTTATATTTTCCCGATCCTTTTTTAAATCTTCTAACAAAATGGGATTCTTTAGAATCTGACAGCTTTGATTCACTGACTTTGACTTTTTCTTTCTTTTCAGTGTTAAAGGCAGTTTCTTTTCCTGTTGAATTGTTTTTGGTAGTTCTCATTTCATAGGTAGTAAGTATTCCTTGCAGGTTGTCTAAGGTAAGTTGATCAAAGTGTTTATTTTCTTCTAGGGCTGAAACCTTAGATTCAAATTTAGGTGGTAAGGTTCTAACAACCTTTGTGACTACATCAAATTCATTAATAGTTTGACCTAGACCTTTCATTGCATTAACAACTTCATCAACTCTTAGGAAATATTCTGCCACTTTTTCATCATCCTTCATTTTCAACTCCTCAAACTGATGTTTGAGAGTAATGATTTTTGACAATTTGACTTTCTCATTCCCTTGATATATAGTTTCAAGTTTTTTCCAGATATCATGAGCAGATTTGCAATGCATGACTTTAATGAACACATCTTTAGTTAACCCATACAAGATGGCATGCTTAGCTCTGGCATTTGTTTCATACCTCTTTTTTTCAGCAGGATCTGTGGGAATAGAGGCTGGTACATTGTAAGCATTTGTAACCATGCTCCAAACATCAACATCAAAAGAAATAAGAAAAGCTTCCATTCTGATTTTCCAGAACATATAATCTGTTCCATCAAATAAAAAGCTCTGGTTATAGAGGCACCGTCTTGAGAATGTGCCATTAAAAACAAACTCCAAGACCAAGATCAATCCAAGCTAATTAAACCAATTAGAGGACCCTATGCTCTAATACCAATTGTTGGAGTTAAAATGATACTGAGAGGGGGGGTGAATCAGTGTTTTAACAATATGACCAATTTTTCAAATAATCAAACACAGCTCAGCTTTGATCTCAATATCACTCTGATTAAAGCATTCATGAATTGAATGTAATCATTCATAAACAAAATTGAGAAAGATAATGACTCAACTGTGAACTGAAACAACAACATAGTAAAATAGAGAGAACACAGAAGAACAAAGAGACACAATATTTTGTCAAGTGGAAAACCCTCCTGGGGTATAAAAACCACTCCCTAAATGCCTTCCAGGCTTAATCTTTTAATCAACTATTCACAATGCCTTATAGGCTGCTTTTTGAGCACCCACTCAAGGAGCACCAACCCCTCATTTAGAGATATCTATCTCAAGGAGTACCAACCCCTCAAATTATGCTTTGAATAATAGTAATGATTTAGAGGATTTCTCTATTTTCAGTTAAGCACATATCTCTCTATTTTCTCATCTACAGAGTACCTTAAAGATTAAATAACTGAATCCCCAAAATACTACATAGAGAAGAAATTTACAAAGTATCTGCTTCTTTTATTGCAGAGTTTATCCATACATTTTCATATAGCCAAAGAATGATAATCTCAGAATTACAACAACAGTTGAATAGAAAACTAGGTTTTCTGTTACTATATATACATCTTGATTTAAATGCCAGATAGGTAACTGTCTTCAGGAGTAACGGCTGAACAACCAAACAAGACAAGAACTTATTCACCCAGCTAAGAGCCGTTCTCAACAAATCTATAATGAATGAGTTCATTTCTCTGCATGAAACGCACAACTGCCCACCACAGAAAATCATAACAACTAATGTATGAAAGACAATACTCAGTCAAGGCATCATTTGTCATAGAGATGCAAAGATCAATTAAAGAAAATGGTGATTATAAACCCGTATGTGCAGCATGAAATGCATAAATAAAAATACCAGACAAATCTGTAACTCCCATTGCTCCATCAACCACTGTCGAGCTTCCAGGCAGAGAGGCGCATCAAACATAGCAGCCATACCATTCGTTTCTGAACCAAGAATGAATTTCATCCTGACACTGCCGTTACAGCCAACAACAATAGTAAAGAACAGTTTATGAAGCTTTCTCATGATGGCGGCCAAGCTAAGGTTCGATAACCAGTAAAAAAGAATAAGCTCAAAAAGTTTTCCCTAACAACCTTTCAATTCAATCGATGACATGTTATGCTAAAGGCAACTCTAACATTGCCAGACAACCTTATGGTTGTCACTTTCGCCAAGATCCATCAGATTCAGAAGAAGTCATAACGAATACATCATGTCTCATTGATGGGCTTCCTTAGTATATTATGCATTCACTGAGACATAAGGAAACTTCTCATCGAGATGCCCTTTAGATTCATTCACTATTGCTATGACCAAACGAGATCAGAGTGACCTCTTGTAGACTTCATAAAGTTTTTCCGAGAGCCATCAAACATCCATTTGGTCGTTGAAACAAAAAGTATCTTTCACCAAAAAGAAATCATCATTCGCTATCACTATAGCTTTTGATATCAGAGAGATATCATATAGATCAACTTTGTTATACCGAAATACCCCGAATTCACACTTGTTCGCCGAGACTTCCAGAATGTCCTGCTAAAGGAAATTATCCAACGGTGATCAGTGTGACATTGCACAATTGCTGTGACATTTCAGCGAAGCCACAACCTTTGCCGATAAGACCTTTCGGTGCACAGTCGGTGAGACACTATGTCTTCGGTGAGACTACATACCGAAAACATTATGTTTGGCCGAAGCGAAACCCCAGATGATGTTCAGTAAGACAAAACCACTTCTCCGAGACCTATTCTGATACCGCCCAACACTTGCCGAAATGTTCCCATTCAACCTCCAATCGGTGAGACAAGGTAATTTCATTGTGACCACATACCGACGGAAAAAGCTTATGCCGAAAGACCTTTCTGTTGTCGCCATAACAAAAAAGAGGTCTTGCCGATAGCTGCCAGAATGTTAAATTCAATCGACATGACATTGGAAATGTCTTGCCGATAGGCAACTCAGACATTTTAAAGTGGATCGGGGAGACCCTACCATACTCATGCCGATATGTGGAAGCCTGAATGAGAGACAACCAATACCATTAGACAAATGAGATGTTAGAACCAAGATAACTATAATGCCTTAAAAAATGTGAGATCAAAGAATGTAATCAAATGGCTTGTAATCATGTGAAATACACCTGATATGCAAAGAGAACCATCCTGACAAAGAAACCATCTTTCAAACTCTATCAGTTAAAGAAATAGCATTCATAACATGAACTAGAAATCTCATCATCATGAATTTGAATCATAACAAATAACTTTTTGAAGAGCCAATATAAATTATAAGGATCCAAACTGAGACTGATTACCAAAGAGAACCATCTGAAAGAGATTTTGTCATCAAGGACAAACCATAAACGCAACTGAGATCCAACACCTCTTCCATACCATTGCAACAAGTACAACCCTCTTCTTACAAGAAAAAAAAATGTGGTTACCACTAAAATCTACCCGATTACAAACATTGCCATTAACATCTTTCACAACTTTTCTACTAATACCATTGCTAATGTAATATTTTATATAATCAAGCATAAACTGAAAACTTTCATCATCACATGACACATATTCATATTGAAAATAACATTCCTTTCTCTTCATCTTATTGTCATGCTCCATCAAAATACCTCCCAACTGAATTGGAAATTGAAAGTATTCATACTCTTCCAAGTAGCTGGCATCATGACACTGAACCTTGTCTACAACATTTGTATCAAATATAAAAAATATAGGCAATGCCCTTGAGGAGCTCATCAATGTGTTGCTTTTTTTGCTCAAGACCACACTCTAAACTTGTATCAGATGCATCATTAGAAATTTGAAAAAAGAGTGGATTATCTTTGCATCAATAAGGATCATCATTTCTCATTTCTAGTGAAGATGGAGGGTCATCAAATAAGGGGTTTTACATTACATTCTTTGTGGTCATAATTTTTTTTTCCTCTTTAGCATGAAGATCTAAATCTTCCATATCATCATTGTATTCGAAATCATTACAATCACTAGAAGAGCATACATATAGATTTTCAATTTCATTCACATCAACAATATTTAACATCTTTGACTCATATTTTGAAAACTCTTCATAGGAAGAAAGTTGTTCCTTGTCATACAAATATGCATTCCCATCAATATCATCACATTCCTCATTTGCAACAAAGGATTCCATCTCTATGTCATGAGGATAATCACAATCAACAGAGAATTGACCATACTCAATGCCATCATCATTACTACAAGGGGACTCATCAACACTGAAACTATGCTCAAAATCTTCAAATTGATTGCACAGTGTTATGTCTTCCACAGGACTACATGTGTTGGAATCTTCAAAAGAAATGAAACCACACATTTCATTTGCTTCACTAATGTATGCATTTTCAACCTTTGCTCTGCTCTCTTCTTCTTTATGTGATATCTTATTACTTGACTCATATAGGGAAATAGAATCATTATCATTGTAGATTGAAAACATAATAATTTCTTGATGATCATATCTAATCTTTTCAAAAATAAAAAAGTATTCACAAACTTGGTTAAGCCTAACAGGCTTAAACTCCTTTGGAAGAGCACTCAAACCTAGTGCATAAGATTCATAAAATAAATCAATGCACACTAAATTTTTAGGTTTTTGACACTCAGGAATTGCAGCTAGAGTATCCATAAATCTTGCATAGAGATCATACGATGATTCTCCTTCATGTCTACTTATACAAAAGAGGGATTGAATAGAGACCATAGGGTCACAAATACATGCAACTTCTTGACAATTTGTTTGGGGCTCTATGTGATCAATATTATGGAATGATGTGCAAGCTAAAACAATAGGGGTGTGAGTGCTTTGACATTCATCTTTAATTTCTTCCTTACACCTTTCATCAACATTTGGTGCCTTAGGGAAGCAAACACTTGTAGACAAATAATTCCTTTGCAGTCCATATTTTTGGTTGTTTTCAATGTTCATGGCTATATCATAGGCTTTATGTAAGGTTTTAGGATCCTTATCTTTTAACAGACAACTCATCTCATTATCAAAAGATCCCAAATAAACAAACAAAAAAATTGCATCACTTAGTCTCAAAACCTCAGGAATATCCCTCAATGTTTTAGCAAATCTCTGGTTAAATGTTGGAACCAACTCATCCTCTTCTTTCTCAATGCTCATAAATTTATTTAGCATAGAACTAGCATTGATTTTTTCACCAAATTGCTCCATGAACATTGCTTTTAACTCTACCCAAGAATATATAGAGCATGCCAGTAAATAAGAGAACCAATCTCTTGCATCTCCTTTCAAAGACTGAACAAACAACCTCATGATTATATCTTTAGGGTAAACTTTGTAATAATCTATTAGATTATTGAATTCTTGCAGATGCTTATTAGCTGACCCACTCTTTGTACCATTGAATTTTGGTAACTTATTTTTGATTTCAGGTGGAATAACATTTGGGTAACCATTAATTCCACTGAAATTGATGGCTCTATGTCTTTCAATGCTTAAAATTCTTTTATTACATGGTAGGGGCTGATTACAAACCATGGTTTCACTAGGAACCATACAAGGATGCATATATTGATGCACTTTGATATGCCTTTTCAAAAAATTTCATAGTAATGCAACTATCATGCACATAGTTCCTAGCTTCCTTATACAACATATGACCTTAAATCCTTTACAAAGTATGACATCTAGTTTCAACTATGTTTAAGGTCTATTCACCATGAGTAACTCTAAGCAAAACAAGCATACCTATACATAATGTTAACTGCAACTTTTATCGTAGAAGTATGCAAATTCAATATTGCTATCCTTTCCCTTTTTTAGTGCTATTTCACTCAATAGGGAACCAAATTTTTTCACCACTTGAAGACTTCTCATAAACTAATTTCAAACATAATAATGCTTTGTTTAAATTTATGAGAATACCTAGAAACTTGTAGCAACTGCTAACGTTTCTTCTTGATTGAAAATTTTGTAGATTTGGAACTCTCTTCACATCTTTTAGCAAGTTCTTTAGGTCTAGAGTCTTCACCTCTCTTCACAGAGTATTGAAATTCAAACAATATGAAGCTCCTTCAAAGATGAATTTCCTTTTGGGTCTTCTCCAACAACAGAGTCACACATAATTTTTTTCAAATCTATTACAACACAACCACTTATATGTTTGAAAACTTCTCAATATCTGAACCAGATGTTTAAATTCACCAAATTCTTGACTCTATGCAAATAGATACTCCTTTGATGTTTCCCCAGTAGATTCTCCAATTTGTTGGTGAGTTAGATGGGAAAATAAGACTCCATGATTTCCAACCTCTGGTTACAAATAATATTTCAAAATTTTAATGACTCTTTGACAAGACAATCTGCAACTAAATTTCAAAGTTCTCCCCAGCAGAGTCGCCAATCTGTTGGTTATTTTTCTTGCAACCTTCAACCCTAAGGAAAAACACAATTCCTAAACTAGGGGATTCAACATTTAGGACAAGGATTTTGGACTATCATTAGGTTGAAGACAAGAAAAGCCAACGAACAAGGCTATGAAAGAATTCTGCACTTTGAGCTCCACATGACTTAGGAGGGTATTCCTAATTATAGGCCTGAATGTATGATAATTTCATGCCAAGCAACATATTACAAACCTATGAAAGTGGATAGTTCTTAGGTATATGAGTGATGGGTATTTTATACTCTACCAAGTTCAAGCATAATCCAATTGGCATTGAATATTACTGAGAACACATAACTTAGATATCTTCATCTCAAATACATAGAGGGTTAATAGATGAAATTCTCTCAAATATAGCCTTTATACTCTTTCAAACTCCATGAAGATGCAAAGAACAAAGATAACTTAAACAACCAAATAAAATTAACAGAGATTTAATATGATTTGATTTATTACTAAAAATATCTTAAGATTTGTGATAGATCAATGCCTAATCATGGGCCATGGAGACAAATATTAAATTGCAACAGAGGTTCTATTAGCAAACTAGGTCCAACCAATGGATTTAAAATATTTTAATGTCTTACATTAACAAATCCACTCATATTTGTCATAAAATTCTTCTTATCAATCCCACTTGTGCACTCTAAATCACAATTATCTGATCAAAGTAATTTAACTCTTTACTTGAAAGAGAACCATGGCCAAACAACCAAATCATAGGAAAGCTGCAACAAAAAATCCAAACATCCTTGATATATTAAATTCATGTATGATTAAAAGCTTACAAATCTGGAGACAATTTCATGACAGTAATATATTGTTGTACAAATTGGCTAACATTTGCTCATAAAACTCAACTATTGCAATTTACATACTTAGTTTATGACTCATAATCAACACTATTCTACCTTACTTCGTAATTCAAAAGTTCAAAACTTGTACAAATGAAAAGAAGAAAGAAGATAAAGAAGAAGAAGAAGCCCTAAAATCTATATGTAGTTGACATCTGACAACATTCTTCTCCATGGATCAGTAACTGCCTCTAGCACTTGAAAAATATTCAACCTGCACTTTGGTTCATGCCTCTTGCATTCTCTTGCTCTGTAATGAAAAATATTCTTCATCATGATGACCTTGTTCACTATGCTGCTCAGTTGAAAATGTCTATTTGCCACTGACAAAGCCCTTCACTTTGAAATTTACCTTGACCGTGAAAAATCTTCACCCATTTGTTTTTCCTTGAAAATTTTTACTCCTCCATTTTACCTTGCACTGTGAAAGTTATCTGCTTCACTCGTGAAAAATTTTTACCCTACAACTGAGAGATTTATTTCACCATGAAAAAACCTTTTAATCTCCTCTCTATTTTGCCAAGCAACATTTTTCATTTTATCTACTCCATCAGGATGTAGAGGACTTTATTCACTCATTTCTTACTTGCTTTCACCTTTTAAATATTTTCCCAGCTAAATTCTTTGTTTTCACATTATGAAGACTTTAAATCATTTATTTGGGCTATACAAATATTTCACCTGTGCCTTTTATTTTACACATTATATTTAAAATATTTAATTTTTAATGGGGAAGCATTTTAAAAATTTTCCATCGGGAATTTCATCTTTGAATTATTTTTAACTCACCATAAAAAATAATCCATAAGAAATGCCTTTTTAAATTTTTTTCATTGGGCCCACATTGAAACCTTCCCACCAATCTCTGCTCTCCTATTGCTTTCTTCTCACAACAACATGGAGACACATGGGCTGGTGGGGAATGGTGCAGCTTGGTCCACGTCTCCTGTTCCTGACCATGGATCGATGGCCTTCCCCCATTACTTTTCATTTTCAATCTTTTGGATAAAACAAATTATTACCATTTCAACAATAGTAATAGGCATTTGCTCATAATGTTATATTGCAGCTATTTCAGTATACTAGAATACTAAGACCCCATAGAAAAAGCTCTTGTTGCTGCAAATCATTTACGTCAGAAATGAGGGTAAAAGAATGCTTTTAGATTATTTCAAAGGCAAGTGAGATGGCCACTAAGCATTTTTAAAACTTACAGGTCGTGCAAATGAGTTGCAGGGCGTTTTTGATGTTATCAAGCACTTAAAAACATCAGAAACCTTGGTAAAATTGCTTCCAGGTCATTAGAAATGCTTTGAGAATCATTTGGGGGGCTACACCAACATTTTCTAGCTTGCAAATATCTTTAAAAATCCACCAGAAAACAAAAAAACGTGATTAAACTTTACATTTGCTTCTTCAGCAATAGAAAACATTTTTAGGGTTTTAATAATGTAGTGACAAAGTTAATAAAGCCTTAATAAAGCATTAAAATACTTTATTCTTCTCCCAAAATGCTCACAATAGGTTTCCCTGCTGCAGCACATACTCTACTCCAGCGGGCTGGTGGGAAAACATTTTAAAATATTTAAAATGTCTTTAAAGGCTTCAAAAATGTTTTCAAAGGCTGCAAAAATAATTTTGGAATATTTAAAAAACCATTGGAAGGCTTAGTCTTCCCTCCCCACTTCCTCCATGGGCAAAAGCTTTCAGGGCTAGCGGGGAAAGTAATTTATTAAAGTTCTGACTTTATAAACTTTGGAAAATAATTAAGCTTTCCCTAATTTACCTCAATTCACATGAAATTTTCATTTGATAACATTTAAAATATGCAAAGCATTTTAAATATTATGCTTTCAAAACTTTAGGAACTTTGCAAATTTCAATTTCATCTACAAACCAGATAGGGAAAATTCACTGCGCCAAACTAGGACACTTGGAACCATGAAAATTTGTGTAGGGACATTATCAATTATTTAGAGAAAACCCATTTCCTCAAAACTTGCATCACCAAAAGATTTCTAGGACTTCCTTTGTAAATTGGACTACTAGATGCCTTTGTCATGGTTGAAATGCATTAAAATAATGCATCATATGATCTTTGATTTGATGAAAATGGAGCTGGAGACGTTTTGGTTCAAAATGAGAAATGTGTTGCCATTAAAATTTTCTTTCTGACATTTTGCATAGTAGTCAAAACAGGTCAAGTGGCCTTTGGAATTGCTCTGGAAAGCTAGTCAAACAACCTTCTGAAGCCATGAATATGCACAGGCATGCAAAAATTTGACCCAAGAATTTAGTGCAAAAAATATCTTGGAAAAAAAAATCCCGAGGTGCAAGATATTAACATCCAAAGTGGCTTAGTTAGACTTTTCTGTAACTGCACCTGTCCAAAACCAATTAGGGCTCACCAAGTCACTACTTCGAAAAAATATGAAATCACCTCCTGGGAAGTTGCCATTGGAAATATTAGATCATTTGGGTCCATTGAGCATGTGTGCAAGAGGTATTTCCTTCAATCAACATTCTTCACAAGATATTAGGGGTCAAAGTTGACCACCTTGAAACATTCTGAAAATGCAGGTGTAAAAATAGAACAAACTACATTTTCTTTTGACTAAGTAAAAATATCAAATCGGATCCCGAGGCTTTGAAACAAGACCAGGGAGCATATGAATATGAGGGGAATCTATAGCACTAATCCTTTTTCCATGACAATCATCCATTTTTGAAATATCAATATGAATAGGAGGCAACTTCGTGGGCTTGAGAATTTACAAAATAACAAAATAGTCCTAGAACCCTCCAACTTTGCACTTCAAAACCTTGTCAAAACTCATAATGGGAAGCTGAAATTAGATATACATGTTCAAATATGTCAAATGAATATTCCCACCAAAGGATTTGTCATGAAAATCAACTGGCTCTAAATTATGATCCTCTAATGTAGGTCATTGGGGCAAATTTTTCAAGGGCACTTCTAAGTGTGTAGATCAAATTTTTCAACATGGGCACTTCAAATTTTGAAAATTTGAAGGTGCCAATGCAATAGCAATAAAAAATTCATCTAGAATATGTCTACCAACAAAAAATACCCCCTACTCATCGGAAATCAAAGAAGTGAGCCAAGGTTTAAGCCTTTCTATAATCAACTTAGTAATTATCTTATAAACAACATTGTAAAGAAAAATTGGGTGAAACTGATCCATGGAGAAAGCACCCTCCCTTTTTAGAATAAGAACAAGAAAAGTGGAGCTCATGGCTTTCAACACTTTTTATTCCTCTATGATTCTTGAAAAACCTCCAAGAGATCCACCTTAATAATCTCCCAAAAAACTTGAAAAAACTCAATAGGAAAACCATCGGGGCTGGGGGCTTTACCTTTTTCATTTGAAACACAAAAATATCCAATTCCTACAAAGAGATGGGATAAAAAAGAGCCTCATTCATCTTAGGATAAACTAGGGAAGGAATACAAGCTAGAATAGAGTTTTCCTCCATACCTGTCGGGGGAGAATCCTCAATAAAAAGAGTAGAAAAGAATTAAGAAGCCTCCCAGGAAAACTTAGCCTGAGAAGAAAGTTTAACTCCCTCCAAAGACACAAAAGAGGTAATAAGATTAGTATTCCTCCTTGCAACAACGTAGTGGTGGAAAAAAGCAACATTTCTATCCCCCTCCTGAAACCAATCAATTCAGGACTTTTCTTCCAAAAAATATCCTCTCTCAGCTACCATTCCTTGAGAGCCTTAGTTGCCATAGCCTCCTCCCTACAAAAATCAATAGAAAGACCAAGATCATGAATGTTATGGGTGATTGAATCCAAATGAGTATGAGTAGTCAATTTATTATGATGAAGATTCCCAAAACACTGCATATTCCACTTCTTGAGTCTATATTTCACATACTACAATCTCTTGACAAAGGTATACATAACAATATCATAACCACGTCTCCCCTCGTGCCACCGGTCCAACACCATCTCATGGAGGGAAAGATCCTGTAACCACATGAGTTGGAACTTGAAGGAAGGGTTCATATGAGCTCTAAAAGGGACAATTGAAAGTTTAATTGACTAGTGATTTGAACCTCCCCAACCCAAAAACAAGAGACAAGAAACCTATCAAGCCTCTCTGAAATAGTTGCATCACCACACCCTCAATTATTCCAAGTGAAGATACCATTATTAGGTTTCACATCAATTAAATTCAAACTATCCATGTTTTCTATAAGAAGAAAAGAAAAAGGGTCTAGCTTAGCAATACCTCCTCTCTTCTCCAAACAAGAAACAACCTCTAGCCAAAATATATGGATGTCAAGGAACAAGCAAGCGAACCTTACTAATATGAGACCAGAGTTGAGACTTACCCAATAGATTAGTGGGAGCATTTAACCATTAGTGAAAAAACAAGATTCACCAGATTCCAAACTAGAAGCAATCATAGAGATAGAAGAACAAATCGAGATCCACCACAAAGAAACAAACTTTCTTGGATCTGAAAAATAAGCCTCATGTCTTGAACCACCAAAAGCATTGACACATTGATAACATCCATGAGGCCAAACACTGAGGGATCTATCCATCATACCATCAACTGATAGCTTAGTTTCCTGAATAAAGATGATATCAAGAGAATGCCAACTAATCATCTCACGAATAGCCTTTTGTCTAGGGGTGCTATTCAAGCCCCTCACATTCCATGAAATAACAATCATATATGTGGATGAGAGAAATGAGAGCCCAGGTTTTCACCAACCTAGATTCCACCAGAGTCTCACCTATCAACATAACTTTCTCAAGGTCTTTCTTATGACCCACCTTAGAAGATTTCTCTGGAGGCCCCTTTTTAAGGGATTTTTTTTGTAAACCCAAAGCCTACATGACCCCATTATTTTTCCTTGAATCCAAGGACTCATTCACTTGTGAAGAAGAAGGAACTGTCAAAGCTCTATCATTGTTTGAAGCCACAGGTCCATCAATATTTGAGGCATCCTACAACTGGAGAGTAGCATCCATTTCCATCTGACTAACCTCCATCTAACTAACCTCCAAGTTTACCCCAACCAAGTTTTCATTACCAATCTCTATATCCCCTTGCAGGACCACCTCCAATGAACCAATACTAGGAGAAATCCCAATTGGGATCCCCTCTTCCTGAACGAAGTCATCCAAATCATCAAATTGATTAAAGATCCCATAACTTTGTCTGTCCTTGAGAGTTATCTTTTGACCCCTCCCCTTATTACGAGGCTTAACAAGAACAAAACCCTCCATATCTGCAACCCCCTCCACCATAGGAGCCTTCCCATTATCATTCTTAGGAGTAGGTTTAGAAGGACCATTAGTTTTAATAGCCGCTTGGTTAAACTGAGGGAATTTACTTTGTACATGCCCATATTCATGACAAAATCGACAATGAAAAGGGAGGGATTCATAGTGAAGTTGAATCCAAGAAGAGGATCCAACAAAAACTTCAATAGAATCAGGGAAAGGGATATTTAAATCAAACTCAACATAGATTTGAGCATAAGAGATTGAATTATTTCCCAAAGTTTATTAGGTAGGTCCAACTATTTTTCTAAGCAAACGAGCTATCATATGCGGAATATTACTTCTCTAGAATTCTAGACGAAGTTGAGTCAAACAAATCCAAATTGGGACCCGCATAGGAATTTTTTCAATAGAGTTGAAACCCTCATGCAAAGGTTTGATGAAGAGCCAAATCTAATTGTAAAAATATGGACCACCTTCAAAATCCTTATTCCTATCCGCCATGCATGAAAAGATGACCGAAAAAATTATTGGTAGTCATCATTATCTCCATATCTCCTTCAGGATTCCAAACCTGACGGGTCCAATATTCCAAAGCCAACAAAGAAAGGCGAAGACCCATGAACTTATAGATTAGATCATGATTACTCAAGTAAGTAACATCCTCCATAATGGAGTCCGACTGAATCACCAAAATGTGGTGATCCTAGCAACACTCCAAACAACCATTCACCTTTTTAATTTTGGGAAAAAACCCAATTTAGGAAGACCCTTCACCATTTGAATTTATTTTGAAAGACTCCATAACCAAAGAGGAAAAAAGAAAAAGAAGCAGAGCCCACAAGTTGAGCACCACTCAACTTCAAAACCTAGCAACAAGAAAATAACACAGCCAAGGGAGAGGGCCTTAGACCCACTACACCAAGAAAGAATGAGCAGAAAAAAGAGTAGCAACTCCTCCCACAGATTGGCTCACACCACACAAAAACCACTCACCAACAAAAAAAAGTAGACAAACCAACAATCTTCAGAATAGAGACCCCACCAAGCTGGCATAAAGCACCCCCAAAATGTAGAACAAAATCCACCCACATGAAGAACACAATCTGCAACACTAGCACCAAGAGGATACATGTAATGAAGGGAGGAAAAATACAAGCATTGAATTGCTACAGGCCATGAGCCCACAAAAACACCTGCATCCATAGCTTCATTTCGTCCATCCTTTCTATCCATTTTGGATCTATTTTGGAAACTCTTACCCATCCACATAAACAATAAATTTGATAACTAATTATAGAGAATTTTCCAAAATTTCAAGCTCACACACAGCACAGAAGCTCTACACAATCCTATAAGATTCTTATTCTTCCATTTACCAAGCTACCAAGTTTTTCTAAATCATCACCTAGCATAGAGTTATCTATTTTCTTTGAGTCTAGTTTTCTATCTCAATTTTCTCTTCCACCAAGTGGAGTATCCAAGGTTGGGAAAGGATTAAAAAATCACCAAAGTTGGACTTGGACTAATATGTTAATAAAAATCCTTTTCAATATTTAGGAGCATTGAAATCCTAGGTATGTTATTTGTTTATTTATTTACCATTGAAATAGTTTTTTTTTGAAATATTAAAATAATCATTTTTCACAAAGAAAGATATAATATTTAATAAATATCTCATCTTTCCCATGATCTACATCATACTATGGTTTCTTAGATTTAGTAGTAAAGTAAATTATTTAATTTTATTGTATTAAAGTATTTTCCACTATTTTTAAGATTAGTTTTATTGCAACTTTAAATCCTTTTAAAAACCATACATTTTCCAATATTTAAAGTAGGCTAGAAATTCATATTTGAACATGAAAAATTAAATTAAATTAAAAAATAAAGAAATAAAGAAAACATAAAAGAGTTTTCAAATTTTTAAGTTTCTTAGTTGATAAATATCATAATAGTTGAATGCACTATTGAAACTCACATAAAAGAAAAATATTTATACTCATTAATTAATCACTTGATCATTAGTTATTTCCTTTTTATTTATTGAAAAATAAAAACACAAGATAAAATTTCACTATCATATTTAATATTTCATTTTTAACTTAGTTCTAACCATTTATTTTTTATTATTAAAATAATTTAAAGTAGAAAAACACAAGAACATGCATGATTTAGGCCCTTTAATTCGTGAGCTACAAATATCCTACAATATAATAAAAAAAAAAGACAAGATATGAAAACAAACATTCTAAATTAATGAAACACAAGTGAAATGACAAAGAAATGAAAAATTAAACTAAGTACATCTTGATTAATGGTCAAAGTTGAATTATACTCATATATTATCTCTCTCTATCTCATACATATACTAGAGGACCAAATATCCTAGGGTTAGATACAATTTTGAAGGAGGACACTTTAAGTAAGTTAAAAAAAAAAATAACCTTATTGAAATCATCAATCAAGAAAAAATCTAAGAGAAAGCTTTCCTGGATACAATAGATTGAGGAAGAAAATTTAAGAACAAAACTCTCATTATAAATATGTCTCCTAGAAGAGTTATTTGTGATATAAAATCATCACTTAAACACCTTTTTTAATAATTTTAATTAATTACTTAATATAATGAAAAATATAATATAGAGAAAAATAAATGGATCACCATCACCACACCTTTAGAGGTTTCCCAAAATATATAACCCCATGTTGTGACTAAGATATGTCACAATTCAACACTCCCATTTTTCATTAAATTCTCCTTCATCTTTGTAGTGTCAAAAATTGTACTACCTTCTTGGAGATAGTAAAATTTCACACCTAGCTTGGACCTATCCTAGTCCTCTTGCATGTATGTCCTTTAAATAATCATTAATAGTCCACTAAGACCCTTTATTATGTATCCCAAGGATTATTTCAACTGAAATCCTGACAAATTCAATAAAAGCATTTAATATTCTAACCCCTTGACATTCTCTCACCCTGGAAATCTAGGGTGGAACTAATACGCCACCTTGGGCATATTAGTCCCCCTAGGTGGCACCCATACGCCACCCTTGGTGTATTAGTCCTTTTTGGGTCTTTTTTAGGGTTTTAAGTGGGAAATCAAGGTTTTTTATTCAAATTTTGCAAATATCAGCATTTAGGATCTAATAAACAGTAAATAAGATAGGATAGCTATAAAACTAAGGTTTCAAATCATTATTTCACCCAAAATCTTCAAGTAAGAGATTTTCACCTAGACCTAGAGATTTCAAGAGAGATTTTCAAGCACTCAAGAGCATTCAAGAGCAAGTTATCAAGCATTTGGAGGAACATTCAAGATTCAAACATCATGTCAAAGTCTTCATGCATCATGTATGTTTGTGAGCTAACATGTTGATGTAGTGTTCAAGATCCATTCAAGTATTAAAGGAAATTATCTCATATCAAGATCTACATCCATTGAAGCCAATTCATGCAAGTTGGAGATCTACAATCTAAGGATTCAACAAGGTTTGGTGAGTTGTTATATACATTTGTTCATTCATCATTCCTTCATGCTATTTCATTTCATTTCAAGGTTTAATTACCAAAATAGGGTTTGACAAAGGAAAAACCCCATCTTCTAGAACAAAATAACATTTTCCCCTCTCTTTTGATGTGTTTTTTTATAGATTTAGGTGAATTTGACTCATTTGCTCAACCTGGCAATTTAGTCCTTGATATAGCCTTTTGATAGTATTCAACAGTGTCAGATCTGGGTTCAAAAGATTCAAAAATATCTTGCAAAAAACCTATAGGTGGACTCATACACCCAAATTGGTGTATTAGTCCCATGACAATATTTTATCACCATTCTACAAATCTTGATTAGTCTACACAAGATTCTAGACTCTTCCCTTAAAACCATAGAGGAGGACTCATACACGCAACTTGGCGTATTAGTCCCGGTGCAACCCTAGACACCAATTTTCAAAGTTTGCAGACCTTTTTTGGACATCTTCTTTCCTCAGGTACTTTTTTGTTCCATTCAATTTATTAGTTTAATTGCATTCCTTCAATTTTCTAGGTTTTATAGTGAGTTTGCATAAATGTTTGCATTTCTCCATTTTGAAGCTTCATTTAATGGTGAAACCTTGTCTAGTTATCCAAGGAACCCACTAGCCATTCCTTAATTGAGTCACTTGGTTGGAAGATCTAGTTTCCTAATGAAATGTGTTGAAAGATAGAGGGTTAGTATCCCTTCATTGTGGATCATCTGCTCTATTTTTCACCTTTTCAATCTTAAAAAGAGTGGTGAAACAAATATTGCAACTCCCTAATGATCAAATCTTGTTACCATATTTATGAAACTCCTTCCTTGTAGAGAGTATGGTCCTCAAAAAATACATTCATTTCTTTGGCTTCTTCCATGCAAGCAACAATTATTTATTGCAAATACAAGCCCCAGTTAAACAATGCACATGTCCTCTTCATGCAACCAAAATCACACCATTGAACTTATTCACATTATTCAAAGTAAAATATTAGATCCTTCAAAAGTAAAACCCAAATTTCTCATCAATTATCCATTCTAATCTTTTAGAACTGAAAACAAGTCTTTTTAACCACTAAACTCCTTACATAATCTACCCTAATACAAACTTACTATTTTTAGTAAGTCTGCATGCTTATTCACATGGGCATGAAATTCACCATTTGTTCAAAGACAATAAATTTAAGACTAATTATTTTCTCTCTCATCTAAAAGAATGAAAAAGTTCTAAACTAAATAAAAATCTAATCTTGGGAAATTTTAAAATACTATTTAAGACCTCAAATTGAGGCCTTGGATTACTTAAAACAAACCTTGAAAAGTATTGGAAATTTCTCTAACAAAAAAAAATTGGTTGGCATCACAATAGGTTCTTTGAGATTCAAATCCACATAAAATTTTAGGTCAATTGGACTCCTAGTTAAAAATTTAGAACCTTTTGAAGTCTTTACATCATTCCCTCCATCACTTCTCACTTTGGACCAATATATAGTATAGTGGTGGGAATATTTAGACTAGCACATACTTTTGTTAACCTAATGTAAAGAAAAATCCTTATGAGATGCACTCTCTCACTTTTCCCTATTTCACTTCATTTCGTCCTCTCTCTCTCTCTCTCTTTCTATTTCTAGAATCACCCATTTATTTTTTGTAGTAAAGGTACCCCTAAATATGTTAGGCTTGATGAGACCCGAGGGTTATATTTCCACCAATAAAACTCTCTCACCCATATTTGATTAGTACATTCCTCTTGGTCCTATGGTGCCTCTTTTAAATAGATAAGATCATGAAGATATTGATTCAAATAGTGGATGCTATGAATGTTACCACAACACTATATTGAGACAATTTTGTACCAAATTTGGTAACCCTACATAGGGTTAATACTAGGGGCCAGCTCTATGATTGAACTCAAATTAGACAAAATCCCAACAGGTTTTAGTTTGATTTGATATCTATAGGAAAGAGCCTAGTTTGATCACCTAAGGGATATATGACATGCCACTATTTGAATTATGGAATAATTTAATAATCTAATGTAAGTTTCCAAAAAAGTAAATTTTATTTTATAAAAGAAAACTTATATTTTATAATAATTAAATTATAAAGTACATAAAACTGTTTGGATAAAATATTTTAAAAAGAGGACCTAGAATTATCTCAATAGTGTTTCTAGGGCTAGTTCAAATCATAATGTAAGTTCCTTCTATTTGTACCATAATAGAGCATGGCGCTGACACAACGATATCAAATATTTGATGCCTTTGACAAAGGTATGAGCTAGATTAGTACATTTTTTTATTTTATATATGTTTCTTTATCATTTTATTAGTGAACATTTGAATGATATCCATTTATATTTTACTTTGTATATTGATGTTTTCCATAAGGCTTTACAACTCTACATCGTGAACATTCCCCTTTTATGAATGAAGAGATGAAAAAAGGGATTTAGAGTGATTATGAGTATGTGGTAAGTGATTATTATGTTATATGTCATTATATAATTCAATGTTTATATATTAATGTGTACAATTTTTACTGTATTAGGTGGAGGTGAAAGAAAGCTTCAAGAGGAGGTCAGGTGAGAAGATTCAAAATAAATCATCATTGCATTTATCTCCTATAGCATTGTAAATTGTGACCCTTGAAAATTTAACATTAAATTTTCCTCCCTCCTATGTGCTTGGACCTAATCACACCCCATCACCCATTTTAAATATTTATTGAAAAACCCCATATGGAAAACCAAAGTATGCAATTAATATTTGCCTCTAGCTTTTCAAATCCAAAGAAAGTGGGTTTGGACAAGGAACCCTTGTCCTCTTAGTGTAGACCCAAACTTTAATATGTCTAGGATGGCAATTTATTATTTGAATTTCAAATCCTAAATGTTGGCTATCAAGATTTAATTTTCTAGAAATTAGAAGAATTACATATAAATACATAAAAATTTCACCATTTTAATCATAAGAGGAATTTTGGGAGAAAAATGAAGATCCTAAAATCAATCAAGGATTGTCAAGAGAAAATTCATGAGCATTATTATACCATAATTTTTCAGTCAAGCTTTATGTGAATCCTTCATCATGTTTTTATGTAAGTTGATTCATGTTTTGTGACCATTTTTTGTGAGTACTAACACTTATAGGTGTAGTGTAGAAAAATGTATCCTTTTACATTTTCATAGTTGTTTGGGCTCTCCCTACTAAAATTGGACTTCTTTATGCCTTATTTGGTCCTATTTTGTATCTACAAGCCTTATTTAATGCATTTCTCTGAGGATAATCTTGACATTTAACTAATGACCAATCATAATTTCATGTTCTTTGGTTATGTGTCCTAGATTTAGAGATCTAGGACTCATATGCCACCTTGGGTGTATGGGTCCCACCTAAGTCTCGGGGCCTAATCCTGAATTTGGCATAAAACTCAACATTTCTTGAAATTTGTGTCCCAAGCTTAGGCTACTGGGACTCATAGGCCCCAACTGGCATATGAGTCCCACTTTAGCTTGAAGCTAATTTTGAGTTCAATTCTTAGTAGGATTTTATTCTCCTAGATCTAATTTTGGCTTGTAGTGTTGTAGTTTCGGGAAATTTGGCATAAAAAAGTATAAATATAAGGTTATTTGATCTATTTTATCTTAACAAGCAATCTAGCAACCTAGCAAGTTGATGAAAAAATTCCTACAACAAGTTTATGAGATCAAGAGAGTGTTCAAGAGCATTCAAGAGCTAATTATCAAGCATTTTGGAGCTATATTAAAGATTCAAGCATCATGTCAAAGTCCTCATGCATCATGTTTGTTTTTGAGCTAACATTTCTGATGTAGGTTTCATGATTAAAGCAAGCATTTGAAGACATTATTTCATATCAATAATCAAGATTCAAGATCTACATTCATGCTAGCCATTTCATACAAGATCATTGCAACCTTTATTCTAAGGTTTTGGTGAGTTGCAACATTGTATATTGTTCATTCATCATTCCTTCATTCTATTTCATTTCATTTCAAGGTTTGATTACCAAAAAGGGGTTTGAACAAGGAAAACCCCTATCCACTAACAAAACAACATTTCTCTCTCCTCTACATGTGTGATTGTAATTCTAGGTGTTTTGAGGCTTGAAGATCATTTGAAGACAAAATTGTAAGGTTGAATAAAGTTGTCATAGTTTTCATCTTCATGGAAAGTCACCTACAGGTCAGAATTCAAAGTTTCATACTCAGAGATCGAATAAGAGAGAAGTTATAGAAGATTACTAGAGGATACTAGAGTTTTAGCCAAACTTTAATACTGGGACTAAATCACCACCTTGGGCATATGAGTCCTAGTATACCACTTTTCAATCATATCCTATAGATCTTGGTTTACCAGTTGTAGATTCGAGATTTATCCTTAAACCCTAAAATGGGACTAAATCACCCAATTTGACGTATGAGTCCCAATTCACATAAATCGTCATAATTTTGGGATTGTAAACCTTATTTTGGGAATCTCCAGTCTTCTAGGTACTTCTCTCATTATTCACAATTTATCATTCTGATTTTAAGTTTCATTTCCTAGGTTACATAATTAGATTTGCATATTGTAAAGCAATTTTCCCCATAATCTTCTTTTGGTTTTTAGCTTTTATATGTTTTTTTAGCTTCGGGATGAATCCACGCTTAAAGAAAAAACTTGTTCCAAAAAGCACGCAATGTGCCACATGGTGGTTGTGCAGATTTTTTTATCGTCTTCCTTTTGGGAGAAAGTCGAAGCACGTGTTAGCTTGGAGGGTATTTTCTCTAGCCCGCTGTTTTCATAAATCTGAGATTCCTTGCTCGCTTGACACATCATCTCTTCAGTTTGGGAAAGCTGTGCTTTTAAGGAGCGATCTCTTTATGGAGTTTTTCAAAGTATGTTGGGTCTTTCTTGTTTTTAGGTTGGAACCTTTGAGTCAGCACCATCAATCTATGTGATTGGTCGATTAGATTTTTCTAGGTTGTTTTCTAAGATCTGATTGTTTTCAAATTATAGTCTTTGTTAAATATCTAAAGGACATTAACGAGACAGTTCAAAATTAATTAACAAAGATTTATGTGATCTAATCGAGATCTATGATCAGATCGTGAGCTATCAAATGCAAACATCTAGCAGTATTTTCTTTTGGAATATTAGTGATAGTTTTCTCTTTTTCAGTTATAAATAGGAGGTGGAAACAAAAACAAAAAAAGTTCTCCCAAAAGCTCTTTTATTTTTCCTTAGTTTTAGGATATTTTAAGAAGTTGAAAGTTTGTAGAACACTACTTTTCTCTAGCATGTTATATTGTTTTAACTCAAACTATTATCGGATTGGCATTCAACCTTTGTTTTTAAGTTCATTTGATATTTAAGTACGATCTATTTGGAAGAAATATTTGAAACTGTGCAAATTATGTCCTTTTTCAAGTTCCTTCTTTATGTTTTCGTTAAGAATAAAAACACTGTGTTAAGCTTAATTCAATAGTTTGAGTAGTTGATTTCCATGTTGTAGGCTTCTATGATATAATAATAACTTGTGGAAATTGGAATATGTCTATTGATCTTCTCCATTTTCTTTAAGGGTTGTTATTTTTCCATATTATGCTATAGAAAGAGAAAGGGTTTTCTACAATTTTTGAATGTTTCTATTAACTTTTGGAACTTTTATGCTTGATCAAACCTTAATGAGCACTTCCCGCAGGGAGATTTGAAAGACTACATTGTGCTTGTATCTATCTTTTTTTGCTCGTTCTCTTCAAACATTGAAGGGTTGTGGCATTCCGTGTCTATTATATCATTCATAGGAGAATAATTAAGTTTGAGATGTTGTAAAAGCTTTGGTGCATCACCATTTTCATGTTTTATATTTACATTTCCTTCTACCTTTTCTCCCAACTCAAAGAAGAGTCAACATTCTATTAAAATCCTAGAGGTATTTAGTGAGGCACAACTGGTTCCCCACTCGCTGAATTTCCCATAAGGTTGTCAGAGAGCCGCAAGCTTTGATGATCAATAGTTCTTTTTTCTGGAACACCCGGTGGGACAAAAAAACCTTGCTTGATTAGAAGTTAGAAATATTTCTAAAATCAAGCCAAAGAAAGAAACTGGAAATTTCATGCCCAAAATCCAAAGAAGAGCATCCTTAAGGGGTCATTTCTAGTACTCTTAGTTTCCTACCTCGGTATCTAGGAGAAGAAGACTTGCAGGTTCTATATCACCTATAAGGAGTAATAGGGTGAGAAGTGAAAGCCCAAGATCTAGAGCCTTATCTACTCCACCTAGAGGCTAAACTTTTTAAATTAGAATACCAGTATACCTGATTCATAGGAATCTATTCTCCATGGCTCATGTAGCTACCATTGCTCCTAGAAAATTTGTAACCTAGGATAGTGCTAGTCTACTACAACCACCTATGCCCCTAGACGTATGGATTTCCATACTTGCTAACACCCTCAAGGATATTCCAAATTTTTTTGGAGAAGAATTCAAAATCCACTCTAAATAAATCCAAGATATAGCAGAGGTATGCAGGGTACATAACATAGTGGTAGAAAATATTGCTCTTAGGCTGGCCACTTTGTTCAAAGGAAAAGCTCAAGATTGGTATCAATCTTTGGCTTCTAGCTCTATCTGCTCCTGGGATCAGCTCAGAGAGAGGTTGTTCAAACACTTCTCTAAAAAGGGAGAGTGCTCCTCATTGCTACATCAATTAATCACCATTAAAAGAGCCCTGCAAGAGGCCATGAGTGACTTCAACACCAAGTTTCACAAAACTTGGCAAAGAATCCCTATAATTGCCTGACCTCCAGTCATGATGGAGTTCATGTTTTACCTAAAGGCTTTCAATTTAGAAATCACAATTATGACAACCTCTATGGGAGGGGATATCTTGCTTGACACATGATTAAACTGTGCATGTAGAGAATAGTTTGATCAATGTTGGGAAGCTTCCACCATGACCTCAGATGCCTGTACTCATAGAAATATCTAATGGTCCTTTGGAAGAAGCTACTCCAAGCACTTTCGCTCCACAAGTCGTGACATCGGCTACGTCGCAATCCATGTACGTATACCCCTCTCCACAATTGAGCATGTTGGGCTCCTCCTCTCTAGCAGTAGACACCAACGATATGAAGAGTCTCATGTGGTCTTTTGCTAATGAGTTAGTCCTCATCAAATGACAACAAGCGGAACTTTTGAGGCATGCCACTCATACCTATCAAGGAGGAAGTCCATCCTATCAACAAAAAATGTACCAAGGACCCTCAAAAGGAGGAGGTAAACAAACAACGTCCATAAACTAGATAGTTCCAATCACTATGCCACTACAAATAGTCAAGGACAACCAAAGTAAAGAATTAATCCCAGACAAAAATAACCTAGTGGAAGACAAGAATGTATGGTGCTTCCCATGCAGTGATAGTCATATGCCCTAAAATTGTCCGAGGGGAAATCTGCAATAGACGATAACCGACCAAAGAAACAAGGGCATGCTCCCAAGTACAGAAGAATATCAGTCTCCTAAAATGGAAAATGCCCGCTTTAGAGTGCAAATGAAAGGAATGCTTTTAAAACAAGAGTTGGATATTGCGTTGGATCAAGCACTATTTTCATGGATGGAGGAAGAGGATGCAATATTGGTAAACGAGGCTCCCATGACTAATGCTCCACAAGTACAATCAAAGTACAACACAAGATCAAAAAGGAGGCTCAGGGGAGAATACATACAACAAGCTCTACCATGTCCATGGCTATGTCAAATGCAACCATAAGAAAAGAAGGCTCCATAGGCCATTGCCCGATCTATTCAACAATCACAAACTTCGTCGTTGTTAGAGAAGGAGATGTAAAAGATACTGAGCCCATTCATGAAGGATTTTTTTACCTAAAGATGAGAGAAATACCATCATTTAAACCCAAGGTCCTGCCAATCAGAATGCTCAATGTGGTGGAAAAATTGAAGAAGACACCTGCTAATGTATCTTTGTGAGACGTCGTATCCATTCTTGAACAAAAGATGTTGCTCTAGGAAGCATTAAAGAAGGAAGAACAAATACCATAGACAAACACAACTCCACTATGCGATCAAGATAAAGAGCCCACGTTGGACCCTCAATCTTCAAAAGTCACAACTTATGTGAACAATGTGGGAAATGCAAAAGAGAAAGAGGTAAGCAAGCCAAAGCCCATGCCTTTATTTTTAACACTTATTGTGGGAGATAAGATTTTGCATAATAACATGATTGATTTGGGAGCTAGTACAACTGTCATGCCAAAACAAGTGGCCAATGCCCTGAAAATTAAGTATGAGCCCCTTGAGAAGGGAATCATGTAATTGGATGGGGAGAAGGTTCCGACCATTAACCACATTAAAGATTTGTCTTTAACCCTCTTCTCATGTCCAACCCAAACGGTCACACAATAAATAGTGGTAATAGACATTCCCTCGATATTCAGAATGTGCCTTTCAAGATATTTCACCACAAAGCTTGGTAGATATTTAGCACTTGATTGGTCTCATATGATTTTAATACCAAACATGGGGCGAAGATGAAAATCCTTTCTAAATATTTGCATCTAAAACACATAGTGGACAATGCAGTCCTATGCTTTGAAGCAACTCATACCTCCTTCTCACAAAGGGAAAATAATTGTGTAGAGATTTTGGAAGACAAAGAAGAGATGAGTGATCAGACCCCCAAAGAGGAGGTCCTCAACCAATTTATTGATTTTGACCCATTCAACAACTTTCATGTGATAGGACTAGGCACCTATGGGATCTTTGACAATGATTAGGTCTTTCCAAAATTGATATAGGATCGGGAGGAATATAATGATCCAAGTGACAACTATCTAGGGACATTATATTTTGATGGTTCCAAATGCAAAGCCAGTTCTGGAGTAGGTTTCCAACTAGTGTCCCCAACAAGGTCAAAGACCCTCAAGGCCTTTCATTTTCAATTCCCATGCTCGAACAATGATGCAAAATATGAAGCCTTGGTTCATGGTATGATTGTTGCAGAATGAATGAGTGTGAAGAGAATGCAAGCATTCAAAGATTCAGAGTTAGTTGTGAGCCAGGTCCGTGGGCAAGCAATTGTGAAGAATATAAGAATGAAATCCTATAGAAATAGGATATGAGATCTTATTGAAAGCTTTGAATCTTTTAATATACAATTCATCCCTAATCTCAAAATATTGTTGCCGATCAGATGGCTTCAATTGGTTTGCAATTTGAACCAGTTTTTGATTCAACAACGAAGCAGAATGTAGTACAGATCATCGTCTGACCAACAATTCCTGACAATGATCAAAACTGGCAAGTATTTGAGGATGATATACAAATCGCTATCTTTTTATAGAAATTAGGAAAAGCTTCCGACCATTCACAACCCGAAGCATAATCTCTCGAGGGGTAGGTTATCCAGTTAAAAGGCAATAATCTTCCTCAAGGTTTAATCTCTCTTGAAAATATTTTTTATTGTGAGGATGCAAGAAATAGAAAACAAAGGTTCACTATAGACATGAGGGATTATGAAGAGCTTGATGTCAAAAGTGGCAAAAAGTTGAAGGTCAGAAGGGACATTCTGTGGAAGGATAAGGAAAAACTAAAGGATCTATGTTCTAGATACGATAGGGTCATAACCTAGAATTATGATGATCTTAGAGGGTATGATTTGGGCATAATTTAGAATACTATTGACTTGGACGAAGGATCAAATCTTGTATGAAAAAAAAAAGGACAATGAATCTGAAGGTCGAAGCATTGATGGCACAAGATCTCACCAAATTAATCAATTCAAGGATCAAATATCCGATTAAGCATTCCACTTGGGTGTCTAATCTGGTATTGGATCAAAAAAAGAATGGCAATATTAGGCTCTGTGTGGATTTCAAAGATTTGAATAAATCCTTGCTAAAAGACCACTACCCTTTGCCATCAATGAAGATGATCCTATAGACTGTGGCCAGATTGGAGATGTTTTCATTGCTCGATGGTTTGTCGGGTTATAACCAGGTATATGTAAAGGAAAGTGACCAACATAAAATGACATTTTCTACTAAGAGGGGAATGTTCACATACTCGAAAATGCTATTTGGATTTTCAAATGCTGGTGTGACTTTTTAGCTAGAAATGGATATTACTTTCAGAGGATTAATGAATTAGATTATTTTAGTATATTTGGATGACCTAATAGTCTTCAAAATCAAAGGATGATCACTTTGATCATCTATAAAAGGTTTTCTAGAAATGTCAACAATTTGGGATTTCCTTAAATCCTAAGAAATATGTTTTCGGAGTGCCCCAAGGAAAGCTACTTAGTTTTGTGGTATCAAAAGAGGGAATAGTGATAGACCTCAAAAGGGTGACGTCTATAATGGAGCTTCCCTTACCAGTAAATCAAAAAGGGTTGCAGTCATTTCTAGGGAAGATCAATTTTTTCAAGCGGTTCATTTCAGACTTCGCAAGCATCACGAGACCTATCACACTGATGCTCAAAAAGAAAATAATGTTCAAATGGACCCTTGAAGGCAAAGCAGCTTTCGAGCGGATAAAGGTAGCCATCTCTATTACCTCGGTGTTGGCTAACCTGGAATTTTCCAAGGATTTTCTACTCTATGTATACAATAGCCAACATAGCATAGCTTCAGTACTCACTCAGAAGGACAAAGGAAATAATGAAGAGCATCCCATTGAATTTCACTCAAGAACTCATAAAGGATATGAAGCTAGGTATAAATTTGTTGAAAAGAAAGCTTTTTCTATTGTTAAAAGCCTAAAGGAGTTTTGACACTTGGTATTGACCAACATAATCACCATTCTCATCACACATCTTAATGTGTGGGAGTATATCACTGAGGGAAAAATAACTGAAAAGAGGGCCAACTAGATCACTAAGATCTTGGAATACAATGTGGATATTAAAAAAACCAAGATGGTTTTGGGAAGAGGTCTATGTGAATATCTTGCACAAGAATCAAGTCCTTAGCTAAGAAGGAGACCGATCAGGTCAACACAAACCAATTTGAGTATGACGAGTCTTGGGTGAGAGATCGAATGCAATATATACAAAAGGGGTAGTACTCGACCAACCTTCCACCTCACAAAAGGTGATACTATCAATTGCAAGGCACCATGCATATATTACTCAAAGGTATCTTGTTCAAAATGAATTATGATGGTGTCCTACTTCGATGTTTGAATAAGCCACGGGTAGAAAGTGTTCTTAATGAATTTCATAGCAGTCCTGAGGGTGGAAATTTCTTAACTAATACTACTAATTTAAAGATAATGCAAGTAGGATATTATTGGCCCTCTATGTTTTCCAAAGTGCACCATTTGGTGCAAAAGTGTACTCAGTGCTAATATTTTGTTGGCAAAAGAAATAATTCTTCCCTGCCCTTGATCCCAATTGTAACTAAGGAGCCCTTTGCTCAATGGGGTTTGGATTTTGTTGGGATGATAAATCCTATTTTCAGCACTAGCCATAAGTGGATCCTTATGGCAACCAACTAATTCACAAGGTGGATGGAGGTATTTCCCTAAAAACTACTATAGATGGCGAGACTGTCAACTTCCTTGAAGAGCTGGTAACAAGATTTGGTTTGCCAAAAACCATCATATCTGACAATGCATGGGATTTTGTAGATTTAGGGATGTTATAATTCACTCTCAAACATGGGGTTTACCTAAAAACTTCATTAAATTACTACCTGCAAGGAAATGGGTTAGTGAAGTCAACCAACAAAAACCTAATTAGGTTAAACGAGTGCATTGGGTCCGAATGACAAAGGGGTTGGCACAGGCACTTGTGAGCCGCTCTATGAGAAAACTGGATTACATCCTTGAGTAGATCTTAAAGGGCTCCCCTTATGAACTAGTATATGAGAAATATGTAGTTCTACTAGTTTCCATATAAGAGATCCCTGCCTTGCAACTGTTAAAAGTGTTGGAAATTGAAGAAAGATGCACATTGGAAGTAAGGTTGTTAGAACTCTTGAACCTTGAGGAGGACAAAGAAAAGGCTTATGGAGCCATGATCGGTTGCCAACAGATAGGAAAACGATGGTTTTACAAAAGGACCTCCAACCCAAATTTTAGGGAAGGAAGCCTAGTACTAAAGTACAATGAGTGCACTATGAAACTAGGAAAACATATAAAATTTGAAATGCTATGGAAGGCACCCTTTCGTATCAACGCGTGCAAGGAAAATAATGTATATGAGTTAGAATATATGAAAGGTAACATTCTGAATATACGAGTGAGTGGTATTTATCTAAAATTTTTCCATTAAGATGTGCAAGTTCTTTAAAAAATTTCATAGTTATGTACCATATGTAATTTGTTTTGTAAAATATGATTTAATTTTGAGAATAAGCCATGAGAATAACGCTGGAAGAAATAGAAAAGGTACTATATTATATATTAAAAAAAATTACATTATAGTAAGAGCCTGAGGCTCTGAGAGAAGCCAAAGCTTCTTTTGAAAACCCAAAAAGAGCTATACTATGAAAAGGAAAAAAGGAGAGGAAGCAAAAAAAAAATAGTGAGATTCATAAGCCTCCAACTATCACTAAGCAGTCAAAAGTGGCTCTTTGTTGGTTTCTTCTTCTTCTTCTTCTTTAATAGGGTGAAAAGGGTGTTAAAACAACACATGCAGGCCCAACACAACAATGACCTCAGTCCTCATTCCCGGGGTTGTACACCAGGAATTTGAAGTGATTTTTTTAGTCAAGCCCACCAATGTACTCCACACCAAACTCCCTCAGAAGGAAAGTGGTCATAGGACAAGATAGTGAGAAATGCCTCTACACATTCCATGGTGTGAAAGTTAGTAAGGAAGGGTATCTAGACCATGTTCTCCCCATAATCAATGTGCCTACAGAGGTCCATGGAATTTGGAATATTGACACTAGGGATGGTCACTTGAAAAATTTCGCCGAGCCCATCCAAGTACAAAGAGTTGAGCATGGCATGACTCATCACAATTATCCAGGGTTGGGTGATGTCCAAGTCGAGAAAAAAAGCCACAAAGCGGGAGATGACATTAGAGTTGCACCACAGCTGGTTTTCATCCTTCACATAGTCCTTACCAAGAACCCACTTGAACAAAATGACAATGAGGCGATCATTCTTCTTTGCTAGGTGGTTAATTCTGTCATTGGTAATTTCACCGGTGAAAGAGTATTGCAACCTTTATTGAAGGACCCGAATGGGAGTGCCTAGAACAAATGACATAATGGTAGTAAAAGCTAATACTAGTGGAATGGGAGATAGTAGGAAAATATTGCTATACTTCAAAATCTATTTTTTGAATGAATAATGTAATAAGGTGGCATAGCTATTTATGGAAAAAATGTGCCAGTGAACCCAACCAATGGATAATCTATTTTTTTCTAGACGGAAACAGAGAAAATATCAAAGCAGTTGGATGGCAAGAGGTAAATCTTACGAAAAATTTGATAGAGGCCTTGAGAAATAAATTTGGGTGTTGGGAGTAAATGCTCGCATAGGTTGATCATCTCCATGTGTCCTTCACCATCATTAGCACTAGCTAGCTTGCTTATATGAAAAGACATTGATTAACACATCAAGTTTAGAAAAATTAAATAGGAAAATCTTTTCAAAGAACCTTGCACTATTTAAGCACAATTCTCATTGCTAAAAGCATGCTTTCCAATGTGTTTGGCTTATTTGTTAAAGAGGCAGAAGGAAGAATGTACTAATTCCATTCTTAGAACGAATTTGGAATTCTCGAGGGATACAGATCCCAAACCCACACGTATCACCTCAATGGTAACATTTGGTGGACTAGTGGTAATAGTAGATCATTAACTATATGTATGTGCAAAGGAATTAACTGCACCCAAAAGCAGATTTTGCTAAGTAGCAAAGCAACAGGTGACTGTTTCGTTGAAGAAAATCTATGACTTCTCATCACAACAATGGAAGAAGTATCAACGTCTAGAAGAAAAGTGGGAGCCTCATCCAAAAGGCTAGGTTATACAAATATTTTTGGGAGGGATTCATTCACCAATTCCCCAACACTAGAAGATGATAGTTTGATTATACCAAATCAGTGCAACTAGATGATCGTGTCAGAAGAGAGGTAGTGTAGGACTTTACAAATAACATTTTTGACCCAAAATTAACAAATAACCCTAAAATCCTTAGGGAAGGGGCATTGCAAAGAATGCTTAAGCAAGGGTTTGCCAAAAGTTTCACATCACGGCTTTGGAATTGTGATTTTTCATAGTTCATGTTGCCCGCTATACACCCATGCCCGAAGCTGGTAGACACGTGCTAAGAGATTCAACAAGGAGACAAGGGTTATTGTTGGAAGCTTTGCAACATGAGCACGAAGTATGGATGGTTTTGCTGGTTGTTCCTATTCTCTCATTGATGTAAACATGGTAATAACTACATGGTGATAACTATATGAGAAGTTTGCTTGGGTTACTAGAAGTTGTTCTCTACTGGTAATACTCCTTTGTTATGGATCAGTATGTTCTTAAAGGAGATATTGAAATATTCATGATTTACTTCAAAAATATTAAATATATATATATATATTTAGAATCTACACACAAATTGGCACAAATAATTAGTTCACATCATCTTCAAATTCTTAATGGTTTAGTTGCTATAGGACTTAGAAGATGATTCAATTAAAAATATTGATGTAAATGTCCATCTTGGGAAAATAGTGAGAGACAGTATTGTGATTTCACCCTATCATTGATGTCAACATGGTAATAACTACATGGTGATAACTATATGAGAAGTTTTCTTGGGTTACCAGAAGTTGCTCTCTATTGGTAATACTCCTTTTTTATGGATCAGTATGTTGGTTTTTGAGTCCAAAACTCATCAAAAGATCTGTTATGACTCTAATCTCTTAACCATGTTTTATTGACTCATTATGACTGCTATTTCCTAGATCTTGAGATGTCTTTTTCTATGAACATAAAGTTATCTTTCACAGAGTTTAAATCTGTATCCTACTTATGTTTTGTGTGAGGTATATTGTGTGGGAGACTCTACAATCTACTAAGGCGAACATTCTTGCATTGTGGTTTTGGCTGATAGTCTCTTTATTGGTAGTATGATGGGAAACTAATGTGTTCTGAAATTTGGAAGGTGTTTGTTTTGATTATTATTTTTTGGTTTGGAGAATTATGTTTTAGTATTAGTCGACTCAATGAATGCAATATATTATGAAGACTAATAGCCGACTTGGCATTTTGCACTACATGGATAAAGTGTTCAAATCCTATATGGTGTCAACAAAGAAAGGTTTTGGTTATTTTGTGTTCATCCAATTAGGATGACCTAATTGATGAAGAAGATATGCTTGTATATATATAATATTCTTTGAGGAATGAGAGATGTACACATGATAAAAAAAGGATAAGTGTGAGTGTGTGTGCGAGCAAGTGAACAGAGGAAAAGATCAGAGACCAAATGCTTTGTCAGTAGTACAATTTTGTTAAGCGGTGCAGTACTTAATATTCTAAGCTTTAATGGAACTGAACCCTGCACATTGAAGGTGTATTCCATCAATTCAGTCTTTAGGAAATGAGACACTATCATTGTATCTTGGCAGTGAGCCTCATCATATTTTTTATCTAGATATAATATATTGTGAGTTAACCCTCATCATGGTTTTTCCCATTCTGGATTTTCCACGTAAAAAATTTGGTGTTCATGTGTGTGATTGCATTGACTTGTTTCTATGTTCTCTTTGGTTGATTCAGTCAAAATTGTAATACTGGTTAAGTGGATTTTATTATTGGTTTGTGGAATACTGATTCACCCCCCTCTTAGTATTCCAAATGTTCAACAATTATTTTCGGCACTAGGATGAAGGTTACAATTACTGCAGTGGCCATATGGGATATGTTGTGTATCCCTATGACCTAGGGCACCAAGCGCTTTGACGAGGAAGAGATGGGAGGATTATGGGAAACCATAATGAAGAAGGGGAAATTTTATGAGGATGAAAGAAAGGAAAGGACGAAGAGAGATTAGTTTTCTTTTCCTTTTGTGCAAAGAAAATTCAATCAAGATATGAAATCTATTTTCTCAATGTTGGCTTGGATTTATGGTTTTGATGATGATGAAGAGGTCCATCCTTTTTAGATGGGCTTGGATTTCATGCTTAAAAAGGAGAAAAGTGAGAAGTATTATGATTTTTCTAATGCAATAGCCCTAAGAATGCTGGAACAATTGAGGACCTACAATAATGAGTATAAATTCAAGTATTCTTGTTTCTTGGCTCACTTGATCTTGCATCAAAATTCTAAAATTTTGGAGAGAAGTTTTTCATTATTTAGGTTTGATGTAAAAGGTTCCTACCAACTGATTTTGGTATGGACTCATGCGCTTTCAAGGACATGGGATTACTACTACTTTATGGATTATTTTATGAGGCCAATACTTCTAGACTTATTCCCACGCCCTACAAGATGCTTCTCCCCTGAGGTCTTGCAATGCATTAAGAATTCATAGACCTCGATAGATTATTTCTTGGGTGAAGATTTCACTTTTATTAGATTCCATGGTTTTTTCAAAGAGCCTTTCAGACTCCTCAAATTTGTAATAGATAGAGTTTTTCTTTGGAGGCATGCCGTTAGGAAACTATTGTTGACAATGTCTATGGCACTGGTAGGCACAAGACAAGGCTTTACCAGACTCCCCTTAATATTGCCAACAGTAAGGTAACATTGGTGAGGCAGAGGGTGGAGGGTGAGCTTACAAATAAACTGGAACTCTTAGGCTTGGTTCTTATTTGTGACACATGGGACTACAATCCGACAAGGAACCTCCCAACTTTGAAACATGAGATTCAAGAGTATTTTGAGTCAAGGAAGAATTCAACCCAAGAAAGGCCAGAAGTATATGCTGACTTGGCCCATATACCATTCAAATGGCCACCGTGGTTGAACTTCTATGTCCAGATTGCAGAGTATCAAAAGAATCTCCTAATGAGTAAATCCCTCAACAGACAATTGAAACACCTGGGGTGGTTGGAGAGGAAGAAAGTAGATTTCTAGAGGTTCCAACAAGAAATGAGATGCCCCAATTTCCTATTCAGAGATATTCATCCACATGATGAAAGGTTTGACGAAGTTTATAATGAAGATGCCAATATTGATAATAGTAACCCTGAGACTAGTCATGAGATAGAATAGGAGGAGCTTCCGCACCATGCTTGTTGGCCTCAAGAATTTGATAAAAGAAAAAGATTGAGGCAAAAGGATAACAAGTCACATCCTCTGTCAGTGCTTGAAGCAAAGGGAAAAGAAGCTGAGGGTCCCAAAGAAGGTGCACTGGGGTTATTGAAGGCCAGGTTTCAGTGCGATTGGCCACTAAAGGATCAAAATGCACGAGTTTTGATCATACAAAGAGGAGATGAGTCTAAGATCTAAGAAGACCCGGTGCATCAGTTAGAGGACAAGAAGAAGTGGAGTTTTCTCTACAAGGTTTTTTGGAAGCTACGGCCTAGGTAAGTTTCACTGCCTCTCTTCTTTCTTCCTTTGCATCTCTAGTTACTCCTCTTCCCCCATCTATGGAGAAGATTCCTCCATCCGTAGACCTCGATCTTTTGGTTCTGAATGAACCCCTAGCCATTTTCAACAATGAACCTTGTGAAGTAACCCCGCACATTGAACAAGCATCATCTTCTTCGGCCGCTATTGATTCTTTAATCATCTTGTCAAGAGAGCCCATTGAAAGAGCTGAAACATCCATGTTTCCCATTACTCCACGTCCATCCATTTCTGGGAAAACATCTATCCTTCCACCCACTTCTCTTTTCACCCCGACTGGTTTTCCCCTTGCTCAATCTCAATTTGGTATCTCATCATTTTCTATGATAGTGCTCCCATTTGCCTCTCCGCAATCCCATTCATTAGAGGTTTCTCCTTTTTCCACCCTATTTGGTCTCCCTGCAAGTGCTTCCATTGCCACACAAAGCATTGACACCCCACAGAGCCTCCAAGGCCATTTCAATGCAACCAAGCAGGCCCGTCAGGCTAGAAAGAAAAAACTATAGATAAAAGCTGCCACACAACCAACTACTAAAAAGATTGAAGCTTGCTTCAATGAGGAGAAAAATTATTTTCTAATGACTACCATGAAGCCGCCTGTATCCAATCCTAAAGGAAAAATGTAGATGGAAGGCTATGACATCAGAGCCATGGGTTTGGATTTAAATGATACTCGCCTGCGCGATAAGGTGGTTCTAGCTAAGGCCACTATGAAAGTGGTTTACACTAATTATGAGAGGTCAACCAAGAGGTTGAAGAAGTGTGAGGCATAATTGATAAATGCGAGAGATACAGTGAGTAGGATACAAATGGAGGTCAAGGCTAGAGATGTCGAGATGGCCCACATAAGACAAATACAAGATTAGCAAGGAGAAGCAACTAAGTTGCTCAAGGAGGCCCAAAGTGAAAAAATTCAATTGTATGATGAAATTGAAAAGTTAACAGTTGAGCTTGGTACTGAGTGCCAGACAAACGTAGAGTACCGACGTACTCAAGAAAACATACAGAAAGAGTTGGATGGTGTCCGATCTTGGGCTTTTGATAAACTACAAAAGGTCCAAGTAGAATAAGAAAGGTTAAGGCAAGAGAAATAGGAGATCGAGTCTGCTCTACAAGCCTATGAACAAGAGGTTGGAAGGTTGAACTCTGAAATAATGAATGCCCTCTAAGAGAAGAGTCAGATGGAGGAGAATATGAGAGAAAGAGAGGCACAATTCCACCAGGAGTTAACTACTGCACAAGGGTTTAGGACTCTTTTGATATTGAAAAGGTTGAAATCTACACACTGGGAAAAGATCATAGTTGCGATTTCCATTCTCAAGCTAGTCTTATAGTTCTTAAGGTATTCTCAGGAATTAAATGAAAAGGTTGGCCTAGTGGCTGACCAAATTCTGTAAATATATGCTCCCCGAGTTGTGAAATCTCAAAATATAATTTTTAGATTGTGTATGGCCACCAACGAGGCTTTATGAAGTGTAGGGATTTCAGACCGGAGGGCCACCTCAAGAAAATCAAGCGAATTCATCAACTACCACAAAATCACAACAAAGAGCAAGGAATGCCAAGCAATGTTGAATAAAAAGGTTGATGAAATCAAAAAGGATTTCAATGTTTTGCTTAGCTATGGTTTTCCTCCCATTTTCTCACCAAATGGAGAGGTTCTATCAGTTGAATAGGTCATGAAGGAAATTAGATAGAAGGTCCAGACTTCTACAAAACTCACAAGTTTAGGCTCGATGCCCGGGTATGTGCAGGATCATCATGGAAAAAATAGGCCCTTAAGTGGCAAAAAATTCAGAAAAATCAGAGTTAGGCAACTTGATGTAAAAATTTGAATAAGTTATCTATATTATTTTAAAAATATGTAAAAATAGAATCTGTAGCAAATTGAATGTAATTTCTAAACTACTAATTTTATTTAAAAAAAATAAAAAATTGATTTGGTGAAAATTTGAAATTTCAATGTAGTAGTACTTAAATTTCGGGGAAAAAGAAGTAGGTGTCTCTCTGACCACCTAACCACAATAAAATGATAAATTTTTTTATAAGATTTTAGACATAAGTAGAGGACTCATGTCCTGATGTGATGCATATTTTTGTAATTTTTTCCAAGTAAATAATTAATTATAAATTTTTATTACAACTTTTAAAAATATAAAAAATCATATGTCTAACCACCTTAACTTGGTCAAAACTTCATGAAATTCAAATTTTCTTATTTTAATCCTATAGTATGCGAAGCATAGAATGTGATGCATATTTTGGATTCCAAAAATGTGATACCATTTGAAAGTTATAGATGTTTTTCAATCAGCCTATGAATCAAGACTTTAGTCAATTCAAATAGAAAATGAATAATAATAATTTTTAAATTTAGAGTAAAGAATAATTTATATTGGTGGAAAGCTGAGAATCTCTTTTAAAAACCCTTTTCATTTTGTCAATTTTGGGTAAAAAAAAAGTCATCAGCCACATACCCTACAAATACCCATCATATCGCCACTTTTTGGCCCATCATGATCTTGGACATACCTGCCCACCGTTGATGAAATTGAACATGAGATGTTTCCCCTTTCTCATCTCTATTACCACCTTGGGGTTGTTTCAGCAAGATGGGGAGTTGTTTATTTTAAGGAAGTCTTTGAGTTAGATCAAGCATATGAGGTCTTTTGCGCTCTCATCCGACCCATTGATTTGGACTAGGAGGTATAGCATTCTGCCTTCCTCAAACTCTAGGAATTTCAAGAGCTCTAGGTTTGTGCCTCCACAAGCGAAGGCCCCTTGTGAATCGCCAAAAATGTAAAGGAAATTTTCCCTTAATCATCTTTTAGTTTTTGGTTTTTATATGTTTTTTGGCTTCAAGATGAATTTGCGCTTAAAGGTTGTTTTGAAAGGTGCACAATGCACCACGTGATGGCTACATGGCTTTTGTTTATCTTCTTCCTTTCGGGAGAAAGCCAGGGCATGTGTCAGTTTGGCGGGGATTTTCTTTAGGGCTATTTTCATAAATCTGAGATTCCCCACTGTCTTGACACATCATCTCTTTGCTTTGGGAAAGTTGCACTTTTAAGGAGTGATCTCTCTTTATGGAGTTTGTCAGAGCATGTTGGGTCTTTCTTGATTTTAGGTTGGAACCTTCAAGTTGGCACCATCAATCTATGTGATTGGTTGATCAAAATTTTCCAGCTCGTTTTCTAAGATCCAATTGTTTTCAAATGGAAGTATTTGCTAAATATCTAAAGGAGATTAGTGAGGCAGTTGGGAATTAATTAGCAAAGATTGCTATGATCTAATTAAGATCTACAATCGGATTGTGAGCTATCACATGCAGACATATAGTAGTATTTGCATCTAGAATGTTGGCTTTTTTCTCCTTTTCAGCTATAAATAGGAGGTGGCAACAAAAAGAAAAAAAGTTCTCCCAAATTCGATAGTTTGAGTAGTTGATTTCCATGTTGTAGGTTTCTATGATATAATAATAACCTATAGAAATTGGATTATGTTTGTTGAACTTCTCCATTTTCTTTAAGGGTTGTTATTTTTCCATATTATGCTATAGAAAGAGAAAAGGTTTCTGTAATTTTTGAATGTTTTTGTTAACTTTTGGAAATTTTATGCTTGATCGGACCTTAGTGAGCACTTCCTGTGGGGAGATTTGAAAGACTACACTGTGCTTGTATTTAGCCTTTGTTGCTCATTCACTTCCCAACAATGAAGGGTTGTCGCATTTCGTGTCTATTATATAATTCATAGGAGAAGAATTGAGTTTGAAATGTTGTAAAAGCTTTGGCGCATCACCATTTTCATGTTTTATATCTACATTTCCTTCTACCTTTTCTCCTAACTCAAAGAAGAGCCGAATTTCTATAAAAATCCTAGAGGTATTTAGTGAGGCACAAACTGGTCCCCCACTCGCTGAATTTCCCATAAGGCTGTTGGAGAGGTGCAAGCTTTGATGATCAACACATATCACTTGCATTTCATTCTTTCTAAGAATTTTCTTAGTGGTGAACCCCCTTTGTTTAATCACACCCAAGGAGACCTTGTAGCAATCTCTTTCCCTAATTAGATCAATACGTTGAGATCTCTAGGGTTTCCTTGAATGAACTAAGAGTGAAATAGGTCCCCTTGCATCTGTTCCATCTCTTAAAAGGTGGAGCACCCTATTTCCTTCAATTTATTTTGCTGAACCTCACCTTTGGACAACTTATTTGTGATTTGGAGTGCATCATAGTCCTAGATCTAACTCACATTAACTTTGCATTAGATCTTGCATTAGTGAAAAGTGCATATAGGTTGCATTTTTGCATCTTAAATCATTTAATTTCACTGAAAATCTATAATTACAATTAGTCAAGACAACATATAAGTTATAAACCTTGGAATCAACTCAGAATTTGCTGAATTTAGTGTCAAAACCCTCATCTAGGACTCATTCACGCCTCTAGGAAATTTAGTCTCAGTACAAGTTGTTTTACTTGATTTATGGGAATTTTCTATTTTGTGTTTTTTAGTATTTGAACCTTCTAAAAACCCTAATTGAGACTCATACACCCATCTAGGAAATTTAGTCCCATATAAGATCTAAATTTATAATTTATAACACTAAAAACCAAGTGTTTCTACATGTTTCTGTTTGCTATTGATAGATCTTTGTTTCAGATTATTGAGTTTTTGTTTCATTCATTTTATTAGATATAAGCTTAATTTGGTTTCATTTCAAGTACATTTTTCAACATAAGAATCATAATTAAAGAATATCATTTATCTTGTATTCATTGCATTTATGTTGCATTCATTGATTGTCTCTTGCATGGGCTTTACAACTTAGTGTCCTATTGCTAATACTATAGTGAGACGTAGTTCAAGAATCGTGTCATCCCACGATAGCATACTCATTGTAGATCTTGGGTTATCTAGCTCTTTCACTCATAGTGTTGAAACTAGTTCACCAGGTATGGACCATACCCTTAACAACTCTTTACCTTCAAGTAGCATGACAAGTGTTGACACAATGGTTACTAGTATTCCTCAAGAAAGCATAATCTAAATCCATGAAGAGTTAGCAAACCTACAACATCAAGTGAGTACTGAAAACATTTCCACCATTGCTATTCCTACCATAGATAACATACACCGCATGATTGAAAGTGAACAAGGAGTAGAACTTGTGCGTAACCTAGCTTAGATTTTTGGAAAATATCTTACCTCAATGACTAGTTGTGCTCAACCTTCAAACAATGTACAAATTCAAGGAGGAACTCAAATGGATCCTCCTACAACCATTGCCTCTATCCCCACCTATACCACCCTTAAGTTACAACAAGAATGCAACCTACTAGTAATGTCATTCCTACCTTGGGTATTTTTGCTAGCAATCCACGGTATACCTTTGTGGCATCTCACATCATATCTCCTACCACTTTACCTCCCATAAGCATTCCATTCACTTCCCCCTCAGACACATATACACCTCCACCATATTCACCTCCATCTCAAAACACAACCAATGACACCATCCTTAATCAACTCTTGCAAAAATTTTCATCCCTTCAAAAGAAAATTTCCACCATAAATCAAAATCAAAATGGCCAACCTTCATACTATGTCAAAAGAAATCCCTTATCCTTGGAGATATTAAGAACACCGATACCACAAGGTATAAAGATTCCTAGGTTTGAGAAATATGGAGGGAAAGGATATCCTTCTAACCATTTTTCTACTTACACCACCTTATCTAGTGATTTCTTCCTTGAGGATAAGCTCTTGGCTAAGCTTTTCCCTAGGTCCTTGAAAGATACCACCGTAGAATGGTTTTCCTCGTTATTGAATAACTCAATTTGTTCATTCAATGAACTTGTTGAGGCCTTTATCAACCATTTCTGAGTGCACATGACTCCTAATATGACCTTAGTTGATTTGATGAGATGTAAGAAAAGGATGATGGGGAAAAAGTACAAAGTTGTGTCACACTTTTTAAAGGAAATGACCAACACTAATCTAACTTTTAAACTTGAATCACTCAAAATTGACCTATATGTTTTTAATTTTGAAATGATGTAAACTAATAAAATATTTCTTTTTTATTATATTTTATGCTTGTATTTTAAAAAAAAATTAAAAAATTATTTGAATATAAGTTTTTTATAAATTGAAACTATAATTTAGTTGCTGAAAAAATGTTGAAAAATGAAGTTGAATGATACATCAACCTTTTTGTAGTAATTTTAATTTTTTCTTGTTTAATTTTTTTTTGTGTATTTATAATTTGAAAATTTAGTGGATGGATATTATTTTTTTCTAGTTTTGTTAAATACATTATTTTAAATAAATATTAAAATGTGCACGTATTAAAACATAGTTGTTTCCATTTGACGTCAACTTTCATATTATCTATGTTAGAGTAAATCATATTTGCTTGCTTAAGTTTACTTAGGCTTAGATTAATTTTTGGTTTTCATTTAGTTACTCCCAGGTAGTTTTTCCTGTGTTGGGAAGTTTCTCACCCGTCTATGCATTTTCATGCCTTTATAAGGATGTACATTATGTAATATTAGCATCTCATTCTCAATGCATTCTTCTTTGATGAAATATTTTTCTCTCGTTCTTGTAAAGGTTTGATTCTGTAGTTGGTCATCCTAGGTGTGCTTCTCTCTCATCACAAAAATATGAGGTAATTTTGAAATTATTTTTTTTTTTTTCAAATGTTGAATGATGATCTCCAACCAATATCAAAATATCTTACAAATACTCTTAGGAAAGAGTTGCAGTGGGGTTGCTCTGATACCATGAGAGAGCAACACACCCAAGATGACCAACTGTAGAATCAAACCTTCACAAGAATTAGAGAAAAGCATTTCATCGAAGAAGAATGCATTGAGAATGAGATGCTAATATTACACAATGTACAACCTTATAAAGGAATGAAAATGCATAGATGAGTGGGAAACTTCCTAGCATGGGAAAAACTACCCGGGAGTAACTAAATGAAAACAAAAAATTAATCTAAGCCAAAGTAAACTTAAGCAAGTAAATATAATTTACTCTAACAATCTATTTATCTAAAATGGAAAAAACATTATATCCTCTTGATATAGATTCTTTTATCTAGTGCATCATATTTTTTTTCAATTTTTTTTAATAAGTTTTACTATTTATCCTTGATATGGTAATCAACTTAATATTTTGTGTTGATAACCTACTTTTAGTAAAAATTAAAAGAAAAATATAAATAATAATTTAATTATTAAAATATATATATATATATATTCTTGAAAACTAGACTTATGGATTTACAAAAGGGTATTTTTATATTTTAGAAAAATGTTATTTACATGAGTAGAAATTGTTGAAATATCAATTTTTTTTTCAAATAAATCTATTGTTTTGGTAAATTGGCCTCAAAGTGGTACTACATATGCATTCAACGAACAATTTTAGTTGTAAAAGTTGTGGATATATATCTAACTTAGCTATAATGAATCTTACAAGATCATATGTTTGACCAAAATATATTTTTAGTTAGAAATACTTAAATTCACTTGTGTTGATAAGTTGGCTAAAAGTGTGACATAGCTTTGTACTTTCACCTGATGAATTATTAACTTCATTTCATGCTACCAATCACTTTATTCCAAAATTGACGTAAGGATTCCCAATCCTCACCTTTAATAAATGCTCATTGAAAACTTGCAAACTAAGATACAAGATAAGCTTGGCATGATGAAATTCCCTTCCTTTGTACACTTGTGTACTTCCCTTCATGATTATCAAAACTTGGTTAGTAGTTTTGGGAAATTTGATTTATCCTAGAAAGAGCATTTGAGAATAGTAGTGTCTTAGGTAATTTTCATTTTAGCGGAATTAGACATAGTTCATTTCCGAACTAATCCTTTTGAAAAAAGCTCATGAAAATTTAACCAGTTCCAACAACGTGCACAAAACAAATTCAATAAATTTAATCAACAAACATGAAAGATGAAAAAAAACATGAAAACAAAGTTTTTATAGGGGGAAAACCCTTTCAAATAAAAAACCCCACACTCCAAAAGCCTAGATCCCCATTATATTATTCATAAACAAAATATAGTTACAAATACAATCACAGGCTCTAAGCCTTTATAGGAGATTTACATCTTGTTCCAACTGGAGATTTTCTGACAGCATAACCCTTCACTGATTCACTTGTTGGTGTAATTAATTATTTAATTACACTTTAGCATAAGATCTGAAATGCAAACTAGAAAAGCCTTCCACAGAAGAGAAAATCAAAAAAAGCAAGAGCTTTGCAAAATATGTGCAAAATATTATTATTCAGGAATTCAATAATTACAAGATATGATTTTCTTTATAAAAGCAAAGATGCATAACCCTAATCTTATCTTGAGCAACAAGATAGATCAACAAGATAAATATGAGAATAATAAACCTAGGAATTAAATATTACCTAAGTAAAGTTATGCAAGTGTAATTAAATATTAATTACACTAACACCCCCCATAATTACAACTTAGGGAGACTAAAAAAGCATGCACCTAAAACTAAGATGAATGCAAGAAAGCATGAATGGGTCCCAACAACAAGGCCTGATCAGGTGCCCATGTACAAATGCAATAATGAGGTAGAGAAGGAAAACCCAGTGGGACAAAACCCCCCTACAATGAGATTACTGTTGCAAAGAAGCACTGGAAGAACACTATGGAGTAACACTGGAGCTACAATTTGACAAGCAAGGAAAGATACTTCTATCTACAAGAAACCAAAGTGGAATCATAATAATGTGACAGTAGACCCGATGCCACAGAACACTAGAAAAATCACAAACTGGAACAACCCTGGAATCTGTGAAGCAACAGTAGATGATATGATGACAGAATCTGGAAACTATGTATCTCGATGCCAATGCCAAATTGAGACTAAAACTCTTCCATAGGAACAAGTACCATAAAGACTCTGGAACATTAAACATAAAAACATGGCCCTCAAACTAAGAAGGATTTGAACCAATGCGGATCAATAACCATAATCTCTCAACTGAAGTGTGAACCGATGTGAATCTGATATGTGTAAAGCTAGAGCAAAAATGTGGCCAAAAGAAACTAAGAAACCAGATAACCCATGCAAGTTGTCATCAAAACAAGATGGAGATGGAGATCAAAGTGCATGCACACTTTAATCAGATTATTATGCAAGAAACCCCCCTGATGGAACTTTATCTTAGTTCATTTATTACAATAACCCAACAATTGTAAAAGGAGAGAATGCTAAACATGCATAAACATAAAATAAGATGATGTGGTACTGAAATGAAGTACAATATTCAAGTTTCACCTTTCCAACTGCCAAAACATTCAAGTAATCTCCAAAACACCCACTGGGAAAAATATGGAATAATGATAAACCTAGGCTAGATACAAAAAAAAGTGCATATACAGTAAAATAGAGCTCCTCAATAGCTTTCCAATGCCGCAAAGAAGACAAAAATTGGAGATCATGTTAAAACGTTATGAGCTCGGAAGCCATAAATAAACATTTGAATTCAAACAAAAATAAATGCAGATAAATAGGAAAATATTGAAAAATAAACTACACCATAGGAAAGTGCTTGGAACTAGCTTTTTGGCGATATCTTGTTTGCCCAATTTTGATATCGTATGCCCAAGTTATGCCAAAAAGAAAAAAATGCTCCTTGAAGGAAAACTGGGGTTAGGAGGGGGCAAAGAGGGCCGACTGTACCGATGACGTCACATTGACGTCAGCACTTCATGATGTTAAATTTGACGGCCATCTGGCCGTCATGGAAAAAAAATGCCCCCCTTGCAAAAAATTTGACAGTCATCTGGAAAAACCCGATTACCCAAAAAATAGAATATTCTTTAGTGGGGAATATTCCCCTACTGTTTTGATTTCGCCGCCGAAGATTTTTAACCGCCGGATTTTGTTGTATGTGCTTGCCGGTGGAATAAGGGGCCATCGATGGAATTAGGCGGTGGAGGGTGGCTGGTGGGTAGGGCCCCGCCCTGCCAGCGACGGCGTACAGCCCTGCCGCGACAGGGTATGGGGTACCGTCTGCCACAGGCATTAAAGCCTGTAGACTTTTTTCAAAAAAAAATTGACATTCATTTTTTTATTTTTTATTTTTTATATTTTGTTTATTTTATTTTGATTTTCAAAAAAAATAATGATTTTTATGTGAAAAAACATTTAAAAACGATTTTTTTTTTCAAAATGTTGTGGGTCATATAGATCGTATGGCCTCTGAAATAATTTTTTTTTTCCTCAGAAGCTCCTGATGCTGAAATAGGGCATGTTATATGTTAATTTTTGTTTCTCAGACACTCTGGATCTGATGGCAAGGTCTGATCTGCATGAAAATGCACTAGAAGCTTTGCAACTCCTAGATCTGGCAAATCTTCAAACCCTCATAACTTTGGCATAAAATGTCGGATTTAGGCGAAACAAAAGTTGATCTTGACTTTTTCGATAGCACTGGACTAAAAAATGAGCTCATATTTCCTCCAACGTGCATTGAAAGTGACCATGCAAGAGCAGCCAAATAGAGAGACAATCTCAAGGTATGAAACCCTCGAGGAATCTTGAACGACTCCACTAATTTTCTGAAAAATCTGAGAAGGGGTTGCAAATCAAGGCTTTGATACCATGTTAGAAACCAAGATCTAAAATACAAACCAGAAAATCCTTCCATAGAAGAGAAAATCAGAAAAAGCAAGAGCTTTGCAAAGATGTGCAAAATATTATTATTTAGGAATTCAATAATTACAAGATATGATTTGCTTTATAAAAGCAAAGATGCATAACCCTAATCTTATCTTGAGCAACAAGATAGCTCAACAAGATAAAGACGAGAATAATAAACCTAGGAATTAAATATTACCTAAGTAAAGTTAGGCAAGTGTAATTAAATATTAATTACACTAACACCCCCCGATAAGTGCAACTTAGGGAGACTAAAAAAACATGCACCTAAAACTAAGATGAATGCAAGAAAGCATGAATGGGTCCTGACAACAAGGCCTGATAAAGTACCCTTGTACAAATGCAATAATAAGGTAGAGAAGGAAAACCCAGTGGGACAAAACCCCCATTCTTTTTCAGATTCAACTATTTCAGAATCACCTTCACAGTCCCCAACTTCACAGTCCCCAAGAATCACCTGCAAGCAATCACCTATCACATGCAACACTTACATTATTGTTACAGGGAAACAACACTTACATGAGTGTTACAGGGAAGAGGTCTATTAGTTTTGGGGACCACTTCTTTCAGGATGTCTTGTGTGTCCCTCACTTGACAAACAACCTTCTTTCCATTTATCAGATCACACATGGAGGCACTGGGAGATTTGTGGAGTTTAGACCTGATTCGGTTATCATCAGAGACTTGGAGAGTAGAGAAGTTATTGCTACTGGGATAGTGGATCACTCATCTCGATTGTATTCCTTCACCGATTTTGCTACTAATGGTGCTTCTGTTCCTACAGCTATTCCTCACACTTCTAGTGTGCATCATCATTTAGAGGAGAGATTTGGCTTCTTGAACATTGGTGTTTTGTTCCTATGTGGTTTTCTCCTTTACTCCATTTGATTTTTGCATTGCATTTGTAAATGAGTACTTGATCAGGCCTTGTTGTCAGGACTCATCTCTTGCATAATAATTTGCTTCTCCCTAAGTTGCACTTATGGGGGAGTGTTGGTGTAATTAATTATTTAATTACACTTTAGCATAAGTTTACTTAGGCATATTTTATTTCCTAGGTTAATTATTATTTAATTATTATCCTTATCTTGTTGAGCTGTCTTTTTGCTCAAGATAAGATTAGGGTTGTGCATGATTTCCTTTTTGAAGGATTTTGTATTATTTGTAAAATAATTACTTTCAATAATCATTATTCTGGTTTTGCTTGCACATATTTTTCTCTGAGGGTTTACAGAACATCTCTCATTTTTTGTTTTGAATATTCATTGCATGTGATAGGTAATTGCTTGCAGGTGATTCTTGGGGACTGTGAAGTTCCTTTTTCAACTTCTGCATTGTTGGTGTAATTAATTATTTAATTACACTTTAGTATAAGTTTACTTAGGGATATTTTATTTCCTAGGTTAATTATTATTTAATTATTATCCTTATCTTGTTGAGCCATCTTTTTGATCAAGATAAGATTAGGGTTGTGCATGATTTCCTTTTTGAAGGCTTTTGTATTATTTGTAAAACAATTACTTTCAATAATCATTATTCTGGTTTTGCTTGCACATATTTTGCTATGAGGGTTTACATAACATCTCTCATTTTTTGTTCTGAATATCCATTGCATGTGATAGGTGATTGCTTGTAGGTGATTCTTGGGGATTGTGAAGTTGGTTTTTCAACTTCTACATGGTATCAGAGTTCTAGACCTGTTGTTGCATGTTCGTGATATGAAGATATTCTCTCACGTCTTTTTTTATGCAAGGGTTTCAAGCCAGGCAGATTTTTTGTGGATCTAGGGGTACACACTTTTTCTGTGCATTTTTGGGAAAAACAAATGTCGCCATCGCGATCGGAGCATCCAAAAATCCCAGAAACACCTTTCGTTTCGTCGATTTTGGTGAAAGTTGAAAAAAAGGCAAAAAAAATTTAGCCCCAAGGCCGTATGGCCCTAGGGCACACAGTTTGAGGCATATTTTTACAAAAAAATAAAATAAAATCAGCGCCAATTGTATAAAAGGTGATTGCCACTCCTGCATCACCAAGTGACCACTGGTTCTCAGCCCTTTCACTCCGCCCCCGGTCTCTTAGGCGACCAGCTTCGCTAGACTCCCATCACCAGCACTGACCACGGGTTTCCTAACCGCTACATGTGAGAAGGTGAGGTGTCACTGCTAGCGGTTTTACCCTACCCACCAGTGGATTTTCTCTAAGTGAGAGGCCATATTTGTGACCTACGACTAGCCCTCGAGGGCTTCATTTTTGACCTTGTTTAGTGCTGAAAGGTACTAAAATAGACCTTTTTTTCATTTTCTCATAACTTGGGCAAACAAAGTCATTTTTTCAAAAACAAGATACCGCTGGAAAGCTGATTCGACGGTGGATCCAGTGGTGTAGGTTGTTTTTTATTATTTTTCCATTTTGATGCCTTTTTCTCCTATTAAATCCAGACATTGTTGTTTTCACTCTGGGAGGCATAACTTTTGTGTCCTGGCTTCGTTTTTCGTAAAAAAATAGGCGTTGGAAAGCTTGTTGAGTTCTCTACATAGATCTTAGACCTAATTTTTTCAGAATTTTCTCCAAGTATCTAATTTTTTTATCAGAACTCAACCTTTGTTTTGTGGGTTATTTTCTTGGAAAGCGTGCAATTAGGTTATTTTTTTGAGATCAATGAGCATTTTTATTTATTTGAGATTATATATTGCTGTTTTATGTCATGGATTTACATAATATTGCACCCCTTACTCCATTCAACTATTTTGGTTGGAAAAAACAAATGGAGATTCATTTGAAACACAAAGGGTTGTATAGGGTAACCATGAGTACAAAAATTGAACCTACAGGTGCTACTAAAAAGAGAAAATGGTTTAATAGGTGTGGTGAAGCTTATGGTACATTATTTCTATCTCTTTCATCTAACCTTCTTTTTCATATTGAGTCTTGCACTACACCCAATGAGATCTGGGCCACTTTAGAGTCTTTGTTTGGGAAGCAGGATACTATGAGAGGGTTTCAGTTAGAGAATGAGCTTATTCGCTTAAATCCTAGGGATTTTGACAACATCTAGGAGTTTTTCACCAAACTTAAGTCTCTTAGATTGCAGTTGTCACAATGTGGTGTTTAGAAAGCATAATCTCAGTTGATATTGTCCATTCTTTCTAAGCTTGGACCGGATTATTCAGATTTTGTATCTACCTTTTATGCCACTAGAGATGCACTTGGTACAAGATTCACTATGCCATCTCTTGATGACTTTGCTTCATATCTCACTCGAGAGCAAGCTAAGTTAGCTAGCATGGTCATGGTGAAACATTCTCCTTCATCATAGGCACTTATCGCATCACAGGAGCCCAGAGATCAGAAGGCTTCTACAGGAAAAGGCAAGAAACCGAAACAAAAGGATTCCAAACCTCATGAGTAGAAAAAGAAGTCCTTAGATTCATCCTCCTCTTCTAAGGGGAAATCATCTAGGAAAGAGAAGACTACATGTGCATATTGCAAGAGGGAAGGACATGTAGAACATAATTGTTACAAGGACATTGATGAGTTGAAACATCTTCTTTAGAAACATCAGATTGATTTTCCTTCTAGGATGTCTGCATCATCTTCTTCTCCTCATTCTTCTTCTTCAGAGCAATATAACACAGGTACAGCTGGTTTACATACTTCATCAGATATGAAGGGAAATGCTCTTTGTGCTTCTTTAGGTATCCGATCAGGGAGATGGCTTCTAGATTCAGGAGCATCTTACATATCGCATCTTCACAAACTATGCTCACTTCCTTTGAGCCTTGCACTATGTCTCCCATTTTGATGGGAAACACCACTTACATGAGTGTTACATGGAAGGGGTCTATTAGTTTTGGGGACCACTCCTTTCAAGATGTCTTGTGTGTCCCTCACTTGACAAACAACCTTCTTTCCATTTATCAAATCACATATGGAGGCACCGGGAGATCTATGGAGTTCACACCTGATTTGGTTATCATCAAAGACTTGGAGAGTAGAGCAGTTATTGCTACTAGGATAGTGGATCACTCATCTCGGTTGTATTCCTTCACCAAATTTTCTACTAATGGTGCTTCTGTTCCTACAACTGTTCCTCACACTTCTAGTGTGCATCATCATTCAAAGGAGAGATTTGGCTTCTTGAACATTAGTGTTCTCACTTCAGATCCTATTCTCGAGCCTTCTATTCCATCTCCTCCCCCTCCTGTTGCTATTGTTGTGGCCACTGATGTGGCTTCTTCTATTTCAGTGCAACAAGATCCTGTTGATCATCCATCTCTGGAGGTTTCTATTCAGTCTTCACATACTTTGACTTCTTCATTGGTTTAGGTCACACCTTCTTCTGTGGAGACATCTTGGGCTACACCTCCTTCATCTTCAGATATTGCTTTCATTCAGCCTCTTCCCTCTCACTTCTTTCAGGAGATGTAGTTTCTTCAGTTCTTTTGGAGTTACTTCATTCTAGGGGGGCTATGTGGCCTCTTTCTTCCTCTCTTTTGGGGGGGTTCTTTCATGTATCTTTGTGATGGATGGTGTCCTTGGGGGGTCTTATGGAGTCCTCCATCTTTCATCACTTACTTAGTTTATTGCATTCTATTTTGGGGAGGAGTTTTGTTCCCATGTGGTTTTCTCCTTTACCCCATTTGATTTAGTTTGCATTGCATTTGTAAATGAGTACTTGATCAGGCCTTGTTACCGAGACTCATCTCTTGCATAATAAATTTCTTCTCCCTAAGTTGCACTTATGAAGGGTGTTGGTGTAATTCTTGGGGATTGTGATTCTCGATGTGGCTTCTTCTATTTCAGTGCAGTAGGACCCTGTTGATCATCCATCTCTGTAGGTTTCTATTCAGTCTTCACCTACTTTGACTTCTTCATTAGTTGAGGTCACACCTGCTTTTGTGGAGACATCTTGGGCTACACCTCCTTCATCTTCAGATATTGCTTTCATTTAGCCTCTTCCCTCTCACTTCTTTCAGGAGATACAATATCTTCAGTTCTTTTGAAGTTACTTCATTTTGGGGGGGCTATGTGGCTTCTTTCTTCCTATCTTTTGGGGGGGTTCTTTCATGTATCTTTGTGATGGATGGTGTCCTTTGGGGGTCTTATGGAGTCCTCCATCTTTCATCACTTAGTTTATTGCATTCTATTTTGGGGAGGAGCTTTGTTCCCATGTGGTTTTCTCCTTTACCCCGTTTACTTTAGTTTAAATTGCATTTGTAAATGAGTACCTGATCAGGCCTTGTTGCCGGGACTCATCTCTTGCATAATAATTTTCTTCTCCATAAGTTGCACTTATGGGGGGGTGTTGGTGTAATTAATTTTTTAATTACACTTTAGCATAAGTTTACTTAGGCATATTTTATTTCCTAGGTTAATTATTATTTAATTATTATCCTTATCTTATTGAGTTGTCTTTTTTCTCAAGATAAGATTAGGGTTGTGCATGATTTCCTTTTTGAAGGCTTTTGTATTATTTGTAAAACAATTACTTTCAATATTCATTATGCTGGTTTTTGCTTAAAGAATTTAGCTATGAGGATTTACAAAAAATCTCTCATTTTTTGTTTTGAATATCCATTGCATGTGATAGGTGATTTCCTGCAGGTGATTCTTGGGGACTGTGAAGTTGGTTTTTCAACTTCTACATCACTCTCTCATCTACACTACGACATTCATACACACTTCTCAGGCATTCCAGGAACCGGTCATTCCACCTTCCATACTAGTCAAGTGTCACCAACAAACTTAACTGTCATTAGCTCCACTACCATTGAAGTTGTATTGGAACATCGAAGAGACTTCAAATCTTGTCTCCTCAAAAAATCATAGTCACTCCAACATGCCTATCATTTCATCCTCTACCATCACCTTTCACCTTGCACTAGGATGTCGCAGGGACACCCAACACTATCCTGCCGACACCACAAAGTCTCATAAATGAAGCATGTAACATTCACTGAGTGGTCTCCAACACCTACATGGAATCCATGTCACCAACAAGAGTCCCCAACCTCACATTGGGTTATCAAGGGGACTACTTAGAGACTCCCTCTGACAATGCAAGGTTAGCCTGATGTAGCTTCTTGATAGTCATCAGAATGTTGAAGGGATCATCAAGAGACTCCCTTCGACATTGACCTATCTTGTTGATGATACTTCTCCGTCAATACAACACCCTCCATCAGGATATCAGAGAGACTAGATTCAAGGTCCCATTGACATAAGACTATTCGCCTGATGAAGGAATTAAACACCAACCCATAGAGAGCTTTTCATGCTAGTAAGTTTGAGGTATTCTTCCTCAACGTTCTCCCACTTGACGAAGAACTTACTGGCTCATTCCAACATTCAAATTTATTGTATCACCCTAGACACCTACAACAACATCCAGGATGTCCACCATATGAAGTAGTAGTTGCAACCATCCTCTAAAGGAAAGGAACGATTCATGGTGTATATGAACCAATCTAAAGAAAATAAGCATCAGATCCAACTAATAGAAAAGGATAAAAAATATTTCCACCACTCCATTGTGCTCGCAAATTATAAAAAAGAAATAACGTCATCAAGTTCAAAGCTTCAACCTAAACACAACTGTGAGACATCCTCCAGAAAACAAGATAGAACATTAGCTAGAAGAACAACCAAGAAACTGATTACTACCATCCAACTGATTAACCCTTGTGATTGAAAATAACACCAACAATAAGTGATAGTCCATCCGATCACACATACCTTGAATGTATCCACATCAGAAAACTCATGCCTCCTACATAGCCAATCCATCAATGGAAAATGCAAGCTCTATGTGTCAACCAGTCGAAGAAGACCAAACACATCCAAGAACTCCCATTGCATGGGTAATGCCAAATCTGAAAGATCAAAGGCATAATGAGTCTACCAATAACATAGTATAAGAGGTGTAAAAAACATCATGTAGTACCAAGGAACATCCACAGTGATATGCAAAACCTGTAAAATAATAACCAATAAGAACAATTCTCACCACAAGTCTCCATAGCTCTCCCAAGTTCTCCACAACCAACAAAGGACTGAGATAAAGAGCCTCCATGTCATCACCTAAGAAAATAAGTGAAAAAAAATGGCCACAAGCTAGTGATCACAATAGCTCTAACCAAACCTCAAACAAATGTAATGTGAAACCAAACATCTAGGAGGATAACCCAGACCAAAGAGAGAAACACTCCATATCATATACCTATAGAAAATCCTCCTACATACACCTCTAAATGCCAACTATGTCAAGTACAATCTCCTTCACTACCATAAGATAAAAGTCATAGAAACATCCAACCCCATTCAACCTCAAGAGATCGAACATAACATATACATCATGTATCTACATGGATGTAAACTTCTCAAAGAATATCAAACTACTCCATTTCCCATTTTAGGAAATTATCCCATAAACCATTTCCTAATAATCCTCATCATAAGTGAAAAAGCAATCCCAAGGAGATAAACATGCTATCCATCTCTCATAATGAATCCTCCAGAACCATATTATAACATCTCAAGATCCATATCTATGAAAGATAAAGAATATAGACTCATGCTAAACCATCCTCAAATGAGTTTCAATAATCAATCACCTTGAATCAACTCAATCCTATGAGAAACAAAACGTGAAACAAAAACAAATCTGAAAGATATAATGGTCTCAAATAATAAGTTGTCAATTAGAAAAAGAGTAGGGAAAGAGTATGCTTTTGCAAGATATGGAAGACATCATGGTTCTTCCAAGAGAAATCTCCTCATAGGTCTCTATTTAACTAACATCCAACCAACGTGTAGGCTCCTTAGAATTTCTGCTGAAAACTCATCCAGAGTAACCATCTCAACAACACTTCTCTTAACTCAAGAGAAATACACCCTCACATTATTCTCCATGTATCCATGAGCACCTACAACTAATCATCTCATGCTAAAAACCACATGCACCACTACACTATCATGAAGTTCTCAAGCATATGACCAATGCACCCAAAACAAAGAGAATCGCTAGACCATTGTCAAAACTCCAATCATCTGAATCAATAAATTATAATAACATCTTGATCTTACCATCCCCCTTAGGAGATCCCATGCTCCAAGTGAACATACCATGGTCTCAAGAGAAATGCATCATGCCAAAACTCTAATGCGCAAACAAGGGTATATCATGACATAAAAGAAACAAAATCTAAACCAACATCACCTGCCAAGCACCACTAACACCTCAACCAAAGAATCCAAGAGTCCTCCATGGCTCCAATATGTTACAAATCTTCAAGTACTGTCCATGCAAAATGTAAAAGAACCCTTTTGCAACAACACGATCTAAGAGCTCCTTCAAGTAACATCTACAACACTTAATGAAGATCATTCATTCATAGTCATTGCTAAAGCTCCCACTTAACCATCACATCTGAGCTCTCCATGCGTCATGACAAAAAAAATTCTAATATGAGAATCCTCCAAGTCCACACATAAATATGTCCATCTAACAACAATACCAATTGGCACCAAGATCTCCAGACCAAGTAAAAAATACCATCACTGTCAAAAATTTACACCAAGATGTGTATCCAAGTTATTCATAACATCATGATACACATGATATAGGTCCCTATAGCTGACTATTCAGGTATTCTCGTATCATCCATCATTTCATCCCAAAGCAACCACACCAATGCACAATGACCATAGACAGGGCAGACTAATAGATCTGTATCATCATAGAATAAAAGATCATGGATATAAACAGTCCACTTTTGAGTTTTTCCATAGCAAACATGTAGGTAAAGAAAACCCACAACATTGCACAACCCATAGATTCAACCAATATAACATGCAAACCCACTATCACACTAGAAACTACAAAATTGAGATCTCAAAGAGAATAATCATGTAGACAACATGACTCAAGCACCAGATCATACATAAATTCGATTCGCCAATCACGTCCACAATGAGCACCATAGTCAAGGAATCCACCAAGCCTCACCACAAGAATGCTGAGTGACTTATCATGTACCAACACTCTCATGCAGAGAAAGCAACTCACCTTCTCACATCATGAATGAAGCATGCATGTGAAATTGCAACTATCTCATCTAGTACCACCCCAAAATCCAGGGCCTAGAAAATAGCTTTGAACAAAACCCCACATAACCACAAGTTTTTTTCTTAACCATGTAAATCCTACAAAAACACTATGTTTGAAAAACAACCATGTGCATCCACATCCACTTTACATTTGGAAGAACAAAAACCTGAAACAAGATCCAAGGAACACCATAACAATTAAACTAGAATAATGAATTATATAGATGAGCATTAATCATATATTTTTACAAAAATATATAAAACCCCTAGAAGCACCATAACGGTTAAACTAGAATAATGAATTATATAAATGAGAATTAATCATATATTTCTATAAAAATATATAAAACCCCCAGATCCAAGGAACATGAATTCGAGATATGCAAGTACAAAACATCCATAAAACGAAAAGGGTAGTTCAAGAAATCTAGGCCCATTTCAGGCCAACTCCATAACCACCAACATGCACATGGATCCGAGGGACATCAACTATTGTAGAAGCTTCCAAACCATCCAATGATCAACTCCATAGCCTTCATGTAATCGGGGTAACAAAAAATAATGCCTTCCAATACCAAGACAAAACACCCAGCATAAGCACATTACTCCATAGCTAAAAAAAAACAATCCAACCTTCTTCATATCATTTGGGAGCCTCTCACATAGACACTCAATATGAAAGCTTTGCTACAACACAATGGTAGAGCAAATAATCCCACCCCATGCATCAGGATTATTTCACTGTCAACTAGGAGCCTCAAATCACAACATTTCAATATGACCAGCTCCATTTTCTCCATCTTCACCATCCTTCATGTTGTGTGTTGTCTCTTGAAACTAAAACAAAAGAGAAAGAACTTCTACTCACCAAAGGATCAATTCATCAGCTGATTCCTTCAGATTTCCTCAAGCTTTCCAAAATAAGAAATCTTTATGGAAGGAACCCAAAACCAGAAACACCAGGAATAAACAAATCCCAAAACTTGGCTCTGATACCACTTGTTGGGAAATTTGATTCATCCCAAAAAGAGAATCTAAGAACAATAGTGTCTTAGGTAAATTTCATTTCAATAGATTGCCTCAAAAACGCATACTACTATGCCATAAAGCAGAATCAAATATAGTTCATTTCCACATTAATCCTTTTGAGAAAAGCTCATGCAAATTTAACCAATTCCAACAATGTGCACAAAATAGATTCAATAAATAGAATCAATAAACATGAAAGATGGAACAAAAAACATGAACGCAAAGTTTTTACATGGGGAAAACCCTTTCAGGTAAAAAACCTCACACTCCAAAATCCCAGATCGTCATTGTATTATTCATCAACATAATACAATTATAGATACAACCACAAGCTCTAAGCCTTTACAAGAGATTTACATCTTGTTCCATTTAGAGATTGTTCGAAAACATAACCCTTCTCTGATTCACTCTCTCATTTGCACTATGAAATTCATACACACTTCTTAAGTGTTCCAAGAATTGATCGTTCCACCTTCCATAATAGTCGAGCGTCACCAATAAACTTAACCATCATTAGCTGCACTATTGCTGAAGTTGTATCGGAACATCAAATAGACTTCAAATCACATCTCCTCGAAAACTCAGTCACTTCGACATGCCTATCATTTCATCCTCTACTAGTACCTTGTACCTTGCACTGGGATGTCATAGAAATTCCCAACACTATCTTGCAAAAACTACAAAGTCTCATGAAAAAGCATGTAACATTTAAAAATGAGTGGTCCCCAACACCTACGCGGTATCCATGCCACCACTGTATAGTTGACATCATATTCCATGCAGACTGGTCCCACATTATTGGTATACCATCATTCCTCTCCATCAGCATTTTGAGGTGACTATAATCTATGCCCTAACGAAGTCCTCCACTCCTACCAACAAGAGTCCCCAACCTCTCATCGGGTAATCAAGGGGACTACTTAGAGACTCCATTCGACAATGCAATATCAGCCTAATGTAGCTTCTTGAGAGTTGTCAAAATGTCAAAGGGACCATCAAGAGAATCCCTTTTACTTTGACCTATCTTGCCGATGATACTTCTCTGCTAATACAACAACCTCCATCAAGATATCAGAGAGACTAGATTCAAGGTCCCATCGACATAAGACTTTCCACCCAATGAAGGAATTAAACACCAACCCGTCGAAAGCTTGTCACACCAGTAAGTTTGAGGCATTCTTCCTCAACAAGTAGTCATGAAAAAAACCCACCTCTAGCCATCCTAAGAAGTTTGAATCCACAAACCAAACAATTATCAACCTTTTAGAAAATAGAATAAAGGCTTTCTACAACTAAATCCCCCTTAACCAACTCAACATATTGATACTCAAGTGTCTATGCACGATAAAGAAGGAAAATCCTTTTACATTTGGGGATTCGACTAGACAATTTACTACCTTACCTGATATCCTCCATAACATTAGGTTACAACTTCTAGAATAGACAATGATCTCCTTACCTCTCATCATGCTAATATCCCACTAGTGATCAAACGAGATCAAAATAAGGGCCGAATCAATGACAATCCCACTAATGGGGTATTAATTAATCCTTTCTATGGAGATAATGTGATCACTGAATAATTCTTAATTGTGCATGAACTCTATCAAGAAACATACAATAAACCAAAAGCATGGATAAAAATACATAATAGTTTTTCTTCCCCTATAGTGGGATTGATCACTCTTCCTCTAAAATTGGACCAAAACAATTAGATGTCTCATTCTCCATCATCCCAATGTTGAATCAATTTCTTGTGAATCCTGGTTATCCATGGCTATGCTCCATGTAAATCATCTCATTGATTGTGCATAAATGTTTAAAGTTTCCCTTTGACAATTAAATATTTACTATGCACCATAGTGGCTTTAATCTTGTGTCTTCTCGTGAGAACTTTTCATTGGATTTCTTTTGGCCCAAGCCTATGGAATCTGTTAAACCTCTTGATGACTTCTTTTTCAAATCCTGCCAAAATTTTAATGCAAAATGCATAGAAAAACTATCCCTTAAATTTATGCCTCAGTCCATGATTGAGCCTCCTATCCTTGACAAAACTATGATTGAACAAAAAGACATTCCAATTAACCAAGTACAACCTAAGAGAGATCTTGTTCCTATCTCTTACAAATGACCAAGAGATAACCAAAATAATTTCATCATGCCTCCTAAGATAAAATAAGTTTACAAAGCTAAAGAGAAAGTGGTTGAACAACCTCTTATGGTTCCTTCCATTCCTCCCCTTAGGGAAGAAAAGAAACCTATGGTTGATAAAACCACTCCTACACAAAAACAACTTGAAAATCGTACTAAAAGAAATAGAAATGCTAGAGAGCGTAGGTGTAGATGTTGTGCTATTGCTTAAAGGTTAAATGAAGAAAACAATAAAGAAAATTAACATCCAAACTTGATTGAAGTAATACATGAGGAGTCTCCCTCTTCGCCACAACAAAAAGATCCTATATCACAACCACAACAAGAGCTTAATCCTTCTTTAGAAATTATCATTCGACCTCCCATTGTGATTAACTTGGATGATGATGAGGTTATTAAAATCGATGAGGAAGTGCATAATGAATTGAATACATTATTTTCCTCTTCTATGAGCTTAAATAATAATTCTTAGGTAGGAAGAGTGTTGAACTTGGTGATAACCCTAGGACTACACTCGCTGTTATCCCTTTGGTTAGTTTTCCATCTTCTATATATGATGAAAAATATTGGGATGCAAATGAATTGCTAATAGGGTATGTGTAGGATCATCATGGAAAAAATAGGCCCTTAAGTGGCGAAAAATTCAAAAAAATCAGAGTTAGACAACTTGACGTAAAAAATTGAATACGTTATCTATACTATTTCAAAAATATGTAAGAAAAGAATTTGTAGCAAATTGAATGTAGTTTCTAAACTACTAGGTTTATCTTAAAAAAAAAATCTATTTGGTGAAAATTTGAAATTTCAATGCAGTAGTACTTAAATTTTAGGGAAAAAATAAGAAGTAGGTGTCTGTCTAACCACCCTAACCACAATAAAATGATAATTAGTTTTTAAAATATTTTAGATATAAGTAGAGAACTCATGTATCGATGTGATGTATATTTTTTTGTAATTTTTTTTCTAGTAAATAATTAATTATGAATTTTTTATTACAACTTTTAAAAAATATAAAAACTCATATTTCTAACCACCTTAACTTGGTCAAAACTACATGAAATTCATTTTTTTCCTAATCCTATAGTATGCGAAGCATAAAATGTGATGCATGTTTCAGATTCAAAAAATGTGATATCGTTTGAAAGCTATAGATGTTTTTCAATCAACATATCAATCAAGACTTTTGTTGTAATTCAAATAGAAAATGAATAATAATTATTTATTAAATTGAAAGTAAAGAATAATTTATATTGTTGGAAAGCTGAGAATATCCTTTAGAAACCCTTTTTCATTTCATCAATTTTGAGTAAAAAAAGTCGTCAGTCACATACCCTACACATACCCGTCATATCACCACTTTTTGGCCCATCATGATCCTGCACATACCCAATAGGTTGAATCACATGTGCCTTACTATTGTTGTCTTTATTTTCTTGTTCATGTTTCTTTTATGTGATTGCATGTGCGTAATGTGATCCCTCATACAACTCTGTTTGATGCATCTTTCTCTTTGTGACATTCCTCTATTTGTATCTATGTTCTTCTCTATGTCATAAACCTTTACCTTTTCTTTGTCTTGTGTTTTACTTTTTGGGATGAATCAAGGTATCAAGACATTTAGGTCTCTTCCATGTTGACCCAAAATATTATCCTTTATCTTTTATTTGTCTTTTGTTTTCCATTTGGGGATGACACAAGGCATTGAGACATTTAGGTCTCTTCTATGTTGACCCAAAAGATTTTTCTTTGTTTTCACTCTCTTTGTATCATTCTTCCTTGATCCATGAGTATTTTGGGAATTATGACACTTCCAAGCTCTATAATAACATTTTAGCAAAGACATACTGACCTCGAATCTATGGATCCCTTATGTGAATTTGGGACTTCAGTGTGGGGGAAACCCCTCTTCATGATGTAGCTTCACTTGGAAACACATGACTTGGCATAGGGCTTTCCAAACAAGCTCTCATGTCCTCTTTAATTTTATCATTTATCATTTTCTATTTTAAAGTAATTTCTCACAACATGGTGTTTACCAATTTCTTTAAAGTGGGGGCATACATTGGCATTATTCTTTTGAATTTTACAACTCATGTTTCATTCTATAGCCTTCTTACTTCATGAGATGCATATTTCTCTTTGTGGTGACATTGGGTGTGATGTCCTTCAAGAGCATGATCTCTCTTAGCATACTATATTCCTCTTAGTGGCTTGATGTGACACACTACATCCCCTAAGTTGTGAATCTTCTATTCTTTGATTGGTCCTCTCTTGGAGACATTAGGAATGATGTTCCATAAGTTAAGACCTTACATGAACTAAGAAAAAATCCTTTGAACATACCTTATACTAATTTTGCATTTACATTATCTATTATATGGCCACCTTACATAACACACTTTGCTTACCTGTGGAACCATCCTATTTGTTCATGGGTGTCAAGTATAATTTTTTTTCCTTCCTGATAAATCCTATTTCTCATGTTGTGTGGCACCTTATAAAAGTTATCAAGATGTATAGCTTTGGTATGGTTAGTGTATGGGAGTTGAGCTTAGGAATGACTTTCCCATAGTCACTTGCTTGTTTGTGTGAGCGCATACCGATTGTGTGCGTATGTGTCTCTGGGGCTCACCTACTGGATGACTTGAGGTTCCACTAGCTCTTGTGAGCATGCATTTAGTTTTCATAGTATAAATCATGTTCCACTTGTAAATGTTTATGCACAAACAACTTAGATTTGATCGACATCATGTTGGACAAACAGTTGAGGCTTGATCCACCCCTTTTGTTTTCTTTCTTCTTTTTTTCTTTGATAGTGTATGCTTGTACCTTTTTGTTGCTCCTTATATTATTCACATGTGTGTTATCTTGTGCCTATGTTTGTTTGCTATAAGATCTTGATCTTGGAGGCTTGCACAACGCTCTTGATCGTTTCCATCCTATCTCACTAGAATTGGTTCACTTGGACCCTTCTTGATGTGAGTTTCTCTACTTTAGTGTGAGTTTAAAGCAAGTTCATCCTCTCACTACAGTAGGGTCTAAATGTAGTGTAGAAAAAATATATCCCTTTACATTCTCACACTTGTTTGGGCCCTCCCTGCTAAAATTGAGCTTCTTTATGCCTTATTTGGTCCTATTTTTCATCCACAAGCCTAATTAATTTATTTCTCTGAGGATAATCTTGAAACTTAACTAATGACCAATTATAATTTCATGTTCTTTGGTTATGTGACCTAGATTTAGTGATATGAGACTCATATGCCACCATGGGCATATGGGTCCCACCTAAGTCTCAGGGCCTGATACTGAATTTGGCATAGAACTCAACATTTCTTGAAAGTTATGTCCCAAGCTTAGGCTACTAGGACTCATACACCCCAACTGGTGTACGAGTCCCACTTTAACTTGGACCTATTTTGAATTCAATTCTCAATGGTATTTTATTCTCCTAGATTTGATGTCAACTTATCATGTTGTAATTTCAAGAAATTTGGTGTAAAAAAGTATAAATACAAGTTTATTTCACATATTTTCTCCTAACAAGGAATCTAGCAACCTAGCAAGTTGATGAAAGAATTCCTATAGAAAGTTTATGAGATCAAGAGAGAGTTCAAGAGAATTCAAGAGCATTCACGAGCTGATTATCAAGTATTTTGGAGCTATATTGAAGATTCAAGCATCATGTCAAAGTCATCATGCATCATTTTTTTTGAGCTAACATTTGTGGTGTAGGTTTCATGATTCAAGCAAGAATTTGAAGACATTATTTCATATCAACAATCAAGATTCAAGATCTACATTCATGCTAGCAATTTCATACAAGATTGCATCCTTTATTCCAATGGTTTGGTGAGTTGCAACATTGAATATTGTTCATTCATCATTCCTTCATTCTATTTCATTTCATTTCAAGGTTTGATTAACAAAATAGGGTTTAACCAAGGTAAACCCCTATCCACTAAAAAAAACAAAATTTCTCTCTCCTTTACATGTGTGATTGCAGATCTAGGTGTTTTGAGGCTTCAAGATATTTTCAAGAGAAAGTTTCAAGGTTGAAGAAACTTGTCAAAGTTGTCAAGAAGTTGTAATATTCACAAAAATTCACCTACAGACCTCATAATTCAAAGTTTCAGACTCAGAGATCAGACATGAGAGAAGCTACAAAAGATCACTAGAGGATACTAGAGTTTCAGCCAAACCCTAATACTGAGACTAAATCACCACCTTGGGCGTATGAGTACCAGTATACCAATTTTCAGTCATTTCCTGTAGATCCTCGTTTACTAGTTGTAGATTCCAAATTTAGCCTGAAACCCTAAACTAGGACTAAATCACCTAGTTTGGCATATGATTCTTAGTTCACATCAAAATTCATAATTTTTGGATTGCAGACTTTATTTTGGGCATCTCCAGTCTTCCAAGTACTCTCTATTTATTCACAATTTATCATTCTAATTTTAAGTTGCATTTCCTAGATCACATAGTTAGATTTGCATATCACTTGCATTTCCTTCTTTCTAATCATTTTCTTAGTGGTGAGCACCCTTTGTTTACTCACACCCAAGGAGACCTTATAGAAATCTCTTCCCCTAATTAGATCAATAGGTTGAGATATCTAGGGTTTCCTTGAATGAACTAATAAGGATATAGGAAGGGACCCCCCTTTCTTGCATGTTCCATCTCCTAAAAGGTGGAGCACTTTGTTTCCTTGTGTTTAGTAGGTCTTCAAATCAATTCAATCCAAATGAAAATCAAGCCTTGAGGTGATATACATATGACTTAAATCCTTTAAGGAGATGAGATATGAGTGGTGAGTTACATCAAGTTTTCTGATTCATCACTTATTTATCATTTAGCCTCTCTCCCTCAAAAGGATAATCTCTCTTTCATCAATTTTTCCATTATGAAGGTAGAAATCCTAACATAGGGTTTGACCGAGGAAAGCCCCTATATGGCGTGCGACCATTCCTCTCTCTTTGAATACACAATTTATAGATTTGGAGAAGATTGGAGGATTATTGAAGACTATTTTCTCATTTATGTATTCAATCCCTACAACTTGACAAAATGCATAAACTCAATTATCTCAGTGATAGGAAAAGATCCAACAACAAGATCTAGAAGGAAAAAGCCATCAACTAGGGACCTAAGGACTATGAAAATAGATTTCAATTTCAAATCTCTAGATTGGGGTACCCTAGGTTCCCTTTTCAAGAATTCTTTTCCTCAAATTCACAAGGCATGTACCTTTATGTCTGCCTTCTACTTTTCTAGATCCCAAATTTGTTTGTTAGTTTCTACTTTTCCATAATTCAAGACCAAATGTTTCATTTTCATAGTTAACTATTTGCATCATTATAATTCATCAAAAATACATTTCAATTCCCCCAAAATAATTTTGATCTAAGATTGAGTGATTCACATTTTATGTTGCAAGTTGATCTCATACCCATGCCATTTTGAATTCTAATGTTTTGTAAGGGAAAAGTAGAAAATCCTAGTTAAAACCTAGGATCACTTTTCCAACTAAACATCTCCATCTAGTCAAAATTCAAATGTGTCCCATGATCTCTTTCCTTCCGCTAGAGAGAAGTGACTACATTAGGGTCTTTTTTTTGTATGCCTATTGTAGTGAGAAAAAAAATATCCCTTTTCCTCATTTGATTTGGGAATAATTGTCATTGAATAACCTAATTTTGCCTAGGTTTAATGTTGTAATGTGTTGTAACACATTCACATTGATCTTGGACCATTTTTTAATAAAATATACTTAACTTGTATCCAATTTATGGTGTTGTAAAGTGTTGTAATACACTTTCACATTTATCTAGGGTCCCCTTAATTAATTATGGTTAATTAGAGTTAATTAGCCACTTTAATTCAAATTTAAGCCTTAATTGTGACACCTTTCGAGGATCCATCCCGAAACCCATAATTCAAATTGTAAAACATTTAATTGGGAAAGATCAAGGTCCTAGAAATTGGTACTAGGACCCATTCACCCTAGGTGGTGAGTGGGTCCTCCCTCTATAGGACCCCCCTTTCTTTGCAAATTATACATGGGTTTTTGATCTTATTTCATCCCTCAAAGTCTTGGTCTTGGAAACTTGTGCTAGGACCCATTCACCCTAGGTGGGGAATGGGTCTTCCCTTAATGAGGAACTCCTTTCTGAATTTGATTCTGGTGGGATTTTAATAACCATTTCTAGATCTGGTGCCAACTTGAATTGTTTGAATTTCAGGGTTAATCTCTTGATTTAGTATAAATAAGAGGTTAATTCACATTGTCTATCCTAGAAAGTTTACAAGAGGCCTAAGCATCCAAGTTTTCAAGCATTAGAGTATTCCAAGAGAATTTCAAAAAGGATTTCAAGGCCGATTATCAAGGTTTTATTGAAACAATTCAAGATCATTTCATCATGTTAAGGGTTTAGTGCATTCATGCATATTGTTGAGCTAAGATAGTGAATGTAGCATTGAAGAGGTACTTGCAAGCGTTATTACACATCTTATTTGAGATTAAGATCTACATTCTTCATGCACACTACATGTTATTTTGTAGATTTATCTTCCAAGAAAACTTCCAAGGTATCAACATTACATCATTTCATGTATCATGCTTCAATTTCCTTATTTCATCATTTCATTTAATTACCTGCAAGGGGTTTGACCAAGGAAAACCCCTATTCACTAACAATCAACAAGTTTTTCTTCCCTTGAGTGTGTGTTTGCAGATTTATAGGTTGAGGATCAAGTGGAGAAGAAGTTTAGAGCAAAATCATCAAAGTTTCCAAGTTGCAAAGTTGACCTTTATAGTGAAAGAAAAAATAATTGAAGCTATAGAATTTATTAGAGGTTTTAAGGAGCCGACAACCGAGGATCTGAGAGTGCAGATATCAAGGAAAATAACCCGGATCTCAGATTTAGATACCCTAACAGGGACCCATTCACAACTAAAGACAAATGAGTCCTTTGTGCCCTAAACATAGGGTTCTTGTAGCAAGGTATACACACCATTTCAAGCTCTAAAAAATCCCCTTATAGTTACTATAACAGTTATGGTTAGTTTCTGATTGTTATTTGCATCTTATCACACACATAATTTAATGTTTTATGGTGGAAAGTAGTGGTTCATCACTTTAATTAACTCATTTTGATGCAAACCCCCTTTTCACCATTAAACACCTATATGTAATTTTTTAGACATATATTTTATTTTACAAGTATGTGACATTATATGCATATATGACTTTGTCATAAGCCTATATGACTTTCTTGTACATATATTATAATTTGACAGACATAGAACACTGTATGCCTATATGGATTCTTTGTTAATACAACATTGTTTTACCAATGTTCTCCATATTTCCTATAACTATTAATTGAATAATTGAGTAATTACACAAGTAAAATAGACATATTTTGATTTGAGTAGTTAAATAAATTCTCAAATATTTTATTCTTTAATATTTTCCAATAAGTTTTATCATAGTTTAGGTCTTGGTTGGTCAATTTTTTCATAGTCTAAATCAAATCATATTAGAAATTGAATCAAGAAGTGGGGATGTCTTATAAAAATGATATATGTAACTAATGCAAGCATTATAATTAATAATTCATTTTCTTTGTCCTCTTTAGACACCCATAAATATATATCTAGGTTTTCCTTTTTCCTTTTCTTGTTTGGGGACCCATAAATTTGATAATTTCAAGAGTTTACCACAACCCTAATCTACATAAAAATTTATTTTCACATTGGGATAGTCATAATAGTGTAGCTCAGAATGATCATGAAAATTGGTTGTAAAACATGACCTACCCTAGTGTTCACCTAGAAACCCCATGAGATGAAGAATGCAAAATATGCCTTCCTACAACTTTTTACTTAATATTTCAGCAAGGGCCTGTGACTTTTGAAAAGAAGATCCAGTTCCTATCTTAGGAATTGAATACAATCAATGGTCTCAAGTCAAGTTGGGAGACCTGTAGGTGCCCTGTAGTTCTGTGCTGGTCCTGGCTATGTGCATATTTTTGGTTGTTTTATTACTAGTCGAATTGCTTAAGCTTTAGCTTCTATTTTACTCTTTTGGTTTTCTCACTGCTCATGAGTTCCTCATCTACCTCTATGGTTCTTTTTTAATGGATACAAGCCCTTCTAGTTTTAATCTAATAATTTTTTTTTACTCAATATAACTGACACTTTTTGTAAGTTTTGAAACATTATCACCACATGGTTAAACAAATTAGAGATTTAAAAAATTAAGAGAGGTTATTTTGGATAGACCCTACTTACACCTATAAGTTTAGACAAATGTTTGTAGGTGCCATGAATTATGAGAAGCATCTTCTCCTAGTTTGATTTTTTTTTGCAAATCGAGCTCTTAAGAGATTTTGCTAGAATAATGTAGTCTAGAATGATTGGGATAGCTAGGATGCAAGAAATGACCTTTCCTAGCATTTAGTTACCACTTAGACATATTAATGTTATCTATTTTTCCCACAATGTAAAAAATGAAAATTATGCTTCCCTGCAACCATTTACTTAATGCAATTGATATTTTTTGCAGCATTTAAAATATTGTTTCCATGATTTGCAGTGGGACTTGATCAATAGTCCCAACAATTAGTTATGGTTTATATTTTCATTATTTTTGGCCTACATTTCTGGGTCGTTGTTGGTTCTATGTGGCCCTATGTTTTCCCTAGCTATCGTATGCTTGCTATTTTCTTCAAATAGTTATATGGTTTCCTTTAGATGTACTATGGTAGAGCCAAATGGCCTTCTATTGTTTCACTTTGATATTAGTCCATCTATGTTTGTGTGTCTATTTTGTTGGTGCTAAATTCTTGGACTTGGGGACTAAATTTTGATCTTGTGGCTGGGTTCATGAGCCATTTCACCTTTTTTAATCAAAAACATTGTTGCCATGATCAAGCAGTTTTGAGATTTTAAAAATTAAGAGAGGTTATTGTGAAGGGACCCTACATGACCTTGTTGATTTATAAAAAAAAAATTAGGTGCCACAAATTCTGAGAAACAACTTGTCATAGATCAATAATTTTTCACACTTAGGGGTTTTAAGAGAATGCATGAAAGTAGTGTAACCCAGAAGAATTAGAATAACTAGGGTGTGAAGCATGAACTTTCTTATCATTCACCTACCCACCTAGATGTGTTGACACTATCTTTTTCACCACAAGATACATGGAACAAAATTTATACTTGCTTGCAACTTTTTGCTAAATGTAATTTTTTTTTAGAACATTTGAAATCTTGTCACCATAGTCAAATAGATTGGAGATTTAAAAAAAAAGAGAGGTTATTGTAGATGGACTCTACATGACCCTATATGTTTAAAAGTAAATTTTTTATGTTCTATGAATTCTAAGAATAGCTCATCATAGTTTGGAAATATTTTTACACTTAGGGATCTTAAGAGATTGTGTTAGAATAGTGTAGCCTATAATGATCTAGGTAGCCAATGTGTAAAATAGGACCTTGCCTAGTGCTCACCTACCTGCTTGGATGTGTTGGTGCCATTTGTTTGGACCCATGATGCATAAATACAAAATTTGATCTCTTGCCAATTTTTGTTGAATGTAATTAATGCTTTTTGCAACATTTGAAAAATTGATGTCATGATCAAATGGATTTGAGATTTCAAAAAATGAGAGTGTCTCCTATGGGTTGAACCTACAAAAACTTGTAGGTTTAAAAAATAAAATTGTAAGTTCTATGGATTCCAAGAAATACCCCTTAGGGCACTTAAGAGACTACATACATGAATAGTATAGCCCAACACAATTGGGTGTCTTAGGGAATGAGCAAAGGTCTTCCTTAGAACTCAACCACCTGGAACTTAGACATGTTGGAGCTATCTAGTTTTTTCATAATGCACTAAATGTAAAGAATGGCTCTTGATAAGTTTTTACCAAATATAATTGATTTTTTTTGTAATATTTATTTTTTCACTATAGTGAAGTGAATTGAAGATTTAAAACACTAAGAGAGGTTATTGTGGAGGGACCCTATGTGACCATTTAGGTTAAGATAAAAATAATTTGTATGCCACAAATTTTGAGAAATAATCGATCATAGTTTGGTAATTTCTTTGCACTTAGGTCTCTTAAGCTCGACTAAATGTTAGAATATTGTAGCCTGAAACAATCAGGTGTATTGGGGAATGTAGAGGAATTCCTTGGAATTCAACCACCTACTTGCTAATTTTGGCACTATTGATTATCTTACACAATGCTCGAAGTCCAAAATATGTCTCTTGAATTTTTTTTACTAAACACAGTTTGATACATTTTGGGTATGTGCAGGATCATCATGGAAAAATAGGCCCTTAAGTGGCAAAAAAATCAGAAAAATCAAAGTTAGGCAACTTGACATAAAAATTTGGATAAGTTATCTATATTATTTCAAAAATATGTAAGAATAGAATCTGTAGAAAATTGAATGTAGTTTCTAAACTACTAGGTTTGTTTTTTAAAAAATGAAATCTATTTGGTGAAAATTTGAAATTTCAATGCAGTAGTACTTTAATTTCAGGGAAAAAATAAGAAGTAGGTGTCTGTCTGACCACCCTAACCACAATAAAATGATAATATTTTTTATAATATTCTAGATATAAGTAGAGGACTCATGTCCTCATGTGATGCATATTTTTTTGTAATTTTTTTCCAAGTAAATAATTAATTATGAATTTTTTATTACAAATTTTAAAAATATAAAAAACTTGTATGTCCAACCACCTTAACTTGGTCAAAACTTCATGAAATTCAAATTTTCTTTTAATCCCATAGTATGGAAGCATAGAATGTGACGATGTTTTGGATTAAAAAAATGTGATACCGTTTGAAAGCTATAGATGTTTTTCAGTACCTATCAATCAGGACTTTAGTCGTAATTTGAATAGAAAATGAATAATAATTACTTATTAAATTCAAAGTAAAGAATAATTTATATTGGTGGAAAGCTAATAATCTCCTTTAAAAATACTTTTCGTTTCATCAATTTTGGGTAAAAAAAAATTCGTCAGCCACATACCCATCATATTGCCACTTTTTGGCCCATCATGATCCTACACATACCCTTTTACAACATTTGAAAAATTATTACCATGGTCAATTGGATTGGAGATTTAAAAAATAAGAGAGGCTATTGTGGAGGGACCCTATGTAGAATTTTAGGATTAGATAAAATTTTCTTAGGTGCCATGATTATAAGAAATAAACCATCACACTTTGGAAGTTTTTTGCACTTAAGGCTCTTAAAAGACTATGTTGGAGGAGTGTAGCCCGAAATGATCAGGTACCTTGAGGAACAAATAGAGGCCTTCCATGGAATTCACCCACCAAATCATATGTGTTGGAACTATTATTTTTTCCACAATGCACAAAATACAAAGTATGATAATTGTAGCATCGTAAAAAGTAACCCTTTTTCATGCTTAGTTTGGGAATAAGTAATTAATGAGAAAATTGACTTAATTGTTCCTTATTTAGGGTGTTGTAAAATGTTTTCTTACACTTTCACACTAATATAGGGCTTTATTAATTAATTGAGGTTAATTAGAGCTTAATTGACCCCTTAAATTCAAATCCAAGCCTTATTACATTTTTTGAGGGATAAATCCCGACATTCATTATGTTGGTGTGAATAGGGTTATTTCATAACTAGTTATTAGTGAGGATCTATTCACATTATTATAAGTTTACTTAGGAGTTAATTTTCCTAGTTGTCATTTCTAGAAGCTAGTTATAATGGGGCCATATCTCATTATTTACTTTTAGTTATCTAGGCATTTAATAATTCTCTCATGCATTTAATATTTGCATTGAGGTTTTTATGACTTAGTTGTCTCATGTAATAATATTAAGACACTTGTCCTGATCTTGTTTAATCCTATCTCACCACCTTTCCTATATAAGCAAGGCTTTATATGTACTTTTCCATATTCAATTTGGCATTCTTGCATATTAATGATAGCATGATATTTCTACCATTTATCTCTTATGGAAGTTATTTTGTATTGCAGGTGATTCTAGGGTGTTTGAGGAGTGCACAATAAACTCCTACATGGTATCAGAGCTTTAGTGTTGCAGACTTCTTACTAGATCCGAGGGAGCAATCTTGGCATGAAAGTTTTGTTGGGTGCACGTTGGAGTCTTGAGAGTCTCGCTATTGAATCCAAGGAATTAGAGAAAGTCAAGATCGACTTTCATTTCATCAAATTCTGACATATTTTTTGAAATCTACAAGGGTTTGATGCAAGTCATTTTTATTGGAGTGGTTTTCATTTTTACTTTAGAAATTCTACTTCCACTCACTTGTAGGAAAAATGATTTCTGGGTTTTGTAGCTAGGGTTGAAATATCATTTGAGTATCTACTAGATTATGTAGATAGTAAGCACATACGGAGAAAATTTCTGTCCAAGAAGCACTGCATGCCATTTTTCTATAGGTTGAAGGTCAAAAGAATTTTTTATTTTTTTTCATCTTTTTCTTGTTGGATCGAAAAAATATTTTTGGGTTTTGTTCTTTGCATCAAACTACTATCTAGGTATCCATTAGTTTTGCATGCAACAAGTAAATTTTATAGAAATCAAATAAGGGGTCATGTCTACATTATCAACTAGCACTGTATTTATCCCTTTTTTATGAAAACCATAACTTGAGCATATGACAACCATTTCTTGAAAACTTTATATCGTCAGAAAGGTGATTTCATCCTCTACATAGATCCAAGGTTATTTTTAATCATGGAGGAAAATGTTAACATTTATCAGTGCATGTACTATTTTTTTTTGTGTGAATTATGTTTGCATTTTCTCTACACTTCATTTTAGTTCTAGATCATTTATCAATCAACTGCTGCTTCATAGATTCCAGAGTTGTGCCAGTTTGTGAGTTTTCCAGTGTTCCTTTGCATCATATTTTCTATTTATTTATCATGATTCCAAACTTGAGTCTTTGAGTGACTTTAATGTGGTTTCTAGAAAACAAATCTTTCCTTGCTTGTTGAATTAAGGATTCCAATGTTACTTCACAATGTACTTCTAGTGGTTCGCTTGCAATAGGTTATCTCATTACGGGGGGGCTGAATGGTCTCTCTTTTTATCCTTTGTGTAGATAGAGATTGATTGAATTTGTGATAGATATCTTTATTTTATTCCATCTCTCTTTTGGGGAGGAGTTTTGTCCCACTGGGTTTTGTCCTTTTCTCTAGTTGTGAGAGATTTCTTTTCATTTGCATTATAGATAGGTACCTATCATGGCCTAATAGTCGAGAACCATCCCTGCATCATTTACATAATAACTACACTCCCTAAGTTGTACGTATGGGGGGTGTTGGTTTGAATGGAGTTATTTCCTAACTAGTTATTAGTGAGGACCTATTCACATTATAAGTTTACATATGATTTAATTTTCCCAATTGTCATTTCTCGAAGCTAGTTATAATGGGGTCATGTCTCATTATTTACTTTTAGTTATCTAGGCATTTAATAATTCTCTCATGCATTTAATATTTACATTGAGATTGTTATGACTTAGTTGTCTCATTTGATAGGATTAAGACACTTGTCATGATCTTGTTTAATCCTATCTCACCACCTTGCCTATATAAGGAAGGCTTCATATTTAATTTTCCATATTAAATTTGGCATTCTTGAATCTTAATGATACCATGATATTTCTGTCATTTCTCTCTTGTGGAAGTTATTTTGTCTTGCAGGTGATTTTGGGTTGTTTGAGGAGTTCACCATAAACTCCTACACATTAATAATGTGGCATAATATTTAATTTGGAAAGGTTTGAGTCCTAGGATAGTGACCTTGAACCTATTCACCACCTTGGACGAATGGGTCACCACTATGTCCTAAGACCCCCTTTTGGCATATTATTTCATCTCGCCAAATCTTGGTCCTAGAGAGCTATGTTAGGAGTCATTCTCCCAAGGTGGTGAATGGATCCTCCTTACTTAGGAAACCCATTTTTGAACTTATTTGTGATATGATTTTAATTATTTTGAATCCTAGATCTGATTTTAGCTTGTGTTATTTGAATTTCAGGGTTAAATCTTAAGTTTAGTATAAATATAAGGTTAATTCACATAGTTTCATCATAGAGAAAATATAAGACATCCTAGAAAATTCAAGTTATCATTAGAGCACTTTCAAAAGAGTATTATAGATCATTCAAGATCATTCAAGAAGGAATTCAAGTGCAGATTATCAAGGTTTTATTGCAACATTCAAGATCATATCATCATGTCAAAGGAATAGTGTATCAAGCATGTTGTTGAGCTAGTTTGTTGATGTAGCATTGAAGGTCCATTTGCAAGCATTGTTTCACATCCAATTCAAGATCAAGATCTACATTATTCATGGAAAATACATGTTAGATTACTAATTTACATTCCAAGACATCATCCAAGGTATCATTTTTCCATTTTTCATGTTTCATTATTTCATCACAAGGTTTAATTACCTAAATGAGGTTTGACCAAGGTAAACCCCCATTCCCTAACAATGGAAAAGTTTTTCTCCTCTTTGATGTGTGTTTGCATATTTTTAGGTTGAAGATCAAGTCGAGAAAAAGCTTGAAACAAAAGTTGTCAAAGTTGAAAAGCTGCAAAAGTTGCCATCTATATTGCAAGGTCATAAAAAGTTGTCTACCAATTTTTTTTCAAACTTTCAAGAGTTGATCACCTGGGATTTGAGAGTGTATACATCAAGGAATAGGACCCCAAAAGTGATTTTTAAAAACCCTAGCAAGGACCCATTTGCCACTTTGAGCGAATGAGTCATTAGTGACCCCAAAACAACACTTTTTTAGCAAGGGACATATTATTTCAACTTCTTAAAACTTCCCTTATTTATGTTATAACCATTAAGACTGATTTATGATTGTTATTTATGCATTTTAACCCTTATAATTGAGTAAAACCTTAGAAAAATATTGGTTTATCATCTTTCTAATTCATTCTGATAAACCCTATTTTTCTATATTTCATTTTGGTGAACCTAAATTATTGAACATTGTAGTTTTCTAATTTTGGAGTCTTTCTTCTCATCCTAGGTTAGATATTGCATTCATTTGCATTCATTTTCATTGAAGAGATCTCATTTAGGGTGTCCTACTTTGCATTCAAACTTGCATCTCATCTAGGGTTTTAAAATTGCATTATTTTGCATTCTTTTAAATCTAAAAAATACAAATAAAAGTCAATCATCTTGCATATCATTTAGATCATATAAATTTTCATTTTAAAATCAAAACAAAATTGCATATCAAAATGGGTCTTTTCATTCATCACTTTATCACCTTTTCAATTTGCATTTCATACTACATTTACAAAAAATTGAAATGAAAAGTTACTCTTATAACTTGAAGTTGAAACTCATTGATAAAATCTTAAAAATCAATAAAAAATAGTTCAAAAACCCTAATCTAGGACCCATTCACCCAAGGTGGTGAATGAATCCTTAATCAAGTGCTAAACTACATTTTTTGGAATCTAAAACTCATTGAAAAAAGCTTAAAAATTAGTAAAAAATCGTTCAAAAACCCTAATCTAGGACCCATTCACCTAGGGTGGCGAATGAGTCCCAGATCAGGTGCTGATCTAAATTTTCTAGAATCTAAAATCTCTGTTTTATACTTCTATTTGCTGCTGTTACATTTTTGTTTTAGTTTTTTGATTTTTTGTTTCATTAAATTCATGGAATTTAGCTTAATTTTCTTCATTTAGTGCATTTTCAAAATTTAAAAGTGCATTTTCAAAATTTAATTTTTAGTTTATTGTATTTTGTAATTAGTAAATAACATTGTTTAGAATCTAAAAATTGCATTTCATTCTAGGTCATTGCATTGCCTCTTTCCATTTTGGGTTTGCACACTAAGTTTGTAAAACTTGTATGAGCTTTACAACTTGGTGTCCTATTAGCATTTCTATTGTAAGATGGAGTTTGAGGCTCATGTCATCCCATGATATCTCACTCGCTGTGGATCATGGGTTTTCTAGCTCTCTTTCTGATATTGTTGATAATCAACCCTCTATGGCTCGTAGTTTGCATACTTCATTTCCCGTGACTTCCACTGATGTGCATGGTGTCCATCTCTCACAAGAAGACATAAAAATATTAGATGAAAACATAGAAAAATTACAATACTTTATCCTTACTGAAAGCATGGACATTAGTATGATTCCTACTTTATAAAATCTAAGGAAAGTGCTTAAAACATGAAACAAAACAAAAATTGTTAATAGCTTTAGTTTCTTCCTAAATGGAAACTTAAAAAAACAAGAGAATAATATCATCAATGCCTAAGTCAACTTTATCAAAGTTAGACCTTGTAAAGGCTCAACTAAAAATCCTCTTGATATTGCTTTCTCACAAAATGATATACTTAAACATGCACCTGATGGTCCTCTTTACATAGTCGATTGAATCGATAACAAGCCTACAAATGGGATATTAATTGATTGCATCTATGTAGAGAATGTGATCACTGAGTCTGGAATTCCTATTTGTGCATGAAATCTATCAAGATACATATGATAAAACAAAAGCATGGATCAAGATGCATAATGGTTTTTCATGTCCTACAATGGTCTCGATAGATCTCCCTTTAAAAGTTGTACTAAAAACATTAAATATCTCATTCACCATCATCCCACAATCAAACCAATTTCATGTGAAGTTAGGCTATCTATGGCTTCACTCCATGAATGTTGTACCCTCCATTGTGCATAAATGTTTTAAGTTTCCCTTTGGAAATGATATCTTTACTATGCATCATAGTGGGTTTGATCCTGCATCTTCCTGAGAGAACTTTTCATTAGATTTATTTTGGCGCAAGCCTATGGAACCTATTAAACCTCATGAAGACTTATTTTTCAAATCCTATCAAAAGTTCAAGGAAAAACATATAGAAAAATGATCCCTTAGAAACATGCCTCAACCTGTGACAAAGTCTCTTATCCTTGATGAAACAATGATTGAACCGAAAGCCCTTCTAAACCTCCAAGAAAAATCTATAAAAAATGTAAGGAAAGTAGAGGTACGGAAACACTTTCCTAACGTCAAAACCACAGGGAAGAATGCAGACAGTACTTTTAATTTTCTAATTATAATCCAATTAAGACACACATGAAAGATTTACAGAAATAGAACAAATACACAAAGAAAAATGAACACTAGATTTACGTGGGAAAACCCTATTGGGAAAAAACCCACCACACCAAGATGAATCTCTTTGTATTTCAGTAACAACAAATTACATACAAATCAGAGATACAACTCTCTGGTATTAGTTCACAATAGCTTCATTCACTGTTCATCCAGTTACAAAAAATGATCTTCAAGAATCTGATACATTTCATTCTCAGAATTGATCTGATTTTATCTTATCACATTCTAATTTTTATCTTCTGTTCATCCTTATCCGCCATTGCCCCATTGTAGAAAGTTTCCTCTTGAGCGTTGATTTTTCCCTGCATGTAGTTCAACTCCAGCATCGCAACTGTTGCAAAAATCTAATTGTCATCCATTTGAAATTTGCTTCCTCTGATTGGTCCACGAGGCACCACATAGGAAAGTCAAATGGTCAAAAGAACATTAAACTGAGTTCACATGTCGGTGAGACATAGGAAGTGTCTCCCCGATGCTCAAAGGCTTCATATTGATATCGACATAAGTCCCAACAGTCGGCAAGATGATATAGTGAACACCTTGAGTCATACCGAATCCATCAACATCGATTGCATTTCTATTGGCAAGAGTTTCCTCATCAGCAAGACTCATACCAAATGCCACAAGTCATATCGATCTCAAAAATTCCATCGGAAAGACTACCACAGATCGCCAAGACCTCATATCGAAGTCTTCAAGTCATGCCGTCGTGAGTTTTCCATTCGGTGAGACAAACGTCTTTCGTCAAGACCTCACACCGAGAACATTAGCATTTCCATCGGCACCCATCTATTGCTAAGACATTTGATTGTCGCCAAGAGGTTTCACTGAGATCTCTTATGTTACTCTGAAGCACCTGACAGTCAGCAAGACATTCATCTTTCGCCAAGACTTCACTTAGAGAAAACATGTCTTACCGAGTTGGCAAGACTTTTGTCTTTCGCCGAGACCTCACATAGAGCACCCATGTCTTACCGAGTCGGTAAGACATTTGACCTTCGCCAAGACCTTTCACCAAGCGAACATGTTATACTGAAGACTATCAACGAGATTCTCCATCGGTTGCCAAGACTTCATACTGAAGTCTTTGAGTCACTACGAAGACCCCAAGTGTATCCTTGTCAGCGAGACCTTCCATTCATCGCCGAGACTTCTCCCCGAGACCCTTGTGTTACCCCAATAGCCATATGCTATCGGTGAGACTTTCATCAGTCGCTGGGACTTCTCCCTGAGACCCTTGTGTTTCCCCGATGCCCGATAAGAGCATTCTGTCGGCCAGAGGTCTCCACTTGACAAAAGGTCACAGCGATAGACTTGTCGGCAAGACATCAACTTTGCCTCAGCGACTTGGAACATTTCAAAGGATTCAGAACAGTTAGTCGGCAAAACATCAATAATGTCACACCAACTTTGCCTTCAAGGAGTTACATGTCAGTATGGATTGAGGCAAATATTCCAACAAAAAATCCTCCTACAATTTCGTACAAGACGCCATGAGATAACCAAAAAAATTCTATTGTCCCTCTTAAAATAAAACAAGTCTACAAAGCTAAAGAGAAAGTGGCTAAAAAACCTCCTATTGTTTCTTCTGTTCCTCTCAAGGAAGAGAAGAAACCTATGATTGACAAACCAACTCTTACACAAAAAAAAATTAACAATAGATTGAAATAAAATTGAAGTGATAGAGAGAATAGGCATAGAAGTTGTTCTATTTCTCGAATGTTACAAACTAAAGAAGACAAGAACAACATAGAAAATCAAAATCTAAACTTACCTAAAGTAATGCATGATGACTCTATACCCTCACCGCAACATAAAAAATAACATTCCATGGAATCATTTAACCTCCCTTTATGGTTAATCTACATGATGACATTGATATTTTAAAGATTGATGAACAAGTGCATATTGAATTGAATACATTTTTTTCCTCTTCTATGAGCTTAAAAGAAAAATATCCTAAAAAGAGTGTTGATCTTGGTGCTTCCCCTAGTTCGTCACTTGCTAATGGGTAAGTGCATGAATTTGTGACACAATTTTGGTGTGAAATTGCAAAAAAAACTGTAATAGGCCAATTGCACTCACCAAATTTGGAGAGCACCAAATTTGGCGCTCACCAAATGGCTTGAATTTTGCAATGAATGAACTTGTGAACTCTTTCTTTTTGTAATGAGTTTTGGAATTCCTTTTGCTAAACTCTTTCATTTTCTCTTTCTTTGCCAAGGAAACTATATACATGAAATAAAAATTTAAGTATAAGTTGACATTTACATATGGAAATTTACTTTCTTATACTTTAAGTTATATTTCATGTATATAGTTTCAAGATGTTTGAGAGTGGTTTAAGATCTCTAGGAGTTATAATACAAATTCTAGTTTTTGGAAGATCTTAAAAATTTCAAATTTACTCAAATTTCAATAATCAACAATTCAAATTTTAGTAATCAGGAGGTCAAATTTTAATATTCAACAAGTTGTATCATCTTTCTCTCACTCTCTCCTTCTCTCTACTCTCT